>JAKOOJ010000009.1:66029652-67229652 GCA_022577455.1 Arizona elegans
GATTCAGCCAGTTCGCACCTATTCGGTAGAACCGGTTGTTAACTTTCTAAACAGTTCAGAGAACTGATTGTGGGGAACAAATCTTATTTTGTTTTTTCCCATTTTACAGGGCTAATCCTGTAAGGAAGGCAGAAAGGAAACATTCTGGTGTTATTTCTAGCCTAATTTTTATTGCCCTGCCTACAGAAACTGCCTCTCTGGTTAACCCTTATTACATTGTAACAGCTAAGCGCCATCGATATAAGTGACGTTGAGTTGGCCATGCCCACACGGTCACGTGACCACCGAGCCATGCCTACCCAGCTGGTCATTAGGGCAGAGAATTGGTTCTTAAATTATTTGAATTCCGACACTGGCCAAAACAACATTTATATTTAATGGAATGAAATTAGTATTACAGCTGACATTGCTTCTAATGATACATTTACAATGTCCTAAAGATGCTTTTTCAAGAGGCAACTGGACTTTCTGGTTTTTCTTTGAAAATGTTTTGTTTCTCAGCCAAGAAGCTTCTTCAGCTTCTTCAAAGAAAAACCAGAAAAGAAAAGTCCAGTTACCTCTTGAGAAAGCACCTTTAGGACATTGTAAATGTATCATTAGAAGCCATGTCAGCTGTAATACTAATTTCTGGAAAAGCCCAGTTGCCTCTTGAAAAAGCACCTTTGGGACAACCATGACCTGGATGCAGGGGTGGGTTCTAATTGTTTTTACTATCGGTTCTGTGGGTGTGGCTTATTTTGTGGGCATGGCTTGATGGTCATGTGACAATTCTTTAGGATTTAGCAGAGGTACTGGTCTACCAGGCTTTTAACTGCTTGCAGAGCTGTACCGATCTACCCATTTATTTTTGCAGGCACTGGTCTACCCATTTATTTTTGCAGGCACTGGTCTACTCATGTGTTTTTGCAGGCACTGGTCTACCACCAAACTGCCTTTTACCTCTGATCAGCTGTAGGGCGGCCCTTTGAAGTCCCTTGGCAAGAGTTTAAACAGTTTTTTTCCTTATAGCCCATCAACTGGGACTCAGGAGGCAGCAATAGATTGGGGGTGGGGCCGAATAAAAGGTAAGAATAACGCAGGGGGGCGGGGCCCCAGAACCGGTTCGGTGACATCATATTGTCACCACTACCGGCTCGGCGGAACCGGGCGGAACCAGGAGGAACCCACCACTGCCTGGATGACTAAGAATCTCTATAGGCGTTTCTCTCACTTAAAACATACAGTAGATATAATTTGCGGATAATGTTTAGAGAGTTCTGGGTCGGCAGCTAAATTTTTAACAGGACTACATGTGGCTGTGTGTGAGGTGGAGTGCTCTTGCTAAAGAAAGCCTATAGTAGATATAGGAGATTACGACATACTGGAAAATCCTATATAAAATGAGAGGTGGTTAGATAACGTGACAATTGCATTTCCTCCAGGTATTGTTGTACAAAATCGTTATAATTATATGCAGTACTCAACTTACGATCAACAGTTTAATGACTAAAGTTAGGATGGACTTCATAAAAGCTACTTATGATAATTCTTTAAAGTTATGATTCGCACACACATCACAGTTATCTGATCACATTTTGGGCATTTGGCAGCCAGTTTATATTTATGACTAGGTGCAGTGTTCCAATGTTTTAAGACACCCATTTGGAAGGCCCAGGGTTTGCTTAAGGACCATGTGCTTAAGAACTGCAGTGACTCAGTTACAACTATTATAAAAAACAGTCATAAAATTGAATCTGGTCATGTGGTACCCCAAAGTTTAACCAACCATTATGTATAACCGATGAAGTTATTAAGAAAATCATGGAATGTGCTGAAATGAGTAAATTGACATTTGAAATTAGAGAACAGGAAGACAAACAATATTATAAGATATGGGATTTATTTTATCAATGGCTCATTGACTCTTTCGACTCTTGTTATTCTATGTTCGAAAAACACTGGATGACAACTATTGTAGCTAAATATTCCAACCTGCTAGACTGAAGAATTAGCCTAAATAAATCATCTGCTGTGGTTTATGTTTATATATTTAGTTATTGTACTGTAGGTAAAATAACAACTTCTGCCTAGCAATTAGAAAGAGTAGAGCTATCTGGTTCTAGAATCTCCTATCAACAAGGATAAATTCAAAAGACTTTCTCTGCCAAGGCAATGATGCATTTATTTTAATTCTACAATGGTGATGACATTGTAGATGCCTGGGCTCTCAAATTTAAAAAAAAAAATCAGTGTGTTAGGGATTTAATCTTAGCCTATCTTCTTGAACAGGACATGTTCTGCTACTAATATATGCTTTTCCACCATTTATATGCTGGACCATTGTTTTTTCTTCCTTTAAAGGTAAAAGGTAAAGGTTCCCCTCATACATATGTGATAGTCATTCCCAACTCTAGGGGGCGGTGCTCATCTCCATTTCAAAGCCAAAGAGCCAGCGCTGTCCAAAGTCATCTCTGCGGTCATGTGGCTAGCATGACTAAAAGCCAAAGGCACACGGAACGCTGTTACCTTCCCACCAAAGGTGGTCCCTATTTTTCTACTTGCATTTTTTACGTGCTTTCAAACTGCTAGGTTGGCAGAAGCTGGGAGAAGTAACGGGAACTCACCCCATTATCCGGCACTAGGGATTCGAACTGCTGAACTCCCGAACTTTCAATCAACAAGCCCAGCATCAGTCTTCCTTTACTGTACTTCTTAGAAGAACAGACATTTTTTCCCTGGCCCTGGGGTCCGTAAGATGAGCTTGAACAATTGCCCAATGGTTCATCCTTCGTAGCTTGACATTTCAAGATTTCACCACTTTTTCATTAAAAATATCATGAGACTTAACAAAAAATAAATGTATTTTTGAACAAAAATATTTTTACTTAATGTTATAATAAATAATATGACTATTTAATTGGGAGCATGCCATTATTTAGAGTGACACGATGCTGATTTTAACTTAGACGGGAAGATAATCGCTAGTGTCATAATACTGGCATGGCACTGAGATTAATTTAATTCCTTGACACATTTTCCAGTGAGCTAATGCACTAGGAAGTAATTTATAGACTAGCCAGAGGTCAGTTAAAAAGGACTATCTTGGAGGCATTGTTTTCTTCCATAACTGAAGGATAAAAATCAGGAGGAAACAGAACACACATACACACACACACATCATTATTATTATTATTATTATTATTATTATTATTATTATTATTATTATTATTATTATTATTATTATTATTATAAGTCTACAAAGAAATAGACGTAGAAAATCTGAAAGAATTAAACGCAAATACACATTATATTACTGGAAAGATTAGAAAGAGGACAAAACAAATTATATGTCAGCTGCGAGACATATTTGCACAAATATCTTTTTGGGGCAACAAAGAAGGAGACAGAGAGTTAGATTTAGAGTAGATATACCACAGTACCCAAATAATTGCTAAGAAAATTCAGCAAAACTCTTCCACAGATGACAATAATCACATGAAGGGCAGGGGTGGGCTTCAAAAATTTTAGCAAGGGGTTCTCTGCCCATTTGCTGGGTGGGTGTGGCCATGGTGGGATGGCCTAGTTGGCCTCCTGCACCACAGAGGGGGGTGGGGTTGCCCTCCCCGGGCTCCGGAGGTTTTCCTCAAGCCTCTGGGAGGGTGAAAACAGCGTCTCAGAGGGCCTCCGGAGCCAAAAACACATGTTTTCCACCCTTCCTGAGCCTCCGTGCATGTCCTGCACTTACCTACATCCAAAATGGGCCGCTTGGGGACTCCTGGGTGGGGAGGGATGGGCGGGGCCAACCAGGAGTGGGATTTGGGCCTTCTCCGAACTGCACAGAATCTTAGCTAGAGGTTCTCCCTGTCAGGGTGGCAATTAATCCCATTCTGCTTTTGGGTAATTGCACCTTGATTTAGAGAATGGATCGTGACCTTTCCTTGAAGTATATGTTAAGAAAATAAACCCGAAGATATGTTTTCTAAGAAAAGCTCATTTATTTGTTATAAAGAAAATAAAACATCTTATTAGCTAATTAATTACATCTTGGCAAAGCTTTCCCGGCCACCTCTCCTGGCCGGAGAACAAAGAAAGAGAGAAGAAAGTGAAGGAATGTAGACATGCGCAGTTAGCTTACTGATAAGAACTTGGTAAGCTACGGTAAATCTGAAAGTTCAAAAATAAGAGCTCATCTGGTAAATACAAAAATGTAGTGACACTCCCAAACCCCTGCAAACCCCCAGCAGCCCACCCCTGATGAAGGGGATTGTTCATGAAATATTGATAAATGGATACCAATAGGAAAAATATTCATCTGATCAAAAACGGAGTGATCTTGTCACCCTACAATCAATATGACTTTCTATAAGGCAACTGGATTAACAGTACAGGTGATTCTTGAGACTAGAGTTATCATCACTATGTGGACAGAAAGTGTGATGTCACATGACTATATCACTTAGCGATGGCAATTCCTGCAGTCCCAGTTGTTGTCATTAAATAAGTATTGTGGAAATAATTATGTGAAAGGCTCATGTGAATGCAATGTCCAGTCATCCATTGACTTTGATTGTGGGAAACCACTAGGGAACATTAGAAATCATGATCACAATGATTTCACAATGGTACACAGAAATCTAGTCCAGTCTTTGAGTACCCAGAATTGTTACTGGTGGGACACTGCAATGGCTGGAATTTCAAGGAGTCTTCATAGGTCCCCCTCATTTAGCACCACTTAAAGTTTGAACGGTCACTGAAGAAGTGATCATATCCTGAGGAACACCTGCAAAGAATGTTTACATTTATACTTGGAAACAACTATTTTCAAAAAACTGGTTTTTGTGTACATTACAATCCATTTGTAGTAATTTAGATTATGAGCTGCTTGAATTACTGTATGTTCTCTATGAATTTTGGCACTTTTGTCAGGTTAAATCATTGTAGGTGCATGGAGACAAATGTCTAATTAAAAGGGCTAGTGAGCATCGGTAATGAAAGGGGGGAAAAAAACAGAAATGGCTCTAGAAAGATTTACCTCTGGTCACAATTTGCTTCCTGGTTCTAGGTATAGTAATTTTATTAATAAGAATATCTACAGTAATAATTTTAATTACCTTAAATATTTAAAAGTAAAAACCTGAAATTTCCTCCTTTGCTTAATCAGGTTATTAATTTGACTATATCTCTTCCAATTCATCCAGACATATAGAATAGAATAGAATAGAATAGAATAGAATAGAATAGAATAGAATAGAATAGAACAGAACAGAACAGAACAGAATAGAATAGAATAGAATAGAATAGAATAGAATAGAATAGAATAGAATAAAACAGAATTCTATATTGGCCAAGTGTTGATTGGACACACAAGGGATTTGTCTTTGGTGCATATGCTCTCAGTATAAAGAAAAAATAAAATATATTCGTCAAGAATCATACATACAACACTTAGTGATAGTCATAGGATACTAATAAGCAATCAAATCATACCAGGAAACAATAAAAACAATGTAGGTTGTAAAGATACAAGCAACATGGATATAGCCATAAGTGGGAAGAGATAGGTACTAGTAAGGATGAGAAGAACTACAATCTTAGTAGTTAATTTGACAGTGTTGTGGGAATTAGTTGTTTAGCAGAGTGATGTAACTATTAGACTTTTTTTTTTTTTTAGCTTTGAGTGACTTATGACTGTAAAAAAAATCTCAGGATCCATGCTCAGCACAAAATAACATTTTAAGAGAGTGTGTAATTATGTTCACCTCCTTACTGTGGGCAAGAAAAACACCTGCCTATAGTAAGCTTCTTTGTAACTCTTTCTGACCCTTTAAGTCTCCATTCAATTCCTATTCCCACAAAAGCATATCCGACATGCATTCTTTCCATAAGCATTTCTAGACCCCAAATCTAATATTAATCTCCTTTCTTCTGCGAGAGATTAACAATGATTGGGAATTTGAATCTGGAGTTTGCGGCCCTATCAATCCATCATCTCTCTGAACACAAAATTAGCACACAGAAAGATGCTATGCATCCCTCTTCCTTATACCACTTTGGTACACTTGAATCACAAGCTTGGAGGGGGGAAAAATCAATGAGAATTCCTGTTGGTACAGCCATCTGTCTTCATGCCCATAATTAACTCTCCCTCTCAAATACCACAGTATTGAAAATTGAACAATATTTCGATGCAGGCAGACAGTAATTACATAGATAACATCAAGTTTGCCACCTACGTATTTGAAATTTAATTTTCTATATATGTGAAAATGCATCTTAATAAGATCTATAGATTAGGGTAAAGGAAGATGCCATTGCAACAGAATGTCTTTTATAGATTCACAGTTGTTTCTGACTATTGTCGTTTTGCCTGCTGACAACCCTCTAAGCATTTTTAAAATTAATTAACTACGTATGAAATGGCCTCAATGAATTAGATTCTACTCTAATAGAAGGAGCATTCCAAGGTCTCAGCCAGAGGTCTTTTGCAAGTAAGGTAGCTGAAATAGAACACACTATAATTGTTCTGGATTATGATACAGTATGTGACTAATTCTTCTGTAGTCACAAATATGCTTTTTTATTTATTTCAGCAAAACAGAATGACTGCTATGCATACGCATCCAAATAAATAAATATGTGGCAGTTGTATCACTGGTGCAATTTTGAAAATGAGAAAGAGCCGCAGGGAGTTATGTTTCCCACTTCCCACTTCCAAGCTCAAATTAGATTCCAAATATGGAATCAGTAATGAACAGTAAGATTATGAAATCACACAATTCTGAGCCATGTCAATTTAATCTAAATTCCATATGCTTCACCATTCCTTTATATAGAAATACCAGGAAATATCTCTTGAAATATGGACTTAGGTCTCACCCCCTTCCCAAAGTGCTCTAATCAATTGCAAAATATTTTATAATAAAGTTAATCAAATTCATTTGAGTGTTAACTCTACACGGGTCTTTTTTTTTTATTATTGAAAAGTTTTTTTAAAAAATTGACATATTTTCCCCTCCCTTCTCCAACCTCCTGCCCCAACCCTCCCCCCCACAGACTTCCCAGAGCAAATAAAGGGTATAGCATTTAACAAACATTAAAAAAAACCCATACGCTAACTATCTATAGATTTATCTCTCTCTTGCACTTTAACTCCCCTTGTTCATATCTAAATATAACTATTTAAACTATTTAACTATTTAAACCAGTTATTGCTTGAAAGTAATCAATCCAATTTCGTTCTTGTCCGTTCTTCAATAATAAGCAAGTCTTCTTTCTTCCAATATTACACAATCAGAGCCCAGTTACAATTAACCATCACATCTCCAACCCTTACATATATTAACACATTAACAAAATATTTTAACCAATCTCAAATAAAATATATTGTAAAAACCTTATTTTTACTTTTTACCCCATAAACCTATATTGATTCTTCCTGGAAACATTCCTTACTTAATAGCTTTGCATAAACTTATTCATCTTATTCTCTACAAATCCACTACGTATAATCAAATACCATCTTCATACTCTACACAGGTCTTGTGGCCTGTCAGCAGAGCTAGCGGCAGAGTCAGATGAGGAAGAGGTTGAGGGACAGCCTGGGCCGGCTTCTGAGCCTTTGGAAGGCTCTGATAAAGAAACAGCATCAGAGGCAGAGCTGAGGCCTTCTGTCTTCCTCCAGGTGGAGAGGCAGCTGTCTTGAGAGGCAGGCTGGCCTGAGCTGAGTGAGGGGAAGGAACAGATGGAGCCCATCTCAGATGTGTAGAGAGGAAAGGAGAGGAGAGCAAAGGAAAGCAATAAGCCGGCTCTCAGGGAAAAGCAGATATAGACACTAGCCAGCCCCTCCCTAGGTGCGAAATAAATAGTAGGGGTTTGGGAGTGGCCGTTTGTCACAGACAACTATTCATTTTCTAGTATACAGCAAGAAATTCAAATTCCTTGGCCAGAACCAGATTTGTTGGGACTAATTACATTGATAATGTGGTTTATTCACATGAATAAAAGACTGTTTTGTTTTACTCATGAGTAAGCAGCTTATCATTACTTACCAAAGGCTGGGTCAGAACAACAGGTAAAATCCAATGGGATGATAGGAGCAATATCTGAAGATAAATTATCTGGAATTCCTTTGTGGTCTGTGAACTCTAATATGCTAGAGATATAGTATTTCTAAAGTACGCTTGTAACTCACATGGATTTGACACATGTCATTGTTTCAGAGCATATATGACTATTTACATCTGAGAGACTGTCGCTTCTTATTAGGAGGTTACTTTGCTAGAGCCATCACAAAAACATCCTCCTTGGAGCCATTTGTTTTTGACAACTCCTTTCCATTGTCCAGCCTTTCCTTTTTTTGCAAACAGTTGTTGAAATGAACAGGTTTCAGGCCTGGAGAAGCGACTGAGGCAACAATGGTCACTCTGGTGGATCAACTTTGGAGATGTTGTGGCAATCTTGAGATGAAAAGATCTGGATGGAATAAGAATAAGAATAATTTTATTTCTATACCGCCCTTCTCCCGAAGGACTCAGGGCAGTGTACAGCCTATTAAAACACAAGACAACATCAGTTAAAATAGTTTAAAATTATTAAATGAATTCGGCTCAAATTTAAAACCCCAGAAATTTTAAACCCAATTTAAAATTGTTATGTTGATAGACCAGCCTGGCGGAACAACAGGGTCTTGAGAGCACAACGAAACACCCAGAAGTCGGAGATCTTACGTATTTCCGGGGGCAGTTCGTTCCACAGGGCTGGGGCTCCCACAGAGAAGGCCCTCCCCCTGGGTGTTGCCAGCTGACATAACTTGGCCGATGGCACCCTGAGGAGGCCCTCTCTGTGGGAGCGAACTGGCCGGTGGGAGGCTATTGGTGGCAGAAGTCGGTCTCAAAGGTACCCGGGTCCTATGCCATGGAGCGCTTTAAAGGTGGTGACCAACACCTTGAATTGCACCTGGAAGACCACTGGGAGCCAGTGCAGCTCGCGCAGGAGGGGTGTCACGTGGGCACAACGGGTTGCGCCCATAACCACCCGCGCGGCTGCATTCTGGACCAGCTGGAACCTCCGAGTGCTCTTCAAGGAGAGCCCCATGTAGAGAGCATTACATATAGAATGATCTGAAGTTAAAACCTAGTAAAACAGTATTACTATTTATACATAGGTATTTCCTACACATCTTGCTGAAGAAGCATTACTAGTAAGGAAAGTGCCATGACTCCATGACTTGGAGAAAAATGAATGAATGAATGAATGAATGAATGAAGGAAGGAAGGAAGGAAGGAAGGAAGGAAGGAAGGAAGGAAGGAAGGAAGGAAGTTTGCTCCTTGTTCTCATTCTCCAGGATCTTTGAAAGATATGATTCAATAGATTCCTATTAGACAAATGACCAGACAGCAAAGCCAAAGAAATCACCAATAACTTTCTTTTCATTGTCCCATATTAAAATTGAAGGGATAGGACCACTCCCTTGCCTTTTTCCGGGGAAAGATAAGGGTTATCAAAAGCAATAAGGACAATGTAAAGTATGCTATCATACTTTTCTGCTGCCTCAAGAAATAAAAGAAAGCACTTTAATGTGACTGCGAGGAAGAACTCTTAGTTAATCAAAACGTCTGCTCTACGTACATCCCTGATAAGATTCTGGATTTTTCCTGTGCTTAAAATATCTTCCAATTCTCTCAGCAAATAGTCACTTCTGTGTGATTATATCAAATTCCAATAAACTCTCAATTTCAGAAATCAATAAGATGTTTGAGAGGACTGCCAGTCACGTCAGCCAGAAAATGCTTGTGTCTTCAATGATTCATTAGAACCCATTAACTTCTAAGAGCAGACCATTTAATAGCTTTCCACACTTCTACCACATTAAATCATTTAAAAGCCTATAGTTAATGGGAAATGAACCATCCATCAGAAAATAATAGACATAAAAGCTCCTGTTTTCAGGGCAATGTTATGGAAGGTAGTAAACAAGAAATTAACACCATGCCATTGTCTCTTTGGTGAGCATGCAGTCTTTCCAGAGATCAAGAGTACATAATTTGACTTGTATTCTACAAGTATGGAGCCCCCACTTTGCCTTGCCTCCAAAACTTATCCCATCGCCCAGTTCGGGCCCATAGAGAGGGCCTGCTCAGAGTGCCGTCAGCTAGACAGTGCCGGTTGGCGGCCCCCAGGGGTAGAGCCTTCTCGGTGGGTGCACACACCCTCTGGAATCAACTTCCCTTGGAGCTCCGATTAGCGCCTGACCTTCGCACCTTCCGTCGTGAATTAAAAACTTGGCTTTTTAAATCGCTTGACCTGGTCTGATGGGGGGTTTTAAGGGTTAAATTTTAAATTTTTTAGATTTTAGATTTTATTTTGTATTGTGGCTTGTGTCTTTATTATTGTGAGCCGCCCTGAGTCCATTGGGAGATATAAGCCGAATAAAATGAATTAAATAAATAAATAAATAAATAAATAAATAAATAAATAAATAAATAAATAAATAAAAATAAAATTTCCATGATTATGCCGCTAAAAAAGTTATAGAAAATGCCAAGATTGCAATAGGTGTTTCCCAGTAATCTTGGACTTGAAAGAAAATTAGATAGCCTGATATACATAACACATTTATGAAGATGAAAAATATCCAAAATCTCATGAAATAATGTTGAAATTTTGAGCGCAAATTTTGAGTAGTTTTGAGAACTGGCAAATACCACCTGTGGCTGGTCCCAGAGTGGGTTGGGAATGGCGATTTTACAATATTCTTCCCCCAGGGGAGGGAATGGGGATTTTGCAGTATCCTTCCCATGGAGTGGGTTGGGAATGGAGATTTTGCAGTATCCTTCTCCTGCCATGCCCACCAAGCCACACCACGCCCACAGAACCAGTAGTAAAAAAAATTGGATTTCACCATTGCCTGGTGGTCTCCCATTACTACGGCAATACATAGTAAGAGGGACAAAGGATTATGCTGCCCATTACTTTAGTAATCAAAATAAAATCTAGGATCCTGAAATATGAAATCAAATATATTCTTTTGTCATTAATATTTCAGAAAGTTATTCATTCCCTCTAAAGCAGAATGTAAACTGAATCTAAAAATTACATGAAAGACTAGAAGTTTCTGTATTCTAATAGTCTGCTGCTATTTTTATTTTGCTGGTTTTGTAATTAGGCTTGGGGAAAAAATGTAAAAACTTTATAATTTGATTGTACACATAAGAAACTGAACACGTTAATTAAAGATGTGAATTTAGATGTATTTATTTCTACATGATCAGAATTTTCCCCCTTTTGCTCTTTCCACAGATAATTCTTTCTACTCCTACTGGAAACAATATTTTAATCCTAGCCTCAAACTAGAGGCTAGGTTAGAGAGACATGGTGGATCAGTGACTAAGACACTGAGCTTGTCGATCGAAAGGTCGGCAGTTCAGCGGTTCGAATCCCTAGTGCCGCATAATGGGGTGAGCTCCCGTTACTTGTCCCAGCTTTTGCCAACTTAGCAGTTTGAAAGCACGTAAAAAATACAAGTAGAAAACTAGGGACCACCTTCGGTGGGAAGGTAACAGCGTTCTGTGCGCCTTTGGCGTTTAGTCATGTTGGCCACATGATCACAGAGACGTCTTCGGACAGCGCTGGCTCTTCGGCTTTGAAATGGCCCCCTAGAGTCGGGAACGACTAGCACATATGTGCGAGGGGAACCTTTACCTTTAAAACCTAAATTAAACCAACTGTATCATCATAGTCTTTAAGGCTAGTCCAATAGGACTAGAGTAGATGTTGCTCTCTGCTTCACATACAATATGATCATTTTTCAACTCAGTTAAATTTGGAGACCCCATTTCTACCTAGGAGAATACTGTAACTATTTCAGACCCTCCTTATATGTTCCCAGCAACTGCCTGCATGCAAGAGGGGGGAGGAAGGGGAAAGGTGAGGGAAGGGAAGGGGGAGGAACTGGAGAAAAAGGAGATAATATAACTCCTCTTCAACTTATATTCAACTATTCACTTTGTTCAGGGGTGAAATCCAGCAGGTTCTGACAAGTTCTGGGGAACCGATAGCGGAAATTTTGAGTAGTTGAGAGAACCGGCAAATACCACCTCTGGCTGGCCCCAGAGTGGGGTGGGAATGGAGATTTTGCAATATCCTTCCCCAGGAGTGGTGAGGGAATGGGGATTTTGCAGTATCCTTCCCCTGCCATGCCCACCTAGCCACACCCAGTAAGTGACATCACACCTACCAAGCCACACCCACAGAACCAGTAGTAAAAAATTTTGGATTTCAACACTGACTTTGTGTCTCTTAAAGTTATAACAGAACTAGAAAAATGTGATTTATGACCAGTCCTTGCACCTAAAGCATCTCCATAGTTGTGTGACCAAGATTCGGAGTGTTGGCAACTGGCATGTACTTAGGAGAGTTGCAATATACATACCACTGTCACATGATTCCCATTTATGACCTTCCTAACTGGCCTCTGACAAGCAAAGCCAATGGGAAAAGTTGGATTCGTTTAATGACAGTATGGCTCACTTAACAACCATGGCAAAAAAAAAAAAAAAAAACAGGACCATCTCCTACCGGCCTCCCACTGCCCTGTGCGTTCACATAGGGCTGCCCTCCTCCGGGTGCCATCGGCCAGACAATGTCGGTTGGTGGCACCTAGGATGAGGGCATTCTCTGTGGCCGCACTGACCCTCTGGAATGAATTACCCGCTGGGCTCTGGACGGCCTCCGACCTCCGCTCTTTCCGCACTGGCCTGAAGACATGGCTTTTTCAGCAAATCCCTTGATCTGCTGGGAGTTTTTAGTTTTAATTGTTGGGATTTTTAATTTTGTAATTGGACTGCTTTAGCATTAATTTATTGTCTTGTGTTTTATTGTTGTGAGCTGCCCTGAGTCCTTTGGGAGAAGGGCGGCATATAAATGTGAGTAAAATAAAAATAAATAAATAAAATAACTCACTTGCTTAATAACAGAAATTCTGGTCCCAGTTGTGCTCGCAATTCGAGGACTACCTATACAACGAATCTCATGAAATCTCATAGGGGAGTAACCAAAATCTCTACAGAGTTAGATTTTGGCAAAGCTGTGCAAGAAAATCTGTCTTCAGAGACAAGTTTCTTTTTAAAGTCTAGCATGTGCTCAAACACCCCTGATTCTGTGATGCAAAAATCCTCATCTATCCAAAATGAGACATTGGAGTGTATTGGAAATGTTGCAGTATTATTGAGAAAAAAATATTTAAAACTAAACTTGGTGTCTCTATCTCAAATTGTCAAAGCATAAATAGCTTTTGTTTTGACCTTACCGTGTTCGTCATTTTACCTTGAGCTTCTAATATTATAACTGTAGGTGAGTGGGAAGTTATTAAGATCTCAGAAATGATAAACGATCTTATGTTAAATGTCACTTTAGGAATCAATAAGAAAGACATGGATTTACAAAGAACAGAACTATTTTATTAGTAATTCTAAAAGACAGATTGAAAGCATCCTCAAGCATGAGCTATTCTTACCTTACTACGTTTTATGATACTGGCTTACTTTCAGCTCTGCATTCCTAGACAGATGTTGTTAGATCGGCGCAGGAATGGAAGACGTGACCAGCTCGTTACATAAGTAACTTTTATTAAGCACAGAAACAGTAGCAAGACTGGCTGTGCGCTGCCGGAGCTCTCCTTATATTCGCTCCGGCAGTCGCACCGCCCCCTGCCTGGGATTCAAACTTTCCCGCCCGATGGCTGGCAGCCAATCCGGGCGGATGTCCTTATAAGGACATAACACTCCTCCCCTCTTAGTCTGCAAATAGTCAATGTTCATTTATGAAAGTCACGTAATCACGCAGGTACGTAGGACGCCTCGGCGCCCTAGTTGACCTGCGCAGTCTCATTTCTTCTCCGTCTCCAGCCTGGATGGACGGGGCTCTTTCGTCTCCTGGTTCCCTCTCCGGAACCGGGCTCGGTTCGGCTGTCGAGTGAGCGGGGTCCCCCCCAGCACCTCCGGCTGGACCGCAGACCTTGGATGGCTGGTTCTGGTGGTCTTCCTCCTGGCCTGTGGGTCTATCGCCTCATCTCGGTTGCTCGGTTCTGACCCGGGAAGAGCGTCTGAGTCTCGGTAGGTCTGCCGCTTGCTCCTCCCTGGTCTCCCGGGCGCTGTGGTTCGGTTGCGGTCCGGCTTGCTGCTGGTTGGGTGGTGGTTCTGTTCGGTGCCCTCGGGTCCGGTCCGCCGGCTGCGGGTGGTGCTGGCTTGCGTTGTGCTGTCTGACCTCGCAGGGGTGGCGTTGGTCCCCTCGGTGGGGCTGGCGTTGGTCTACCCCGTCTGGTTGGTGGTGGTCGACCTGGTCGGGATGTTGTTGCGGGACTCCCTCTGTGGGGCGGCAGAGGTCTCCCCTGCCGGAGTGGTGTAGGTCTCCCCGGCCGGGTTGTTGTCAGCTTCCCCTTCCCCCTAGTCCCTGGTCTACCATCGGATGGTGCCTGGGGTCATCCGGGTCGGGTTGATGGTTCTTGGCTGTCTTCTGAGATGGGCGGGGGTTCCTCTCGCCGGGGAGTCGTGTGCCACCCTCGCCCATGGGTGGTGGGGTGCCCGTCGTGGCTGGGTCCCGGTCTACTCGCCTGGAGCTGCGGTCTCCCTGGCTGGGCTGGCGTAGGCTGCCGCCACTGGTGGGGTGCGCTGCTCCTCCACTGGGCAGGTCCCGGTCTACTTGCGGGCTGGGTTGGTGGTCCCTGGCCCTGTTGTGCCGAGTGCCCACCTGGCTGGGTTGGTGCTGCCATCCCCCGTGCGGTTGGCCCCGGTCTACCTCGCTGGACTGCCGACGTGACAGTGCCTGGTAGTGTGCTGGGCCGACCTCGTCGGGATGGCGTTGCTCTGCCTCGCAGGGGTGTTGTAGGCCTACCTCGTCTGGGTGTGGTAGGTCTACCTCGCCGGGGTGTTGGAGGCCTACCTCGTCTGGGTGTTGTAGGCCTCCCTCGTCAGGCTGGTTTTTGTGTGCTCCCCCCCACCTTTTCCGGAGTTGGTCGATGTGCCGTCTACAGACCTGTCCATCTTCCAACTCGACGGTGTAGGATTTGGGGCCGGTTGTGCTGGCAATCCTTCCCTTCAGCCACTTAGGAGGGCCGTTGAAATTCAGCGCGAAAACTGAATCTCCCTTGCTGAAGGCGCGGAGCGGGCGGCTGGCGGTTGCGGTCACTTCCGGGCTGTATTGGGGGTGCAGCCGGTCCAAGGGTGACCTCAACCTTCTGCCCATCAGCAGCTCGGCCGGGCTCTTGTGGGTGGTGGCATGTGGCGTGATGTGTTGGGTGAGGAGGAAGTTATCTATGTGTTCTTGCCAGTCTCCCGGGCCCATCTTGGTGAGGGCTTCTTTGGTGAGCCTGACCATGCGTTCAGCTTGTCCGTTTCCGGCCGGCCTGTACGGGGCGGACAGGGCGTGGCGGATGCCCAGTCCTGCCAGGAAGGACTCCATTGCCAGGGATGTGAGCTGGGGGCCGTTGTCCGAGACTAGCACGTCCGGTAATCCGTGTGTGGCGAACAGGCGGCGCAGGGCTCGGATCGTCGCTTCTGTTGTGGTAGATGCCATGGGTGTCACCTCGAGCCACTTGGAGAAGGCATCTACCACGATGAGGAGGTGTCGCGCTTGCATCGGACCCGCGAAGTCGATGTGGATCCTCGACCAGGGATTGCTGGGGGTCTCCCACTTCGCGACTTCGGATTGCGGCGGCACTGGGCGAACTTCTTGGCACGGGTCACATCTGGAGACCCATTGCTCAATGTCTCTGTCCATAGAGGGCCACCAGACGTAACTCCGTGCCAGGGCCTTCATGCGGACGATGCCCGGATGCCCTTTGTGCAGTGTCTCTAACGTCTGCCGTTGCAGGGAGCTTGGGATCAGCACCCTGTCTCCCCATAGCAGACAGCCCTTTATGGTGGACAGCTCCTTCTGTTTCCTGGTGAACGGGCTGAACCTCTCCTCTGTCTTTTCCGATGGCCACCCTCTGAGGATCCAGGACTTCACTTGGCGGAGTGTGGAGTCCTTTTGGGTGTGAACGGCCACATCTGCGGATGACACTGGGCAGCTGGCGTCATCATCTATATGGTATAGGTGGAGCGTGGGGGCTGGGTCTTTGACTGGATTCTTCGACGGGCATCTACTGAGTGCGTCGGCGTTCCCTATGGCTGTGCCCGGCTGGTGCACGAGCCTATAGGAGTAGCCGGCTAGGAAGATGGCCCATCTCGTCATCCGTGGAGACATGAAGGTCGGGGTGGGTTGGTCACCTGCGAGGAGTCCCAGGAGTGGCTTGTGATCGGTGACTATGGTGAAGCGTCTTCCGTAGAGATATTCGTGGAAGCGCTTCACTCCTGCCACGATGGCCAGGGCTTCTTTGTCCAGCTGACTGTAGTTCCGTTCTGCGCCGGACATGGTTTTCGAGAAGTATGCGATTGGGGCTTCGGTGCCGTTGGGCAGTTCGTGGCTGAGGACTGCCCCCACCCCGTAGGGCGACGCATCACAGGTCAGCTTGATGGGGAGCATCTCACTGTATTGGATGAGGACGCTTTTGGACGTCAATAGTCCTTTTATGGCTCGGAATGCTGCTTCCTCTTCCTGGCCCCACTTCCAGGACGCCGATTTTCCCAGCAGGCGGTGAAGTGGCTCAGCAACTGTGGCTTTCTGTTTTAGAAAGATTGCATAGAAGTTGAGCAACCCAAGGAATGCCTGAAGCTCCGTTTTGTTTTTTGGGCTTGGGGCTTCATGGATTGCTTCCACTTTTGATTTGGTGGGGTGGATGCCCGTGCTATCAATGAGATAGCCCAGGAACTCGACTTCCTGTACTCCTATGATGCACTTGTCCCGCCTGACCCTCAAGCCCTTGGCCTTGAACCGCTGCAGGACAAGCCTGAGCCTTTCAAGGAGTTGAGCTCGTGAGTCCCCGGAGATTAGCACATTGTCGAAGTAGGGCACCACCCCTGGAACGCCTTGGAGAAGGCGTTCCATCATAGATTGGAAAATGCCGGGGGCAGCGCTGACTCCAAATTGGAGGCGGTTACATTTGAATGCCCCCCTGTGCGTGACAATTGTTTGTGCCTCCGCCGTTTTTTCATCCACTGGCAATTGCTGGTAAGCCTGGGCCAGGTCCAGTTTCGCGAAAATTGAGCCGGATCCCAGAGAATGCAATAGGTGCTGCACCACTGGGACCGGGTATGCGCTCTGTGCCAATGCCTTGTTGATGGTACAACGGTAGTCGGCACAGATGCGCACAGACCCATCATGCTTCAGTGGGGTCACAATGGGGGATGAGGCATGATCGATCGGTTCCAGGACGCCCTGGGCGATCAGCTTATCCAGCTGCTCATCTACTTTGGGCCGCAGGGCAAATGGAACCCGGCGGGGCTTCAGCCTAATTGGGGTGATTCCTTTGTCCAGATTGAAAGAGATTGGCCTCCCCACAAATGTCCCCAGCTTACCATCGAAGACTTCCTTGAACTCTTCGATGAGGTTGTCGAGTTCGTCCCTGCGAATTTGGTTGATGCCTTCGATTGAAAGCCCCAGCGGCTTGAACCACTCCACTCCTAACAGGTTCGGTTGGTTGTCCTTCACGACGGTGATGGGGAGCTCGCCTTCGAATTCTTTGTAGGCGACTCGGATGTTGGCTCTTCCTAACACTCCGATGGGGTTCCCCCCAAAGTCGACGAGCTTGGAGTGTAGTGGCTTCAGCTCTCGCTTGGTGATGCTGGGTTGCAGGCGCTTCAGCTGCTGCCAATCCATGATGGAGTAGACTGAGCCAGAGTCTACCTCCATGTTGCAGGGTGCTCCTTCCACGTGGATGGTCACGTGGAACTTGGTGGCGTTGTCTGAAGTCGTGTGTGCGATGGTCGTCTGGTGGACCGCTCCACTCCGGGGAAACTCGTCGTCTCTGCGTCTGGAAGGGCCAGAGGACCATTTGGATGATCTCTGGTACTCCTTCCGATTCTCGCGGGGACGGTGGCTGGAGGGCTCTGGGGCTGGTTCCTCGGCTCTGCAAGTTTCAGCGATGTGACCCCTTCTGTTGCAGCGTCGGCAGGTCGCATCTCTCCACTTGCAGGTCGCCCTGGCATGGTCCCCTCTGCAGCTGGCGCAGCGCTCCCCCTTGTAGCTCCATTGGGCGGTTTCCCGCCTTGGGGGTCTGGATACTTTGTGTACGGTGGACTCCCCCTCAGACTCGGATCCAGCTGTGGAATCCTCTGTTGATGATTGTGCTGTGGAGCGAATCTTGTGGATTCCCTTTGCTCTGCTTACTGCGGCAGCTGCTTTCTCCGAGATTTCGGATGCGGTGGCTTCCTCCACCACATCCTTGAGCACGAGCTTCTTCCTGCTCAGGAATTTATTCTGCAGGCCTCTGTCCCTCATGCCGAAAACCACGCGGTCAGCGATGGCATTGTCCACGTGGTCGAACTCACAGCTGGCTGCGATCTGGCGTAGGGCAGCCACGAATTCCTTGATAGTCTCACCTTCCATCTGGTCCCTCTGATGGAAGGTGAAACGGTTCGCCACCGGTGTTCCTGTTGGGGCATAGTGGTCTTCCAGGATTTGCAGCAGGTCTGCCCATGGCACTTCTTCGATGTCTCGTGGTGCTACGAGATCAATTGCCATATCGAGGACCTCGGAGCCGCAGTTGGCCAGGAAAATGCCCTTTTTCCGGTCATCATCGGCATCCCTGATGTTGTTGCCTCTCAGATATTGCCGGAATTTCACTACGTAGGATTTCCACTTGTCCTTCCCTGGGCGGAAGGGAGCAAGGGCTGGCAAAGTGACTTCAGCGGATGCCATGCCTTTGGAAATGCCTACTGTAGTTTCAGGTGCCGGAGTCTTGGTCTTGTTGGCTTGGTGCCGTGAGGTTCGTTTCTTCTCTCTAGTCCTTCGTCGCCAGTGTTAGATTGGCGCAGGAATGGAAGACGTGACCAGCTCGTTACATAAGTAACTTTTATTAAGCACAGAAACAGTAGCAAGACTGGCTGTGCGCTGCCGGAGCTCTCCTTATATTCGCTCTGGCAGTCGCACCGCCCCCTGCCTGGGATTCAAACTTTCCCGCCCAATGGCTGGCAGCCAATCCGGGCGGATGTCCTTATAAGGACATAACAGATGTCTATGGGGATTCTCAGTCATCCAGGTCAGTGGTGGGATTCATTTTTTTTTTACTACCGGTTACGTGGGCGTGGCTTGGTGGGAGTGGTGTGGTTGGTGGGCATGGCTTGGTGGGTGTTACAGGGGAAGGATACTGTAAAATCTCCTTCCCACTCCAGGGGAAGGTACTGCAAAATCCCCATTTCCTCCCCATCAGCTGGGACTCGGGAGGCAGAGAATAGATGGGGGTGGGGGCCAGTCAGAGGTGGTATTTACCAGTTCTCCAAACTACTCAAAATTTCCGCTACTGGTTCTCCAGAACTGGTCAGAACCTGCTGAATACCATCTCTGATCCAGGTCATGGTTATCCCTAAGGTGCTTTTTCAAGAGACATCTGGACTTATTGGGGGCTTTCTTTGAAGATGTTTTTCTTCTCATCCAAGAAGCTTCAAGAGCAGAAAAAGCTTCTTGGATGAGAAGAGAAACATCTTCAAAGAAAAACCAGAAAGTCCAGTTGTCTCTGGAAAAAGCACCTTTGGGACATTCCTAGGCAAATAAACTGAGAATGTTTAAAATCAACTGAAAGCAGTTTAAGAATTTATTTACTTAATAATGAGATAACTTAGCTGGTTAATGAAATGTTTGCAAACAAACATCCCAGCTCAAGAGAGCACCAAGGACTCCAGAATTCATTAAAAGATCTGTTGCATGGGATTTGACACAAAACCTGGCTGTTTGGGAGATTCTATTTGCTTTCAGTAGATTCCACTTGTAACTTTGAAATCAAATATCAGCTTACAAAGACTTCTTATGATTCCACTGAATTGTCCCACTCTTATAACCACACATACACTCACATATGGTCAAAAATAAATACTATAATGCTGATTTTTTTTTTTTTTTTTTGAACCAGGAACTACCGTTGATTTTAAATGGGATTCAAGAGACTGGAAAGTTCAGAGGAATATAATGACAAATTCAACTGCAAATTTGGAGCAACTTGGATAACTTTAAGTTAAAACTTAAAACTTTAAGTTTTGGGAGGATGTATGCATGCAAATTTGATTTTGCTGGTTCTTTCTCAGCTTTAGTATTACCTTTGGATTTACCACTCAGGAAAAAATATCACTCCTACACATTTCTCCTTGGGAAATTATGAATCAGATCTTTCAATCATGGCAATATACTTCCTTCATTTTTATTATCTATTCTTGTTTTTAAAAAAACAAAAAAACATTACCTACAAGCTTGTAGAACTAGAAAATCAAATGCGGAGATGGTTTTTAAAGTATAAAGGTCTCAGATTATTTAAATGAGGACTATAGGAATATTAACATTTTATTGGGCATCAGATTTTGAGTGAAAGATCAGGGACTACATAGTTCCTTGTCATTGATCGAGTTATCCTTGGTATCTAACAGGCTGTTTGCGCCAGTTGACTTTTTTTAATAAATATTCTTTTAATCAACTTTTTAAATCAAAAATGAAGTTAAGTTGATGGTTGATTTAAAAGAAGGTAAATGAGAAAAGAGCCTTCAGAATCCTTTGTATTTCCAGGGATGCATCTGATCTCTATATGTATTAAAAAGTAAAATGTACTTTATTTGAAAATGTTCCTTTTGTCTCCAAGATGACATAGTTATGTTGAGGAATAAAAGTGTATTCCAGAACTCTAGATGAAGTAGCAATGGTAAACAACAACACTTTGCCTACTGATAATTTGATGTGTTGTGATTAGCTCAACCTGTAAAGATAATGTTTTGTGGAATACTCCTACCGTGTTTCCCTGAAAATAAACCCTTCCCCAAAAATAAGCCCTCCCCGAAAATATTTAACCACATGTGCAGCTGGTCCCTGCCATTTCCTCTGGTTATGGTTAGGGAGACAGAGCTGGAAATCAGGTAAAATGGCAAGAGGAGCCCCGTCTTGCTCCACACGCCCAAAACTGCTTAGCGCATTGTAAGCCGCCCTGAGTCTCCAGAGAAGGGCGGCATATAAATCAAATTAATAATAATAATAATAATAATAATAATAATAATAATAATAATCCTCGAAAATAAGGCCAAGCGCTTATTTCAGGGTTCAAAAAAACATAAGACAGGGTCTTATTTTGGGGGAAACATGGTAAGAAGTTTACATATTTCCAATCGAAGTCATCAGATTAAACAAAAGTCTACCTCTTCTACAGAATTGTTCTGCGCCATGCAAAAACCAAGCAGCAAATGCGCATTTTCTTAGGTCCCAAAATGTAAAGGAATTTAGTAGGGTGTGTAAAAAGAAATTGTGGACTCTTCCACCTTATCCAAAGCATAGACGTATTCCAGATGTAGAATCTTTAGAGGTAACCTGAAGTCATTCTTCATTGTTCCTGTTTTAAAGCAGTGTTTTCCCGACATGTAACATAATTTGGCTATAGATATAATCTGGCACACTTCAGTGACAATCTGGCTGCTAATGTAGCTTGACATCTGGATCTAGCCAAGTCCTATTGGCATGTCCTCTTCCCTCCAGTCTCTGGGCATGAATCGCATTAGCTGTCAGTAGTAATTATGTTTGGTGGCTATGGGTGGGTAACCACAGTTGCATGGTTCTTCAAGACCTTCTCCGTAGCTATTTTCTGGTTATTTCCATATGCTGCCAACTGACTGTGAGGTCAGAGTCATGAGCTGATAGATATCATTTCAATATAGCCATAAGAAATTTAGCCTGGACTTTTTGAACACTTACAGTGCCACTCAAGAATTGGACACACTTGTTATTGATTGCTCTCTCTAACTTCATGCTGGGCCTACACATGCATGTTAGCTTCAACTGGGATTTTTGATTTTTTTTTTTAAAGACACAGTTTAAGCTTTCCCTGAAAGTTAAAACACTGCGGCTGTGTTCAGAGATAGCTAGACAGACAACAGGCTGTGTTGAATAGTATCAGTGGGAGGAATCCCTTCTGTTTCAATCTGCCCGTGCCCTCAACCTGCTACTTTTTGCCACTTGATAGGTCACTAAACCTGCCATTGTAAGCACCTGCCTCACTTCTCCTCTGTTCCACAAACTCCACATCAGGGAGAGGGAATGGTTAATTGTTTACACTAGGCAGAGAGAAAATCAGTTGCCCCCAGAGATAAGGAGAATCCATGACCTCAGTGCCTTCCGCCGTGCCCTTAAAACCTTCTTTTTCCAACAAGCCGGGCTGGCCTAACTCTTTTTAAGTGTTTTTAATTGTTTTTGTTTATTGTTTTAATTAATGGGGACAAATTTATATATATTTTTAACTGTATTCTAATATTTGTATTTGATGTTTTTATTTGGCTGTTCACCGCCCTGAGTCCTCAGGGAGAAGGGCGGTATACAAGTTCAAAAATAAAATAAAATAAATAAATAAAATGAAGCAAGGGAAATTCACCAATCCCTTTCTTGAATTTGACCTGTAATAAGGAAGGGCAATGGGATGTGCTGAGCCACTGAGCTTGTCTATCGGAAGGTCGGCAGTTCAGCGGTTCGAATCTCTAGTGCCCCGTAATGGGGTGAGCTCCTGTTACTTGTCCCAGTTTCTGCCAGCAGTTCGAAAGCACGTAAAAAATGCAAGTAAAAAAATAGGGACCTTTGGTGGGAAGGTAATAGCGCTCCGTGCACCTTTGGTGTTTAGTCATGCCGGCCACATGACCATGGAGACATCTTCAGACAGTGCTGGCTCTTCGGCTTTGAAATGGAGATAAGCACCGCCTCCTAGAGTCAGGAACGACTAGCACATATGTGCAAGGGGAACCTATAGGAGCCTGAGTGGTGTAGGAGGCTAATGCCTCCTACTAAGGCAGCATTTAACATCCAGCTGCCTGCAATTACTGCGAGTTCAATTCTCACCAGGCTCAAGGTCAACTCAGCCTTCCATCCTTTCTAAGGTGGGTAAAATGAGGGCCCGGTTTGTGGGGGCAATAAACTGACTTTGTATAAAATATACAAAAGTATGAAGGCTATTGCTTAACGCATTATAAGCCGCCCTGAGTCTCCGGAGAAGGGTGGCATATAAAAATAAATAAAAAATAAATAAAAAATAAAAAATAAAAAAATATATACCTTGAAGGAAAAGGCAGCACCATTCACTGGTAGAGACTGGCAATGGAGGCAACACAATTTATGCTGGAATATATTTTTACCAGCTCAAGAGCTTGTAAACATCATTTTAATTTAGCAATATAAAGGGTCCTGTGTTTCAGTTTAGGATGCCCATCATCACTAGATCCAAATCTATTCAGAAAAAAAACTTCCATATTTGAATCCATGATTCCCCCTTATTGAAGACAATTCATGCACGTCAAAAAACATTTGTGAAGATCATACATGCTGAAATGTATGGAGGGTTTTTTTACCTATTATTTATAACTTAATGTTTGTTTGTTTTTCAAGTGTGATGGCTCATAGAAAAATCAAAGGCAAACTTAGAATAATTCGAATTATTATTACAAATATTTTATTTCTTTCCTATTATTTTTGACCAACATGTGGCTCCCAAACAATCTTTTAAATGTCTTTTAAATAAATGACTTATGAGCCTGGCAGGACAGCAAAGTACAATATATTGAATTGTCCAGTCTCTTTTTCTCTTTACACATCAGACAGAAAAACAAACATGTTTTTCAGAAGGACAGAGGAATAACTTGTCCACTGCAAGCAGCCAGCTAAGCAGAACCTGTCAACTTTTTTTTCCTCCCGAAGAAAATAAGCTGTCTGTATCAACAACAGTTGATGTCATTTTCCACTGAAGCAGGTACAAAATTACTTAGAAGCATGTCTTGTTAGAGCACATTAATAATGAACAATTTCGCACACCAATGTATACATGGAGTGGCTTATTATTTGTGAAGGCAAATGCTATAAATTTTGTATCTGAGCCAGTGGTGAAATTCATTTTTTTTTTACTACCGGTTTTGTGGGCGAGGCTTGGTGGGCGTGGTGTGGCTTGGTAGGCGTGGCTTGGTGGGCATGGCAGGGGAAGGATATTGCAAAATCTCCATTCCCACCCCACTCCAGGGGAAGGATATTGCAAAATCCCCATTCCCTCCCCACTCTGGGCCAGCCAGAGATGGCATTTGCTGGTTCTCCGAACTACTCAAAATTTCTGCTACTGGTTCTCCAGAACCTGTCAAAACCTGCTGAATTTCACCCCTGATCTGAGCGCAGATGGCTTAAGCAATTTTGCATGTTCTCTGCACATTTCATAAACTACGAAACTATTGCTTCAGAACAATGCCCTGACATCATGGTGAGTGACATAGATATAGAAATATAGAGAACAAGCTCACCATTTTTGCCAGGGGACATCTAGCAAATCAGACAGGCTACTATTGCTATTCAAGAAACTGTGGCTAATAATTCCACATTCTCCCCACAGCTTTTTCTGAGGGGCTGGCCCCATCAGACAATGCTCTCCCAGGGTCCCATCTATTATCTTAGATAATGACTATCATATTTGAGTTGCAAAAACTTTGAACAATCAGCACTTCCCACCCACAAGATTGGCAAAAATTAGTAACAAATATTTTTCAAGATGTTGGAAATGTGAGGTGGTCCCAGGATCCTACTACCATATGTGGTGGGAGTGCTCTAAAGCAAAAAGATTTTGGTATCAAATAAAAAGCTGGCTAGAAGAAATTCTAACGATTAAAATAAAAGTCAAACCAGAATTTTTCTTATTGGGAATGACAGATGGTAAATATAATAAAAATGTAACCTACCTAATATTACATATATTAACAGCTGCAAGAATAGCATTTGCTCAGAAATGGGAGAGTAAACACCTTCAGAAGAAGAAGTGTTATGTAAAATCTTCAATTGTGCAGAAATGGACAGACTTCACTTTTGAAAAACAAAAGTGAATCAACATATTATGAAATCTGGACTAAATTGTATGAATGGTTAGACAAGAGGAAGAATACCAAGAAGAAGGTGTAGTGAATGTCTAGAAATATATATGTCAATGTATACTGAACTTGTGTGTGTGATATAAGTTTATTGGATATGGATATAGTTGTTTAGGAGGAATTGTGTAGTATGCTTGACATGTAATGAAGTAAGATATACGTAAATTTGTGTATAGATTAAGAAATATTTATTAATTTGAATTAGACGGAAATGTTAGAAACTGGAGATGTCAAATCATGTCCATTATTTTTTTAAAAAAATTGAATTATTAATAAAAAATACTTTAAAAAAAACTTTGTTAAATTAAATTAAATTGGTAACAGAGTTGTTAAGTGAATCTTTGAACAATCATTAGGTGGCAGTATACAGTGAGCATCCTTGGCTAAGATCATGCTTGGTCATGAGAGAGCTGCTGTTTCAGAGAGTAGTGCATGTAGGGCTTTGATCTTGCTTCAGCATCTGGAAGAAAGGGTCATTTAGCACATAGGCTGCTGAGCAGTCTGAACCTGTTGTGGCCCGCCAGTGGCCTGCATGGATCGTGGCTGATCCCGACGACAAGGAGGCTGGTGTGGTGTCACAGCAGCAGCCGGCGCAGCCGGCGCTCGTGTCTGACAGCGAGGAGGCTGAAGAGGATGTGGTGTCAGAGGCAGAGACTCAGCCAGGGCCTTCAGAATCTCCAGAGGCTCCTTCAAGTGGAGAGAGCAAAGTGGAGGAGCCTCTCCTAAATGCTTGAGCATGCAGGGCTGCCAAAAGACAGGAGTTGGCTACTCAGGAGGAGGAGGTCTATTCGAGAGTAGGGCTTGAGGATAATTGGCCACTCCCTTAGCCTATTTAAGTCGCACACAGCTAGTGCTTTCTTGTTGGAAACAACTCGTATTTATTATCAGAGTATTTTGGTTTATCATATCTTGTTTTCTGGGCTGGTTGCCAACCTTTGCCAGTCTCGTTTATTCTTGCTACTTAATAAATTTGATAAAGAACGTTGGTATGTGTCAATATCCTCGGAAATCTGGAGATGGAGCAGAACAGAACCAGAAGACTTTTCTGGATTTGATGCTGATGTTGAGGTTAGAACAAGGCCTCACTTGCTTTAGATCAGCCTTTTCATGGATAGAAATAAAGATGCACAGCATGTGTATACGGTACACAGGATAATCAGCCATAAACCATGTTTTAATAAATAATGATGCAGAATAGTATATATAGCAATAGCACTTAGACTTATTTATCCTTCATGGGGGTGGGGGGGAGAATATGCTGACGCTGTAAAGCACTTAAAGAGTGGTGTAAAGCACTCTCTAAGTGCTTTACAGAGTCAGCATATTCCCCACCCCCCAACATTTGGGTCCTCATTTTACTGACCTCAGAAGGATGATAGGCTTGAGCCAGTCAGGATCGAACTGCTAGTTGTGGGCAGAGGCAGCCTACAATTCTGCATTCCAACCACTGCATTACCACAGGTCAGTGGTGAATCTCCTGTACAAAATCCAAAAAAGATGGATTTAATCATAGTAATCAGAATAGAAGCAAAGTACAACATCACAGGATGTGATCTTCATCTCTCAAGATTTTTCCTACAGATGGAAAAAGATTCGGTAAAAGCTTGGAGAGAATTAGGCGAGTAATGGACTCAAAAGTTAGAGAAAGGGTTCAGGAGAAAAGATACAATAATTATTTTTAGAAGAAGGAGGAGGAGGAGGAGGAGGAGGAGGAGGGGGAGAATGGGATGAAGAGACAAAATTATTAAGAAGAGGAATTTTGAAGAGACCAAGATAAAATGATTAAAAGGGGAACAATAGTGGAAAGGAGGAAAGGAAATAAGGTATATATTAATAGATCTAAGGGAACTGTATTAACATTAATAATAGTGAATGTAAGAAGCAAATATAATGATTATATTGTTTATTGTAAAATGGAACAGCAGAATGAAATATGAAGTGGTAATTTGGTTCAATAATGAAAATAACTGAAATGAAGAGATAAAGTTGAAATGTTAAAAAGTGTGATGAAGATTTTTTTAAAAAAATAAGTTTAAATGATGAAACAAAATAATTAATTGATGCTACAACAAGAAATTAGGAATTAAGGGCGGATAGTGATATTGCTTATTATGTATTAAGAAGAGATTAAGATAAGATGTGGAAGGGCAATCAAGTTACAGAGTTTCAATATATGAATTGAATAAAATGAAGTACATTGTTTATAGCCAAAAAGTGTGATGAGGATTTTGAGAAACATACATTATAAATGGAGAAATAAGATAATTACCCTGTTTCCCCCAAAATAAGATATCCCCTGATAATAAATACAATCAAGCTTTGGAGTGCATGGCAATAAGGCCAAACGCTTATTTCAGGGTTCAAAAAAATATAAGACTGGGTCTTATTTTCAGGGAAACACAGTAATTGAAGCAATGCTAAGAAATTAGGATTTGAAAGGCGGATGGTTATATTGTTTATATATTATGTATTAAGAAGAGATTAAAATAAGATTTGAAAAAGTAGGGGAAAAGAATATTATGGCAGAAATTGAAATATGTATATTATTATTATTATTATTATTATTATTATTATTATTATTATTATTATTTAAATTTTTATACCGTCCTTTTCCCGAAGGACTCAGGGCGGTGAACAGCCAAGATTAAAATAGGTACAATATGAAAATTAAAATAATTTAAAATATAATTAAATCAATTTGGCTTGATTGTATGTGGAAAAGTGTATGTGGAAAATTGTATGTGAAAATTGTATGTGGAAATTGTATGTGGAAAAAACAAAAAAGAAGATTGGAACAGATTATAAAAATCAATATATAACTATATTATAAATTTTATAAGATGTGACCCGGTCAATACTCTGTTCATAAAATATGTATGTAAAAGAAAAATTTAATAAAACTTAAAAAAAAAAAAAAAGATTTTCCTACAGACCAGATTATCTTCCTGAGCAGGGGTGGGTTCTAAATTTTTTTACTACTGGTTCTGTGGGCATGGCTTATTTTGTGGGCATGGGTTGATGGTCATGTCACAATTCTTTAGGATTTAGCAGAGGTACTTGTCTACCAGGCTTTTAACTGCTTGCAGAGCTGTACCAGTCTACTCATTTGTTTTTGAAGGCATTGGTCTACCCATTTATTTTTGCAGGCATCGGTCTACTCATTTGTTTTTGGAGGCACCGGTCTATCACCACACTGCCTTTTAACACTGATCAGCTGTAGGGCGGCCCTTTGAAGCCCCATGGCAAGAATTTAAACAATTTTTTTCCTTATAGCCCATCAGCTAGGACTCAGGAGGCAGCAATAGATTGGGGGTGGGGGCAAATAAAAGATAAAAATAATGTGGGATGGCAGGGGTGGGGGGGGTAGGGGTAGGGGGTGGGGGCAGAACTGGTTCAGTGATGTCATATCACCACTACTGGCTCGGCGGAACCGGGCGGAACCAGAAGGAACACACCACTGTTCCTGAGTCACAGGAAAGTTGCATGCCCAAATCATTATTGACAAAAATGAAGGCATGCCTTCATGAGTGAAGAGGGGAAAGCAAATGACAGCAGTTCTCTTGCCACTTTGCATTTGGAAACCAAGGACTGAATAAATGGCTTGGGTGACTTGCTTATTGCTGAAAGACTACAGGCATGATTCGTGAATCATCAGATGTTCCATTCTAGTGCTCCAGCATTCTTGAGCAGTGGCATTCCCAGAGCCCTCTGATCCAGGATCTAGAAGGGACTGTCCAAAGAAAGGAAAAGTTTTGGAGTCAAAGACTTCATAGCATTATTAATGTCACAGTGACATTGGTTGGCACTCAAGTGGATTAGTGTGAAAATGTTCTTTCAGTTAATAATCTTTTTGCAAAATGTGATAGAATGCTGGGAAAATTACTAAGTATGAAGGATGGGACAATAAATTATCTGATACCTGAAGTTCAGGAAGAATTTATTAACATTCTTCCTTGCTGTGTTAGGAACAGAATCATAAAAAGGAATGCTTTGCAGTTATGGATATCTCATATATTTATGAGGAAGATCAACTCAGTCAGGTGATTTGCTACAGGTGTACTGAAAGTCATCTGATTCAAAGACAAAGACATCCTATAATTGCAACTAAGAGTAGATTATATACCAAGAATCAATCTAAAGTTACAGCACAATAGCAATAGCACTTAGACTTATACGCTGCTTCACGGTGCTTTTACAGCCCTCTCTAAGCAGTTTACAGAGTCAGTCTATTGCCCCCAACAATCTGGGTCCTCATTTTACCCACCTCGGAAGGATGGAAGGCTGAGTCAACCTTGAGCCTGGTGAGATATGAACTGCCAAATTGCAGGCAGCTGGCAGGCAGCAGAAGTAGCCTGCAGTACTGCACTCTAACCACTGCGCCACCACAGTTTATCACAATCAAAAGCTATATATGTCTATTATGTTTTTCAGAAGCTTATTTAAACTATATCAGCAGGCATTAAAAACTTGACTTACAGTTTTTATAATTACTAACAATAACTGTGCACACAATATCAAACAATGAAAATCATCTTCCTAATGTATAAAAACCTCAGTCCAAAATATACTACATGTAGTATCTATAAATAGATGGTCAGGATACCATGAAGTTCTATTTCTCATTCATTTCTGCATCAGAAATAGTCAATAAATATTGACTGGAATGATGGAAGCTAACAAAATAGTAACAAGCATACTTTTGATAATAAGGAGCAGATCACCCTTCAAAGCTGGGAAAAGAACAGCTAGACTATAGTATGTTGATGCAAAATGGTGTAAGAAAAAAACTTGGCTATTTAACTATTTAAATCTTTGGGCTGACAATTTTATAAGGAGGTTTATCTATCTAACAAAATGAAATTCAATGGTGAAAAAAATAAGGTTCTACATTTAGGCAAAAACAAAATGCACAGGTACAGTATATGTGGTACCTTGCTCAATAGTAGTAACTGTGAAAGGGATTTTGGAGTCCTAGTGGACAACCATTTAAATACGAGCCAGCCGTGTGCAGCAGCTGCCAAAAAAGCCAACACAGTTCTAGGCTGCATAAATAGAGGGATAGAATCAAGAGCACGTGAAGTATTAATACCACTTTATCATGCCTTGGCAAGGCCACACTTGGAATACTGCATTCAGTTTTGGTCGCCACAATGTAAAAAAGATGTGGAGACTCTAGAAAGAGTGCAGAGAAAAGCAAAAATGATGATTAGGGGACTGGAGGCTAAAACATATGAAGAACAGTTGCAGGAACTGGGTATGTCTAGTTTAATGAAAAGAAGGACTAGGGGAGACATGATAGCAGTGTTCCAATATCTCAGGGCTGCCACAAAGAAGAGGGAATCAAGCTATTCTCCAAAGCATCTGAGGGCAGGACAAGAAGTAATGGGTGGAAACTAATCAAGGAGAGAAGCAACTTAGAACTAAGGAGAAATTTCCTGACAGCGAGAACAATTAATCAGTGGAACAACTTGCCTTCAGAAGTTGTGAATACTCCAACACCGGAAGCTTTTAAGAAGAAATTGGATAACCATTTGTCTGAAGTGGTGTAGGGTTTCCTGCCTAAGTAGGGGGTTGGACTATAAGACCTCCAAGGTCCCTTCCAACTCTGTTATTCTATTCTATTTATTTTTATGTTCTTATATTTTGTGTGCCATAAAGTACCATAGCTATAGCTGCTGGACTAGCAGCTCTACAAGATGTTGCATCTCAGATTGACACATATAATGGGAGTTCTGGTCTAACACTGAGACAATTCTCCTGGGAAATAAGATGATATTACAGAAGCTAGAACTCTAAAATCACAAATGAAAAAGTTCCAGTTCATTGTTTTGAGTGCCCAGAAAGCTTTGAGACATATTGGTTACATTTCAAAATGACCTAAGTAAAGCTGCAGAGTTCATGCAGACCTCGTTCAATGATATGCCAGAAGTTAGAAATCAGTTTGAATTGAGCTGAATTGAATACTTTATTTCGTAAATGTGATTATACACACAAGGAATTTGTCTCCAGTGCAAAAGCTCTCTGGTGAAGAAGCTCTCAATATATGCAAAGCAACAGAATAATGATAATAACGATGATAGCAGAACAGAATGGAATGGAACGGAACGGAACAGAACAGAACAGAACAGAACAGAACAGAATAGAATTCTTTATTGGCCAAGTGTGATTGGATACACAAGGGATTTGTCTTAGGTGTATATGCTCTCAGTGTACATAAGGAGGATAAAATACATTCATCAAGAATAAAAAGATACGATACTTAGTGATAGTTAAGGTTACTAATAAGCTAATATATATATATATATATATATATAGCCAATAAAAAGGGAATTAAATAAGATAATAAGAAGGATATTAATACTACAGCCATACTACGTGGGTAGAAACACATAGACATTAGACAGCACTGTGAGAATTAGGTGTTCAATAGAGTGATGGCACAAGGGAAATAGCAATAACCACAGCACTTAGATTTATATACCACCCCATAGTTTTTTACAGCAATCTCTGGGCGATTTTCAATGTCAGCATATTGTCCACCAAAATCCAGGTCCTCATTTTACCAACTTCAGAAAAAAGGAAAGTTAAGTCCTGGGGTGAAATACAAGGATGAAGAAATTTCATATGAGTTTTGTGAAGATCAAGGACCATTATCAGCAGTGGTTTAATTCTGAATGACTATGTTCTGTACAATGTGCACCATAACTACCTCTCAAATAAAACCTGTATCTGAAATAATTTGTACATCTTATGTCTTGCAGACATCAATTCTGATTTCTACACTTGATGAGAAATGTGTATGCAGCTGAATAACTTCTGGTCAAGAGAATGTAATAGTAACCTGTCAAAACTAATTTTGGCAATTAGATTCATTCAGATTGTTCCTTACATTAGTGCTTATTTTATCATTGTAGTTAGTCCTGGATTTGAAAATCCATTTCCCAGCATCTTCCAAAAGGAAGGTGATATAAACACACATTACATTTTCTTGGTCTTACCAATTCTTGATGCTGAGAGATTGGGTCTAAATCAAGAAAACAAACTATTTCCACTTTATACCGTTGTTGTACATCATAGAATCATAGGTTGGATAGGATCTTGAAGGTCTTTTAAGCCAACCCCTGCTAAGGACAGGAATCCTCATATCATTCTAGAGAAATGGCTGCTAAATCTTTGCTTGAAAATCTTTAATTATGTAGTGGAGGAAGCAGGCTGTTACGCTGCTTATTAGCATTCATTGCTTCTTATTCAAAATTTGGGTCTCCCTCAGTGCTGGGTTTCAAAAATTTTTACTACCGGTTCAATCACACCAGTGGGTGTGGCTTGGTGGGCGTGGCATGGCTTGGTGGGCATGGCAGGGGAAGGATACTGTAAAATCTCCATTCCCTCCCCAATCCAGGGAAAGGATACTGCAAAATCCCCATTTCCTCCCAATCATCTGGGGCTTGGGAGGCAGAGAATAGATGGGGGTGGGGCCAGTCAGAATTTTTACTACCGGTTCTCCGAACTACTCAAAATTTCCACTACCGGTTCTCCAGAACTGGTCAGAACCTGCTGAAACCCACCTCTGGTCTCCCTTTGTAAAATCTTCCTCGGTTAATTCTTACCTTACCCTTGGCTGCTATAGAGCATGGATATCAAACTCGCTGTGTCACATTGCCATCACGTGATGTTTCACAATGTTTTTCCCTTCACGGAGCTGGGGTGGGCGTGACCTGCACGTGATGCACATCCGGGCCACAGGTCACCAGTTTGACACCCCTGATAGACAATACATATATAATCTCTTCTCTATAACGGCCTTTCAAGTATTGGAAAATTGCTATCATGTTTCTCGTCAACTTTCTCTCTTTTTAAAACTAAACAGCTTTAAAAACAACACTTTTACAAAGTTCTTAGAACCATTTTCATAGGATTAGGTTTCCAAACCCCTCATGAAGAATTTGTCTTTCTTCTCTGGACTTTTATTGTGGCAATCAGTGTTGAGCTATCAGACAGGGTCTGAAGAAACAGCATAAACTAGAATTATCAGTTTTGATAGTATCCCTCTGCGGATGAAGCTATATATTACATTGCCTCTTTTGGTAGCTGCAACACTAATGCTTATGCTTGCTCTTAGTCTGATCTACCAAGAAACCCAAATCTTTCTCGCGTGCACTACTACTGAGCCAGGTAAAGGTAAAGTTTCCCCTCGCACATATGTGCTAGTCGTTCCCGACTCTAGGGGGCGGTGCTCATCTCCATTTCAAAGCCGAAGAGCCAGTGCTGTCCAAAGACATCTCCATGGTCATGTGGCTAGCATGACTAAATGCCAGAGGTGCATGGAACGCTGTTACCTTCCCATCAAAGGTGTTCCCTATTTTTCTACTTGCATTTTTTACATGCTTTTGAACTGCTAGATTGGCAGAAGCTGGGACAAGTAACGGGAGCTCACCCCATTACATGGCACTAGAGATTCGAACTGCTGAACTGCTGACCTTTCGATCTACAAGCTCAGTTTCTTAGCCACCAAGCCACCGTGTCCCCTCATGGAGCCAGGTACCATCTACCTTATAGCTGTGTATCTGGGTTTTTTTTCCCCTAAGTAATTGCCAAACCCTACATTTTCGTCACATTTTGTTGAGTAGCACCCAGAGTTCAAGTCCATCAAGTCTAAAATATGTGTCAGGGTGTGTCAATGAAAAATCGTTTGAACTTTGAGCATCTCTACTGATTGGCAATCCATCACCCCAACTTCTGCACTTGATATGAATCTTTTCTGATTCCCCATTTAAGTCATTTCTGAAAATGTTGCAAAACATTGTTCTTGTTTTTTTTAAAGTCTCTTCAATTTTTTTTTCCACGTCAATCATATTAAAGAATAATAAATAATAAGTATTCTTGAATAAAGAGGCTAACAAAGAAATCAGAAGATTAGGACCAAGTTATGTGCCTAGCACTCACACTTAAGACTTATATACCACTTCACAGTGCTTTACAGCCCTCTCTAATTGGTTTACAGAGTCAGCATATTGCCACCATCAATCTGGGTCCTCATTTTATTAAGAACACTTCACATTGTCACCCTGGCATCACTGTTACGTTGATAGAACTGAATATTTGTATTTCTATCTCCAAATTGTGGAAGATACACCTCTACCAGTGGTGGGCAAACTGGTAGAAGCGGTGGTGGGAGGCACTGCCCACCCACCGGACGTCATCAAATATGCTCTGTGCTTGTGCAGAAGTGGTGTGTGGGTGAGTGAAGCAAGCGGACATGAGTGAACCAGTAGCAAAGGTAAGTGAAACCCACTCCGGACCTCTACACTACTGATTTTCTCTTTTGTTGAACACGTTCAATATAATTAGCCATGTAAATTAATACTTAATAATTTACATAGCTAGCTTCTGCATATCTTAATAACTGGAAGAAGAGTGTCCTTCCCTTATCATTAGAGACATAATGCAAGAGCCTGCTTTATTACAATCATTACATTAACAGCGGGAGAAATTAAAGGAATAGTTTGCAACCAATCCCATCCCAAATTATTTCTACCTACATTAAGAAAGTGGGATTCTAAAGGCTAGTTTGTAAATCACAGGGAACAAATAAACAAACCATATATCAGCAGCAGTCATCCCATACTTTCACTACTCTGTTTCCCCGAAAATAAGACATCCCCTGATAATAAGGCCAATCTGGCTTTTGAGCACATGCGCTAAAATAACCCCCCCTGAAAATAAGCCCTCTCCAAAAATAAGCCCTCCCTGAAAATATTTAAACACATGCACAGCTGGTCCCTGCCATTTTCTCTGGTTAGGGTTAGGGAGACAGAGCTGGAAATCAGGTAAAATGGCAAGAGGATCCCCATCTTGCTACACACACCCCAAAATAATAAGACCACCCCGAAAATAAGGCCAAGCGCTTATTTCAGGGTTCAAAAAATATAAGAGAGGGACTTATTTTCGGGGAAACACGGTATAAGCAGGTTCCAAGTAAACACATATAGTAGATAAATATTTACACAGAATAATCTGGAATCTCCGGTGCTGATCGCAACATACGGTCTTGAAAATTAACAACTACATAAAGAATTGTTAACAATTATCATAAAAAATATATCCTAGAAATAACATCAATGTATTTATTTACAGGAAAAAAAATCCCAGAATGTCCCATCTAGGGAGTAGCTTAGATATTTTATTGGTTGAATATAGTTTTCCCCATATTTATCCCTTAATCTTTAATTTAAAAAATCTTTAAAGTTTCTTTCCCTGAAGCCATAAACTGTAATATGAGGTTGTTAAATAAATTTCATTTGATCTTAGCTTTCAGGCTTTGCAGAGAGGGAGGAAGCCAAAGTTCAAAGGAAGATGTTAAGTCTTAATAGATTGTGACAGAAAGATCTATGCCAAAGTGCATAGGAATTCTGCAGGTGCTCAACTATTGATACTGTACCCAATTATTTCAGTAATCCATGAGGATGGATTCCATTAAAATAATATATTGCACAGCGATACAAAATTAAATTAGCTGTTGAAATCATAGCTATTCTTCAAGTAGTACATTATAATAGAAATTGGGCATAGCTTTGCTTCTCTGTTTCAGGATAACCATGCTACAAATTAAGTACATGAGTAAACTTTCTGGGCAAAGAATGCTGATTAAAATTTACAAATAAAATTAACCTTGGTGGAATAGCACATAGGAAACCTTTAAAAAGATATGCTTGGAAATATGGAGGCTAGAGGTGGATTTCAGCAGGTTCTGACCTGTTCTGGAGAACTGGTAGTGGAAATTTTGAGTAGTTCGGAGAACCAGTAGTAAAAAAATCTGATTGGCCCCACCCCCATTTATTCTCTGCCTCCCAAGTTCCAGCTGATTGGGAGGAAATGGGGATTTTGCAGTAACCTTCCCCTGGAGTGGGGTGGGAATGGAGATTTTACAGTATCCTTCCCCTGCCACGCCCACCAAGCCATGCCCACAAAACCGGTAGTAAAAATTTTGAAACCCACCACTGATGGAGGCATGTGTAAAGCACTTCTTCTGTATCATTAAAATGCCTGCATTTTCTTCAGATCTGTGCAGCTGCTTGAATAGTATCTACCAGCTATCTCAGTATAAATATACATGGATTGCTATTTCACTTCACTGGGGAAAAATAAATTAGGGTTGCCAGGTGTCCACTATTTGAGCGGACAGTCTGCTTTTTTCACATTATGTTCACTATTTTTTTTCACAAAATAGTGGACATTTTTTTTATTCAAAAGCTTTATGATGAAATGGTACGTAATCTAAAGCTGTACGGTCTAAGAGAATAATGATAGGAGAATCACGTTTTGTCTTTTTTTTTTCATAAGTTAGAATGAGACAAAGATCGAATATCCATTGAACTCGATTCTCCAAAAAAATTAATGATGAGATTAAAATAAAAATATATTATAAAATTATGTACAGTTCACATTTTTAAAGTGTATTGTAGCTTGTGTCGACTGACCTAAAATGGCGTGTTAAAATGTTTGTAAGAAAATATATAATTTAATTGTAATTTTTTTTTTTTACTACCTAAACACCCATCCACCCCCGCTTGTCCGCTATTTTTTGGAAGCAGACCTGGCAACCCTAGAAAAAAATCCAAACTTGAAGTGGTTGTGTGAGCATGCTGAGGTAGCCAAAGGCAGCTTTTGATGCAGCTGTATAAGCCCAAAAAAGTCGTGGATAATTTACTTATTTGAAAATAGTGCTTCAAATGTATTCTGGTACCTTCAAAAATAATCACACACACACACATTAAAACAAAAACATAAATTTAAGAACACTTTTGATAGCTAGACAATTGGACAGAAAATAACATAATGAAAACTGAAACAGATACATGCAAGAGTTTTCCTTTAGTAAAAATAAATAAAATGCCCTGAAATGCAGCAGAATTCCTCATTTGTCAAGAAGAGATCCAAGCAGAAATACAAATCTGTTGACATCTGGGTGGAAACCTGGCAAACTAGCACAACTCCACAAAACAGTGGGTAAGACACACAGGCAAATATTGACAGACAGCTAATGGGGCTTATCTGAACAAGGAGAAGCTATGAGGTGGCTCATATTAGCTTCAGGAGTCACAGAAGACATGGTGTTCACAATCTCACTCAAAGCTTGTTTAAAGGATATTGGGTCTGCCTTAGAGGTGGGTTCTAAAAATTTTTACTACTGGTTCTGTGGGCGTGGCTTATTTTGTGGGCATGGCTTGATGGTCATGTGACAATTCTTTAGAATTTAACAGAGGTACTGGTCTACCAGGCTTTTAACTGCTTGCAGAGCGTACCGGTCTACCCATTTATTTTTGCAGGCACTGGTCTACTCGTGTATTTTTGCAGGAACTGGACTACCCATTTATTTTTGCAGGCACCAGTCTACTCATGTATTTTTGCAGGCACCAGCCTATCACCAAACTGCCTTTTACCACTGATCAGCTGTAGGGCGGCCCTTTGAAGCCCCGCGGCAAGAGTTTAAACCGTTTTTCCTTAGAGCCCATCAGCTGGGACTTGGGAGGCAGCAATAGATTGGGAGTGGGGCCAAATAAAAGGTAAGAATAACATGGGGGGTGGGGGGGCAGAACCAGTTCAGTGATGTCATATTGTCACCGCTACTGGCTCGGCGGAACTGAGCCAAACTGGGAGGAACCCACCACTGGTCTGCCTCAGAGGTGGGTTTCAGCAGGTTCTGACCAGTTCTGGAGAACCGGTAGCATAAATTTTGAGTAGTTCGGAGAATCGGTAAATACCACCTCTGACTGGCCCCGCCCCCATCTATTCTCTGCCTCCTGAGTCCCAGCTGATCGGGAGGAAATGGGGATTTTGCAGTATCCTTCCCCTGCCATGCCCACTAAGCCACACCCACAGAACCAGTAGTAAAAAAAATTTGAAACCCACCACTGGTCTGCCTAGTTCACTTTTTAAAGCACAGTTAAATGACAGAAATTTAAAAATACCTTCAGACCTGCAGCCAACCACATGGCACCGCGGCAAGGAGAAATTAGCCTATGCATATGCACAAGTAAGAGAAAACAAAGGGCACATTAAGGACACATTGAATTTTGCTATCCGACAATATTCATAGTGGCTGATTTATGTACTGTGCCTTTTCCATTTGCTCTTTGTTGCATGTAGAAAATAGAAGCAGGGATATTTTGCTTCCCATCAAAGCTATGAAAAATGTGCCAAGCAGTAACATCATGTCTTCACCAGCTCTTGAAAAACTAAAACCCTGTTTAAGTAGTGCAGCTGCAGGTCTGTATATTGAGGTCATGAAAAGGCCTAGTGTTGTCTTCATATTGGAGATACATCATACTGGGTACCCATCAATCTTTCCCATGATCGAAGTGTGATAGATAGATAGATAGATAGATAGATAGATAGATAGATAGATAGATAGATAGATAGATTGATTGATTTGTTTTTATGATGCTCAATTTATACATAGTGATGTGGGTAGTTTGCATACATTTTAAACATAAAAAATAACAAATACAGAATGCAAGATAACCAAGGCAAAACCACAGGACTTTCTGAAACAAATTCATTTCAGGACAGGTTCATCAACATCATCATCATGTTACCCAATGATTGGTAGGATAGGGGAAATGTTCAAGTCCTTACAAAAATTCCATCATTTTTTTTAAAATAATATTTGTAGAAAAAGTAAGTAAGTCTTAAGTAAAGCTAACCATATTCTTACAGCGTAATTCACTCTGGTATGGAATTGAATAGAGGCTAAAGAAGATAATCTTGATGGAAATATACAATAACAGTTACGATTTTCTGGCCTGGTCTACCTACTGGGGGTGACAGAAGTGGGCAGTTCTTGAAAGATATAAATAATCCAATGCCAGCATGTTGGTGGGCTAAAACAGAGACTAATGTTTTTTTAAAAAAATATAAAATAAAAGTCTGTCCTCACATTGTGAATAAATGGAGGGGATTTTTATACACTAATTCTTCCTCAGTTTGCAACATAATGATCTCCCAGTTTCTACGATGTCTTTTTGAGACTCTTCACTTATAATGTTTCTAACATGGGAAGAGTGCAGTGGTGGGTTTCAAAAATGTTTACTACTGGTTCTGTGGGTGTGGCTTGGTGGGCGTGGCATGACTTGGTGGACATGGCTTGGGGGGCATGGCAAGGGAAGGATACTGTAAAATCTCCATTCCCTCCCTACTCCAGGGGAAGGTTACTGCAAAATCCCCATTTCCTCCCAATCAGCTGGAACTCGGGAGGCAGAGAATAGATGGAGGCGGGGCCAGTCAGAAGTGGTATTTACCGGTTCTCCGAACTACTCAAAATTTCTGCTACCGGTTCTCCAGAACTGGTCAGAACCTGCTGAAACCCACCTCTGAGGCAGACCAGTGGTGAGTTCCTCCAGGTTTGAACCTGCTGAAACCCACTTCTGGAAGAGTGGCTTCTGAGAAATGTTTAATATTTCTATTTCAGGAAAGGAAACATTCTAATGCCTGTTATCAAGGATCTAAGGCCTGGAATAATCTGTTTTCTGAAAACAGTATGGCTATTTTTATAATGTGATGATTATCAGAAAATTACTCACTTGTACAAAAAGTACTGCCTCTTATTTTAACGTAGCTCAAATTATTCATTTGGGATTTATTATCGTAATAAACAACTTCAAGGAAATAATATAAATCTTTTATGTTTCATGAATTTGGAATGCTAGTTCTTAATCTACCAGATTAAGAAGAAAATATTCATTTAGTTCTCCATCAGTTGCCCTAATTCCACTGCATAGACTTAATATACGCAGCAAATGTTTTATAAGAGACATGCTTCCTGAATATCTTTTTCATAGGAATTACAGTATGTTATTTCTGATCTTGAGGTTAATCATAAAATAGTAAATTTATATTTATTTAAGACCAGGAGTGGGGGAGAGTTTTTCTATAGAAATAATATTCATGGACTAATGTCCTGCCCTGGTCAGCTTTCTAATTAGGTAAAATGTGGTTGCCTTCCTAGAGTCTGAGCGAAGTGTTAAATACTGTATGTTTGTAGCACCAGTTTAGCCTATGGTCCCACTTTCTAATGAAGTGCTAATTATCAAGAAGGGACGTGGTGGCTTAGTGGCTAAGACGCTGAGCTTGTCGATCAAAAGATCGGGAGTTCAGCGGTTCGAATCCCTAGTGTCACGTAACGGGATGAGCTCCGTTAAAAAATGCAGGTAGAAAAATAGGGACCACCTTTGGTGGGAAGGTAACAGTGTCCCATGCATCTTTGGCATTTAGTCATGCCAGCCACATGACCATGGAGACGTCTTCGGACAGCGCTGGTTCTTTGGCTTTGAAACAGAGATGAGCACCGCCCCCTAGAGTCAGGAATGACTAGCACATATGTGCGAGGGAAACCTTTACCTTTTAAATTATCAAGTGCTGAAAATTAAACTGCCAAACCAATCTGCATATTGAATTTTATTTGCCTCAGCAATGTCTGGAAATTAAATCATGGCAACTAGCCTCCTCCTCCTGCTCCTCCTCCTCCTCCTCCTAGAACATATCAAGAACAAACATATTTCCTTTTCTGCAGTTCATCTAAATGTGCTGCTTGGAGGCAGTTCTTTCAATCAACTTAAGGTGGCGCAGTGGATAGAGTGCAGCACTGCAGGCTACTTCAATTGACTGCCAGCTGCAGTTCAGCAGTTCGAATCTCAACAAGCTCAAGGTTGACTCAGCCTTCCATCCTTCTGAGGTCAGTAAAATGGGGACCCAGATTGTTGGGGGCAATATGCTGGCTCTGTAAACCACTTAGAGAGGGCTGTAAAAAGCACTATGAAGTGGTATATAAGTCTAGGTGCTACTGCTATTGCTATTCCTCTTCCTCTTCTTCTTCTTCTTCTTCTTCTTCTTCTTCTTCTTCTTCTTCTTCTTCTTCTTCTTCTTCTTCTTCTTCTTCTTCTTCTAGAACATATCAAGAACAAACATATCTCCTTCTCTTCAGTTCATTTAAATGTGATTCTTTGAGCAGTTCTTTCAATCAACTTAATACTAAGCTTTATCAGACTCCAAGGAGTAGCTAATAAAATTAGTTGAATTGACACAGTGATTTAGCATTGTTTTCTAGAACCGCCAATCAATTAAGTATTTTTTTTAATTAATTAACCATTTTCTTTGTAATCAATCAAGATATTTCATCAGGGTCGGCTTCCGGTTTGCTGCTGGCCGCCGCCAGATGTTCCTCTGGGATCGTCAGCTCCCTCTGCCTGTATAGAGCCGCCGTTACAGCGGATGGCGGCTCGAAAAAACTCCGTTTCCAAGAGGAAACGGAGAGAGAGCCGGCAGGGGTGGGTAGAACTCTCCGCAGAGTCCCAAAGGTTTTTTTTAACTTTTGGGACGGAGCGGATGAGAAGCCCCATATCCCCTGCCGCTGCTCCGGGCTTTGGGAGACCTCTGCCTATGCAGAGCCAGGCGTCAAGAGCAAGCCTGTGAATCTAAAAGAATAATTAAAGAAATGAAGAACTGGACCCTTAATACTGAACTGCAAGTATCTCACCCTTTCAAAAACTATTTAAAAGAAAAGAGCAGAGGAAAAGAGGGAAAAAGAGCCTTCTAAAATGGCGTCTGCTGTGGCTGGAGAAGGGCTAAAAGGGAAAGTCCTTCCGTTTCTCATTATTACAATGTAGCGGAATAAATATCATTGGCTACATTTCTAGAGAAAACCTCGCTCCTGTGCTGCTCAGAAGTTTTTTTTAATGAGGGAAAGTCTTTTTGTTTTCTATTTCTTCTCTTATTTTTGCTAAATCTTGTCTGTGTGGGAAATGGCATCAGGACTTATACAGCTGGACAAACAGGGGGGGGGAATTTCCCCCCTTAAGAAATTGCGCCAACAAATTTCAACTCTCCAGCGTCAGAAACCCGATTTTAATATATTAGAATTTATCCTTGAAGAGATTGTAAGAAGGGATGAGATTGTGAATCAGCAACTTGAAAAATTTAAGCAGGAAATTAAAGAAATTGGTGAATTGGTGAAATCAGAGTCTGACTTCTTGAATAAAAAGATTTCAAAAGCTGCTAATGGTTTAGCAGGCTTTATGATTCGGGTGGAGGCAAAGACTGAATTATTAGAGACTAAAATGAAGGAAATCGAGGAGAATTTGGATGACATGACTCAAAAAATTAAAAAGGATTTGATAAACATTCAGGATAATAGCTTGGAGGACAAATCTAAAATGGAGACTGACCAAAAGATTGGTAATGAGGAAAATGTACAACAGAGGATTGAAAGAGAAGTTTTAATGACTCAATATAATTTTACAGAATATGCAATTAGACTGAGAGGTCTGCAGGAAAATAATAGAGATGATTTAAGGAAAGTATCTTCTGAAATTCTGGCTGGGATCTTAAAGGTTCAACCTGATGAAGTGTATTGCAGGATTGATAGAACTTATAGAATAAACTCCTGGTGGGCAAAGCAAAGGCAATTGCCCAGAGATGTGGTGATCTATTTTACAGATAAAGAAATTAGGAATAATATTGTGCAGAACTCTTTTAATTCCAATTTGCAATTTCATGGAAGAAAGATTTGGATTTTCAAGGAGCTCCCGCCCAAGATGTTAATGGAGAGGAAGAAATTTGGCTTTTTAGTGACTGAATTAAAAAAAAGAAATATCCTATTCAGGTGGGACATCCCAGTTGGTTTAATATTGAGATATCAAGGCGTAAGATATCAATTGCACACTGTTGAAAAAGCGGAAGATTTTTATCAAAAAATTCTAAAAATGAATTTAACACCTTTAGGCATAATACAAGATAAGCAAAAGGAGTTGGAAATAAAAGGAAAACATCAAATTACAGAGGCTGTGATGGATAAATTGTCTTTGGACTCCTTGGAGACCCCAGCTGGACTGTTTATAAATAAGAGAGTAGTGTCATCCGAACCCAAGGTGATGAATCATCAAGTCACAGACAAGTGCGCAAATCAATCAGTTGATATACAAGTGATGGAGAAGAAAGATGAGATAAAATTAACCCAACAAGAACAATCCACAAAGCAGAATGAAAATCAACCAGCAGATACACAATTGGTAGGCAAGAAAAGAGGATGGAAATTCAACCCGAAAAAGAAAAAGAAAAGAAACAGATCTTATAGAAACAGCAATTTCTAAACTAAGCAACAGTGAAGCCAGGCGCTTTAAAAAATGAATGAATATTAGAAAAGATAGTGGTGGCGAACAATTGTCTGATACTATCCTGAGGATTGTGGCAGATCTCTGCAAGGCCATGATTTTGGGATGTGGAAAGAGCCTCACTTTGTTGGATTTGAATCATCTAATTTTTTCTTATTTACTTTTTTTTTCTCTTGGAAATATATTATAACTACTTTGAGTTATAAGGCAGGAGAGTTTTGCCGGGGCATGCAGAAGATCTGGATGTTACTCAGTAGGATGATGGGAATTAACAATCCTGATGAATACCACAACTATAACCATACGGATATATTCATAATTATAATGTCACTCGGGTGGTTGTTTTTACTTTTATACAGGTGTGAGGATATCTACTACTGATGGGGGCAGAAGATGACTGAAGATTTTGAACAAACTGTTGCACCAGCATGTTATTTTACCCTATTATGGGTGATGGATTTAACAATCTAGTGGAAAGACATCAAAGAAGATATTATATGGATTATAAACTTAAAGTTATTGTCTTTTCTCTTTTTACATAATGAAATGCATATATAGATATGTGTATATCTTAGTAAAGTGGGCAGTTGATTATATTTAGAATTGTACTGCATGATTTTGTAGGAATTGAAGGGTTGAAATAGGTTAGTTTACTGATTGTTATAAAATGGGATGCATATATAGATATGTGTATATTTTAGTAAAGTGGGTAGTGGATTATATTTAGAATTGTATTGTCTGATTTCAAGTCATATATTTAGAGGAGTGGAGGAAGTGGACAGAATTGAATAAATTTGGTTGCAGGGAGAAGGCCGATTTAAAATGTTATATTAATATATATAAAAGATTAAAGGTTAATTTGTAATAATACTCAATAAGTTTAGGGGAGGAGAAAAAGGGCAGATTACCGTAAAAATGGGAGTTATAAGATTAACAAGTTAAGGGTCAGTATTTCGAGAAGGGATTAAGGGAAAGGGAAGATATTATGTATGTAACTAGTTATGAAATAGCCTATTGTTGTGAAGAAGTCACAGGGGGGGTTGGGTGGAAAGGGTGGGTTAGGGAAGAGGGGGGGGGAAAGGGGGAAAAACTTGTATTTGAAAACTTTTTCAATAAAAAAAAAAAAAAAGATATTTCATCAGGAATTTCCTACCAATTAAAGCCTGTGCTGTCATCTTTAAAATATTAAAGCTCGTTTTAGAAATGTTACACATTCAAATTAAAGTTACCGTTTAGTACTTAAAAGAGCATTTTAATATATTTTCCCTAATTTTCTATGAGGGTAGAAGACTGGAACAAAATAATCAAGTCAGACCCAGTGGTTAAATTCTCTTCCGCCTCTGTATAATCAATCTTTTTTTTTTCTAATGCTGTTCTTTGATATAACACATGATTAAAGTATAACATTTTGGAGTTTCTTTTTCCCAAAATGAATATGAGAGAAAGTGAAGTTATATATCATCAAAATAACAACTCACAGAATATAATAACTTTTTTTGATCTTTAGTAATGTACCTCAAGTTGTTTTGGTGCCTAAACCAAAAAGTCAGCATGCTACTTTAAAAAGAAATAAGAATGCAATAAGGAGAAGGTGTTTTTTTTTCCCTGATTCTTCTTATAAGATCCAGTGGCTTCACTTTGGGAAAACCTGAATCTGAAAGCTTCCAGGTTTCCCCCACCCAGCTAAGAATTCACAGCGCTGCCCTATACCCACAACTTCATCACATTGTCCAATCAACGCTTCACACTCCACCGGATACAATCTTCAGGCAGTCTCCATCAAACGCAGGCAAAAGTCCTTGAATACGGAATGTTGTTATGACTAACTTTCTACCGCTCCAACAGCAACTCCCTCCCAACTTTCCCAGCTAAAATATGTGGCAGTTTAGAAGCAAAAAGAAAATTGTCTTCCAAAACTGACAACAAGATTTCCCACTTATCACCAAACAAAGAAGGATGCCCTCAATACATAAAATATTCATATCTGAATTGTTATGGATATGTGCATATTTTTAAACATAATGACTCAATTTGAAATGAAAGTTCAATGTATTTCACCACAGACTGAGAAGCCTATGATCAAATGAACAGTGTGTTTTCCACTGACCAATAGGCATAATTTCAAGGGTAGCTTGGTTGTTTTTATCTTCATAGTAAACTGGGCAGAGTTTCCCTGGATGTTTTCAAATACAACTTTCTACTTTGTAAAATAAGACAGATGAATATTAGACTATATATGTCTCAAAGTCCAGAATCCTACCCTTTCCCCCCCCAAAATAAGACATCCCCTGATAATAAGCCCAATCGGGCTTTTGAGTGCATGGCAATAAGGCCAAGTGCTTATTTCAGGGTTCAAAAAAATGTAAGACGGTCTTATTTTTGGGAAAACACGGTACTTCCTGCTTAAGAGAAATTTAATTTTTCTCAAGACCAAATTTTAGTTCCTTTTAAATTTTCAGTAGGTGTTAAATAATTTAAAAGTGAAAGGCATATTGTTATATTTTATGGCAAAGAAATATATATAAGCAAGAGGAATTAATTCAGAAATATGTAAATACATAATTACAATTAGCTTTACTCAGGCAGTGCTGAATGAAAAGTTCAGCCGCAATATATATGTGGAAAATTTTTATCCATATCATTTTTTTTTTAAAAAAAGCACATTAATAGCTTGATTTATTTCGAAATTTTAAAGAGGGAACCAACGCATCCATTGAAACTGGCACGAAAATAAGCAGTTCTAAATTGAAATATAACATGGTATGAGGTTTTAATCAGCAATGTGTTTCAGAAATGCTTACCACCGGTTTGCCACTCACCTACACACTCGCTTGCTCCTTGCACGTGTACGCCTTCCACGCATGCACACAGCCTTCCACACATGTGCTTTGCTTGTGCGCACACATTCCGCACACGTGCCTGGCCTCGAAAGTGTGGCTAAATAGGACGGCATTACGTCCGGGCGGGTGGGAAGGCCCACCCACAGTCGCCGCTACCAATTCGCCCAAACAGGTATGAACTGGCAGAATACCACCTCTGGTTTTAATGTTAGGGTTTGTTTGTTTGGGGGAAGCAGGAGACTGGCTATTGTAGGGAGAGATTATTCCAAGACAAATTTGTTTATGTTTTATTTCTCTTCTCTAGATTGGGCATGAAAGAAAGCCATGAAGGTCGTGCCCAATGTAATGTGCAACAAATAAATATCTCTAAAATGTGCATAATATCTCACAACAAATTCTATCAATTTACGTTAAACTCATTTTATGAACAAACGTGATGCAAAACTGTCTGATATATTTCAGTTTCAGTGCTTAATTTATATAGACTCAGTGTTTTACAAGGTATGTTTTACATTGACATATATGTCATCCTTCGCGTTGGTGGATGATCTCTGGAGGGCTCGGGACAGGGGTTATTCCTCTGTTCTGGTCCTATTGGATCTCTCAGCGGCTTTTGATACCATCGACCATGGTATCATGCTGCACCGGCTGGAAGAGTTGGGGGTGGGAGGCACTGTGTTGCGGTGGTTCTCCTCCTTTCTCTCCGACCGGTCGCAGTTTGTGTTGGCAGGGGGGCAGAGGTCGACCTCGAGGCCTCTCATTTGTGGAGTGCCGCAGGGATCGGTCCTCTCGCCCCTTCTGTTCAACATTTATGTGAAGCCGCTGGGCGAGATCATCTGTGGCTTTGGGGTGAGATACCACCAGTACGCTGATGACACCCAGCTGTACATCTCCACCCCAGGCCACCCCACGATGCCCTTGAAGTGATGTCCCAGTGCCTGGAGGCTGTGCGGATCTGGATGGGGAGGAACAGGCTCAAGCTCAACCCTTCCAAGACTGAGTGGCTGTGGCTCCCGGCATCCCGATATAGTCAGTTGACTCCATCACTGACTATTGGGGGCGAGTCTTTGGCCCCCACTGAAAGGGCTTGCAATCTGGGAGTCCTCCTGGATAGGCAGCTGTCTTTGGAGGAACATCTGACGGCTGTTACCAGGGGGACCTTTTATCAGGTTTGCCTGATTCGCCAGTTGCGGCCCTTTCTCGATCGGGATTCCTTGTGCACAGTCACTCATGCCCTTGTCACCTCTCGCCTTGACTACTGCAACGCTCTCTACATGGGGCTCCCCTTGAAGAGCACCCGGAGGCTCCAGCTGGTCCAGAATGCAGCAGTGCGGGTAGTGATGGGAGCAACATGGCGCTCCCATGTAACACCGCTGCTGCGCGAGCTGCACTGGCTCCCGATGGTCTTCCGGGTGCGCTTCAAGGTGTTGGTTATCACCTTTAAAGTGCTCCATGGCATAGGGCCTAGCTATCTGCGAGACCGCCTTCTGCTACCGACGACCTCCCATCGACCCGTGCGCTCCCACAGAGAGGGCCTCCTCAGGGTGCCATCAGCCAAACAATGTAGGCTGGTGGCCCCCAGGGGGATGGCCTTCTCTGTGGGGGCTCCCACCCTCTGGAATCAGTTGCCCCCAGAGATAAGGAGAATCCATGACCTCAATGCCTTCCGTCGTTCCCTGAAAACCCATCTTTTTCAGCAAGCCGGGTTGGCTTAAGAAGAAATTTTTAAATTCTTTTAATTAGTCTGTGATTTTTAACTTTTGGGCCAAAAATTATATATATTTTTAAATGTTTTATTATTTGTATTCTATGTTTTTTATTTTGGCTGTACACCGCCCTGAGTCCTCAGGGAAAAGGGCGGTATATAAATTGGAAATTAAATTAAATTAAATTAAATTAAATTAAATTAAATCCTTGTAATAATCCTTTTTTAGCAATTGCGGAAAATATGAATCTAGACCACAGCCAAAAGCAAAAGATTAAATCTTTCCCATACTCAAATACCAATTCAATTCTAAATCCTACTGGGTTAAACAAGGCTTACACTCCAAATAATGTGTTTAAGGATGATAATTTTAAGAACATTATGGAATTGCTGGTACATCTTGATGGAAGCCTTTTCCACTATCAATTCGGTAATAGAGCATCAAATCTATGATAGAAATGAAGTGCAAGACAAGTATGCAGATGTCTCTCAACTAAATCTTGTTCATTTTGGCTGGATGAAATATTGATGCTTAGATATACATGTTTATTTTAAAGTTTTCACCGATGGAACAGAAGTTGCCTTCAGAAGTTGTGGGAGATTCATTACTGGAGGCTTTCAAGACACTGGACTGCCATCTGTCAGAAATGGTATAGGGTCTCCTGCTTGGGCGGGAGTTTGGACTAGATGATTTAGAAAGTCCCTTCCAACTATGTTAATCTGTTATCTGTTAAAGGGACTCTGCCCTAGTAATGAAATGCACTTACCTTTACTACTTGTTCGGGAATGTGAGTGCGTGCACCTCTTCTGCGCATGCACAGAGCCTTCTGCGCATGTTCAGATGGTAAAAAATGGGACATAATGACATCCCAGCCGGTGAGAGGAGCCTTCCACCGCCGTCACTACTGGTTCGTGCGAGCTGGAGAGAACCAACTGAATTTCACCACTGCCCTGCTCCACTTTCTCATCTCTGAGGACACCGATCCCAACCGGCTGAATAGCACCTCTGGTGACCGTTCAAAGTTACAACAGCACGGAAGAAAGTGACATTACTTTTTCACACTTATGACTGACACTTGGCAACTGACTCATATTTGTGATGATTGCATTGTCCTGGAGTCATTTTGTGACTTTTTGACAAGCAATGGCAGAGCCAGATTCACTTAATAACCATGTTACTAACTTAGCTGCATTGATTCACTTAACAACTGTTGCAAGAAAGGGCAGAACTCATTTAACAACTACTGCCACTGTTCTGCAGTTCTGTTGCTCTGTACATACAGTCATACATAAAAAAAACTTCCAAACATATGGATATAGCAATATATAAAATAGGAGAAATATCCAGCATTAGGAGGTGGATTTATTATATCGAGATTGAAATTATGATACTGCAGAAGAAATATTGCATTTTTCCCCAGTGCAGAAAACAGTTTTTTGTTAGGATATAAGGTGGCATTAAGAGAGATCACAAGGGTTATGAAAAATATTAATATATCCTATGGATATACTGATACAGTATGATAAAATGCATAGGTACAATTGCATTACTCTTACTTCTTGCAAATGTTGATATAATAAGCTGTGAAAAAAATCAGAGCCAAACTAAGAATGGTATCAAGATTCTAGACCAGTGTTTGAACAACGCAATGGTCTAGATCTGTGATGGCGAACCTATGGCACACGTGCCACAGCTGGTACGCATAGCCCTATTGGTGGGCACACGAGCTGAGCTCCAGCGTGCATGTGCGTGCTGGCCAGCTGATTTTCGGGCTTTCTGAGCCCACCAGAAGTAGGGAAACAGGCTTTTCCTGCCTCCGGAGGGCCTGAGAGGGTGGGAAAGGAATCTCTGGAGGCTGGGGACAGCAAAAAAGTCACTTCCTGTCCAACCGGAAGTTGGAAAATGTGCCATTTCTGGCCTCCGGAAGGCCTCTGGGTGGGTGGGGAAGGCCGTTTTCGCCCTCCCCAGAATCATAGAGAGGCTCTAGAGCAAGGTGAGAGAGAAAAATGGGCCTACTGGCCATTGTGTGTTGGGAGGGGGGGTTGCACATGCATGCATGGGGGCGGGGTGCATAGAATTATGGATGTGGGCATGCACACGTGCGACTCCCCCCACCCTCCCCCCTGCTGCTGGGATATGATGGCAAAAAAGTTAGCCATCACCGGTCTAGATGAAAGCCAATTAATAGGGGAAGATCAAAAGTGTTATGTTCTGACAGAAGATGCATGGCAAGTATGGCCCACCAGACGATGGCGCTGTGCTGGCGGGAAAAAGGGTGCATTCCATTGGTTAAGATGCTGACAGCTGGCGTATAAAAGAGCTGTCAGATCGTGAGGAAGTGCTCGTTTTCACAGTTGTTAGCCGACGGAGCGAGTCATTGTTAACAGCTAATGTTAGCTTAATAAATGGTTAGTTACTGTTATCCTGTCTGTTAGGAAATGATTATTACCTAACTTGTTGGGTTGGCAATATATAAACCATAAATATAGCTTTAAAACTGCTGTACTGCAGTATTGCATCATACTGTGTCCTGATTGGTTAGATCTTTAGCCAATGACCTTAAGAGGGAGCTAGAAACATGGTTTGTTTCTCTTTGCTGACCTTTACTGACTCTTTGCTGTTTGCTGTGTGCTTTTTACTGGTTTTTGCTGTGTTTGCTATTGTTTGCAACTGTTAATGTGTATGACTACGACAACTGGTAAGAAGACTTTGTTATTGGATTATCCCTGGACTATTGTTTTACTATCTACTGCTTTATACGTGTATGACCTGGACTGTTTATTGGACTGTGCCTTATTACTATTTCCTAAAAGTAAACACAACTCAGTGTATCTCTGTGTTGGCTGTGTTTATTCATAACTACCTCAATAGCTTTCATGTGCACACCCTTGCTACTCAAGGGTTGTTCTGAGAATTCCTTAACACTGTCTCGTCTCAATCCTTGCCTGCCTGTACAGACAATAGAACACTGGCGACAAGGATCGGATACTGAGGGACGTCCGGTGGCTCCGCGTTCCCCGAACGGATGCTCCTTTAGGAGCTCCAGCCCCGTGATTCCGTTTGCAGGTGGGGTTGTAACTGTCAGGGAAGACCCAGCCCTCCCCACCCAGGCCAGCTCCCTGCTGCCCAAAGTGCCATCATGGCTGCCCTATGATTTTATAGTCCCATCTTCCTCTTCCTCATGGCCTTTTTGGTAGGGGGTCCAAAGCCCCCTAGGAGAAGCAGCTGCCCTCCCAGAATCCCCTGCTATATTCCCTACAGGGAGGGCCTGCTGGGTATCTCCGGTGAACCCCCCCCCTCCGGCCGTCTGCTGTGTTTGGAGCATCCTCTTCATCGCCTATGAGGGGGGTTGGCAGAGGGGGAAGGTGCTGCCCCACCCTCCAGATCCCTGGCTTCTAGGAGGGGCCTTCTTCCTTTTGTCTGTAATGGGGGGAAATCTTTCTGGAGCTCCTGGTTTGTGACATGATCCAGCTTTGCGACCCAGATGGCCCTCTGATCACTTGGCAAAAGGAAAACTCAGGAATGACCTGAAATATACTTAAAGGACAGCTTTCTGAAATAAAGGCCATCGTGCCATTGTGGTTATAAGTCACACAGGGGGTCCTCGACGTACAACCAGAATCGAGCCCAAAATTTATGTTGCTAAGGGAGACATTTGTTAAGGGAGTTTTGCCCCATTTTCCAACCACAGTTGTTCAGTGAATCATTGCAGTTGCTCATTTAGGTTGTTAAGCGAGTCTTTTGGTCAGAAGGTCGCAAAAGGGGACATGGCAACCATCATAACTATGAGTCAGTTGCCAAGCATCTGAATGTAAATCACTTGATCATGGGGATGCTGCAACGGTCATAAGTGTGAAAAAGTGTCATAAATCACTTTTTTTAGGACCGTTGTAAGAGATTAGACAGCCTTTGTCTGGAATGGTATAAACTAAGTTTCCTGCCTGAGTGGGGGTTGGACTAGAAGACCTCGAAGGTCCCTTCAAACCCTATGATTCTGTGATTCTATGAGATAGATGATAGAAATTAGATAGGTTAGATAGAAGAGAGAGGGAGGGAGGGAGAGATTGATGATGGATAGATGGATGGATGGATGGATGGATGGATGGATGGATGGATGGAAGAATAATTTGTCTTGGACGGGGGGTCAGACTAGAAGACCTCCAAAGTCCCTTCCAGCCCTAGGATTCTATGATTCTGTGAGATGACAAGGAGTCCCCCAAAGGTTGGATTCTCACAACCAATTTAGCCAAATCAGGGAAAGACGTAGCTGCAGTCTCCATGTAAACTGGGTCAAATAAATAGCTTTTCTCTTTAAGTGTCTTCATTTAGATGCCTTTGTACTGCCTTTTTTTTTTTAATTCTATGCTAAGCCACCCAGAGTTGCTATATCAATGAGATGACAATGACACTATTACAATTTAATTAATTAATAAAAGTGATTCATGTGAGCTGGGAGGGGTGGGCTTCTTTGGGGGCTTCTAATGTGGGGCAAACACATTTTTGGGGCAGTTTGGGGTCCATTCGTGAACAAAAGCAGGCAGGACGGACGTACAATAGATCAGGAATGTGACTAAGAAATTATGAGTGGTCATCAGTTAATGAAAAAACTGGTCATTAATCAATGAAGAAACTATGGTATGACTGGTGAGTAATATATCAATGAAACTACAACTGGCCATTAATTAAAAAATGAGTGGTTAATAAGTAAGTAAATACAACTGGTCATTGATTAATTAATAAAGTAATTATGACTGGTCACAATGAAGAAATTATGACTCATCTGGTCATTCATTACTGAAGGAATCTCCCAACAATTGATAAAAATGATGAATAGTCACTAGTGAACAAACTCCAAATAATTAATTAAGACATTAATTGGTCTTTGCTTAAGTAATGAAGCAGTTATGACTGGTCATTCATTAATGAAGACACTATGACTGGCCACCAAATATTGAAGAAACTACAAGGGGTCATTAATTAATTGAGAAATTATTAGAACTTCATGTGACCTTGATTCTATCCCTCTATTAATGCAGCCTAGGATTGCATTGGCAATTCTGGCTGCTGCTGCACATTGTTGGCTCATATTTCAGTGATTGTCCACCAGGATTCAATTAATTACAATTGCTTATTAATTAATTAAAACAGGTCTCCCCTCATTCTTCTTCCCTGGTGCAGGAGGCCCAGACAGCCTCTCCAGAAGACAGGGACCAATTGCTCAAGTACCTCGTCTCGGCCTAGCCCGAGTTTGGATCCACCAACCCCACCCTCCAGGCGTACGTCTTCCAGCTGGCCTGCATGGAGCATGAACTGGAGCATTTCCCAAGCGAGATGCACAACCGGCAGGGCACTCTGGGGGCCAAGGCAGCGAAGAAGAGGGACCCCCTGAATCTGAAGAAGTGGAGCTTGGAAAACCTGACCCTCACCATCTATGAAATTGCTGACAGCGAGCAGCCGGACCAGGCGTGGGGCAGAGGACGCAAGAGGAAGCTCAAGTAGAGAAAGGGGCACCGTGAAACTTTGAGGTGTGCCCAGTGGACAGCTGCAGCCAGAATGAAGGCGGCTCAGAAGTCACTGAGTATCATGATTTGTCTTGCGACATTTATTAAGAATAAACTATGAATGAAATCGAGACAAATCCAGGTAGACTTCTTCTGTGGGCCGGACAGGTTATCGCGAAGCTGGGTGAGGTGCCAGGCATTTGGACTGGTGACAGAGATGCTCTCATGGGTTGCCATATGTTCAGAGGGTCTCCTAGATGCTCATGGTCCATTTCGTTTTTTCAATTTTATTTTGACAAGTCTGTTGGGGAAAGTCAGCTGCCCACAGCCACCTGGAGTCAGGGAGCCTCTACATCGGTGGTTCTCCAACTTGGGAGACTTTGAGATGTGGGGACTTAAACTCCCAGAATTCCCAGCCAGCATGCCCAGATTACTTTGGTTTGGATACATGGGTTGTTGGTTGACACGACAGAAGACTTGTGACTCATTCAGCAATCGCCCGGTGAAATGGATTGGGTCCCTCTTCAGTCGTGGACTTCAGATCACACAACGAGGGACTGTCAGACCTGTCCCAGTCTGATCTCCCAGGGAAGTAAAACCCTCGACTCCATTTGGTTGAAGCGAAAAGGCACTTTTACTAACAGACACTCACTGAAGGATAGTCAGGTGAAATCTGAAGTTCCAGCACATCAATTCAGCACTAATTCCTTGGTTTCCCCAGCCTTCCCCCATAGTCCATCCAAGGGCAGCCAATCCAGCACTGACGAGATGTTTTGGAAGCACTGAGGTGTTTTAAGCTGGTGAAATTCCACTCTCAGGATAAGCAGCCTTGAAGATGCCAGCATGGACTGGATTCCAAAACAATCTGTTCTTCCTCACCTGTCAATTCCCCCCTCCCAATTTCCCATCATAAAGACACATAGCTTTATTGCCCATTTGTTCCCCCCTCCTTTTCACAGGTTGATGGCAGACTGCCAGTGAGGCGCCAAGCCGAAGGTGGTGGATCTGACAGGACATTGGTCTGTGTGGGGGCCGAGAGGGCCTCTGTCCAGACTCATCATGGTCTCAGCCAGGATGTATTGCGCCAAGGGGGGGGGGTGTCCCTTCCGTTTTCATCATCCATTGTTCTTTTTTTCTTCTGTTCCGTTGGGTTCAATTCTCAAAGACTGTCTGAACAAGTCCGGTCTCTTTTCTTGGAGAAGTTTTGGAGAAGTGGTTTGCCTTTGCTTCCTTCCTAGGGCTGAGAAAAAATGATTGGCATAAGGTCACTGAGATGGCCTTCTACCAGAGGGAGGGAGGGAGGGAGGAAGGTTGGGGGGAAAGAAGGAAAAGAGCAAGGAGATGTGTGTCATGTTTTCCCTTCAAGCTAAGTAGTAAGGGAAAGGTCCTTCAGTTTGCAATTTCTGTGAAATCAGCAAGGGGGGGAGGAAGAATAGGCTTCAAGGAAAAAGTGTAATAAAAGAAAGAACTAGGCCTATTTAATCAAGATTAAACTGTACATGGTCCTTTTTTTACTAACAGCTCTTAACAGATTTTCCATGATTAGGATTGAATGATGCGGCTTTAAAGATTTGTTGATAGATGAGATATCAGAAGCGAGTTTTCTCGCATTTTTAGGGAAAGTGATGAATTATGTTGTTAAAATTGAGAGGAGATGAAGAGAAAATGATAAGAAATTAATTGGTGGGCTATGATTTGAAGGAATTAATTGTTACTTCTTCTCACTCTTAATGGAAAGGTTTTAAAGATTCATTTATAGAGCTGAGATAATTTTGATTAACATTAACCTCAGAATTTGGTAAATAAAAGATATTTTGGTCATTTAATCTTTTTTTCAATATTTATCATTCAAGGCACTAAAGGTAAAGGTAAAGGTTCCCCTCGCACATACATGTTAGTCGTTCCCAACTCTAGGGGCGGTGCTCATCTCCGTATCTAAGCCGAAGAGCCAGCGCTGTCCAAAGACATCTCCGTGGTCATGTGTCCTGCATGACTAAACGCTGAAGGTGCAAGGAACACTGTTACCTTCCCACCAAAGGTAGTCCCTATTTTTCCACTAGCATTTTTACATGCTTTCGAACTGCTAGATTGGCAGAATCTGGGACAAGTAGTGGGAGCTCACTCTGTTACACGGCACTAGGGATTCGAACCACTGAACTGCCGACCTTTCGATTGACAAGCTCAGCATCTTAGACACTGAGCCACCGCATCGCCACAAAACTACCACTAAAAAAGTCAAAAATTGACTTTTCTCTCTCTCTCTCTCTCTCTCTCTCTCTCTCTCTCTCTCTCTCTCTCTCTCTCTCTCTCTCGGCACCCACATATCCATATAAACACCATATTGAATTTTTTAATAGTTGGATAAATTCCAATACTTTGGAACAGTAGATTTGAGTTTAAAACATTCAGAGGAGAAAGCCCAGCCACTGCCTCTGGAGGAGAAAAAAAAATCCTCAGCAGCTATAAATCCTTCCTTCAGGAGAAATAGTAATGTTGCAGATGAATGAAAAAAGTGCATTGCTAGCTAAGAGGATGAATAATTTTCATAGGCAATTTTCAGTTTGAAAATCCCAGAAAAAAGAAACCTATGGTTAATTGGTGTTTTTAAAAATCTTTTTCACTGCTTTGACATGTGAAGGTGCAGGGACTAAAAACAAGAGAGAAGAAAGAGTCAGTTAAAGGTAAAGGTAAAGGTTTCCCGAGCACATATGTGCCAGTTGTTCCCGACTCTAGGGGGCGGTGCTCATCTCCGTTTCAAAGCTGAAGAGCCAGTGCTCTCCAAAGACATCTCCGTGGTCATGTGGCCGGCATGACTAAACACCAAAGGTGCACGGAACGCTGTTACCTTCCCACCAAAGGTGGTCCCTATTTTTCTACTTGCATTTTTTAACGTGCTTTTGAACTGCTAGGTTGGCAGAAGCTGAGACAAGCAACGGGAGCTCACTCTGTTACACAGCACTAGGGATTCAAACCGCTGAACTTCCGACCTTTCGATCGACAAGCTCAGCGTCTTAGCCACTGAGCCACCGTGTCCCATAAGAGTCAGTTAGGCAAGGTCAAAAGCCAATAAATCAAGATAGTTGAATTGAAAGGTTGTCCAAAGAAGTCTGTGGGCCAAAGTCAGTAAGTGTTGTATCACAAAGGAGACGGAGTGAAGGTTTTACAACAGGGGTGTCAAACTGGCGGCCCGTGGGCCGGATGCGTCATGTGCAGGCCACACCCACCCCAATTCCGTGAAGGGAAAAAACATCGCGAAACATCACGTGATGTCAACAAGACGCCGTGAGTTTGACACCCATGCTTTATAGGGACTGAGTCTATTTCATCCTTTAGTTTCTGGCCTGAGCTTTGTAGCCATAACATCCACAATGCCTCATTTTTTTCCCAAGGAGAAGCCCAAGGGGAGACATGACATATTTTATTAATCAATAAACTGAGCTCAGTCCTTCTGGTATAATAGCATCCACAAATCCTGGAGGAATTGTATTTAATAATATAAATGTTTTGCTCACTTCACTCCTAGTCTCCCGCAAAACGTTAACAAGCTGGAAATTCAACTGTTATTAACTATCCTAGGCAGCTGTAAAGATGTTCGTACTATTATAAATTTATGACTGACACAACTTCTTGCAACAGCTTCTATTCTATTTTAGGTCAAGCTTGGGTTGGGTAGGAATATGCCCAGGTAGAGATTGAAGAGGTGATGTCACGGCATCCATTAACTAAAGTTTCCCTGACAAAATGCAGGCAAGAATTGCAATTGGAAAGAATGCAAGAAAGTGAATTGCAGCTTTCATGAAAGAGATTAATGAGGCCAAAACAAACAAATAAGTTCAGGTACCTGTGATATGTCCTTGCCCAGTTTTGTATTGTTTGTTTAATCCAGGGATTGTTCTAATTGCTTTTCTTTTCTTTTCTTTTCTTTTCTTTTCTTTTCTTTTCTTTTCTTTTCTTTTCTTTTCTTTTCTTTTCTTTTTTTTTTTGAAAAGTTTTTAAGTTTTATTTCTTATATATATAATATAAAATGTACATTTTCTTATACATAATTAAGCATACATATACATGTTTTCCTTAAAGAAAGCATTAAAATAAGGCATCTTAATTACATTCGGAGTTCCTCTTCTACCCTTTCTTCTCTCATTTTGCAACAAACCTCCTCCTCCTCCTCCTCCTCTTCCTCCTTTCCCTTCCCTCCCTCCTCTCCTACTTTCTCCTTCCTCCTCTCCTACCTCATCCTACTTCCCCTTCCTTTCCCCTACTCCTCTCTTCTTTTCCCCCTTCTCACCTTCTCTCCTACTCCTGTCCCCTACCCTTCCTTCCTCTCCTTTTCCCTTTCTTCCCTTCCTCTCCCTCCCTCTCCTCTTCCTACCCTCTCCTCCTCTCTCCTTTCTATCTTCTTTGCTGTGGAATACTCTCCTTGTTTGGTATCTGAGCAACTCCTATATTCTAATAGTATCTACTTTCTTTCAATTTCTTTTCAGATTTATTCTATCTATCAATATTATCATCATAATTGTACATTTATTTTTATTATCTCCTTTCTTTTCCTTCCTCCCATCCCCCTTTTTCATTTACTCTTGTGTCATCTGGGTTTCTATTTCTTTTTTATCCTCTCCCTCATTTAACTTTCTATTATCTAAATCATTTATCTATCCTCTTATCTTCATATTTCTTTTCTAACCATATATAAAATCTTCCCCGTGTCTTGAAATACACTGATTCCCCTTTATCTCTTATTCTTAGAGTTAATCTATTCATTTCCACACAGTCTAAAATCTTTTTTTTTACTTCACCTTCTGACGGATTTTTTTCTGTCTTCCAATTTTGTGCAAATACAATTATTGCTGCTGTTATTATATGTATAGTTAAATAGACATCTTCTTTACTATATCTCTCTGGGAGAATACCCAATTTAAAAAAAAACTCTTGCTTTTCTTATGAAGTCTTTCAACTAAACCAGCAACATAATACTTTACCATTAGTTAAATATTAAAGAGTTGATTCTACTGTCTTGTCCTGAAGGAACAAAGCTGATAATCGATTCTACATTCGGTAGGCGCTTCCCACATTCCCTGACAAAATGATGTATTCATGTACACATTTTTGACATTTTGTCCAGAAAATGAATCAGGTGTACATGGTTTGTCTGTGGGTACAGTATTAATGTAGCATTAAAAGCACCACTTTTAATTCATTATTGAGTTGTTTTCCTCATTGCCTACCTTGCTGTCATAAGCAATGATGGAAACGCCATTGGTTACACTTGTTGATCTCTGGTGAAAGTGGGATGGGGATAGTGCAATCATCTTCACTCTCTTTGACCTCTCAGAGGCCTTTAAACAGGGGCTGAAGCTGGGCAGGACTGCCTTGCACTGGTTTGTGTTGTGGCGAGTGAGGAGGCTGGTGTGGTGCTGTGCCAGCAGCCTGTGCAGCTGGCACTCAAGTCGGACAGTGAGGAGGCTAGAGAAGATGTGGTGCCAGAGGCAGGGATTCAGCCAGGGCCTTCAGAACCTCCAGAAGCTCCCTTAAGTGAAGAGGACGAAGAGGAGGACCCTCTTCTCGATGCACAGGCGCGCAGAGCTGCCAAAAAGCAGGAGTGGCTCCTCAGGAGGAGGTCTCCTCAAGAGTAAGGCTTAGAGCTAATTGGCCACTACCTTAGCCTATTTAAGGAGGAAAGCCAACTGAAGCAATTTGCAGGGAACAACTTCGTTCACTCTCCTTCGTGCCTTGATCTTAGTGCAAATTGCTTCTGGGCTTTTTGCCAACCATAGTAAGATTAAGATTATTTATTCTTTGGATTCTTGCAGGCTGTTAAGAAAGTTAATTAACAGCCTTTGTTTGAAAAAAAAACCTGATTTTATTTTAGTAAACTAAGGTTTGTACAGACTTTGTGTGTGCTGCGTTCTTTGGGGCCCATAGCTCGGGCAGAACAGTTTGGCTTCTTTTTCCAAAGTCATTCTGTGTTAATAGGGAGTAAAAGATCCAGCTCTCAGCCACTATTGTGTAGCATACAGCAGTGCTTGGTAATCGCTCCACTCCTTTTTAACTTCTATATGAAGCTGCTGAGCGAGGTCATCCATCACCATGGGTTGAGGTATCTGCAGTATGCTGATGATACCCAACTCTATGATTCCACCCTGGTGACCCAAGTGATGCTGTTGCTGCCATCTTGCGGTGCCTTGGAGGCTGTGGTGGTAACAGGCATTGACTGAATCCTGGCAAGACCAAATGGCTTTGGGTGCATGGAGCCCCAAGATCTGGGACTTTGACATATTTAGTTCTGGATAGGGTGTTATTATTAGTTGCGAAGCCCTGTCCGACCAATCACGACCCCATGGACAACGTTTCTCCAGGCCTTCCTGTCCTCTACCATCCCCCAGAGTCCATTTAAGCTCATGCCTACTGCTTCAGTGACTCCATCCAGCCACCTCATTCTCTGTCTTCCTGTTCTTCTTTTGCCCGCAATCATTCCCAGCAAAATTTTCGTGTCAATCTGATTGCACTTCTCTCAGAACACTCTCTGCTTCTCCATACCATTTTAGAACAGTTTTTTCGAATTTTGAACCACCAAATCGCACTCTTTTTGGTGGAAAACATGGCCCTGACATTATAAAAAAAAAATAACATTAAGAAAAATCTGCGGTCAAAATGACCAAAACTCAAATTCAAATGCCGCTACAGAAAACACCAAATAACTGATGCAAGCATGATGCTGCATACACTCTTATTAGTGGGAAAACAAAAGCTATTCACAACCGGAATGGTCCATTTCTAAAAATAGGGGTGTTCCGAATATTTTTGGAAAACTGTTGTGGTCACTATGACCACAGGTCTGTGGTTATAGGTTAATGCAGATAGGGCAGGAACTCTGACTTCCAAATCCATCATGAAATACAAACTCAGCAAATTGTTATATGTTAACACTTTATTTATATTAGCATTCAGTTTCTGATTTGAAGGTTTTTGAAGGAGAAAAATATTGGAATGTATGCAGGTATTACATCAGTGGTGGGTTGCCCCCGTTTCGCACCGGTTCTATAGAACCAGTAGTAAAACCAGCAGGAGGCCCCGCCCACTGACCCTGACATCATCAAAACGCTTCTGTGCATGCACAGAAGAGTACGCGCACGTGCGAGCAAGCAAAGCAAGCGCACGTGGGTGACCCTGTTGCGAACCAGTAGTAATGGTAAGTAGAACCCACCCCTGTATTACATGTGTCTCTCTATGTAAATATGTGTGTATGTGACTGTCAAGTAAAGAACAATTATTTCAAAACATGGACTGGGTAATTTTTAGAGAACATTTAGAATAGATCTTTCAACCACTCTTAGTAACGAACACTAAAGAAGAACCACAATTTCATGGATAATATGACACAGTATTGAGGATTATATCCTTCAAGACCTAAGGAAGGAATTTTAGATTAATATCATCATTTACTATGAAGAGGTTATCTGAATGGCACCATTCACTTTCCCTTAAGCTCTCAGACTGAAGAGATACAGATGTTATAATATGTTGTAGCATCCAGTAGAGGATTTTACTTGACTTCCATTTCTCTACTTTTATATAATGTGTGTTCTGATACTTTCACGCTATTTTGCTGTGGAAACAGCAAAAGACCAGCCCATGGTGCCTCTGCCAGCAAAAACAGAGTTCAGGAGGGCCACACGTGGCCCTCCCAGACTCCATTTTTGGCTGCAATGGCCTCCTGCAGCCCTTTGCTGCAGAAGGCCATTGCTGCCAAAAACAGAGCCTCGATGAATGACATCAAGCTGGCCACGCCTACTCCAGCCATGCCCACCCTAGCCACGCCCACCTCCCAGCCCCCCTCCCCAGGTCAAACACAACCCTGATGCAGCCCTCAATGAAATCAAGTTTGACACCCCTGAGTTAGAGTGATCACCAGGAAACTCATTTCCAGTATTGTTGGCTACTTGCATCTGAAAATTCCCAATAAGGATGAAACTGGTAATGCAAGAACACTGTATGAAAAAAAATCATCATTAATGCAGTTTTAATCTGATCCAGCAGAAGTCCTGTCTTTCATCATTATCTGCATTAGGAATGGAAGTTACTTAAGATAATTGTCAACTCGCAAAAGAATTTCTAGTCTGCTCTTGAGTTGCCATTAGAAGCAAGGAGGGAACATATTCCACGCATACCTTCTTCCAATGGTGAATCTCAGATTACCAAAGCCGGGTGTGAGACAGCCCATGGGAGTGCCTCGTTGGAGAATGTGATTTATGACACAGACTAAAACACTCCATGGCATAGGACCTGGGTATCTTCAAGACCGACTTCTGCCACCAATAGCCTCCCACTGGCCAGTCCGCTCCCACAGAGAGGGTCTCCTCAGGGTGCCATCAGCCAAGTTATGTCGGCTGGCAACACCCAGGGGGAGGGCCTTCTCTGTGGGAGACCCAGCCCTATGGAATGAACTGCCCCCGGAAATGCGTAAGATCTCCGACCTCCGGGTATTTCGCTGTGCACTCAAGACCCTGTTGTTCCGCCAGGCCGGGCTATCAACATAATAATTTTAAATTGGGTGTTTTAAATTTCTGGGGTTTTAAATTGAGCCAAATTATTTAATAATTTTAAATAATTTTAATTGATGTTTGTCTTGTGCTTTTAATAGGCCTGTACACCGCCCTGAGTCCTTCGGGAGAAGGGCAGTATAGAAATAAAATTATTCTTATTCTTCTTATTCTTAAAAGGAGGGGGGAACAGGGTCAAAGGTGGGCCATAACTTACGCAGCAGAGCAAACCTCACTCAAGTAGATGCTGACATGCTACTTCTAATAAATCATTGGATTCCTTTTGAAACTTGGCCCAAGACTCATGATTTAATCAGGGCATCTGTTGGAACCTTCACAATAAAATTATAATATTCAGAAAAAATAATGTTTCTGTTGTTCTCTCAACATATCTGGATGAAGCAGAGGTTCTTTCTTTGTAGATAATTTCACAACATTCCGTCTTCTAGGTCCCAATCCAATTTGATGTCAATGTAGCCTTCTTTTTAAAGTATAAATAAGATTGGATATACTTATTGTTTAACTAATGCATCTTAACATATTTTATTCCCCTTCTGAAAAGGCCCCCTTTGCCCTAAATCTAAAACAGACATTAAAATAATCAATGAAATAGATATGTATGTAGCCAAGAACATATGTAGCCAAGACTTCTAAATTTGTGAACCGTTACCATAACAACATAATGCTCTTAAGAAGATTGGCTCACCCGAATTCTCTCTCTTTTTTTTTCCTGCTTCGATTTATCAGAATGCCAACCAGCTTTTCAGCAGGAAGGAAAAGCCAAAAATCTGTGCTGTCCAGGAAAACAAAGACCTAGTTTTTATGAATGTAGCTCTAACGGTTAGGCTGATAAAAAAAAATAATGTATGCACCCAACATATTCAACTCAATCCTGTCTATTAATTCAGTGTAAAATAAAAACTTATTCCTGTTCCATACATTAATTATAATAGTACATTAAGGTTCCCCTTGCACATATGTGCTAGTTGTTCCCGACTCTAGGGGGCGGTGCTCATCTCCATTTCAAAGCTGAAGAGCCAGCGCTGTCCGAAGACGTCTCTGGTCATGTGGCCGGCATGACTAAACGCCAAAGGTGCATGGAACGCTGTTATCTTCCCACCAAAGGTGGTCCTTATTTTTCTACTTGCCTTTTTTATGTGCTTTCGAACTGCTAGGTTGGCAGAAGCTGGGACGAGTAACGGGAGCTCACTCCGTTATGCGGCACTAGGGATTTGAACCACTGAACTGCCGACCTTTCGATCGACAATCTCGGCATCTTAGCCACTGAGCCACCATGTCCTTTTAATAGTACCTTATCATTAGTTAAATAGTAGAATGCTTCATTCTGAACAATTTACTGGTAATGACTGTCTTTTGATGTATTAAGTCTGGCATCCGATCTAAAAATCATGTTCTTCTCTTCAGAATTGTTATTGTTATTGTTCTGAATGTTGTGAGTTTTTTAGCTTCATACGTACTGAGTTTTTCCCAAGAAAGTAGGATGTTGTAATATATCAACATAGTATTTGTGCAGATCCAAGTTTTTCACATGACAGAACGGAAATTTGGAAATTCCACACTATGTTAACTTGCTCATTTTTTTTTTATTTTTTTTATTTTTTGCTATTTTAAATTGATATGTTCCAGGGGTGAAATGCTCTGAAGTCTGCTACCCATTCACTTTACTACTGGTTCACTGCATGCACGCATGCACGGTGTGTGCCAAACGGGTGCTTCGTGCACAGGCGCCCCACAGGCGCTACCGCATAGCACTGAAAAAGGAGGATTAAGAAGCCTTTTCTAAGGTAAGTAGAACAGCAACAAGGGGAACAGCTGTGCCGCGTGATTTAGATTCGCTAGAAAGCAGAATTTCCTGCTTTCGCGTGGCACAGATGATCGTCAGAAATACCGGTTCGTCTGAACCGGTAGCATTTTTTTTACTACAGGTTCGCCCGAACAGGTAGCTTTTATTACTACCGGTTCAGGCGAACCAGTCTGAACCGGTAGCATTTCACCCCTGATATGCTCCCACCAACTTTTCATTACTGGTACATGATCATTTTTATAGATGTTCCAGTGAATATTTGGCATTATGTCATTGTATATAATCAATTTATGCTATCATCTTGCACAAACTAAATATATGATATATATTGCTTCTTTGAAGATTAACATTATGGCTAATGACCAAGTCAGCCAGAAGTTTAGATTCAATTTGGCACATTTATCCACCTATCAAGTCCTTTCGAAAGAGTTTCTATCTTTCTTTCCATTGCTGTAGACACTGTTGATATTGAACCTGGCCTGAATTTTTTTAAAAAATCTAATAATATACTGCAAACACAAGTTAAGATTCTTTCTTTTAACCAATTTTGATGTAAATTTTAATGAAGGACAGCTTTATTGGGCAGCAAAATTTGGTATAGCTAATTGTGTTAAAGTATTGTTTCTAGTTAGGAAAGCAAATAAAATTTGGGTTCCACTTTAGGCAAACAAAAAGTCTGCTCCATCTTGGACTTCCGGTCTGGAGCCGCAGCACCACAGTCAGGGAAATAGCGGGCTCTAATGAGCCCACGAAAACCCCGACTGACAAACCACTGTCCGATCGGTCTTCGGACCGTCCCCCATCTTGCAGGGATGGGGGGGGGTGAAGAGAAGCACCTTGGTGTGCCAAGAGGAACAGGCAAGTTCTTCAGAGGCCAGAGGGAATCCTCAAAGTCGGCGGTGGGGGTAGGCAGCCATGGCGGCTGCCACAAAGCCGCGGCAGACTGGGACACAAGATCATGCAGGAGAGAAGAAGAAGAAAGAGCAAGTATCTCGAAGCCGGGTGAATGACACCAACCCAGACAAAACAACAGGATTATTTGGTTTTTTTGGAAAAAATAAGACCCTAACTTTAAGTAGTGGCTACAGATCTGTGGGGCTTGAAGATCAAAAAGAAAAAAAATGGAAATAAAGACCAAGACAGACTTTGTTTTAGTAAATTTGGAAGAATTGGCTTTTAATAACTTAGAAAAGTGATTTTTTTTTTCTTATTTGGAGTCGATTGGGGAAATGTATCTTTGGGAGTTTACACCTTTGAAAGTTAACGAAACTAATGGAAAAAGACAGACAGATGGTTTCATAATTGCCATGGAGTCTGCGGTGACTAAGCAGGAGAGTGGATTGAAAAGATTTCCCTTTCGGTTTGGAAAAGAAACTTTTTAAATGGCTTTTTACTTTGGATTACTTTTAAATTAACATTAGATCTATGGAATTTGGAGATCTCTATTCTGTCCTGGATGATTTTAAGAAGAAAGAAGGAATATTTGGGACATTTGACAATGGAAATTAACAAGCTTAGGAACATTTATGGACAGATAGAAAAAGGAAGAAAAGGAAGAAATAAAGTAGAAAAAATGAAATGTAACTAAATTGAAATGTAAAGTTTAAAAGCCTAAAGGTATATATGATTTTTGGATAAAAACAGGAGGGGTTTTGGAGTAATAAAAATAGAAAATAAGAGATGGCAACTAAAATGAGGATCTTATATAGGTGGTTAAAAACAATAAAGAAGAGTATATTTTAATGTGAGACAACTTTAAGAAAACTTACTGTTTGATGTAATATGTTTTAATTTTAATATGTAAACAAATGCTAGATTGGTGATTATGCTTGATTAAGGTTTTATTGAACAAACTATAAGATACACAGATTTTAGCAACAAATTGTGATTTAATTTAATATGTGCTGGGAATGATGATTATTATGAAATATATTGAGAATTAATTTGAAAGAGTATGTTGGGAAACTGACACAAAATAGATAACTATATTGTAAGAGAAAATCAAAATAAGTGGGATGGATACCAACTAGATAAGAGTTTGAGAGTCGGAGGAAATACGTTGGAAACTAGTTAAAATGCTGAAAATCAGCCAAACATTTACAGGAGAGTTGGAGGAGACTATGCTGGAAATCAGCCAAATAAGAGTGGGAGCCCTGGAGGCGACTATGCTGGAAATCAGCCAAACAAGAGTGGGAGTCCTGGAGGTGACTATGCTGGAAATCAGCCAAACATAATATGCTGGAAATCAACCAATAAAATGCTGGCAATCAGCCAAGCAAGTAGGAGGAGAGTTGGAGGAGATTATGCTGGAAAATATGCTGGAAATTAGCCAATAATGGTGGTATACTGGAAATTAGCCAAAAATAGTTGGTGCTCTGGAGGAGACTATGTTGGGAATCAGCCAAACATAATATGCTGGAAAACAGCCAAACAATAGAAGGAGGTATGGAAGAAAATATGCTGGAAATTAGTTTAAATAAAACATATTTTTGTGATAAACCTGTGTAACATGAAAACTAATAGATGATAAGTGTTTTTAAGTGTGTTTAAGATACTAAGATTCGAGGAAAAGGGTCAAGAGATCAAGAATTAGATAGAATTTTGTTTTATAAAGTGTATTAAAAATGGAGCTGTATTGAATTTGAAATTAAGATTTGTGGTGATAAAATTGTAAGGTAAATAATTAGAATAAGAGGTTAGAATATTGTTAAAAATTATTTCGACGCTGATGGTAAAAGATACAAGGTGAAGAAGAACAAGATAAAATCAGGATTGATATATAGATATAAAAATGAGCGAAAGTTAGTTTGAAATTAAAATTGTATTGATATAATGGATTTGTTTAGGTGAAGATGCTAGACTTTATGTTAAAATCTGTTTTTTTTATGTTTTGAATTTCTATCTGTAAAAGATGTAATGGGAAATTGAATGGAGCTTGTTAAAGGAATGTAAGCGTGGTAACCATCTATGACTGGATCGAGACTCTATTCTTGAAAGTTATATTTTATGTTTATGTTTGGAAAAAAATAAAAAAAATATTTATAAAAAAAAAGTCTGCTCCATCTTCATTTATAGGTGAACGATTCAAGCACGCAAATGTGCTGATCTTCTCACCATTATATGTAGTTTCCCCATAGTTAGATTGTTAATCATTAAATGTTAATTTCACCTTAGTATTTTAGAATTGTATGATGAACAACTGTCCAATAATTGACACTACTGTAATTCCCCATGACCAGATAGAACTGGTAGTAGTTGCTTTTGTTCAATCTAATAGATTGGTGGATTAATTAATTTCAAATTCAAAGAGGACATAATAGTTCACAATAGTAACATTACTCAAGGACTACTAGTTCAAGCATACAGATCTGACTCTGTGATTTCGTCTACAAATATTTAGCCCTTAAGATTTTCATTGCCATTGACACAGATGGAGAGTTTTTCCTTCATTGGTGTCAATACAAAGTCAGAAATATAAATGTGATGAACATTTGGACAGGTTTCCTAAGCTTACGCAAAGCATTCAATCAATTGGGAAGAGACAATCCACTGTGGTAAATATCTTGTCCAAACAAGAAAATTATCTTTCATAACTATTCAACCAATGTAATATGATAGCAAGGAGTTTGTTCAGTTTGATCTTTTTCATTGGGCCTTCAGGCCTGCCACATTTACTATTGTGGGAAACAAGAAGGGGGGATTGTATGGAGCCAGGGTGATATATAGTCATAATAACATTCCTTTCTCAGAAAGTCAAGGTCATCTTGCCCTGCACCTGGATGGCTGGAACACTGTTTGGATTGGACCATGTGATGGACTTGTGTGTGTTCGTCAGGAACTTGAACTTTTCTTTGGGTGGGGAAAACCCGGAAACTTTCAGATTCGGGTTTTCCCAGATGTGCCAAAATGACATATCTAATAAAATGTAACTTTGAGGAAACTCAAGCCTCAGAGTTTTCTTTCGTTGGGAGTGTTACTTAAAACTCTGACATTAAGCTACTGCAAATCACTCCCTGAAATTTTGAATATAGAATTAAGAAACCCATAAAATCCACAAACTTGCAATTCAAGGTAGTACAGCTTGTACCACAGATAGAATTTGATTTTTCCACTGACGTATGTCCATTCTTCTAGCATATGTATTGCTAATTTATTTTTAAGCTACATAAATGCAGTTACTAAAAGATAAATTTTTGTTTGTTTTATTGACTCAGAAAGTAGAATTTGCTAGATTTAAAATTGTGAATTGAAAAATGTATCTTAACTTACATATTACATTAAATATGAATGTTAGAAAGTGAAACTTTAAAGTATTTTCCAGAAAAATGTATTAAGACTTGCTTAGTTTCATAAATGAAGAGATCTAAATTTGGATCACTGGAAAGCAGGCTTGTTGTATATCACTAACACATTATTGATTTTGTCTCTCCTAAAATGAAGCTCCTACTTGAATTTTGTAGTTTGCTACTCATAAAATGTCACAAAAGTATAAGATCATTTTCTAGCTTATCAGCTGCTATATAAAACATGCTCCTTTTTCCAGGGATAAAATGTGACAATTTATGTGTTTCTATTAAAAAATCACAGTGGTGTTTGTTGAAATTGTGTATAGTTTTGGGAATATAATCAAGTTCTAAATTAAAAATAACAAGAAAAGGAATCACAAATAAAACTATGAAATGCATAATAACATGTTTGTAATACTTATCTAAAATTCTTGATCACTGCACTCCAAAATAATCAATGGAAACATCTGAACTAAAAATTACTGGTAGAATTGATCAGGAATCATTCTGTTTCCTGGCCAGATCATCAGCTTTATAAACAATTTACAACACATTCCCATTGTTGACACATCTTTGTATTGAGAGCTTTCTAGGGGAGATATTAATCTCATGGAAGATGTACATTTGCCTTCCTGTGAAATCAATATTCACTGATCAAGCCATGCAGACATACCACAGATGGAAGTGGGGGGGAGAGAGAGAGAGAGGGAGGGAGGAAGGGAGGGAGGGAGGGAGAGAGGAAGAGAGAGAGATTCTATCCATTACTTAAATTTTATTTAAAAGCGACACATATTAGTTATTGTCATTTATTATCATTTGCAGCTTGGTCATTCATTTCTCTTCAAGTATGGGTATATCTTAATTTTAAAAAAAAAAAAATCTGTGGATGTAACAAGACTTGAATATTAGTTTTGGTGATCCAGGATTGGAATCTAATTTGTATATAAAGGAAACTGGCTAGTTTTCAGTAGCATTAAAGCTAGTGAGAAGAATTAAATGGCTGTGAACTTGCTAGATGAGTCCCAATGAAAAGAAAAGATCCAGGTGTTAGATGGAATTTCTTCAAAATTAACCCCAAGCATAACTTGAAATGTTATACTGTACCCAGTGCTGGTATTCAGACGGTTCAGACCAGTTCGAGCGAATCCGTAGTGGCGACCTGTGGTTGGGCCCGCCCCCCTGCCCAGTGCTATTGTTCTGTCCCCGTACCACACAGGCACCCCCACAGACGGCCCGGAGTTAATAAGCCACACAACAAAACTCTTTGAAGATAAAGCTGGCAGCAACCCAGTGGCTAGCTGCCAATTCAGACTTTACTCACACAAAACAAAGATTAGACTGCAAGCATTCCGATCAAACAGGCAGAGTTTCAACAATACAAGGATTAATCCAAATGCAGTCCGATAAAGCAGGCAAAGTCCAGTAACGCAGAGATCATGGATTATTTCCAGTTTTTGCTCATCACAAACTGAACCAGCCACCACACCCACATTTATACCCTGTGGGGTGTGGTCCAGTGACTCAGATAATCTCTGGCACGCCTTCCCCTCTGCTGCACACGCTTCTCCCTGCGCCTCTGCTGAGGGTCCAGCCAGCACTTATCTTCTTCGTCGCTGTCCACCTGTGGCTGCGGGGATGTGCTTGGCTCTGAGACTATCTTTTGGCCTTCGGTGTCCTCCGGAGGCATTGCCAGAGAGGAGAGTCCTGGAGTGGGAAGCCTTGCCAACTCCTCTCCCTCACTCTCAGAATCTGCATCTGTCAATAGCCCAGGCTCAGGCAATGGAGCCACAACAGCTATGCCATCCTATTTAGCCACATTTTCTAAGCCATGTGCATGCATGCAAGCCACGTGTGCAAGCCAAGTGTATGCCTGGAAGTCCACACACATGCGCAGAAGTCGCATGAGCACATTTTCAGTGCACGGCAAACCGGTGGTAAAATTATGTGAAACCCACGTCCAACTGTACCTCTTAGGCTGTAGCCTTGGCTGGCTAATTTTTACTAAGAGAAGAAAATGTCAGTAGCTCACAGTTGAACTGTTGGGTACTCTACTCTCTGAGCACAGCTGTTTTCTTGCAGACATTTCATTTAGTAGCATTGATCAGTGCAAAGAATAGAGTTTGATGGCATTTAGTTTATAGTAGCTTGCCCTGCCATCCTTTTTTATTTAAAAGTTTTGCGTGTCTGCCCACACTGGATAACATTTTTTTAATATAACACATCATATAAAAAAACCCAAAATATGCAAATTAGATTGAATCAAATTGAAGTGGGGGAGTAGCTTTCTCCTTGATAGTGCCTTGATTATGATATTATTTCTCCTTTGATTATCTATTTCCTGCTTATTTGGTGGTTGGCTGCCAGAGGAACTGTGCTCTAGGCTTTTGATTGTATCTTTTGAATAGTACATAAATGGGGTTTATGCTGCTGTTGATTTGTCTGAATGCCAAGCTTGTAGGAATTTCTTAGCATTTTGGGATTTGGTTTGATCTAAAAAAAATAAGTTGCCTAATTGAAAATGTGCTTATATCTCTCCATGGGTTTGAGATTAAAGTTCTGCCCCAGCTACGGACCGCAAAGAATGCAGCACATGTTCTAAGACTTTGTCTTAGAAGAGTGAGGAAAATCCTCAGTGATGACTCACACATGGCTTAGGACCTGGTTATTTATGGGACCGCCTGCTGCCACAAACGGCCTCCCACCGGCCGGTACGCTCTCACAGAGAGGGACTCCTCCGGGTGCCGTTGGCCAAACAATGACGGCTGGCGGCCCCCGGAGCCTTCTCTGAGGGGGCACCTACTTACTTTCTGGAACGAGCTCCCCCCGGAGATACAGAGGATCCCGGATCTACGCACCTTCCGCCGTGCTCTCAAGACCTTTTTATTTCACCAGGCTGGTCTGGCCTAACCTCTCCTATTCTCTTTTTAATGTAAATTTTAATGTAAATTTTAATGTAAATTTTTAATTTGTTCTTAACCTGGGGTTTTAAATTTGTCTTGGGCTAAATTGATTTAATTCGATTTTACTTCTGCTCTTAAATTTTTGTATTCTATGTGTTTTATCTCGTGCCTGTTTACCGCCCTGAGTCCTTCGGGAGTAGGGCGGTATATAAATCAAATAAAATGAGAAAAAAAACAAAACACCTTGGTCAGCACTTCTTTACCCTCCTACCATCAGGAAGGAACTATAGAAGCATATCCAGCCACACAAACATGCTGAAGAACAGCTTTTAATCCATGGGCTGTCAGACTCCTGAATGCAAAAAAACATCATAACTATGTAGTATGATGGACTTGCAGGGCCGGTGTTACATGTAACATGTTCAAACTGGTGCAATAGGACTGGGTGTTTGTTAATATGTTTTATTGGGTTAGGGGTTTTCTGTCTTCACTGTGAGTTGTATTGTGTTGGGAGGGTGCACTGAGGGAGCTCAACCAATCTCATTGTACATATGTTGTGCACTGACAATAAAGATTTGAAATTTGAGGTGGGTTGTATGGTAAGACACTTTATTGATTAAATTGTGTGGATATCTATTTTATTAGAAGTTGTTGTATAGGTGGGGTTTTTTTCCCCCTTTGTTTGGTTTTCCAAGTTACCACAGTATATTTATGCTCATCTGAATAATGTTCTTATGTAACTGCTCTTGAGGACACTTGGGTTGTTGCTTTGATAGCGGAGCGTTTTATTTGTGTGAGTTGTTTTTCGATAAACGTGGCTCTTTAATTTGCTATCCGTTCTTCTGCAGATCAAGATAGCCAGGAAAAGAAGTGGGTTGTTTTCTTTCTTTTTTTTTCCTTTAAAGATGTTGTTGATTGTCTCATGAATTTTCTCTAACAGTTCTTTTTTATTGTGACAAAGGTGTCATCTACATATTCTTGGTGTATATGTGGGAGTGCTAATTCTTATTAAATCATATACTTGTGTTAATAAGGCAGTAAAACTCCTTATTGTTTAAGATATAGTGCTTGCTGTGTGATTCTTTGAGAATGAAAAAATAGAGACCTTTTGAAATTGAAATTGCATTAAATTTTGCAGGAATTGCAGGAAAAAAGGAAGGATTTATGATTATCATCTCTCACTCACTCACTCCCTCTCCCTCACTCCCCCCCTCTCTCTTTCTTTCTGTCTCTCTCTCTGTGTCTCTCTCTGTCTCTCTCCGTGTGTGTCTCTCTGTCTTTCTCTGTCTCTCTGTCTCTCTCTCTCTCTGTGTCTCTCTGTCTGTCTCTCTGTGTCTCTGTCTCTCTCTGTGTGTGTGTGTGTGTGCCTGTCTCTCTCTCCTCTCTCTCTCTCTCTCTCTCTCTTTCCTCAAAGAAGCCTGCATGGAATCAAAGAGCTTTTCATCAACAGAGACATAATCAGACCAAAAGTAAGGGTATTGTCTGATTACTTTAACTTTTAATATGAAATTCAGGCTTTGATTTATATTAACTGGATTTGTTATACTCTTAATTTGGAGCTGAAAGTCATAGAAATCTTAACCTAAGTTTCAAGCACTTCCTGTTTGTCAAAAATGTCTATATTCTTGGCTATATTCTCAGTATTTGGAGTTATTGAACATTGAAACATGGAAGTGTTAGCCAGGAATATTCGACAAGATGAAGAAATAAAAGGAATGGAATTTTTTTAAAAAGAGAAATATAAGATAGAGGCATTTGTAGATGACTTGGTCTTCATATTAGAAGACCACTTAGAAACCGGACCAAAGCTAAATAGAAAGATAGAAGAATATGGGGAAGTTGCAGGACTGAAAATAAATAAAGAAAAGACAAAGATTTTAGTTAAAAATCTTACAGATGCACAAAAGAGAGTGCTGATGGAAAAACCATCATGCCCTAGAATTAATATTTTCTGACTATATTGCAAATTCATGGCTGTATTCAATCCAACTGATATCTGATTGCTTCTTATCCCATTGTAAAGTTTTAGTTTTGATGACAGCTTGTAAATAAATGACGAATTCTCTTTGTAGAGACAGAAGTCTAAAAACAACATTCTTAACTGATCAGGAAACAATTTATATGGTCATTGTCTCAGTTATTCATACAGGACTATTCTAATCTAATCCAAACATGAGAAAACATAGATTTGGCATATAGCTTCTGTTACTTTTTTCTTCCCTGATATCCAATCTATAAAACTATGTTATCAAATGCTAACACGGACCAGATACGTTTTCCATACCATGAACGTGAGACTCAAGTATATCTGAACTTCAAATGCAATGAAAAGATTTGAATTGAAAGGTAGAATGCTCAACTTGAAAGTTCACAATGGATTTTTTTTTATTCAAATGTATAAAATATTCCTCTACCTTTCAATACCTAAGTTAGCATTCATGAGGTATTTTGTAACATTTAGAATTTTGAATCCTTTCTATCTTGAAGATTGAAAATGTACATATTCAATTAGGTCAAGGGATGGATCACGTAAATCGGCTGTCTGCATGTGGCTATATGAATACTGATTAACTTGCTCCTAGGAATGAGCCAAGCCCATCTTAATTAGTATGCAAGCCTCACTTGAGGCAGAGATTTAAGAGGCCACAGAATTAAAAATATAAAAAACCAAAAACCTTAATCCTCCAGTACCAAACAACATTAGGAGCACCATTGGAATTACAGGGACAACACTTCAGTGCATGAAAGAGAAGCAAAGTTTCTTGCTTTGAGATACTCTACAGACAGAATTTTTTAATAGAGGAAAATCTTGACAGAATATGGCCATTCTTTTGTACTTTTTTCCCACATAGAATGGGATTGCTTGAGATAGTAGTTTTGTAAAAAACAAGCAAACAAAAAAAACCTTGTTTGCTTCTTTTATTTTCATCAGTTTTCACATTCTGAAAGTTGAGATTTATTTGCAGTTTCTACAGATTTTGAGGAAGCTGAAAACTGATTAGATTTGCTGCATTCATCATGGTCTTATTCTTTTAATTTCATACTAATTTTGTTCTAATACTTCCTTTATTCTAACCTAGTATAGATTGCATTCCAGCAAGACATTATTGATTTATGATAAGAAAATCTGTTTAAATACAACTGTCTTCTAGAAGTTTTAAAATAAAACAATCATTTCCTTGCATTATTAATATGAAATCATGAAAAGAACAAAATGCATAGATATTTTCAAGGACAACTATGTAAGAAATACTCTACTCTTAGTATGGGAGAAAGTTAAAGCAAAAATTTACATGAAAATGACAGTTTGGCTTTCAACAATGGAAGCATTTATTCATTCAAATGTAACTCTGGAAAAAATTGTAACATGTAAAAATATTTTGAATGTGGAAGGAGAACTTAAAACTAAACAGGAACGGCAGAATCAAGGTGTGGATTTAGCATGGTGGCCACACATGCAAATCAGTGGTGGGATTCAGCCTGTTTGCACCACTTCGGGAGAACCGGTTGTTAACTTTCTGAGCAGTTTGGCAAACTGGTTGTTGGAAGAAATCATTAGGGCAGAGAACCGGTTGTTAAATTACTTGAATCCCACCACTGATGCAAATACAATTGAGATATGAGAAATATATTAAGACATATGGTTTTTATAAAGAGACAACAACATTAGATCATATATTATTAGCAGCAGATGAAAAATTAATAAAGAAAATATATAGTTTTTTACTAAGCCTAAAAATGGAAGATGAACAGATGATGAAACTATGATAGTATGGGCTAAAAACTTTGTATATATATAGAATTAGACAAATGGCAAAAACCTTGGGATAGAAATTATAAATTGACAGTGGCAACTACTTATAAGGAAAACCTGTACAAAAAGTTTTATAGGTGGCATCTGCCACTGGCGAGGCTAGCAAAGATGTTCCAACAGATGTCTGCCAAATGTTGGAAATGCAATCAGACACCTGGCACATACTATCACATGTGGTGGACATGTGCAAAGGCAAAAAGAATTTTGGTTGAAATTCATGGTTAGAAAAAATGTTAAACCAACATATAGATTATAAACCAGAAATATTTCTGTTAGGGATAGTATCAGAAAAGTATGAAAAAAGGAATATATACTTAATATTGCATGTCTTGGCAGTAGAGAAACAACTATTGCAAGTTTACCATACATATGACATGGGGAACAAAGCTGTTACAGAATCTGGTAGTCCTGCTAGAAATGTTTCAAAACCTCCTCCCAGAGGGGAACAACAGAAACAGACAATGAAGTGGGGTCTCTAACAATTTTCTGTGCTGCTGTGAACCCCACCATGTCAGCAGATTGTGTGATTGGACATTTGTCTTAGGTTCAGCTAAGTAGAATAGAATAGAATAACAGAGTTGGAAGGGACCTTGGAGGTCTTTTAGTCCAACCCCCTGCTTAGGCAGGAAACCCTACACCACTTCAGACAAATGGTTATCCAACTTCTTCTTAAAAATTTCCAGTATTGGAGCATTCACAATTGTTCCACTGATTAATTGTTCTAACTGTCAGGAAATTTGTCCTTAGTTCTAAGTTGCTTCTCTCCTTGATTAGTTTCCACCCACTGCTTCTTGTCCTACCCTCAGGTGCTTTGGAGAATAGCTTGACTCCCTCTTCTTTGTGGCAGCCCCTGAGATATTGGAACACTGCTATCATGTCTCCCCTAGTCCTTCTTTTCATTAAATTAGACATACCCAGTTCCTGCAACCGTTCTTCATATGTTTTAGCTTCCGGTCCCCTAATCATCTTTGTTGCTCTTCTCTCCATTCTTTCTAGAGTTTCAACATCTTTTTTACATCATGATGACCAAAACTGAATGCAGTATTCCAAGTGTGGCCTTTGTTAATCTGTTAATTTTTGTTAATCTGTTGCTAAATTAAATGTTTCTGTATTTGAAAGGGTCTAAGTCTATTTCAAAATTCTACTTCCTATCCATAACTCTGTAATTTCCATCTTGAGGCATATATTACTTCGATGAGATGTGTTGGCTCTTTATGAATTTCTGAAAATAGCTATTATATATTATCTACTATACAGTATATTTATCCACTAACCAGTTATATTAAATCCTCAACTATTTGCATGAAGCCTCACTTTAGACAGGGTTATAAGGGAAGCAGGGGTGAAATGCTCCCGGTTCGGACCGGCTCGGGCAAGTAGGTAGCGATGGCGGCAGGCAGTGTTCAATTGGGTAAGTTTTTTTCCCCTTTGGGAGCTTTAAAAAAATAGTTAATTGGGGTTTTTTTTAGTTTTTTCTTTTTTTAGACCTAGCCATTTAAAGTTTAGGAAGTTTTAAATTTAGCTGCTTTTATATAAAAATAAAAATAAATAAAAATAAAATAATATTTGTGCTGCTTTCTGAGATTTAGTGTGTTTCTGTAGTGTTTCACTCTAACTACACAATCACACAAAATTTCACAAAGCTATATGTGGAATTTTGTGTATGTAAAATGTGAAAGTTGTTTTTTTTGGGTTTTTTGTGGCTGTGTGAGGTTCCTGCTTGTTGCAGGAGCCATTTTGGGTCTAGCACAGCTGCTTTTATATTGTGGGTGAGCCAGTTGTGTTGTGTTGTGTTTTGTAGGTTAAAAAAGGGCAAAGAAGTGACATTGACTTGGCCACGCCCACCTTACCACCAAGCCACGCCACTAATTAAGCCACGCCCACAGAACTGGTAGCAAACAATTTTAGATTTCACCCCTGAAGGGAAGGATAATAATACTGGAATCTACAGTGGGAATATAGTTTGTAGTTCATAACTGTATGGCTGTGTCTGCATTTGAACCGCATATTGCACAAGAACATGAAAATTTTATGTTTAAAACTGCATTTTAAAACTGAAAATAAACAAACCGTATATGTTGGTGTATTTGATGGGGCAAAGATCTGAGTCCGCTTTATAATAGGTAAGAAGTGGTTTGAAAGAAAGTAAATGCATATCGACAGAAAGAAAAGAAGAGAAAACAGGAATGGGATGCAGCAGAGGACAAGAAGGAAAGCAAGAAATAGAAGAAACAATAAATGAGGCTGTGCGTGTATAACAGAGAGAGAGAGAACACAGTAATTTTTAAGATATGGTTAGGGGCATTTCTGTAACACGCTATTGTTACTCTCTAATCTTACATAAAGCAGTTTGAAGGTGACCTGTGATTATCTCCACTTCTGCAGATTTGGCAACAGTGAGAAAATGCAAGAAACACCATGAATCTATCCCTTTATTCCCTTCAGCTTACTAAAAAGAGAATACAAAAGAGCATCATTCAGGACTACCATCAACATTGTTGGCACATATTGTGTGTACTTATCGGGTGATTTCAAAAGGGGAAAAAAATCCGAGTGGTTGCTATGAGAAGCCTCCTGGCTGCATTTTAATACCTTTGCAAAGTGGGAAGTGGTAGGAAAGCATGCTGACAAATTTATAAGGACTTTTCCCAATTGCTGCAACCATGGCTATGTATTGTTGTCGTGTCCAAAGAGGAAGAGAAGAGAAAATTCATTCTAAGTAATAACTACAAACAAGCAAAAAATCAGACTGCCCTAGTTTCACAGGAATCTAAACAGAGGAAGAAATATGTGGATTCATCTACCCAATCATCTTATCATAAGAACATGAATATCTCTCTCGTTGGATCAGATCCAAGTCCCTTTGTCAGCACTTCAAGCTGCATTTACTCTAGTGCTGACATAAGAAGGAGAAGCGGAAGCATCTGGAAAGGGACGTTTGACTTTTCACCTACTTATTTTCCCTGGAGATAACATCCCCTAGGAGATGGGATGGGAGGGGGGAAATTCCTTGAGCTGGAGCAGTAGATAAGGGGTAGAATGACTTGGAAGATGGCCAATGAGTGCAAGGGAGTGGGGAACGGAAAGGGAGGGGTTTGGGTCTGGAAGTCTGTGTTGGTTGCGATGGAGTCAGATTTAGAATGTCGTGCTTAATAAATAGGAGTTTTTCTTCAAACGCTTTGTTTGAAATGCAATTTATTTGAGATGATCTCAAAACCTGACACCCTTCTTAGTTCATTATTTTCTTATCCATAGAAGCTAAGTAGTTGCCTCTGTAGTTCTCAAAGCAAGAGGTGGAGACATATCTTTTCCCCAGGTTTTCCCGCAGATACCTCCTTAGGACAGAAATAGGACAAAATTGCACAAAATTTGATACAAATTGTAATTTGCTTCAGTCATGTCATGGTTAACTGTGGAGTGGTGCGGTGCAGGGGTGAAATCCAGCAGGTCCTGACAGGTTCTGGACAACCAGTAGTGGAAATTTTGAGCAGTTCGGAGAACCGGTAGCAGAAATTTTGAGTAGTTTGGAGAACCGGCAAATACCACCTCTCATTTGCCCCAGTGTGGGGTGGGAATGGAGATTTTGCAATATCCTTCACCCAGGAGTGGGGAAGGAATGGGGATTTTCCAGTATCCTTTCCCTGGAGTCAGGTGGGAATGGAGATTTTGCAGTATCCTTCCCCTGGAGTGGGATGGGAATGGAGATTTTGCAGTATCCTTCCCCTGCCATGCCCACCAAGCCACATCCACCAAGCCCACAGAACCGGTAGTAAAAAAATTTGGATTTCACCACTGGTGCACTGGCCTAGAGGTGGAGCTCTTGCCTCACACTCAGGAGGCTGTGAGTTCAATCCTAGGTAGAGTCGGATATTTCTCTCTTTGGGCACACAGAGACTATATCTGCTGAACAAAGTTCCGCATTGGCGACAGGAAAGGCATCCAGCCATTAAAACACTCTACTAGCTCCATTCAGTTGCCCAGACTCTACCCCGCAAGGGATTATGGGGTCATTAAAAGAAGATGATGTTGATAATGTAATAGTTAATTCTGAAAATTACATAATTTGTACTGTTTGTGTAGTAGCATCATGATGCTATAAATTAATTGGGATTCACACCAGACGCTTACACTCCCTTCCACAATGGCCCTTTGCAATTGGTATTTGAAAGCCTATTATCTCCACCATGAAGGAAACATTGAGTATTCAAGATGATTGCTCTTGACCGATCTGTTCTTCATCATTCATACAATCCCCTTTAAAGCCAGCATGACATCCAGTAAGTATAGCATGACTTCTAAACTGATTCAAAGGGAGCTCCGCTACAATGAGATGTAAGGAAATTGTACTGTTCATCAGGCTAAATGTGCAGGGAATGGAACCTTTCAGGTAAAATACAGAATTTGTGATATGTAAAATGTACGTTATCTAGACCATTTTTACTTGGGATCCAACATTTCTCTGTGTGTCTTATTATAGGGACCAATTGTTTAGCATGACTATATTAGAATACGAAAGCAACAAGACTCATCAAAAGGCGATGGAATTTATTTTTAAAAAATGGAGATGCATCTGTAAAATCAACTTTAATGGACAATCAGGACACTGACTTTAAAATTCTGGACTTTGCAAATTGGAAAAAAATAGGTGCTGCTGTGAAACAGAAGCTCATTGAGCTAGGACACTTGAGGTTTGGGTGATATGAATGCTTGTAGTACAAGACCAAGGCCAGGGGTGAAATCCAGCAGGTTCTGACAGGTTCTGGAGAACCGGTAGCGGAAATGTTGAGTAGTTCGGAGAACCGGCAAATACCACCTCTGGCTGGCCCTAGAGTGGGGTGGGAATGGAGATTTTGCAATATCCTCCCCTCAGGAGTGGGGAGGAAATGGGGATTTTGAAGTATCCTTCCCCTGGAGTGGGGTGGGAATGGAGATTTTGCAGTATCCTTTCCCTACCATGCCCACCAAGCCACACTATGCCCACCAAACCATGCCCACAGAACCGGTAGTAAAAAAATTTGGATTTCACCATTGGCCAAGGCTAATGTAAATTTAAAATGTAAAAGTATGTTAGATGTGTCATATGGAGAATAAGGAATATATTCATAGATATAGATATAGATATAGATATAGGTTAAAAAACACTATTATGGCTCTCAAAAAAGAATTAAAATCTCGGGTGTTTTCCCCGCGTCATTAAAAGTCTGTTAGTTAAATACATAATGTTTGTATTAAACATTATGTATGTAGTTAAATACATACATACATAGAGAGAGTCTTTTATAGTTGAGATTATTTTTAAAGGGGTCATTAGAACTTAATAAATTACATTCCTAAGAAATTTACTCAGAAGCATGCTTCATTATAATCAGTAGCATGTACTTTGTAAAAAATGCTAGCTGAAACTGACTTCCAATCACTTTGAAGTTTTTCTCTCTCTCAAAAAAAAAAGACTTGTTCTCTATTTTATAATTAGAAGCGTGATTTTATTTTCCAAGTTCCTTTGGATAGTATTTTGAAATAATGTTAAAAATATGGAAATACTATTTTTCTCATTGTCACTTTATTCTGTTATTCCTCTATCACTCTGGGCCCTTCTTGGTTGGCCAAAGTAAAACACCCCAACAGAAAGAATTAGAAATAACAATAAATTTATATAGAGCTTCACAGTGCTTTAAGCCCTCTCTAAGTGGTTTACAGAATCAGCATATTACCCCAGGGTGAAATTCAGCAGGTTCTGACAGGTTCTGGAGAACTAGTAGCCGAAATTTTGAGTAGTTTGGAGAACCAGCAAATACCACCTCTGGCTGGTCCCAGAGTGGGGTGGGAATGGAGATTTTGCAATATCCTTCTCCTGGGAGTGGGGAAGGAATGGGGATTTTGCAGTATCCTTCCCCTGGAGTGGGGTGGGATTTGCAGTATCCTTCCCCTGGAGTGGGGTGGGAATGGAGATTTTGCAGTATCCTTCCCCTGCCACCAAGTCACGCCCACCAAGCCACACCACGCCCCACCAAGCCACTCCCACAGAACCGGTAGTTTGAATTTCACCACTGTATTACCCCCCAACAATCTGGATCCTCATTTTACCAACCTTGGAAAGATAGAAGGCTGAGTCAACCTTGAGTCTGTGAGGCTCGAACCCCTGGCAGTGGGCATAATTAGTCTGCAATACTGTTTTCTAGCCACTGTGCCACCTGTGGCTTTTAGCACCTCATGTCTTGCTTTGGGGTTTAATTGCAGCAGGGAGACAAGGCAGAACGTTGGAAAAAGGATTGCATAATGAAAGGCAGTACCTTCACACAGTCCTCACTCTCATAAAGCTACTATTAAGTAAAATATATATATATCTTATTACTCACTTTTGAGAATTCTTCTTAGGAAAATAGCAATTTCCTTGCCATTAGATTAAAGGTGAAGTGATCAGGAAAGAAAAAGCAGAAGAAATGTTCAGCATAGTGCTACTTATTGAATTCAAAATTGCAGGTATAGACTGATTTTCCCCCTCCCCCCGATATATTTTGCACATATGTGCAGCAATCAAGACTGCAGCTCTACTTTTAATACGTTGAATTAATTGTGGGGTCCAAATAACAACATGAGATCCAGTTCCTCATTAGTAGAATCCTTACATTATCATTCAGCATTTTATTGTTTGCTAAAAGTGTAGGGTGGTGTCACTTTAAAAATGATTCAGAAGCACCATGCAATGGATAAGTTAGAAACCTAATAGTCTTTTTTCTTTCCTTTTTTTTCTCTGTTTTCCAGTATTTTAATTTTTGCCAAATTTGCTTTTCTTTATCTTCTCTTCTGTTTCAACATGCACGGACAACATTAAATAACAATATAGTGACTACAATAATACTAATAAGTAAAGTCTGTATTGCACAAGAAATATTTTGGCACAACATTCAGCAGTTTTGCAATGTTATGTTCAATTCTGAATGGAAAAGACAAAAAAAAATATTACGCTCAGAATATAACAGAATAAAAGAGTTGAAAGGGACATTGGAGGTCTTCTAGTCCAACCCCGTGCTTAATAGGAAACTATACCATTTCAAACAAATTATTGTCCAATCTCTTCTTAAAAACATCAGTGCTGGAGCACCCAAAACGTCTGGATGTAAGTCATTTCACTAGTTAATTGTTCTATCAGGAAATTTCTCCTTAGTTCTAGGTCGTTTCTCTCCTTGATTAGTTTCCATCCATTGTTTCTTGTCCTGTCTTCAGGTGCTTTAGAGAATAGGTTGACCCCTTCTTCTTTGTGGCAGCCCCTTAGATACTGGATACTCACTACACTAACATTTTAAATCATCATGAATACTGACAAATTATTTCTTTTTTGGTATCCTCAATGGTCTAATACAGGTCTAATGTCAAACTCACAGTGTCACTTCGTCGTGATGTATCGCAACTTCTTTCCATTTCGCTAAAATAGGGGTAGGCCTGGCCAGTCCGTGATGCCTCCGGCCTGTGGGCCATGAGTTTGACACCTCTGGTCTAATATATAAACCTTAGCGTGTTAATTTTAATCAACATTGTATAAATACCACTTTATTATAGTAAAATGCAGTATATGTTTTATAACAATGTAATAAAAAGATTAGACCATTTTTTAATTTTTTTAAAAAAAAGTACCTCAGACCTTTTGCAAACATGGCACCTTTGTGCTATTTATAAAAAAGGCAACTTTTTCAGAATTATGTAGAAGTCTGAAGAATAGAAGCTGCCTATTAAGTCTTAAATGTAAACTCCTTAAAACAGCAGTATTCTTTGTTTTCAGGCTCAAACAGAAGCCTAAATCATGACAGGCAAGGCTGTTTTAGGAACAATCTTGCTTAAGTTTACCTGAAGTGTGCATGTGTTTGTGTTTTTACACACACAAATGCACATATATACATACACACAGAGTGAGTATAAGGTTCTACTTACCTGCATATCTATATTTTAAATGATATAGATATGCAGGTAAGTAGAGCCTTATACTCACTCTGTGTGTATGTATATATGTGCATTTGTGTGTGTAAACTTTAAACATTTAAAACTCTTCCTCTCCCTCCCTCCCAGTCTCTCTCTCAATCAATCAATTACAATCAGAATAGAGCTGGAAGGTACCTTGGAGGTCTTCTAGTCCAGCCCCCTGCTCAATCAGGAGATCCTGTTGTAGAAAGAGAAGACTGAACAACATTCCTGGGTCAGCCAGAGTCAGTTTATTGCGCAGTTTCAGAACCAGATTCGTATCTGCAATTCTGAACAAAGGAGAGTTCTGATACATCTGTTTTTATACATATCCAAGACAAAGGATTCGGTGAGCTCATGCATTTTCCATATATGGTTAACATACACTTGTTATATGATAATTGACACACTTCCTAATTACTAAACCATTACTAAACCATTATTTTCTAGTTTATAAGATTATCTTCAGCTATACAACCTTCCTTAGTTCTGCAATTACTTTATCTTTAGCTAGACAACCTTCCTTAGTTCTGTAATTACTAATAAGGGAGTTTTAATGCTGTCCTTAGGTAAATTTATTTGATTAAGTAACTCTTTGTAACATATATGTCCTTGTGTCTTTGACAGTGAGGCCTCTTAAATGTTTTCCATATGGCTGTCCTTCTGTGACAGCTAGGGCTCATCAGAAGATGTATTACCAATAATGGGACTTAGCTGATTTTTAATATAATCTCCAAGCACTTTTCTCCCTTATAAGATTGTGAATAGAGAGTGTCCTTTAACTGACCCTTTCTCCCTTATAATAAAGTGAATAAAGAGTGTCCTTTAGGGTTCATGTAACTGACTCATACAGATTCCTACTTTATTCACTTTATTCCCATTCACCTTATTATTTTATTCACTTTAATCCTATACCATTTCAGACAAGTGACCATCCAATCTCTTCTTAAAAACAGAACCACAACATTCATTCTGCCCAAATTTGGTGCACTCCTACAAAATGTCTCCACAGATTTGAAAAATCCTGATACAAAACTGCAGAGTATGTAGACATGTTTTATTAAAGGCTAAGAATATAAAATATCTCTCTCTCTCTCCCTCTCCCTCTCTCTCTCTCTCTCTCTCTCTCTCTCTCTCCCTCCCTCCCTCCCTCCCTTTCACACACACACAGGCCTCTGAAATGCCACCTGCATAAAGAAATATGGCAACCTCAACTGCCACGGGATGATGATTCCCATCAAATCCATGGCCCACAATAATTTATTTTTAAGAATAATTTTTTAAAGTAGGAAGAAAATGAAATTGTCTTTTTCTAAATAAGCCTATCAGTCCATTTACACAATGTACAAATATATTTCACTAATAAGTCTGGAATCTTGATGCATCTAAGAACAATGCAGACCTCAAGAACAAACTACAGATGACAACTGCTAATCAGATGTCATTTCTAACCCAGTGAATATTCTCTTAAAATTGAAAGTCTGCAGAAATTCCTTACTACCCACACTTGAACCATCGATGGAGCTCATCCATAGATTTGCGTTATTAGGTTATCAACTAATCATGGCCATTAGTTCCTCTACTGCTCTATAATCATCCTAATGTTTGCTTGCCTTGTAATAAAGATTAAGTGACAGCAAAATTAATGCTGAGCTGCAAAGTCAGCAGAGTTGCTTTCTAAAAGGAGATAAAAATTATTTGTCTAGTGCAAATGCCTATGATTACACTCGGTAGGTCTTGTTCTGATAAGGAAATAAGAACTTACTGTGTTTAATTTAGAAAGGGCAATGTCTCTGTTGTTCATTATGAGTGATATAGCAATAACACTTAGATTTATATGCTACCTATACTACATACACTATATACCTATAGTGGCTTACAGCTCTTTCTAAGTGGTTTACAAAGTCAGCATATTGCCACTAACAATCTGGATCCTCACTTTACTGACCTTGGAAAGAAGGAAGTCTGAGTCATCCTTGAGCCCATCACGATCGAACACCAGATTGTGGGCGGAGTTAGCCTGCAATACTGCATTCTAATCATTGCACTACCAGGACAGAGCCTTAACTGGTCCTTTGAAATCTTGGTGACCCAACAAAACATTTTTTAAAAAAATCATCTTTCACTACTACTTCCACTATGGTAATAGTACTACAGAGAACACACATAATTTAAGTTTCCAACTTTCCACTGCAGAAAAAGAGGGCGAAGTACTAAGATACTGTAAGGCATGATAAGAGAAAAAGAAACAGAAATACAAGTAAAGTTAGTTTACTTCCACAACATTCATTGAGCTTCTCCATTCCTTTCTGTCTTTGCAAACAGTCTTTATTGCTGTCATGTCGACATGCTGCTTCAAACATTGTCTTTTGTTCTTTAAGACTCTGTTTTCTTCAAGAATTTTATCAGTTCCGTAAAATCACAATGTTCTTGCTTTTCTCTATTATCTCAACTCCTTCATTCTTTTTTTTTTCTATATAGTTTTTCAGCCCTACTTTTTAATCCTCTCGGAGCAAACAGCTGCAGTGCATCTTTTCCACTTAGGTACTCAGTGCTAAATGAGCTAAATTTAGCTACTCCGTTTATTTTTGACCCCATCTCTTCTTGTTTTATACACCTTTAAGTCAGTGGTTCTCAACCTGTAGTCCGCAGGCCCCTGGGGTGTTGTGGTGTCATCACAGGGAGTCCACGAAGTCTTGAAGAAATATTATGATTTAAATCTTGAGTAAAGTCATGAGGATTCACGGCCATGGTCCATGGTCACAAAATGTATTTAAAGGGAAACTGTGGTGAAGAAAAGGTTGAGTACCACTGCTTTAAGAGCCATGGTTGTGCAGTGGTTAGAACGCAGTGCTACTTCTGTTGACTGCCAGCTGCCAGCAGTTCAAGTTCACTGGCTCAAGGTTGACTCAAAAGTACGCTTGTTACTATTTTGTTAGCTTCCACTCTTCCAGTCAACACTCATTGACTATTTATGATGCAGAAATGAACGAGAAATAGAACTTCATGGTATCCTGACCATCTATTTATAGTAGTATATCCATGTAGTATATTTTAGACTGATGTTTTTGTACATTAGGAAGATGACTTTCATTGTTTGATATTGTGTGCACAGTTATTGTTAGTAATTATAAAAACTGTAAGTCAAGTTTTTAATGCCTGCTGATATAGTTTAAATAAGCTTCTGAAAAACATAAGAGACATACATAGCTTTTGATTGTGATGAGCCGTGGTGGCGCAGTGGTTAGAGTGCAGTACTGCAGGCTACTTCTGCTGCCTGCCAGCTGCCTGAAATTTGGCAGTTCAAATCTCACCAGGCTCAAAGTTGATTCAGCCTTCCATCCTTCCGAGGTGGGTAAAATGAGGAGCAAGATTGTTGGGGGCAACATGCTGACTCTGTAAACCGCTTAGAGAGGGCTGTAAAGCACTGTGAAATGGTATATAAATCTAAGTTCTACTGATAAGTGCTATTTAAGTAATCCATTTGCACTGTGTGCAGTTGTCCCAAAGTGTTGTGGCCCGCCAACGGCCTGCGCGGATTGTGGCTGATCCCAACAACGAGGAGGCTGGTGTGGTGTCGTGCCAGCAGCCTGCGCAGCCGGCGCTCGCGTCGGACAGTGAGGAGCCTGAAGAGGATGTGGTGCCAGAGGCAGAGACTCAGCCAGGGCCTTCAGAACCTCCAGAGGCTCCTTCCAGTGGAGAGAGCGAAGAGGAGGAGCCTCTTCTCAATGCTCGAGCATGCAGGGCTGCCAAAAGACAGGAGTGGCTACTCAGGAGGAGGAGGTCTCCTCGAGAGTAAGGCTTGAGGATAATTAGCCTATTTAACTCACATGCCATTAGTAAGTTTCTTGCTGGAAACAACTTGTAATTATCATTAGAGCATTTTTGGAAAAGTCTTATCGTATCTGGTTTTCTGGGATGGTTGCAGGCTTGGTTTATTCTTGCTACTTAATAAATTTGATAAGGACCGTTGGTGTGTGTCAATATCCTCGAGCTGGGGAGGAGCTGGGGTAGTTTTTCAAGAGTCAACTGGACTTTCTTGTTTTTTCTTTGAAGACATTTCGCTTCTCATCCAAGAAGCTTCTTCAGCTGTGACAGGATAGTGGGGAATGGAAAGATTTATATTCCTTGCAGACAGCTGGTCATTTGCATCCTTGAGAAGGTCATTGAAGCACTTGGAAGTTTATCTGTGTCCTAAGGGTCACCCAAGCAGTGCTCCTGGTTCCTGAGTCTGCAGCCCCCTCTTTGGAAATACACTCCCACTGCCACATCACTCAAAGGGTGTTCATCCCAAATTGTATACTAAAAGTCTTTGGGGTGAACACCTACAATTTGGGGTGAACACTCCCTGATGTGGAGCAGGAATGGACCTCCAGAGAAAACACTGCGGAACGAGGAGTGATCCTGAGGACACAGATAAACCTCCAAGTGCTTCAACCACTCTCTAAAATGATGCAAATGACCAGCTGTCTGCAAGGAATAGATATCCTTCCATTCCCCACTATCTTGTCAGAGCTGAAGAAGCTTTTTGGATGAGAAGTGAAACATCTTCAAAGAAAAAACAAGAAAGTCCAGTTTCCTCCTGAAAAAGCACCTTTGGGACAACCATGACCTGAATGACTGAGAATCTCTACAGTCTGTGTGCAACTGTATTCAAGTAATTTTGTTTCTTCTGACATAAACAACTCTCACTTACATAATAATACATAATACAAAGTATACAGAAACATACTTTTTCACACAACTATTTTCACTTGTTTTAACAAACATTTATTCTTCATTACAGACCAAAGACTACTCACTACCTTCCTACCAGTATTCAGAAATTGTACAGGTTTTGCATTATTTTCTGTTTTTTTAGTAAAACATTTTATCAAAGTATGAACATTTATCTGTTTTGCTCTATTTTTTCCCACCATTTATTGTTTGTAATCATTTATTACCAACCATTTCCATATCAAAAAGGCCATAACTACAATAGCTCGTTACTACTTCTACTTTTACGGTTTGTCCCATAGTCAGATATTTAGACTGAATTTGGCATTTTTATCTACCTATCTCATCCTTTCCAAAAATCTGGGATTGCCAGATGTTATTGTTTGATGGTGCTAAAGGTATCGTCTCAGCGAGTCAGCTATTCCAAGTAAAGCTGCCTTTTGCAATTAACCAGTAGTGATTTTGTCGATGCTCAAGTGGTAGTCCAAATGTTTTGAGATTTAAAGCACAGTGCATTTTATTTCAGATTATTCAGAATGCCTGATGAAATTATCTAGTTGATATTCCAAATGTTTATCTTCACACTTCGAAACTTGCATGCTAATATACTGACATTTGAATGTAAGTGTGATGTATGAGTAAAACTTTGAGCGAAGTCTTATATTCAGCCTTACATCTCTACTCAGTTGTGATATAATTATTCTCAGAATGATCAAACGGAGCAGCTCTTTGTTATTCAGGCTGACATCCGAACATATTTTCAACATCATCTAAGGATAAGTGTCTCTGCTTTCACCGATGTATCCCTAACGTTCTGAAATATGAGGAATATTAAATTTCAATGGGATATTAATGTGAGAAATGAGTTATGAAGTTACCTGTAAAGAAAAATATTACCTTTTCTTCTTGCCAATCAAATCCGGGAAACTTTTCAGAATATGCAACAGCTGTTAGAACAGATGATCATGAAATATGTCTCTGTAGATAAAAGAATGCCAACAAACCAAATCTGTCCATGGTAAACTGAGTAAAAATTAAAATATTACATTAAAATAACAGAAGGTAGAAGGAGAAAGCAGGAGTTCAGAAAACCTGCTGGCTAGCAGCTTGTTTAATTAAAAAATTAACCATTTAAGTGGAAAAGATTTAACTTTTGGGATTAACATACTTTTATTATTTGTGTCAGTAATAGATCACTGAATAGGTGAATAGATGAAAATACTATGCATCTCACTAGAAATGCAAAAGGTGAGTTTGTAATATTAGCATGCTTAAAAACTGTTTTCAAGGGATTCATTTGCACCAATATTACTTCTAGTTTCTTCAAAGAAGAAGAAAGAAGAAACATGCCTGTTAGGAAATGATTTTACCTAACTTGTTGGGTTGGCAATATATAAACCATCAATATAGCTTTAAGACTGCTGTAGTGCATCATACTGTGTCCTGATTGGTTAGCTCTGTAGCCAATGTCCTTAAGAGGGAGCTAGAAACATGGTTTGTTTTTCTTTGATGCTCTTTGCTGTTTGCGGTGTTTGCTAAACTTTTTGCAACTGTTTATTGTGTATGACTACGACAACTGGTAAGAAGACTTTGTTATTGGATTATCCCTGGACTATTGTTTAACCATCTACTGCTTTATATGTGAATGATCTGGACTGTTTATTGCACTGTGCCTTATTACTCTTTCCTGAAAATAAACACAATTCAGTGTATCTGTGTGTTGGCTGTGTTATTTCCTAACTATTCACAGTCGCTTTCATATGCACACCCTTGCTACTCAAGGGTTGCTCTGCAAATTCCTCAACAATGCCATTGTTCATTGGAACATGAAAAATTCATTGGAACACTGGAACAATACTAACGTTTCATAAATTACAGCTATCTTTAGAAGATTGCGGACCTTAATTATGCTTTGCCGCAACCCTATGAACATCTATTTAGAAATAAGTTGGATAAAAGACAGTTACATTATTCTCAGGAAACTGGATAGTAGATTAGAACTATTCCCACCATGGGTCACAAATCAACTTTACCTGGCAGGAACTCTTTCTTTCAGGAGGAAGAACTTTCTGTTTTACCCCTTGACCTCAGAGATCTGCTGACAAATGGATCAGCTAGCAAAATTTCTATATTGATAACAATACATTGGCAAAGGAGCTGTATAGGGAACTATTGTTCCAGACCTAGCCCAATTCTGGCACAGGATTACTCACGGCTGAATGCAGTCTTGAAGTAATTTCATGTAATTTGAAGTCAAGGGGACTTCAAATTTATTAAGTACCTTAGTACCTTGCTCAATAGTAGTAACTGTGAGAGGGATCTTGGAGTCCTAGTGGACAATCATTTAAATATGAGCCAGCAATGTGCAGCAGCTGCCAAAAAAGCCAACCCAGTTCTAGGCTGCATAAACAGAGGGATAGAATCAAGATCACGTGAAGTGTTAATACCACTTTATCATGCCTTGGTAAGGCCACACTTGGAATACTGCATTCAGTTTTGGTCACCACGATGTAAAAAAGATGTGGAGACTCTAGAAAGAGTGCAGAGAAGAGCAACAAAGATGATTAGGGGACTGGAGGCTAAAACATATGAAGAACGGTTGTAGGAACTGAGTACATCTAGTTTAATGAAAAGAAGGACTAGGGGAGACATGATACCAGTGTTCCAATATCTCAGGGGCTGCCACAAAGAAGAGGGAGTCAAGCTATTCTCCAAAACACCTGAGGGTAGGACAAGAAGCAATGGGTGGAAACTAATCAAGGAGAGAAGCAACTTAGAACTAAGGAGAAATTTCCTGACAGTGAGAACAATTAAGCAGTGGAACAACTTGCCTCCAGAAGTTGTGAATGCTCCAACCCTGGAAGTTTTTAAGAAGAGATTAGATAACTATTCATCTGAAGTGGTGTAGGGTTTCCTGCCTAAGCAGGGGGTTGGACTAGAAGACCTCAAAGGTCCTTTCCAACTCTGTTATTCTATATTCTATATTTAAATAGATCTTTAAATAAATGACCTGATTTCTTCTCTTGAGCCAATTCCACTCTGAAATGATAGAGTTTAGGATGCAACATAGCTTCAGCAAACCAAATATTAACTTGGCTTCTGGCAGTTGTAGCCATTTTGTGTTGCCTCAGATAAACCCATAAAGTCTGACATTTTATAAATCTGGTTTTACCTAATCATTATATATGAACCTGAATACCAAAATCTGTCCAATGATATACTGTACATATAATCTTTTGTTCACTTCTCTAAAGAAACAGTTCAAGAACCAGCCAAATAGTTGCATGGTATGAAGGTAGATAGTGTTTTGTTTTATTTACTGTAATAGCTGAAAGAAAATCTTCTCTTAACAGGCACAACAAAAGTCAAACAGTAACATACAGATACCCTTAATTGTTTTTCTGTGGATTTTGCAATATTAAAAACCTTCCCCTAAAGATATTGTGGAATAAGTACAGTATCAGAGCTGAGAGTCAAGCACCAGGGGAATTGGGAGATTCCAGCATTTTTAAATGAATATGAAGATTTATTGCAAACTTAAGCTCTTTACAAGAATCTGAGCTACTAATTGTCAAGGAAAATGAGTGGGAGATAAGAGAGGCATTTCAAGGAGGGCTGGACTTAGATTTCTTGTGGCTACTCAGCAGGTTCTGACCAGTTCTGGAGAACTGGTAGCGGAAATTTTGGGTAGTTCGGGGAACCGGTAGTAAAAATTCTGATTGGCCCCACCCCCATCTATTCTCTGCCTCCCAAATCCCAGCTGATCAGGAGGAAATGGGGATTTTGCAGTAACCTTCCCATGGAGTGGGGAGGGAATGGAGATTTTACAGTATCCTCCCCCTGCCACGTCCACCAAACCACAGAACCCATAATAAAAAAATTTGAAACCCACCACTGGTAGCAGGGAGTCATGACTTATGACGCATTTGATTCCTCCTCAGGCTCAGCCAAGTCATTTCCTACACTGAGGAAGGTAATTTCTCAGTCTTAATTATGACATGCCGTTTTCCAAATTAAAGTTCCCTCTAGCATTCATTATGCTCAATTGTATTTAAATTGCTCACTAGTTGCAATGTCTTAAACGAAAATATTTCACCATTTCGTCAGTTTTACATTTCAGTGCTATCAAAATAGCCATTATTTGTCTGAACTTGTATCTGAGTTGTATCTATGATATCAGTGATGAAAATAAACATTTAACTGAACCTCATTCCCAGATCTATTTTATATGCCAGGATCTGGGAATGCCAGGAAAATCCTGACTTTTGTTTTCTGCTCGTCTGACATCCAAATACATTTGAAATCCTGATGGATGCTTAGAAAAGGACAGATCAAGTCATAAACTAGCACTACAGCATTCCAATTGCAGCCATCCTGTAGCAGTGGTGGGTTCCTCCTGGTTCTGCCCGGTTCTGCCGAGCCGGTAGCGGTGACAATATGACATCACCGAACCAGTTCTGCCCCCCGCCCCCCCCGCATTATTTTTACCCACCTCCAATCTATTGCTGCCTCCTAAGTCCCAGCTGATGGCTAGAGGGAAAAAAAACTGTTTAAACTCTTGCCGTGGGGCTTCAAAGGGCCGCCCTACAGCTGATCAGTGTTAAAAGAAAACAAATGAGTAGACTGGTGCCTGCAAAAATAAATGGGTAGATCGGTACAGCTCTGCAAGCAGTTAAAAGCCTGGTAGACCAGTACCTCTGCTAAATCCTAAATAATTGTCACATGACCATCAAGCCACGCCCACAAAATAAACCATGCCCACAGAACCGGTAGTAAAAAAATTTAGAACCCACCCCTGTCCTGTACGTTAATAAAAGTGGATTTTATGGATATTCTGATTGGATTTAAGGTGTATCTGAATGTTGTCAACCATTTTTCTTGCTGTACTGTCCTTCTGGAAAAAAGGACAATTGCACAATTGTCACTACAATAGCCTGCAGCTTCCTTGGGTTCTCATCCAAAAATACCTTCACTTCCATAATGGTACTTCTGTCACTTGCTAAGAAATTATTGACAAATTTCTCCTTTCCCTGGACAAATTGAGGGAAAAACCTTTCAAACAATTTGTCTGCCCTTAAATCTGATAAATCATTTCAAAATGCTCCATGTGCCAACTTTTAATGCACACTGGACAATGTAGCATCGTGATGGTGAATTTCCTCATCTATTTAAAGAACTAAATTATATTGTTAAACTAATGTGGATCTTCTGTTTCATAGTTAGCTATTCCATTATGATGTGACGGAAAGGATTTCAGAAAAAGCATTAAGGGTAGGTTGAATTAGAGCGGTAGCTTCCAATTTCAATGAGATTAAAGCATTATTTCTCTTTTGGCATCACTCTGCTCTTTCTTGTTCAATGGATTATAACCTATATTGCTGATTCTAGGATATTACATGATTAGTAATCTTTATGAGTTTCTTTATCTACAAATGACATAAACCTTCTATTAAAAGATTATAAATGCCATCCCATTATCAGAGATGCAAAGGATTGGGGAGGTTTTTTTGGTTGCACGGAGCAATTGATTAGAATAAAACCTCAAGATGGGAAAAGCTAGGAAAAAGAGAGAGAGTCAAGAAAGTTAAAATGTACTTTGCGAAAATAGAAGCGTGCTGCATTTTATAAGAAAGGATTCTTTGGCTGGTTGATTGTCATATTTTTATGTCATAATATATTATTATTTAGAAGTATTGACTGGCTAGTAGCTTGCATTTAGCTGCTCAAAGTGAATGGAAAGAGATCGAGGATTTGAAGAGCATTTGCTGCTGTTGTTGTTAGTTGTGAAGTCATGCCTGACCCATCGTGACCCCATGGACAATGTTCCTCCAGACCTTCCTGTCCTCTACCAACTTTTGGAGTCCATTTAAGCTCACGCCGATTGTTTTAGTGACTCCATCCAGCCACCTCCTTCTCTGCCGTCCCCTTCTTCTTTTGCCCTCAATCGTTCCCAGCATTTGGCTCTTCTCCAGTGAGTCCTTCCTTCTCATTAGGTGGCCAAAGTATTTGAGTTTTATCTTTAGGATCTGGCCTTCTAAAGAGCAGTCAGGGTTGATCTCCTTTAGGACTAACCGGTTTGATCGCTTTGCAGTCCAAGGGACTTGCAGGAGTCTCCTCTAGCGCCATAGTTCAAAGGGCTCAATTCCCAATCAACAATGAAAGGAAAAGCTACTATAGATAAACAAAACCCATTCCCTTCTAACATTGAAGACATTATCTAGTCTGGTAATGAACTATCTGCAGGCAAACCACCAATCTCAGAGAGCAACAAGGACTTTACAATCCTGAGCCATTATGCAAGCTTACTAACATTTATTGGATCTTGCATTATTTTTTAAAAATGTAAAAAAAAAAAACATTTCTGCAAAATAAGAAAGTCTGCCACGAAAGTCCTTGACTTGGCAAAAGTTGAGAATTCCCAAATGTGCTTTTTCAAGAGGCAACTAAACTTTCTGGACCAGAAAATCCAGTTGCCTCTTGAAAAAACACCTTTGGGACAACCATGATCAGGATGGCTGAGAATCTCCATAGACATTGAGAATTCCCAGTTTCCCAATGAGCTAAACCAGATGTCAAACTTGATTTCACTGAGGGCTGCATCAGGATTGTGTTTGACCTCGGAGGGCTGGGGTGGGCATGGCCAGGGTGGGCATGGCCAGCTCGATGTCACTCATGTCGGGGGGCACCTGTGATGGCCCAAGCACTCTGCCAGTGAAAACGGGCTCCCGAGCTCCGTTTTCGGCTCTTGGTGGCTTCCTGCACCCTCTGTCAGCGAAAATGAAGCTCCGTTTTTGCTGGCAGAGGCACTGCAGGCTGGTCCTACACTGTTTCCAGGGTGGCCCTAAGCACCCTGTAGGCCTTGAGTTTGATACCCCTGAGCTAAACCCTTCTTGAGTATATGCTATGTATTCAGAGCTCTGATCTCCTAGGAGCAATATATAGTATTTTGGCAATGGTGATGTGCTGATTCATCATGTCTGACCCAGTGGTGAAATCCAAATTTTTTTACTACCAGTACTGTGGGCGTGGCTTGGTGGGCATGGCTTGGTGGGCATGGCAGGGCAAAATCCCCATTTCCTCCCCACTCCTGGGGAAAGGATATTGCAAAATCTCCATTCCGATCCCACTCTGGGGCCAGCCAGAGGTGGTATTTGCTGGTTCTCTGAACTACTCAAAATATCTGCTACCGGTTCTCCGAACTGCTCAAAATTTCCGCTACCGGTTCTGTAGAACCTATCAGAACTTGCTGGATTTCACCCCTGGTGTGACCTATGATACTACAGCCCCATCTGCATGGAACCATTCAAGTTAAGAAGCTTTGAAAAAAATAAAGGCTGTAAGAATCCACTTATCACTGTTACATATTTTTACATCAGTGTATGTCAATATAAAAGAGGTAAAAATTAGGACAAAGCCTGTGTCAGATGCATCTAATTTTCAGCAGGGAGATTAAATCAGGTTCAGGTGGATGGTTTGATCTTCTCTGTTATCTTATATGGGTCAATTAAACACCTGGTAGTTCCTGGCTGCTTTACAAGGCAGCTTAATTTTCTAGTAGCCTTGGGATGCCATAAACAGTTATAATTTTGATTCCTCCCTTCAGCAGTTCCATGTAGCGTATGGGAATTTCATAGATTAGATCATATTTCTGGTCCCAGATGCTATACAGCAAAAGCAATGATCTGTTATTATTTATAGTGTGCCTAACCAGGATGCTGTATGCGTAGCTTACAGATTATCCTTATTTTTCCTCTCTACTCGCTGCATTTTCCTATATCTACAGCAAGTCTTGTTATTTTTATAGACACGTTTATATCACTTTCTCACTTATATCTTCCTCTTCTCACACTGTCTGAACATGAAGTCCACACGCTTATGTAATTAGTGGTCTGTGGCGTTTAATTTTATTTTTTAAAATCAAATTTGCTTCACAAAAGGCTTGATAGTACTTGGAAATCTGTATAGTTTTTAAACCACGCCATTTGCCATTAGCTGAGTCCTATTCTGTGGCAGCAGAGTTCATTCTTAAAAATATAAAGCCTATATTTTGTTAGATCTCCACGAAGACTGCCAGCTTTAGGAAAAGTTCCCACATTGTTTTGTATTCAAATATGTTGTTTTTTTTCTGAATTGCAAAGCGAATTCTTTGCTCCCTTGTTTAGAATCTACAAGGGGACTTGCTACTGCCACACCAAGTAAAAATGGGACCTTGGGTGAGTTGGGTATGGATTGCTATTTTATAGTCACAGGGCTTCAAGGAAAGTCTTGCATTCCAATCGCACTCCAATTCGCCCATTTATTAAACTGTCATGTTCAAGGAAAAGGTTAAGCTCACACTCTGCATTGCAGCATATAGAATGACTGTCCCATCTTCCTTGCCTTGCCATGTGCAGATTTATGAACAGAACATTATGTTCCTTAGGAGATCCTTGACCCCTTGGAGGCTGAAAATTTATTTTCCTTGGCAGAGAAACATTGAAGGATTAGAAAACGGGTAGTCGCAAAGATGGATTATATCCATGTATTATAAATTAGCACAGATCTTTTGAACTGGTGTGGCTTGACAAATATGCATTTTATCTATATATTTTTTCATTCCATTAGTAAGCTCTGTGTGTGAGAGAGAGAGACAGAGGGGGGAGAGAGAGGGAGAGGGAGGGAGGGAGGGAGGGAGGGAGGGAGGGAGAGGGGAGGGGGGAGAGAGAGAGATCCATAGGAAATACGCAGAACTATAATATTTTGTTCCCTTGTTTTCTTTCTTTGCTGCTTCCTCTGTTATTCCAATTGTGGAAAGTTGGAGCCAGATACAAGACACACACACAGAGAGAGAAAGAGACAGAGAGAGGAGAGAGAGAGAGAGAGAGAGAGAGAGAGAGAGAGAGAGAGAGAGAGAGAGAGAGAGAGAGGGAGAGAGAGAGAGAGAGAGAGACTGAAACAGAGACAGAGAAAGAGAGAGGAAGACAAAGACAGAGAAACAGAGAGAGAGACAGAGAGAGAGGGAGGGAGAGAGACAGAGACAAGATTTTAAAAAATACATATATTGCATTTCCAAATTCAATGTCATTGCATAAAGCTAATCTAACTCAACAGTCTTCTGGCTGTAGTTTTCTCTTAGTACAGTAAGCCACCTAATTTGATTACAAATTTTAGAAGCAGATTTGCTGCAAATTACTTAGCCAATGATATATAAATGCAAGTACATCGTACTTCGATACCAATACCAATTCAAAACTAGTAATTAGAATATGTGTATATACTGTACATGGCTATACATCTGCTCAATATACTTTAATGATGTTTGTAATTATTGTGCCTCTGTTCTTTAAGACACATAATATACAGCCTACATGCAATGAATTTGTAGTTTAGGAATTTGGAACTTCGGCCCAACCCAGCAAGCAGGAAAAGAAAAAAAAAATACAGTGCAACACTAAGTAATAGTAACTCCCATGAGCCTTGTCATCTATAATTAGTGGAGACCTGGATTTCTAAGGGCTTCAAAGGAAAACAAGAAGTGGAGAACCAACTAAGCAAATGGGAAGTGCAATTTTGTTATGGCTCTTAAACAGAAAAGACTGTTTCCAACCATTCAGTAAAATACAGTGGGTTGGGGATTTTTTTACTCACAGTTTTTTCTAGCCTTGAAAACATCCTAGGAAATCCTAGGAGTTTAAAAAGTAAGCATCACAAGCCTTTAAGGTAGCCTTGCAAAGAAAGTTATTTTAGCTGCGAGATTTTATATCTTTTATCTATAAGATAAAATCAATTCAAATCAATTTTTGAATTGAATTTCAATTCAATTTTTGAACATTGCCATCACTTCCGATTAAATTTTCTTGTTTCATTTCTTATTCTCTCACTTGCTAAAACAGACATACTGCATTTGGTAACATTCACTTAAGCTCATTTGGAGTAGCCATGAAAATTAACCTTCACCAAAAGACAAATAAAATGGGTGCAGGTCAAAAATTAATTTGGGATCTAACGATTAAAATATTAAAAATATAAGAAAAAGGAGGAGCCTGGTTTAGCTCAACAGATAGAAGCACTGTAATTTAACATCAGCTGTCTACAATTAAAGTAAGATCGAATCTCACCAGGCTCAAGGTTGACTCAGTCTTCCATCCTTTCTAAGGTAGGTAAATTGAGGACCCAGTTTGTGGGGGCAATAAGCTGACTTTGTATAAATATACAAAAGGATGAAGGCTATTGCTTAACGCACTGTAAGCCGCCCTGAGTCTCCGGAGAAGGGCGGCATATAAATCAAATAAAAAAAAAAAGGAAAGAAAATATTTTTTTCTTTTTTAAAAAAAAAGAAAAAGCTATGGATCCAGAAACATGCATCCCATCACACTGTGGGTAATATATATTCTTTTTCCTCCAGAAATCTATCATTAACTTGTGCTATTTATGAGACCCAGTAGGATATTGGATATGGAAAGTGACATTTCAAATATTAATGTTGGAGAAGTTTGAAAGTAACAGTCTTAGAATACAAATGTCATTTTAACTCATGGCACTTACTGTACTGTTCATGCATTCCAAGGAAACCTATGTGTATTCCAAGGATTTGAGATGATTTAGCACCTGCTTTCTTCAAATTAGATAGGACCGTGATGGCAAACCTATGGCACACATGCCCAAAGTGGCACACAGAGCCATATCGCCTGGCATGCGTGGTATCTCCCATTCCTCTTCCAGGTTTCTAGCACGCATGCACACATGACAATCAGCTGGCTTTTTTGCATGGGGCAGTGCTGGAAACCGGAAGAATTGGTCTTGCTGTTTATTACCTACTGCTGTTTGTATGGTAAGAATGATTTCTGCAACTCCGGATTGATTTGAATGGCTAAAGACTTGGATTGGTTAAAAGGCTATGCAATTGTTTTTCACTACAAAGTAAAAGCTTTGTTAAACCAGTTTGTATGTATTGTATTCATTGCTCTCAGTACCGTTTCTCTGTGCACTTACTCTGCTGGTTGGTAACACAACAATATCCTTAACAGGTTTTCTGGTGTGAGAATGCGTGCCAGCCAGCTGATTGGCACATGCACATGCACACTACAAACCCGGAAGAGGAACGGGCGACAGTGCGCGTACCAGGCGACATGGCATGTGTGCACCGGAAAACGGAAGTTCATTTTCCCCTGGGCAGCTCCTCTTCCTGGTCACGGCCCAGATGAGTGCATGCGTGAAGGGCTCCCTTTTTGGCACTCGGTGCTGCCCCCGCTCACTCCCTTTTCGGCACTCGGTGCCAAAATGTTTTGCCATCACTGAGATAGGAGGTGCTGTAAAGTATGGTCATGGCTTGCTCAGAAACTGATTCTATAAAATTTTCACTGATAATGAGGTTGACTAGAATTTTCAACATTACATTGTGAAAAATAGATATTACATTTGGGAATGTAACATATAGATTTCTAAGAGATGCTTGCTTTATTCCTGAAAAATAATAATTTCTTTCATGAATTGGGAAAATAATGGAAGTCCAGTTTTTTAAAGTTACATTTCTGCTGCACTCCACCCCCCAACCCCCAAGGTTAAATATATATATGAAAGCTAGAATTTAAAACCACAGTTCCCAAGGGAAATTTCCTTTTCAATAGCCAAATTATTGTTTGTTGTTGTTATTATTCTAGGAACAAAGCATCCCTTGAAATGACTTGGCTTGTTCCAGTATTTTCTAGCAGGTCTCATGATTACTACTGCAACTGAATTCTGACTCTAGTGTAGGGGCAATCACTTCTCTGGTGTTAGTTGAGTTTTATGAAATATGTTATGACTTTCAGTCTCAGTTACCTATGCTCATGAGAATAAATACAATTACCAAAAGCTATAGGGGTGCTTAATCACAAAATGCTGCAGAAACCAAAGCAACAATAATAAGTGTATTATTTATTTGTCTATTGTCTTTTCTCCTAACTGTGTCTTCTAGCAGGGTATTCTTGAATAACATTCAGGAATACTTGTTCTATTATTCATGCTTTATTTTGTTTTACTTTCTTGAGTAAATATTGAAGCTTTAAAAGGGCCTGAGGGGTATCCTGGAGTTTTGAATCTTTGGTTAATTTAAGCAAATATGGTTGTGTTGTAGAACTTGGCTGCAGATAATGAATTAAACGCTATGTTCTTCACAGAAACTTCATGCAAGTATATGCGTAGAGACCAGAAAAAAGAGAAGCAGATGTCAGAAAGAAAAATGACAAGTCTCTACTGTTCATAAACTAAAGCGAAGGCTTTCAAAAAAATCAATCACAAAAACTTATCTTATAAATTCTCCTTGTCAGATTTCTCCTCCGACAGCGAAAGGAGTGGGATGTCAAAAGCTGCAAGGAATGAGATTAAATAGCTGAAAGACAGAGGCTGTGAAACAAATATAATCAGACTAGAGGAATTTGCAGGATTCATGACTCACAGAATCATTCGCTGTGGTAGAACGATTATAATGTATAATTTTTTTCAACATGTACTTCACATCTTCTTCTTGTGCCATATCCATCATCGGACATTGGCGATCATGTTGGCAATCCTATTTTTTTTTCAACAGCCGCATGAAAAAGTGCTGTTGAGTTTTGTCCAAACCAATCCCTTAGATTTGAAGCCATTATGTTCTTCTTCAACCTGAACCTCGTTTGCCTTCAATCTTTCTTCGGAGTATTAAGTGAAGGGTGTTGTATTTTTCTGGGTGTCACATCACATGTCCAAAATATTCTAACTTTTGTTTTTTAGTAGTTTTGATGATTTCCCTTGGCTTTCCCCAGGGGGCTTATCACCTCCTCATTTCAGATTTTGTCAACCCAACTTATACGTAACAGCCGCCTGTAAATCCACATTTCATATGCTTCTAATCTCTTCAAGTGGCTTTCTGTCAGAGACCAACTCTCTACTCTGTAGAGCAGGATAGAAAAGATGTAACATCTGACAAGCGTCTGACAAGTACTTCACATGTCTACTTATTCATCCATCTGTAGTCCTTTTAGACTATACTATATTTTTATTCACATTGTGGCAATGCAAATCAAACTTTTATTATGGTCAAGGACTATCATAAGGAGAGAGTACAAAAAAAATTAAAAAGCATAAAAAATACATATTTTTTTTAAAAAAACATATAAAAAGCTGAAAAACTGAAAAACAAAAATCTGAAAAGAATTTTAAAAAGATCTAAAAGGAGGGTGCATGGGAAATGATCACAATACAAATCACTTTTAAATAATGAGCTCTGGACTCATTAAAAATAGTTTATGGCACAGATCATGTTCTGGCGGATTTTAAGTTTCTGCTGTGGAGAACCTAGCAACATTGTGTGTTATAGCAGAGTTGGGGTCTGAAAGCAGCAGAGAAGTATAAAATTGTCCTGTACACCATGGATATTTATGCAATAAATATCAAGAAGTACCTGTAGATACTATACTATACTATACTATACTATACTATACTATACTATACTATACTATACTATACTATACATAGATAGATAGATAGATAGATAGATAGATAGATAGATAGATAGATAGATACTATGTAGATAGGGGGGATGAGGTGGCTCAGTGCCTAATACACTGAGCTTGTCAATTAGAAGGTCGGCAGTTCAGCGGTTCGAATCCCTAGTGCTTTACTTTACTTTTTACTTTACTTTGATTTGATTTATATACTGCCCTACTCCCGAAGGACTCAGGGCGGTGAATAGCCAACAATAAAATACATACATACAAAATTTAAAAAGCAGAGATAAAATCAAATTAAATAGTTTGGCCTAGACAGATTTAAAACCCAATCAATTTAAAACAAATTTAAACTTTGAATATTAAAAATACTAAAAAATATTAAAAATATTAAAAATGTTTAAAAAGAGGGAGAAAGTTAGGCCAGGCCCGCCTGGTGAAATAAAAAGGCCTTTAGAGCACAGCGGAAGGTGTGCAGATCCAGGATCCTCCGTATCTCCGGGGAGAGCTCGTTCCAGATAGTAGGTGCCCCCCACAGAGAAGGTTCTCCCCCTGGCAGCCGCCAGTTGACATTGTTTGGCCAACGGCACCTGGAGGAGCCCCTCTCTATGAGAGTGTAACGGCCGGTGGGAGGCTATTGGTGGTAGTAGGCAGTCCCGCAAATACCCAGGTCCTGAGCCATGGAGCGCTTTAAAGGTGGTAACCAAAACCTTGAAGCACACTCGGAAGACCACCGGGAGCCAGTGCAGCTCGCGCAGGAGGGGTGTTTTATGGGAATGCCATGTCGCTCCCATTACCACCCGCACAGCCACACTCTGTGACAGTTGGAGCCTCTGGGTGCTCCTCAAGGAGAGCCCATGTAGAGAGTGTTACAATAGTCCAGGCAGGAGGTGACGAGGGCATGAGTGACCGTGTGTAATGAGTCCCGATCCAGAAAGGGACGCAACTGGTGAATCAGGCGAACCTGATGAAAAATCCTCCCGGTCTGTGCTGTGTGAGTGAGTTCCCGTTACTTGTCCCAGCTTCTGCCAACTTAGCAGTTTGAAAGCACGTAAAAAATGCAAATAGAAAAATAGGGACCATCTTTGGTGAGAAGGTCACAGCATTCCGTGTGCCTTTGGCATTTAATCATGCCAGCCATATGACAACGGAGACATCTTTGGACAGCGCTGGCTCTTTGGCTTTGAAACGGAGATGAGCACCGCCCCCTAGAGTCGGGAATGACTAGCACATATGTGCGAGGGGAACCTTTACCTTTACCTTAGTGTAACACCATGGTGACTTAGCCTATGGTGAGTTGGCCGTGATTACTGCTCCACAGTAAGCTGCCCTACAGTGAGCTGACTGTGGCAAATTGGCCACGGGAAGTTGGCCATGACAAATTGGCTGTGCTGACTTGTCCTAGACCTCTCTTTTTCTCCAGTATACTTTTTAAAGATTTCTTCAAATATATTTATAGCAAATTTCAAGTATATCATGTTTATTTTTGTCAATCTGTGCCTGATTGGTAGTACACACAAATATATCACAATTGGGCATTACTAGATGTTGGCACTCCCTTCTTCTTTATGGCATTTGAATTATTAACATAACTGCCACACATTCATTTGCCAATCAAGCATCATGAAAGGTGTTATTACAATGCTGTTTGTGCATTAAAGATGACTGTGATCTATTAAAAGGTTCTATGTATTACTCACTGTTTATGTTTGGGTACCTCTAACTTTACCAGGGTTTTGACTCCTGTCTCATTCACTCATACACCCTTGAATGCATTATTTAAGCTTTAACCTATATTTTCTCGCCTATGAAACAGATACAATTCCATCTTTTGCCTCTTCAGCAAAGGATGTAAAGAGAGTCGCAAAGTAATATTGTACACCGTTTTGCTTATTAAAATTGTGCTGCTAGTGCTTACCCTCTGGAGAAACTGGTTATATACAGTACAACATAGCTAATGAAAAAAAAAATGAATTGTACAATGCCTTATAACTTGTTTCTCTGTGACTAAGCTTATTTCATGGGGAAGCTATCTGCTTACAACTGATTTGGCTGAGTTACCAAATCATAGCAGAAACAGGAATTTGGCAAGGTATATTTTATTGTACTTTGTTAGCGCTATCATTTTCCCACTATAATCCAGCATAATGCTGTAACAAATATTGATAGAGACCTGCCATGCTTGTGAAATTTTTGGTCAGATATAAAATGGGTTTTGCCTTAGGTTTTGGCAAAGACCAAAAAAAAAAAAAAATGTCATTGCACTTTTTATTCACTTTTTATTCATTATTTATCCAAACAAGACATGTAGCATCTCACTCAAAAGGCATGGTATAGAATCTTTATAAGTTTGGACCTAAATGTTGGCATGAATACCAACTTTCGGCTACCATATTATGGTTGCAAAAGCCAGAGCTGCCTTGGATGGCAACAGATTCACATGTTTATGCATCTTTTTTTGTTGGGATCTGATCCAGGAGTGGGTTCTACTTACCTTTACTACCAGCCACATTGAGGGCAGGGATATTTCGAACCAGCAACTCATTCTGGGTGCATGTCAGTCCCAAGGGGGCCTTGTAAAAGATGGATAGTTGCTTGAGTAGTGCCACCTTCACAGTAAACATCCTCAGGGGAAACCTCCATTTTAACATGTAACAGTAACAGAGTTGGAAGGGACCTTGGAGGTCATCTAATCCACCCCCCTGCTCACGCAGGAGACCTGTACTAGGAATTCGAACCACCGAACTGCCGACCTCTCTGATTGACAAGTTCATTGTCTTAGCCACTGAGCCATCAAACCAGTGCACAGTCTATTTAAACATTTCCAAATTTTCCACTCCTCCAAATCTCCAGGCAACTCCACAAGTGGTTCTATCCAATTATGAAGGTGTTTAACTTGAACTTTCCATTTTTTTTTAAATAGTTCTTTTTGAGTTGTAGTAACAATCCTCTCAGTGCAATCGAAAAAACTCTTTCTTGATTTCAACCTTTTTGTATGGGGTACTTGGCCAAATAATGGATGTATCAGAATAGAATAGAATAGAATAGAATAGAATAGAATAGAATAGAATAGAATAGAATAGAATAGAATAGAATAGAATAGAATAGAATTCTTTATTGGCCAAGTGTGATTGGACACACAAGGAATTTGTCTTTGGTGCATATGCTCTCAGTGTACATAAAAAGACAAGATACATTTGTCAAGAATCATAAGGTACAACACTTAATGATAGTCCTAGGGTACAAATAAGCAATCAAGTCATACTAGGAAACAATCAATATAAATCATAATCCATATATATACCGCAGGGAGTTATAGTCAGTAACATCAGGATCACATGTTCCTCAGTTCTACTTTATATGAACCAGTCCTGTTAATTCTGCCTGCTTTACTGAGTTTTGGCCTGACATCCATTGCTTGCCATATTTGAAATCAAAATCCCTACCTGTTCTATTGACATTCACAGTGACACAGTAAAAAACAACAACTTTTAGTAGTTTTTTTTTTAATCTCAAATCCATTATTTAATGTTCAGATATCTGTATCACAAAGATCTTGAAAGGGTAGGAGACAAATATAAAATGGTATGTATAATCCTTCTAGATTACGTATATTGCAATACGAGAATAAATCATTCTACAGGGCTTTCCACAATGTGGAGATCATATTTTGAGAAAGGAAAAATCAATACACATTTGACAAGAAAGAAATTACACTTGGCAGGAAAGTGGCAGGTTGTTTTTCTTTTAGCAAGAAAATACCAGCAGGATCATGAATATTAGATCACAATAAAAGGATTTTAGCTTTGTTGGCCAGGTCCCACAAAATGACACCTAGGATAAATTAAAAATGATATAATCTGGTAGGATAACTAGCTAAAATGGGAAGCTGTCAACTCATATATTACTTCAGAGTCCAGGATCAATAAAACAAACAAGATCATTATTTCTTACATGTCCAGACTGGCAATTGATACAACGCCATAGCAAAAAACAACAACAACACTGTATTAGCCCTTGAGTCTATAACATGGTGGCTATGAGCACCCATGTGGATCAGAACCACTGGTGGGATTCAAATAATTTAACAACCGGTTCTCTGCCCAAATGACCGGCTGGATGGGCCTGGCCAAGGTGGGCCTGGCCAGGGAGTGTGACAGGCAGTACTCGGCCTCCTGCACCCCCCTGGGAGCAAAAGTGGGCTGCGGGGAGGAAGGGTGCGCTGCCCCTCTACATCCTATTTTGGGCCTAGAAGGCCTTCCTGCAGCCTCCTGAGAGCAAAACCAGGCCGCAGGCGCCGCACCACACCCCCCGGTGCCATGTTTTGGTCCTAGTAGGCCTCCCTGCACTTATCTGGGAGCCAAAACAGAGCATGTGGGGACTCCTGGAAAGGGCAGGGTGGGGTGGGGAGGGGCCAGCCAGCAATTTAACAACCGGTTTGCCTGAACTGGCCCGAACTGGCTGAATCCCACCACTGATCAGAATCATGTTTAATATCTGCAAGATTCCCTTCCCCTCTTAGAAAGATTTATTTAAATAAGATAAATCTCTTCATTTAAATGTGTTCATAATCTTTCTCAGATTATCTGCTGTTTACCAATTTACTTTCTTGTTAATAGATGTTCTGTGAAAAGCTCTACCATGTTGTCCCATTCCTTTATCAACATATCAATCATTCTGAAAATGGCAGCTATTTTGAGACAGAACTCCCAACATGTTCTAACAATCCAAATGAATCTACTAGATGAAAAGAGTTGGGGATACACTCTATACAATCCTGTTCAGGTCTAACATTTTGTCTTGCCTTTTAAAATCTTCAGAAAAGGCCTCAAAGTTTGAATCAGTTCTATCAATGTTTGTGAAATAAAACAAAAAATATCCTAGAATCCACAGTTGTTATATATATTTTACCTTACACAAGTATTTTATATGTTCATGTATTCAGTTATTCCTTACTAGCTGGACGCCCGTGCTTCGTTACAAAACTATATGATCAGGCATGATAAATTGACACTTAAAGCTTAATGTAGAATGTGTAACTCCATAGCATCAGAGTGTGTTAATATAAGGCAACTAGCAGTTGGAAAAGAGTGGGAAGGGGAGTAGAATGTCCCAGCCCGCAGGCTGGATGAGTCAAGTGCTGGCCACATCCACACCCAGTTTAGCGAAGGGGTAGCATCAGAGTGTGTTAATATAAGGCAACTGGCAGTTGGAACAGAGTTCCTTTCAGATGGGAAGGGCGAGTAGAATGTCTAACTCCTTAGCCTTAAAGTGTTTGTGTATAATACTGTATATGAAATACTAATGATCTGATGGTCATTTCGAAAAATCCTTTCTTAATGAGTACCTAGAAGCCAAGAGGAATATATGTGCCAAATTTCAAGTTTGTAGGCTTTACCGTTCTGGAGATTTCATGATGAGTGAGTGGTATTTGGCTTTTTTATATATATAGATAATGTTTTGAATCTAATAGTCTTGGTATGCAAATTTGATCTACAGTCAGTTTGGTCTAGTGGTTAAGGCATTAGGCTAAAAAGGAAATGGTAAATTCAAGTCCAGTCTTAGTAATGAAAACCAGCTGGGTGATTTGGGGCCTGTCACCCTCTCTCTTCATTTATTTATTTATTTATTTATTGTATATATTTATATACCGCCCTTCTCCCAAAGGACTCGGGGCCGTGAACAGCCAACAAATAAAACACAAGACATACAAAATTTAAAAACAGTACTAAAATCTGATTAAATTAATTTGGCCCACAATTAAAAGCACCCCTGTATTAAAACCCATAATTAAACAGTTTAAAAATTAAAACAATTTAAAAGAGTTAGGCCAGCTCGGCTTGTTGGAATAAAAACATCTTTAGGGCACGGCAAAAGGTGCGTAGATCCGGGATCCACCATATCTCTGGGGGCAGCTCATTCCAGAGGGTAGGTGCCCCCACAGAGAAGGCTCTCCCCCAGGGGCCGCCAGTCGGCATTGTTTGATGGACGGCACCCTGAGGAGCCCCTCTCTGTGGGAGCGTACTGGTCGGTGGGAGGCTATCAGTGGCAGAAGGCGGTCTCATAAGTACCCGGGTCCTAAGCCTCATACTTACCTCATAGGGCAAATAAGGCATATAGGAGGAGGAAAGTATGTTCACTGCCTTGAGTTATTTATAAAAATAATAAAGATGGGATACTATAAAATAAAACAAACCTTTTTTTTTATGGATGTTCAATGGGGGAGGGGACGACTTTGAGCATCTGAAACACATTATTTTCAACAGCAAAAAGATTGTTGATTTGAGAAAGAATTTAAAGTTATGTAATATTTTTGATCTACAGAGACTAAGTTATGATATCTCTTTCAAATGAACAATTTAGTCTGATTGTTCTAGTTTATTTGTTAGAGATTCGACAATTACCATGCATGAACAAATCATTTTCATGAGAATGTTACTGTAAAGTTGCTTTGCCACATCTGTCTCCAGAGAAAAGTTCAATCCTAAAATATATCAGTCGCTAACCTTTTTCTGTAACATTATTGTGAGGATACAAAGAGAAAAGAGTCATGCTTTCAGCTCTTCAAAGAATTGTAGGTGAAATTAAAAATGAATTGTACATAGGTAGTCCAGTGTTATGTGCTTGTTGACATTTCAGTTCTAGCTCAACCACTTTGGCCAGCCCAGGACCAGTAATCTGGGCCTTTTGCATTTGTTGAACAAGATGATCTAAATCGCCAATTTTTTTTTTTAACCTTAACAATGTGTCAACATCTGTTTTTTCCAGGTTCTAAAATGTGTTTTGTTTTGTTTTGTTCTTTACTGCAAAAGTGATTTGTGTTTCCTACGACATTCTCAAAAAGGTCTAGAAAAAAAAAAGTAGCATATTTAAATTTGTTTTACTGTTGTCAAGTTATAAAACATGTTGATATTAACACAAGTGCTAGCTTTTCTATTATTTGTCATTTCACAGGTATCTATCATTATGAAGCATCCTTACTGCCCTCCTTCCCTAATCTGAAAAAAGTTCATGGGAGGAGTTCCTTCCTTTTATTTTCCCTTGGGATGTTATTGAAATATACAAACCATAGAGCTTTACAGAATATGGATAATAGTATTCAGTGAAAAACAGGACAGTTGTATATGATGTTCAATCATTTTAATGTCAAGGTGGATGCAAGAATTGCATTAATCTGTGAAAAATATTGTATTTTCTACTTTTAAAAAGTCAGAAATATTTTTTCTTATTGCTATTCTTATTTTTTTTTTTTAAAAAAAAAAAAGCAGACTTGATCAGAACCTCACTAGTTTAAATGGAAACTCATAATTTATTTTGTGGTTGCTTAGCAACTATACAATGCTCAGATTCCTTTACAGCTGAACAAGCCAGAATGGATTATGCTTCCATTTTGAGTTATGCTGTACATGTACTTCCTTTTTTCAATATCTTTCAATGTCTATCAACCCCCCAAAATTTAAATTTTACTTTACTGTATTTGTGCAATGCATCAAAGACACTTAATTTTAGGTTTGACACTTTATAATAGGATGGAGAACAATACCTATAGGAAAATAGGTATTTTTCTCAAATCTATTTTCCAAAATAAATTCTATTTTCTGCAGCATAGTCATTTTTCTGCAACAAGTATTTTTACTATATTATATTTTTTATTTTGAAAAGACTTATAATTGACGTTTGAATCAATTGCTAATCAACAATTGTATTTAAACTAGGTTTTTAAGTCATTCATGTAAAAGCTGCATGAAAATACCTGGTGCATTGAATTATTCATAATTTTCCTTGAAAAATGCAATATAGCATGTACCCAAATTCCCAATATAGATTGAAGAAGATCTTTTTGAAGAAAAAAGGTCATAAGTTTCTTCTATGGCATTCTGATGAGAATAACAAGTTTAAGAAGAGAAAAATGATATTTAATATTTCTTAGAATAATCAATATTATCATCAGAATTAGTTTGAGATTATGATTAAGCGTGTGCATTACAAATCACTGCAGATGTCAATACCTATTAATTTGTAGTGCTTTTGAAGAAAAATCAAGGAGAGGGAGGAAGGGAGGGAGGGAGGGAGGGAGGGAGGGAGGAAGGAAGGAAGGAAGGAAGGAAGGAAGGAAGGAAGGAAGGAAGGAAGGAAGGAAGGAAGGAAGGAAGGTGCTAGGAAGTCACTTCCATATTGCCACAGAGCTACATTCATATACTCATTATGAATCTTTGAATCTTTAAAACTTTTAAAGGACGCTTAATTTAATTGAATGAAGTTTATTCCACAGAAAATAGATAAGAGACTGCCAGCCAAGTTTGCGAACTTGAAATATATAAGTATTACAATATTAGTATTAGTATACTAATATTAGTATTAGTATTTCTGTATTATGAAAATAGTTGTAAATACATAACCTGATTACAGTGTTCTAATACATATCAGAGAGAATGAATATTACAATTTTGCCTGCATACAAATTTGTTAATGATACAAACCCAATAAAAAGCAGGTCTGGTGTCACACTGCTATTAAGTGTCTTTTATTTGCTACCACACCTGATCACATGCAATGTACATATTTGGAGGTCACTTTCCATTTTCTTCTCATACAGTATTTCTCTCTATTTTATAACGATGATCTCTGGTGAAAGCGGGATGGGAGTAGTGCAATCCTTCTTGCTTTCCTTGACATCTCAGCAGCCTCTTATACCATTGACCATGGTATCCTTTTGGGATAGCTTATGGGGGCTGGATTGGGTTATCTGCTGTACACTGATGATACCAAACTCTATATATGCACCTCTATAACTGTCTGGTTTGGTTCTGCAACCCAACAAGACAGACACAGACTTCAGAGGATAATTAGAACTGCAGAAAAAACAATGGCTACCAACCTGCCTTCCATTGAGGACCTGTATACTGCACAAGTCAAAAAGAGGACTTTGAAAATATTTACAGACCCCTTGGATCCTGGACATAAACTGTTTCAACTCCTACCCTCAAAACGATGCTATAGAGCACTGTACACCAGAACAACTAGACACAAGGACAGTTTTTTCCCGAACGCCATCACTCTGCTAAACAAATAATTTCCTCAACACTGTCAAACTAGTTACTAGTTAGGGAGCTTGGGTAGCACAGTGGACTAATGCACTGTTATTAACATCTGCTGCTTGCAATTACTGCAAGTTCAAATCCCACCAGGCTCAAGGTTGACTCAGCCTTCCATCCTTTCGAGGTAGGTAAAATGAGGACCTGGATTGTGGGGGCAATAAGCTGACTTTGTATAAATATACAAAAGTATGAAGGCTATTGCTTAACGCATTGTAAGCCGCCCTGAGTCTCCGGAGAAGAGCGGCATATAAATTAAAGCAAAAAAAAAAAAAACCTAAGTCTGCATTACTACTAATCTTCTCATCATTCCTATCACCCATCTCCTCCCACTTATGACTGTTTGACTGTTACCTTGTTGCTGGTATCCTTAAGATTTATATTGACTGTTTCCCTATGACTATCATTAAGTGTTGTACCTCATGATTCTTGACGAATGTATTTTTTTTCTTTTACATACACCGAGAGCGTATGCACCAAGACAAATTCCTTGTATGTCCAATCACACTTGGCCAATAACGAATTCTATTCCATTCTATTTCCATACCTGGCAATCCATGTGATGCTGTCGCTGCCCTTTTGTAGTGCAATCACTGCCCTTTTGCTGTGGAGGACAGGATGTGGGTCACAGGCTTTGACTGAAGATGGCTGAGACCGAGTTACTTTGGGTGTATGGAACTCCAAGATCTGGAACTTTGACATTTTTAGTTCTGGATAGGATGGCACTATCCCAGACAGATCCTGTCTGCAACTTGGAGGTTCTCCTGAACTTGTGACTTGCTCAAAGAACAGGTGGCAGTCATGGAGATCAAAGAGAGCCTTTGCACACATTCAGGTTGTATGCCAGTTGTAGCCTTCCCTGAAGCAGGAGTCCCTGTGCTCAGTCATTCAAGCCCTAATCATCTTGCATTTGGACTATTACAGCATGGGGTTACTTTTGAAGAGCATTCAGAAGCTAGAGCTGATGCAGACATGTAGGCAGCTTTTGGAGCCCTTGTGTTGACCCATGTTATACCTCTGTTTCACGAGCTGCACTAAGTCTTGGTTTGCTTCCAATTCAAGGTGTTGGTTATCATCTTTAAAGCCCTTCATGGCATGGGCCCATGTGTTGTGGCTCTGATCACCGAGCCTGTGTTATCAGAGGACTCCGAGAGTGAAGGAGAGGAGTTGGCAAGGCCTCCCTCTCCAGGACCCTCCTCTCTGGCAATGCCTCCGGTGTCCTCCAAAGGCCAAGAGATAGGCCCAGGGCCAAGCACTTCCACGCAGCGCAGGTGGACAGTAATGATGATGATGATGAGTCTTGGTTGGACCCTCGACAGTGTCGCAGAGATAACTGCACATAGCAGAGGAAGAGGCATGCCAGGGATTAGGCTGAGTCACTGGACCACACCCCACAGGGTATAAAAGGGGGTGTGGTGGCTGTTCAAGCTCTGTGACAAGCAAAAACTGATATTGAACAAACCTCTCTGCATTGCTGGACTTTTTGAATATTCTCTCATCTGTTGTGTGTTGGCTTTGAAAAACACTTCCTTCGTAAGTAAAAGACTCTTGGCAGCCAGCCACTGGGTTGCTGCCAATTCTGCTCTTAGAGAAACCTTTGTCGGCTGGTTTATTTCACCATTGACTGTCTGTGGGGTTGCGTGTGTGAGACGGGGACAGAACACCATGATCATTAAAGTACTTGGGTTTGGTGCACTGATTTGGTGCACTGGTAATACCAAATTGATAATAATAGAGATGGAAATTTTATCTAATGTTCTAAGGGTTTAGGGCAAATTCAAATTGATATAATTACATTAATCCTGTTTTATCTTGGGAACATCCATAATAATGAGAAAATGGGCATTGATGAGTCATCTAGTCATCACCAACTTTGCTATTATTTTACAATATCCATTCCCACACACACACAAAGGTTCAGGGCCCACATATGAATTGGTCAGATGCAGTGCAAGGCCCGCATAAGGATTATTCAATTCATATTAAATAATACAGTTCTGGAATTACAATCTAAAAGAGTAACTTTTGTTGCATGATCTCTGAAGCCCAATCTGTGGAAACAATTATGGAAATAAATATAGCGTATTCCACTTTAATTGCAATAACCCATTTGAACTTACTGGAAACATACTTTTCAAGGGCAGCACTTGTTCAACAACGAGCAAAAATTTAATGAAGGACATCTGCCACATATCAGTTCAGACTGGTAAAAGTAACACTGAAATATCCGTTCACAGTGGTTGCTGCAGAAATAATTACAATCTCTTGGCATATTTATAGTAGCCATTCCCAAGGGAAAGAAGAGAAAAATACAGTGGAAGCTATCCAACATCCATTTCCCCTAAAAGGGCAACATAAAAATATAAGTAACCTTAAGCAAATTTGTAGATCTATCAAGTGTCTTAATGTAAAAAGTGTCTTTGTAAAAAGAAGTCCAGTTTGGGTTGGTTTTTTTCTTTTTTAAAAAAAAGCCTTGTTCTCTTAGAGATGAATATAAAATCAGTTATTATTAGTTGCATGCATATTACTAAATAGATAGCATGACCAAGTTTGGGTCCATGCAAAGGGTTTAAATGAGAATATGCAGAGCCAAATCCCAGCAAAGAATATTTTGAAGACATCTTATTTATTTATTTATTTATTTATTTATTTATTTATTTAATTAATTAATTAATTAATTAATTAATTTTTATACCGCCCTTCTCCTGCGGGACTCAGGGCGGTGTACAGCCAAGATAAAACGTAGCATAAAATTTAAAAACAGTTTAAAAAACAATTAAATAATTTTGGCCCAAAATTTAAAACAACCCAATTAAAACCGAATTCAATTAAAACTGAGAGGATGGGATCAAGCCAGCCCGGCTAGGTGGAATAAGTGTGTTTTCAGGGCCCGATGAAATGTCCGGAGGTCTGATATCATGCATATCTCAGGGGGTAGGTCATTCCAGAGGGCAGGTGCTGCTACAGAGAAGGCTCTCCCCCTGGGGGTCGCCAGCCGGCACTGTCTGGCCGATGGCACCCTGAGGAGGCCCTCTCTGTGTGAGCGAACCGGTCGGTGAGAGGCTATTGGTGGCAGATCTACCAATTCAGTGGGTTACCATTAACATAGATGGAGATTTCTGTAATCCAGGCATGTCAATTCTCTAGAAATTATTCAGAATATCCTTCTTATACAAACCTTCAAATTAAAAGGGGGCGACTGGGTTCTAGACATTCATAGATAATGAATGATTCTAGCATTGTGAATGAAGCAGCCTCATCAAGCAAAATCCATATAAAAAATTATAGCAGTAAAATATAAATATATTGCATATGACAAAATGTTATGTTTCGGAAGACTGTGGTAGAGGAGGATTACTTAAAAAGCCAGGAAAATTATGAAAATAATGGATATCCCACTTATATTTTTTAATACGTATTGGTACCTCAGTACTTAGCATTAATTGATTCCAGGAAGCCTGCTGAGTACCAAAAATTATGAGTACCAAACAATTTTTTCCCATGAGGAGTAATGAAGTGAGTCACAAGGCAGCCAACACTGACAAGTTCTAGCTTGTGCCTTGAATACCAAACAAACAATGAATACTGGGACAAAATTTCATGTCAAAATGCATTGAGTACCAAATTTGATGAGTTTCAAAGCAGTTGAGTGCCAAGGTACCATTGTAAATGTACTTGTTCCTACAGTCAAAATTTTTCATGCAATCCTTTTTTTTTTCTTTTTTTGGTGGAGAGTTCAACCTGCAGAAAATGGATTTGAAAAAGACCCATTATACTTCTCAATCATGGGAGTACTGTAGGAAGATTACTTTTCTTATTATGAAACACAGCAGTTTGGATTAGTTCCAGTACAGCCAAAGTTGTTTATAAAAATGTTGATTAAAAAAAAAAAAACTTTCATCCAACTGTGTGTAAAATACTGCCCATTTTTTTCAGAATGCTTAACAAATCCTGCCGAATGCTATTTGTACAAATTTGCAAAACTGTTTTGGGTTCAATTGTGTATTGAAAAACATTGTCCTTCTCCTTTTCAGCTGCAGATGAATTCTCAAATAAAACATGACAAATATTCAGATAGAAGAACATTAGAATATGGGCAGGGCAGAATGGAATACAGTATGTCGCTGTCAAAAATAAAAATTTGTGGGTACATGGAATAAAACGTCTAAGGCCAGTAGTTCCTTCAATAAAAGAATAATCTGCTCCTTGCTGAATTTGGAGGGAATGGAAAATCAAATTAGACTCAATAACATCAGTAGCCTTAGAAAGTGCAGAAGGACATAATCAGTTTTTCAGCTGCTAGAGCTGAAAAATACTTCATCATAGTGTCATAAAGTATCTGTGAAATATGTGTCATTTTGAGAAAATAGAAAAAACAAAGAAAAGCAGAAAAAATGGGTGCAACAATATTTTATGCAGAGATATAAACACTAGGCAAAATGCTTATTTAGGTATACAAATAAAATGTATTTGTGTAGAACGGTTGCACATAAATTATTTATGCTTGAGGCAGTGGTGAAATCCATTTTTTTTTACTACTGGTTCTGTGGGCGTGGCTTGGTGGGTGTGGTGTGGCTTGGTGGGTGTGGCAGGGGAAGGATACTGCAAAATCTCCATTCCCTCCCCACTCCTGGGGCCAGCCAGAGGTAGTATTTGCCAGTTCTCCGAACTACTCAAAATTTCCATTACCGGTTCTCCAGAACCTGTCAGAACCTGCTGGATTTCACCCCTGCTTGTAGGCTTCAGCAAGATTATTCATCAACAATAGAAAGACTTTCATTTAGAGGCAATGGATTAACTTTTTGGTTTCTAAATTTAAAAAGTCATTTTTAAAATATTTCTTTTAAAATGATTGCCGTTCTAGTCAGTAAAGAATCCACCAACTATAATTCTGACACATGTTACAGTGGTAAAGTGGCATGGAATAGCAAGCCATTTTTGACAGTACCCATGCTACCTTGGCAATGTAGGCTTAGACCTAAGCTATCAGATACTACAGGCACTTTACTATGAGTTTAAATCAAATCAATATTTAAGTCAATACATTTGGGCTATATTTTAGGCCAATACATTTCTATTTAAAAGACGTCATATATTGCATTTTCTAATTTTAGCACTCCTTTGTGATCATTGTCTCTCTGAATCAGTTACTGCTCTACCTTTTTTTGCCCCTGCACTGTCTACAGGCATATCCTGATCAATAATTTACATGTTACTATAGAAGTGTATGCGGCTGCACGGGTAGTTATGGGAGCAGCATGGCACTCCCATGTGGCTCCCCTCCTGCGCAAGCTGCACTGGCTCCCGGTGGTCTTCCGGGTGCGCTTCAAGGTCTTGGTTACCACCTTTAGAGTGCTCCATGGCTTAGGACCGGGGTACTTACGAGACCACCTTCTGCCACCAATAGCCTCTCACCGCCCAGTATGCTCCCATAGAGAGGGGCTTCTCAGGGTGCCATCAGCCAAACAGTGTCGACTGGCGGCCCCCAGGGGGAGAGCCTTTTCTGTGAGGGCACCCACCATCTGGAACGAGCTCCCCGCAGAGATACAGAAGATCCCGGATCTGCACACTTTCTGCCGTGCCCTCAAATCATTCCTGTTTCAGCAGGCCGGCCTGGCCTAACTTTCCCTTTATATTGCTTTTGATTTTGTTTTAAACTGGGATGTCTTGAATTATCTAGGACCAGAGTGTTTAGTATATTTTAATTGGTTTTTTAATGTTTGTATTACATGTATTTTTATCTTTCGCTGTTCACCGCCCTGAGTCCCTCGGGAATAGGGCGGTATATAAATTAAATAAATAAATAAATAAATAAATAAATAAATAAATAAATAAACAAACAAACAAACAAACCGTCTTAGAGGAAAATTCAAAGTAATAATTTGAGGTATAAGAGTGAATGATTTCTCCAACATTAATTGAGAAAAATATGATTCAGGTTTTTTTTTTTTCAGTTTCATGGTCTAGTTCACAATTATATTTTATAAATTGGGGTGTTTTAAATTTGTCTGTGGGCCAAATCATTTAATGTATTTTTAACTTTTTTTTTAACGTTTGTAATATGTGTGTTTTATCTCTTGGCTGTCCACCGCCCTGAGTCCTTCAGGAGTAGGGTAGTATATAAATTCAATTAATATTATTATTATTATTAATAATAATAATAATAATAATAATAATAATAATAATAATAATAATAATATTTCCTGGCAATATTCTCAGAATACTTATATCTATATTTAGCATAAAGATAGCTTTGGAAAAGTCAGTATCCATGGGGCTGTTCAAAACAGGTGAGAAGATAGAAGTAGCTCACCCTATTACATGTACATACAAAGGGGTGAAGTGAACTCACAACACTGAGTGCAGAAATGTAGAAATGTCACTCAGGAAGCATTTATTAAAAAAACATTTCATATCTACATTGTCCCTGCTTTACATAACAAATAGCAAGTACAACTGTACAAATGCATGATAAATATGGTTTTGCACGCAGTTTAATCTCAAAACAATATTGCATTCCCTCATTATATTATATACAGTAAGATGTTCATTTGCTACTAAAAACAAGTGTTTTTAAATGAATATTCCACCTGAACTTACTCTTGTTAATAGAAACCAGCCAAAAGTAACATGCAAGTTTGACACTTCAAATGAAGCAGAAATGACTACTGAGACCAGATTTTGCTCTTATAATTCTCTGATATCTGAAAACCAAAGAATTAATAAGTGAAATGCAGCAGATTACTAATCAATTCTTATATTATTATTCCTCAAATATACTAATAAAGTTATGCGGTGAAAAAAAGATATATCCACTTTGAGTTCTACGGTTTTATGTATCAGGACATACCGTATTTCCCCAAAAATAAGACCAGATCTTATATTTATTTTTGCTCCAAAAGCAAAATAAGCATTAGGGCTTATTTTCTGGTTAGGTTTTATTTTGGGGAAAATACGGTACTAAATGCACCAATATGGCTGATAATCTTAACTGGGGCTTATTTTGGGGGTAGGGTTTATATTACGAGCATCCTGAAAAATCATGGTAGGACTTATTTTCTGGTTGTGTCTTATTTTTGGTGAAACGTGATTGGATCTTATTTTTGGTGAAATGTGGTAGTAAAAAAACCATCTGGTCCTTACCAGTAGTTAAAAGCAGGTAAATACAAACTCAGATAAACAACAACACATGGCATATTACACCATGCCATCATTTATTTTACAAAAAAAAATGTTCATGCTGCTACACTTTGTAGTTGAAGTTTCCATTTGTATTTCATCATTTTTGTTATTCAGATTTCCAACACTCAGTTTAATAAGTAACAGTTCCTTTGAATGTTGTATTTATGTGTTTCTGGTCTTCACCATGAGAGAGAGAGAGAGAGATAGCATGGGGTCGAAGAATCATTACATTCATGAACTATATTGAATCAGACTAAAAGGAACATATGCCTTAACCTTATAGATAGATGTTAATCATGATTAGCACTTAGCTGCCAGCTGCCTGCAATTACTGCGAGTTCAATTCTCACCAGGCTCAAGGTTGACTCAGCCTTCCATCCTTCTGAGGTAGGTAAAATGAGGACCCGGTTTGGGGGGGGGCAATAAGCTGACTTTGTATAAAATAGAACACCGCTTGGGGGGGGGGCAAAAGTCCTACTAAGCAGGTATATACAAAAGTATGAAGGCTATTGCTTAAAAGCATTGTAAGTTGCCCTGAGTCTCCGGAGAAGGGCGGCATATAAATCTAAATAAATAAATAAATAAATAAATAAATAAATAAATAAATAAATAAATAAATAAATAAATAGTAATAAGATTTCCTCCATGCTAAATTAATTTTAAAAGGGGGAAAGATATTTTAAAATTTGGGTCATTTCCAATTTTAACAGCACCCACATAAAATTGAACAGAAGAAAACTTTTATTATTATTATTTATGGGAAGTCAGGAAGAATATATTTCTGATCTGGCATCAAATTTGTATTGCAATCTTAGTAAATTACTACAAAGAAATTGGCCTTGGCATTGCTTTCCGATTAAGATTTAATGTTGGCCAGCCATGTGCAAATAAGCCAGAGAAGAAATCTCTGAACTAATTAAGCAGAATGTTTGGAATTAAGCGTGAAATTGAAATATTTTATTTCACATGGATTGTGTACTAGGCTGTGATGGATAGAAGAATGATAGCCTTTGTAAGAATGAAAAATTGTATTCCAGGTTTCTACAGACTTATAGAATAGTTGAAATAAGATTAGGGGCCAAGGTTTTAAATCTTGGTGCCATGTGAAATCACTTTACCAATGGAGTATGTGCAACACAAACATCTATTGGCATTTTCATCTCAGATGGTGAACCTACCTGAATAAATTCAATTACTGAACTGCTGGAGTGGAAATAAGACTTTAAAAGAAAAACACAGAATTCATGCTATTTTTTTTTTTAATTTGATTTATATGCCGCCCTTCTCCGGAGACTCAGGGCAGCTTACAATGCGTTAAGCAATAGCCTTCATTCTTTTGTATATTTTATACAAAGTCAGCTTATTGCCCCCACAAACTGGGTCCTCATTTCACCTACCTTAGAAAGGATAGAAGACTGAGTCGACCTTGAGCCTTGGAGAGATTCGAACCAGCAGAAATTGCAGGCAGCTGTGTTAATGACAGGGTGCACTAAACCACTGTACTATCAAGGCTCTTGTTACTATTACATCTTTGAAAGTCGTGATTATATTTTGCCCTGATGTAAATGTGTTTTTGAATTCTTGAAGCATTGCAGATCACATTTTCCTGTGCTCAAAAAGCAGCATTTCATTGGAAATTTATTTTCTTATTATGGTATGTTCTTACATTACAATAAGTGATTTGACCCATTCATTAGCCTAGCTTAATTCACACCTGCTTGAACATTGCTAAAAATTATTTCTCCATATTTTCCATATTTCTCGGATCCACAATCCAAATATACTACGCTAATCTTCCCATATCTCTGCTAAAGTTTTGATGTATTGTTTGGCCTAACTATGCTGTTCATTAGGAGGTGACCTTTTGTTTAGATTGGTTGGCCGACTTTGGTACTAATAAACTGACGGATGAGGTGGTTAATGAATCCTGTGTATAGAAATAATGATAAATTGCTGATTTGAAATTCTACAAACAGCATTGCAAAGTTACCTGGAGCTGGAGGAGTCTCTGGAACTGAATCAATTTTACAGCAGGAAGTTTTATTGATTACATTGAGGGAGAACATTTTAATCATTTTTACGGCACTGTATAGCCTGAAGTAGTAAAATCCATTAAACAAGGATTATAAACTTTGTTTTAAACTGGATCCTAAATTATTTCTTGATGTGCAGTCAACAGCTGCAACTCTACACGATCAATCCCTTTTACTAAGGTGTATTAAAATCAAGGAGTTTGATTTTAATTGCCACTATATCTGCCCTTCTATAGGAGGCAGATACTCAAGAAGCTAAATTGCTATCCTACAGACCGGATTTACACTGGACATTTTTTCCCTTTCTGCATCCTACTAACACTTATCTTCCTTTGTTATCCTCCCTTTCCCCATAGGTTGACCAAACGTCTAGAGAGCGGGCCTTCAATTTTCATGGTTTTGTGACAGTAAATCTACTTCAATAAAATAGTGGATTTTTTAATTAGTGATTTAAAGTTATGGACTTTATATCTTAGGTGGTGTGACTTGGAGAAGCTAAAACAGGCAGGGAGGTCTGTGAATAAGTCTTTCAGGATGAATTAGGTATCCCATTCCAAGAAAATTCAGTCACAGAAAATGGGAATTATCTATGTCAGTAAAGTATATATATCTTCAGGCCAGGAGAGAAATTGTTCCTCTAAAAATGCAATGGAAATGCCTCGTGATTTTGATACTGTGATAAGCATGCCTATGCTCAGAATAATTAGAAAGAAGGATGAAAGAAAGAGATTATTTGGGCAATTTATTTGTACGTGAAGCACAAAGCCACTTTCATATTCCTGATAGTAATTAATTGGTAGCACAGTGGTCTAAGGCACCCTGTTATTAAGAACAGCTGCCTGCAATTACTGCAGGTTCGAATCTCGCCAAGGCTCAAGGTTGACTCAGCCTTCCATCCTTTCTAAGGTAGGTAAATTGAGGACCCAGTTGTGGGGGCAATAAGCTGACTTTGTATAAATATACAAAAGAATGAAGGCTATTGCTTAGCGCATTGTACGCCGCCCTGAGTCTCCAGAGAAGGGCGGCATATAAATCAAATTTAAAAATAATAATAATAACCAGTGGTTATTTTTTTCTCTGGACATGCAGTTGAAAATTGTCATTTGTCTCTTGGGAAAATAGGTTGGAAATATACTTTTTAAGGCAGGAAACGGGGGGAAAAAATGAGCTCTCAGTTCACACTAACTTCAAAAGAAGTTTTGGGATTTGCTTGGTTTTAACTTAGCATTGAATGTGACTTTAACTATTATGGTTTACAATTGAGGATAAGACATTAAACAGGCTACTGTGGTTTGCTTTGATGTTTGTTTGTTTCAGTTATATAGCGCCTTTTCGCCAGGAAAGCTCAGGACTTACAAAGCACTTTGTTCTCTAAATTTTATCTACACCAAGAGCTGTTAGAGCAGTTGAGCTCTAACTCAACTGCTCAACAGCAGTTGAGCCGGTGAGTTTCAATGACTCAGGATGGGCTTAAAAATGGGGGCCCAGTCAGTGGTGGGATTCAAATAATTTAACAACCGGTTCTCTGCCCTAATGACCATCTAGATAGGCATGGCTCAGTAGTCATGTGACTGTGTGGACATGGCCAACTCAACATTACTCACGTCAATGGGTGCTTCGCCTTAGCTGTTACAATGTAATAAGAGTTAACCAGACAGGCAGTTTATGTAAGCAGGGCAATAAAGATTAGGCTAGAAACAACATCAGAATGTTTCCTTCTTGCCTTCCTTACAGGATTAGCCCTGTAAAGTGGCAAAAAACAAAATAAGATTTCTTCCAACAACTGGTTCTCCGAATTGCTTAGAAAGTTAACAACTGGTTCTCCTGAACAGGTGTGAACTGGCTGAATCCCACCACTGGGCCCAGTACAGTACCTTCCCCACTGCACTGACATGCCCAATGATCCTTTAAACTACCTATACAGTCAGCCAGGGTTTTCCATTCCAAAAATACAAATTGAGTATCATGTTTGCTACTAAATTATGGGGTGAAACTATCTATTGCTCTATATCAAGAACACACAAACATATTGCTTTCAAACTCTCACCCAAAACTTCAACAACACTATATCCAGGGAGACAGAATATCAAAGAGGTCAAATTGATTTTTAACTACTTTAGATCAGAGGTCTCCAACCTTGGCAACTTTAAGACTTATTACTAGAATTCCTCAGCCAACTTTGCTGGCTGAAGAATTCTGGGAGTTGAAGTCCACGTATTAAAGTTGCAAAGCTGGCTGAGGAATTCTGGGAGTTGAAGTCCACAAGTCTTAAAGTTGCCAACGTTAGAGACCCCTGGCCTAGATCAATCCCTGCAATTTTCTTGGCAAAATTTGCCATTGCCTACATCCTCAGACTGAGAAAAAATGACTAGCTTAAGGTCATCCAGCTGATCTTGGAACCAGAGTTCACTGTTTCCCAATTTCTAGCCTGATGCCTTAACCACCTGTATGTGTATTTGTGTACGTGTACATAAAGGAACACAAATCCAATATTCACTACTACATTAAAATTGCTTCCACGTGTTAATATTTTTTTTTAATTTGATTTATATGCCGCCCTTCTCCGGAGACTCAGGGCGGCTTACAATGTGCTAAGCAATAGCCTTCATTCTTTTGTATATTTATACAAAGTCAGCTTATTGCCCTCACAACTGGGTCCTCAATTTACCTACCTTAGAAAGGATGGAAGGCTGAGTCAACCTTGAGCCTTGGCGAGATTCGAATCTGCAGTTGTTGCAGGCAGCTGGTCTTAATAACAGGGTGCCTTAGACCATTGTACTACCAAGGCTCTTTCCTTGGTATTCAACAGGTAGAAAAGATTGCCATAATTCCCCTGGTCAGACTCATCTAATTCAGGCTAAATATTGAAAAATGCATTGACTTTAACTTGACATGAAGAAAACTGAAGAATATTGCTTTCCCACTCTGTTATGTCAACACAGGAGTCATTCTCAAACTTATTCACTACAGCCATCATTTTGTTTTTCTATTGTTTAACCAAGTGCAGCCCAACAGCGTTCAATGAGATTCATCTTTAGAGAATACTTCTGCATTGATCCACAATATATTGAGCAGTGCAAGATATGGGCACAAGTTATTTGATTTATGATTTTGGCAATTTTTGTGGGGGAACTAAACTATTTACTTAGCACTTTTCTCCATTTCCTTTTTTGAAAAATTTGCATCATTTTTATTTGTAAGAAATTTCTTTAATAGAAATTATTTTGTTAAAATAAAAGTTAAAGCTAGTGTAATGATTATTCTGGTGTCACCGGCATCTAATCAAATGTCTGTTTCTTTTTTATTTGTAAACTATTTCCCACGCTTTCCTCTTTATGTCCATAAAATTTGTGTCTAACATAAACCCATCAGCTATCTTTTGATAGTTAAGGACTTCTAATTCCTTTATTATTATTTTTAACAGGGACTTTGCCCCATATTCTTTGTAGTATAGTATTAATTATTGTATTTAACAGGAAAAGTTTTTTTTTGAAACTAAGGAATATTATTTAACACATTGTCATTTCCAAGTGGCTTTTATGGTACTTCAAATAATTGTCTTGGATCTATGTAGACTATCATTAAAACGATAATAGTGTAATAAATTATTTAATTGTTTTACTTGCGCCAGATTTATATAAATGGATGAATTCAGACACCACATTTGACAGTTTAGTCAGCTAAAATCTAGATGATGCTGATAATTGAGCATGGTCAGAGAGAGAGACTGATAAACCAAGCAGAGCCTTTCCTGCCATGATGCTCTCTTTTTGGAACTTCATCCCCAACAAAATCAAACTTGCCTGATCCTGCTGGCTTTGCTATTAATCATGGCTCCTTGATAGTATGAGTAAGCACTTTTTAGTGTATTTCTAAAAGTTCTCAGTGGCTACTTTTTATAGCACGTATTGATTTCAATTTTGGTTGGTTTTATTTTATTTTATTTATTTGTATCCCATCTTTATTATTTTTACAAATAACTCAAGGCAGCAAACATATCCAACACACCTCCCGTCTCCTATTTTCCCACAACAAGAACCTTGTGAGGTGAGTTTGGCTGACAGTGAGTGAATGGCCTAAGGCAGTGGTGGGTTGCTCCCACTTCGGTCTGGTTCTTAGAACCGGTAGTAAAACCGGCGGGAGGCCCCGCCCAGCCGCCATGACATTTCCATGGGTGATCTGCGCCTGTGCAGAAGCATGTGCTCCCACTGCGAACCGGTAATAAAGGTAAGTGGAACTCAACCCTGGCCTACGGTCATACAGCTGGATTTCATGGCTAAGAGGAGGGGGACTAGAAGTCACGGTTTCCCACTTTCTAGCTTTCTTGGCCGAAATTATAGATGATTGTAGAAAGTCAGTAATTGTTAATAAGATCATTTAGAAGAATTTCTCAACTGTTTCACACCTTTGAAGTAGTAGTTGTAATTTCTAATTGTTGGATTAGAATTGATTCCTGCTAGGTATCAATGGAAGAGAATTGGATAAAAAGCTTTCTTACCTTTATCTGCAAAATGCACTTTAAGTTGAGATTTTAATCTAACCTGGCAGTCCCTTTGAAATCGCACTTTATGTTAATAAATTGATTCTAGTTGGATGATCTACTTTAGACCAATAGAGTTGTCTCATAAATCTGTAATGCGTAGATCTTATTGAGGGCTAGGGCATGTGAATTATTTATAACATCACTTAATTCTAAGAGGTGACCCTGTAGTAGTACACAATTACTCCGCTTATCCACTAATTCAATACAGGAAATTGTAAGATAATATCTTGATCCCCGAATTCCCCATTTCTTCCATTTCTGCATAACCGTGACAAATTAAAAGTATAATCATCAGAAAGTTCTTATCATTGTAAAAGCAGGTGAGGTAGTTCAGAGAGAGTCACTATGACTTTCTGGGGAAGAAAATAAAGTGAGGATTTTGTAACAAGACTACAAGAACTGATTTCATAACAAGAAGTGAAAAATCAGTTCTCAGATAATGAACCAGCAAATGTGAGGAGAAGCCTGCAAAACATATAGCCTCCCTTACTGAAGAGAATCATCAACTGGCAAATGACCTGAATGCATTCTATTGTAAGTTTGAGAGGTAGTCACTGTCATCTCTCACTACATTCCCCACCTCAAATACCAACCGTAGCCAAATTTCCTATGGCTACCTCCATCCCACTTCGGCTCCCTTCTGGTGATCTTAGAAAAATATGCACAAGGTCTGTTTAATAGACAAAAGATCATAAAGCACCAGGCCCAGATGGAGTGACTCCTTCTTGCTTATTTATTTATTTTATTTATTTATTTATTTTATTTGTCAAGCATATATAAGATAACAGATAAAAGTATAAACATGATTATAAATACATGTGATGGTTATGAATAAAAAGGGACATTAGGACAGGGACGGTAGGCACATTGGTGCGCTTATGCATGCCCCTTACAGACCTCTTAGGAATGGGGTGAGGTCAACAGTAGGCAGTCTAAGGTTAAAGTTTTGGGGAGTTGGGGAAGAAACCACAGAGTCAGGTAGTGCATTCCAGGCATTGACCACTCTGTTGCTGAAGTCATATTTTCTGCAATCGAGTTTGGAGTGATTTACCTTAAGTTTGTATCTATTGTGTGCTCATGTATTGTTGTGGTTGAAGCTGAAGTAGTCATTGACAGGTAGAACATTGTAGCAGATAATTTTATGTACTACGCTTAGATCAGACCGAAAGCGGTATAGTTCTAAGTTTTCTAAGCCCAAAATTTCAAGTCTGGTGGCATAAGGTATTCTATTGCGAGCAGAGGAATGGATGACTCTTCTCATGAAATATCTCTGGACTCTCTCAATTGTATTAATGTCCGATATGCAGTGTGGGTTCCAGACAGATGAGCTGTATTTGAGAATTGGTCTAGCAAATGTTTTGTATGCTCTAGATAGTAGTACACTATTACCAGAGAAAAAGCTACACAAAATTAGGTTAACAACTCTTAATGTCTTTTTGGCAATGTTGTTACAGTGGGCTTTGGCTCTTAGATCTTTAGAGATGAGTACTCCAAGGTCCTTGACAGAGTAAGGGTCATCTACAAGGTCTTGAAAGCCTGTGCTGAAGAACTGACCCTCATCTTCACCCACATCTTTAATAAGTCACTGGAGATACATTATGCACCTTCTTGTTCAAACACTGTACTATTATCCTGTTTCCCAAGAAACCCTCCATCAAGTAACCAAAGGACTACAGACTGGTTGCACTGATATCTGTAGTTATGAAGACCTTTAAGAGGTTAGTGCTGACCCACCTGAAAATCATTACAGATTTTCTGTTAGACCCCTTTTAGTTTGCCTACTGAGCAAAACAGATCAGAAGATGATGCTGTCAACATGGCGGGCACTACATCTTTCAACATCTTGAATCCCCAGGGACCTATGTGTGGGTTCTTTTTGTAGACTTCAGCTTGGCATTCAGTACCACAATTCCAGAAATACTTCACTCTAAACTGTTTCAGCTAGCTGTGCTGTCCATATTTGTAGGTGGATTTTATTAGCTTTTTGACAGATAAGAAGCAACAAGTGAAGCTAGGGAAAATCACACTGAGTACCTGACCAATTAAGTATAGGCATCCCTTAGGGTTGTGTGCTCTCTCTATTGCTTTTCTCTCCATATATGAACAATTCTACCATTGTTGAATGGCAGTACTCCAAGAGATGGTGCTCAGTTCAATATGTACAATCTGGTCTTCTTATTCAAGTCAACTCTTCTACTGTTAATTGATTTAAAATTTAATATAGTTAATTGATTTAAAATTTAATAAAATATAATATATTCCTGCCCCTGTCCTGTCCTGCATCATTGGCATACCACTAAATAGTGAGATGCTATGCTTATCCTGAAAACGTATGTGCCTCAGTAATTAAATAGCATTCCTCTCAGCATATAGGATAAAGCGAGGCAGATTTGATGACCTTAATTTAGTTCTTCTCTTTTCAGATGTGAATTCATTACCTAATTTTTATGATAGACAATTTATTATTCTACAACACTTTATTCAACATGATGCTTGATTTCTATAGGTTCCCTATGAGCCTTGGTGACATAGTGGTTAGAGTGCAGTACTGCAGGCTACTTCTGCTGACTGCTGGCTGACTGCAATTTGGCAGTTCAAATCCTACTAGGCTCAAGGTTGACTCAGCCTTTTATCCTTCCGAGGTGGGTAAAATGAGGACCCAAATTGTTGGGGGCAATATGCTGATTCTGTAAACTGCTTAGAGAGGGCTGTAAAGCACTGTAAAGTGGTATATAAGTCTAAGCACTATTGCTATTGCTATTCCCATTAGAGTTTAACATTGTTTCATAAATTTTCATTTGTGTTCCATCTTTAATAAAGATGTCCTGTTAATAAGGTTCAGGTTCATAGAAACTGCTTTCCATGGTCTATTTTAAGGGGATGGGTGACACTGACACTTAGTTCTAGCCTACTTTTCCTCAAAGAATCTGAAACCGTAAAGTCCAAACTACAAATGCTTTGAGGCATTATAAATACATATGAGATGGGGAAAAGTGTGACTCTTCATCTCTAGCTCTGTATTTATTTCTGTGAAGAAAACAGTAGCATAAGTAGCAGAAAATAAACAGAAATGCCATGTTAATTTCACGCTACATTAGAATCATAGAGAAAAGTCAGTGTTTACTCAATGAAAAATGTGAGATGGATTTTAAAAAAAAGACTTAAAAAAACCGGTTTCTAACAGTGTGCATTGTGTCTCCCAATCAATCAGTCTATTTCTGGATTTTATTTAATGTTGCTCAAGAACCATTGTATTGTTTATAAGGTTTAATGTAAATCGATTTCTTGAACTATACCTCAGGAAAGGAGCTAGGAAACACCACAAAACTGATAAGAATGGTGGTGCTAACAGAATTACAATTCTTTTATTTGTTGCTTACTTCAAAATTGATTAATAATTTGCTGAATTAAAATCATTTATTAACATTGAAAAAGGCATTCTTTTTCTGTCAGACTTAATCCAGGCATTGTTCCTCGGTATTTTTGAAGTTCAGCTCATGACAAATTCAAAAGACAGCATTTTCCAAAGGAGTACATTTCACAATGCATCAACAAACAGTAATCACTACAGTTGTAGCTAATGCAGGAAAAGTATTATTCCTCATCCTTTCCATGAATCTTTTAAGGATAAATGAAAACTCCATTCTGAGTTACTTCATTAAGACAAGAATGTATACAACTTTTTTTCGGGATGATTATGTCCTGAGTTATTGGACCTGATCTAAACTGTAAAGAATAACTACCATTATTATATTTAGATTATCTTATACAAATCAGAGCTCAAATAAAATAATTTCTTAATAGCAACCAGGGTTCAAAGACAAAGACATTTCCATTGCCAGTTCCAAACAATTATCAAACTTCCACAGAAGGAACCACAACTTGAAGTAACTGAGCCTGCAAGATTGTCCTTCACAAAGAAATGTTTTGTGTAATGCTGAACTTAAATAGGAGTTTAATTGCATTGGTCGTCTCTGCTCACTAGAGCCAGTCATTCAAGAGCAATAGTTGATTTACAGTTAGATCATTCTATCAAGGTACCTTCCACTGAACAAAGCACAACCCTGGCTTTGACATGGCAAATGTTGTGGGAAAAATGGTCACTGAAATAAGAAACGAGAGTATTTGGGAAATGATACAACAAAGAAACTTTTATTATCATGCAAAACTATAATGATCACTGGCTCCCAGAATGCAAATGAGATTTAAACTCAGGAGTGTTATGGGTTACATGCCTCCAGAAAGGTTAGATATGAATGACAAAAAGGCATTATAAATCATACTTGACCTTTTCAGGTGGAATGAGACATCTAATAACACTATGGCTGACCTTACTATGACTATTCCAGCACCTCTACCTTCACAGTCTCCCCACTATACGAAATATATATATATTTTAAATTTAGGCCTGTTTTAAGAAGCAGTATGAGTATTCCTGAACTTTCTCTGCCTGATCATAGTAAAAGCATTCATTGCAACTAGAATTTAGTTTAATTACTTTCAGCCTGAAGAATTGGTTTATCTGTATTTCATCATGAGGGAGAAGTGGGTTTTTGTTTTTTTGGGGGGGATTTAAGAACATTACAAGAATATTCTAGGGGGGAAATCTTCTCCTTTTCATAGATACAAAAGCAATAATTTTCTACCACCATCCATTTATACGAAGATGTGTCAACTATACAAGTATAGGCAATATTCTGTATTTATTCGTTGAGTTAGTCTTGACTTTGGTGACTGTCTGGAAAAATCTCTGTGGTTTTCTTGGCAAGACTTTGAAAATGTTTTTCTATTCTATTCTATCTGTAGCAGAAAAAATAATTGCTACCAACCTGCCTTCCATTGAGGATCTGTATACCTTTTGACCTGAGTCAAAAAGAGGGCTGTGAAAATATTTACAGATCCCTTATATCCTGGACATAAACTGTTTCAACTCCTACCCTCAAAACAATGCTGTAGAGCACTGCACACCAGAACAACTAGACATAAGAACAGTTTTTTCCTGAACGCCCAAATTATTTTCTAAACAAATAATTTCCTCAACACTGTCAAACTAGTTACTAAGTCTGCACTACTATTAATCTTCTCATCGTTCCCACCACCCATTGCCTTCCACTTATGTATGACTGTAACTTTGTTGCTTGTATCCTTACGATTTATATTGATATTGTTTCCTGATTGCTTATTTTTAACTTATAATTATCATTAAGTGTTGTACCTTATGATTCTTGATAAATGTATCTTGTCTTTTTATGTACACTGAGAGCATATGCACCGACAAATTCCTTGTGTGTCCAATCACACTTGGCCAATAAAAAATTCTATTCTATTCTATTGCCTCTTTCCTGAGATATAGTGATTGGCCCAAAGTACAATTCAAACTACAATTCATCATCTGCTAGCTTTTAACTTGATACCTTAACCACTACACCAAACTTATGTTCATTCACAGTATATACAAGTCAAAATATATGACACAGAATATATGGTAGAGCCCACTAATGTACTGTTGCAGGAGCAGACTCTTATTGCCAGAGCACAGACTTGTAAATCATTGATTGTGAAGTAGTTTGCTGGTTGTAAAAAATGAAGATAAAGTGAAGTTATGAATTATAAAAGACATGGAATGATTTATAAAGAACTGACTTCCAAATAATCATTTTTGTTTTCATTCCCTATTCAAGGGATATAAAATGCAAAAATTTGCTGGAAGCTGAGTAATTTATTAACTCATATATAAATTATATGGTGTGGTGTGTTTTTTTTATGAGATTTGAAGAAAGCCAATTCGTGTTTCTTTTGTTTTGTTTTCTGCTAGCTATTCTACAATATACATTTTTACAGAAGTCAAGTTTCTAAAATCACGTTACTGGGCTTTTTCTCCCTCAAGTGTGATTAAAATGGGAAAAGGTATGAAAACTTTTCAAACTAAAATGTTTATCTGTAACCAAGAAATAAACCTTCTAAAATGGATATTTAGTATGAAATGTTAAATACCATTTCAGCTATAATGTCACAAGCTGTGCTTTTGAAATATGAGATTATCAGCCAATAACAATATGATTCAGCATCCCAATAAACCAATTAATGTGGATGCTTATTAAACGTCATTATTTGCAAAAAAAATTGAAGCCTTCCACTTGAAGCCCTTCTGTTCATTTGTTTATAGATCTGACAGCTAGTTGTCTAGTCTAATATGACAGTATTATGTATAACTACCCGTGTTTCCCCAAAAATAAGATCCTGTCTTTTATTTTTTGAACCCCGAAATAAATGATTGGCCTTATTTTCGGGGATGTCTTATTATTTTGGGGCGTGTGGAGCAAGATGGGGCTCCTCTTGCCATCTTACCTGATTTCCAGCTCTGTCTCCCTAACCCTAACCAGAGGAAATGGTGGGGACAGGCTGCACATGCGTTTAAATATTTTCAGGGAGGGCTCATTTTCAGGGGGAGCTTATTTTAACACATGCGCTCAAAACCCCAATTGGTCTTATTATCAGGGGATGTCTTATTTTAGGGGAAACAGGGTAATTGGAAACTGCAAAATTTTCTTGCATGGGAACAAAAAATAAACCTTAAGTGTGGAATACACTATTTATTTCCTAAGTATCTCATTGGAAATAAGGTAGTACTACATAAGCAACTGGCAGTTGGGAGAGATAGAATATAATTCCTCCTTTTTATTTCAGTAAAACATAAGTACATTTATTTTCTAGGAAAGCTGAACGTTTAAAAAACAGAATCTTAATCAGACAGTTTTAATTTCTCTTTCATTTCTCATGAGCTCTATTAATAGAGTAACTTACAACTTATTATGTCACCTCTGTGTTTAACCTTTGACTATTGGTATTGATTTGTACAGCACTATGTCCAAGGGCAACAACATCATTAATTGTTAAGTGATCTGGAAAACAATTACAGACCTCCTGGATTTTATACAAAGAGATGAATGGAGCTGTCAACATACTCAGATGCTGTGGTAGTTGTTGATGAATTCAATTGTGCTGCTCATCTCACACTTCCCCATCTCATACTTTACACCAGGATACCCTCTAGATGTTTTAATTTGGACTCCCATCAAAATAGCCTCTAGGGCCAATAACACAGTTTGTGTATGTGTTGTTTTTGCAGAAAATCCAATTGGAGAATTGGAGGTGATCCCAGTAGATTTCTAATACCATAAAATCTTAATTATGTAGGGATGACAATGATGAGAAGAGGAGCAGGGCTGCAAAAGATAAATTACATCTGTGAGACAACATGTGGCCACCGAAAGCAGAATCATTTCAAAAGTATAGCTTTTTAACATTCTGTTTAGGAAGACAATCATATTGTCAGAAAGACAAGCACATCTGCTTGTTTCTGTACTGATATATGCATCAGTTGATAATAACTCAATTCAGTGTTTTAAAAAGTAATCATGTGAAGTTGACATATATGTATATGAATAACATGACTTCGTATGCTGATAGGGAATGTCTACAACAGTGTTTCTCAACCTTGGCAACTTGAAGGCTGGGGAATTCTGGGAGTTGAAGTCCACTCATCTTCAAGTTGCCAAGGTTGAGAAACACTGGTCTAAAAGAAATTGCTGCTATCAAGAATGAAATGTTTAGTTATTCTTATTTGATTTTTTTTTTTTTTGCTGACCAGTTCCTTAGATGAGTCAAAGAGCCAATCAGATGACAATTCAAATAAAGGTCTGTCCATTTGGCCCATCTACAATTAACTGACCATTATTTGCATTTCAACAGTTTATTGTTGAATTATTGTTAAAATAATTTACAAAAGTGTTGAGTTGGTTTTAGTGGTTTTAGGAAAGGAACAATATATTTTTTTTAAAAAAATGTTCAAATTAAATTGTAGACATGTTCATCTGGATATAATGTGCAACATAACCAAGCACCAAGGCCTTTATAAAATTATAAACACATTTGGGAGTACAGGAGGTACCAGAAGATCTTACAAACTTTCTTGCAAGGTTGTGATTTATTAATGTCTGAATAGTGCTAAAACTCCATATATTGAGGTACATGGACTTGTTCTGGGAAACAAAACCATGGTAGCACTTAACTTTGAGTGATATGTTGGGAACTACCATCTAAAAAGTAGGTCATAATAAAGTATGGTGAAGCCACAGTAAATACTAAGTTGACTTTCATTCAAAATGAATCATGGTTAAATAAATCATTACTCCTTCCAGTACTTTTCTCCTTCTTTAACATTAAAATTTGCAATTCGCTGGCAATACAGTAGTTTTTAAAATTTAAAAACATAATCATTATTTTCAGGTCCATATGCAACCCAGAGGACTCAGGTTGTGTATCGCTGGTTAGGTTCACTTCACTTATGATATTCATCACAAGGATACCTGGCACTGTTTTATAGTATATAGCATAACCACATTTGAAGAGGTTATACCAGCACAAGTATTAAACAGCTCTTCTTATTTGCAGTTGGCTGAATAAAGATACTCCTGGTATGTCAAAACAGTACATGTCAGAGGTAGGTTGCAGCAGGTTCTGACCAGTTCTGGAGAACCGGTAGCGGAATTTTTGAGTAGTTTGGAGAACCGGTAGTAAAAATTCTGCCTGGCCCCACCCCCATCTATTCTCTGCCTCCCAAATCCCAGCTGATCAGGAGGAAATGGGGATTTTGCAGTAACGTTCCTCTGGATTGGGGAGGGAATGGAGATTTTACAGTATCCTTCCCCTGCCACGCCCACCAAGCCACATCCACCAAGCCATGCCACGCCCACCAAGCCACACCCACAGAACCGGTAGCAAAAAAAAATTGAAACCCACCATTGGTATATGTATAGATGAGGACATATAGTACCGGTTACTTGAAGGACCGTCTCACTCCACTGTCATTGGCCCATCCCATTTGTGCTAGCAGAGCACGCATGATTTTGGCCCCATCAGCACAATTATTCTGGCTGGCAGGATCCAGGAAGAAGGCGTTCTCTGCAATTGTGGTCATAAATCGAAGACTACCTGTATTTCATTCCAGAAAAAAAGTAAAACATTTTTACATCCCTCCGTCTTCTACAGATGGTTTAAAACTTGAGTGAAGAAAGACCAAATATTATTACACAAGATTTTTGCTAACAATTCTCTTACATTGGCATAAATCATTTGCAGCATTTCCACATGGCACCAATTCCACAGCTCATTCCTTCCAATGAAATTGGACATACGATAGTCTTAATTTTTAATCCATTTAAACTGGAATAGACAGTTAACGCCCTAAGACCGTGATGGCGAACATATGGCAGTAGCCATATCAGTGGGCACGTGAGCTCAGCTCCTCCGGAGGGCCTCCAGAAGGGGAAAGGGTATTTTCGCTCTCCCCAGAGTCCTAGAAAAGCTCTGGAGCCTGGGGACAGCAAAAAATGGGCCTTCCAGTACCACTGGAAGTTGGCAACTGGCTGTCTCCGGCCGCTGGAGGGCCTCCGGGGGATGGGGAAGGCCATTTTCGCCCTCTCCAGACTCCTAGAAAGGTTCTGGAGCCTGGGGAGAAAGAGAAATGGGTCTACCGGGAGGAGCGGGGGGGGTTATGCACGGGGGCAGGGTGCATAGAATTATGGGTGTGGGGGGGAGCACCTCTGTGCTCTCCCCGCTCCTGGAACGTGATGGCAGAAAGGTTAGCCATCACTGCCCTAAGACAATCATTGCTGTCTCTAGCCAACCAACATTTTTCTTTCTTTCAATGTTTGACTTGCCCCCTGACTCAAAGCAGCTTCAGAATAATAAATTTACTCTCTTCTGGCACTTCATACAGACACACAAAAGTGAGGGATAATGTATATCAATGTGCATATGGCACAGACCCAACCCTAAGTTGGGTTTCTGTTTGTTTTTTTTGTTTTTGTTTTTGTTTTTTTGCCTAATTAAAGTAGACCAGGGCAGGAACATCTGCCATTTGGTGAAAATATATAAAGAGCAGCTCTGTTGGTAATGTAAAAGGTTATTGGTTGCTGCGGGTGTTTTGTGTGGATTGGAAGCGATGTAGAAATCCAGGCACAGCTAGATCTGCAGATGAGGACCAGCAGGGTCAGAGATTTGCACAGCCGACTGACTGATAGCAAAGGACAGACCAGACATCAGAGAAGCTTTTAAAAGGTGCTGGGATTCTAGAAATTTTGGGAAGAGTTATTGTTACATTTAGGGGATTGCAGGCTAAAACATATAAAGAACAGTTTGCTGGAATTGGGGGTGTCTTGTTTAATGAAAAGAAGTGACATAATAGCAGTGTTCCAATATCTATGGATATACCGCAAGGAAGAAGGAGTCAAGCTATTCTCCAAAGCACCTGAAGGCAGGAAAAGAAGAAATGGATGGAAACTAATCAAAGAGAGAAGCAACCTAGAAATAAAGAGAAATTTCTTGACAGTTAGAGCAATTAATCAGTGGAACAACTTGCCTCCAGAAGCTGTGGATGCTCCAACACTAAAAGTTTTTAAGAAGAGATGGACAACCATTTGTCTGAAATGGTATAAGGCTGTGATGGCGAACCTATGGCATGCGTGCCGCAGGTGGCACACCTAGCCATATCGGTGGGCATGCGAGCTCATTTTTGGGCCTTCTGGGTCCACTGGAAGTCGGCAAATGGGCCATTTCCAGCTTCCGGAGGGCCTCCAGGGGCATGGGGAAGGCCGTATTTGCTCTCCCCAGGCTCCTAGAAAGGCTCTGGAGCCTGGGGAAGAGCAAAAAACAGGCCTTCTGGTCTCACCGGAAGTTGGCAAGCGGGCTGTTTCCAGCCTCCGGAGGGCCTCCGGGGGGGTTGGGGAAGGCTGTTTTTGCCCTCCCCAAGCTCCTAGAAAGGCTCTGGAGCCTGGGGAGATAGAAAAATGGGCCTACCGGACCCACCAGGCCATCATGTGCCAGGAGCGGGGGCGGGAAGCAGAGGGTTTCACACACACACGGGGGCAGGGTGCATAGAATGATGGGTGTGGGCATGGATGTGCGTGACACCCCTGCTCCCCCTCCGCCCCTCCCGCTCGTGGCACGCAATGGCAAAAAGGTTCACCATCACTGGTATAGGGTTTCCTGTCTGAGCAGGGGGTTGGACTAAAAGACCTTCAAGGTCCCTTCCAACTGAGTTATTCTGTTATATATTTTTCTGTCTAACTGAAAGCAAGTCTGAGAAGTAAAAGTACTGAAAATGTCTAAGGAAATGAGCGTATCAAAGCTGAAATAAGGAACATCTGTGTAAACCAATGATGGAGGGAACAACACAATTAAGCAATACTTTTTAAATACATAATTGTATAGATACATGTATATAGTTTAAATTGAAACCACTTTATATAAGAAATCCAAACAAAGTAATTATTTAAAAAGCTTTACTTTTTCTAGTACAGGTAGTCCTCAACTTACAACAGTTCATTTAGTGACCACTTGAAGTTACAACGGCACTGAAAAAAGCAATTTATGACCCTTTTTTTCACACTTACAACCATGGCAGCATCTCTGTGGACACATGATGAAAATTCAGACACTTGGCACTCGGCTCATGTTAATGACGGTTGCAGTGTGCTGGGATCATGTGATTCCCTTTTGTGACCTTCTGCCAAGATAAATCAATGGGGAAGCCAGATTCACTTAACAACCGTGTTACTAACTTACCGTATATATTCGGGTATAAGCTGAGTTTTTCAGCACATTTTTTATGCTGAAAAAAGCCTCCCTCGACTTATACTCAAGGGAGGAAAAAATGCCTTTTTTCCTGCAACCTGTTTTGGCTCCCAGGGGCTGCAGGGAGGCTTGCTAAGGCCAAAACGGACGTTGGAGGGGGGGGTGCCTAGCAAGACTCCCTGCAGCCCCCTGGAAGCAAAATGGGCTGGGGGGGGGCTTCAAGGGAGAAAGAAACAAAGAAATCCTCACTGTTTAGGGCTTTTCTTCCTCCTACCAAAGAGAGAGAGAGAGAGAATGCAGGTATCTCTTAACAGAGGCTTGAATTTGCCTGAAATTAAATCAAGCCCTACATCACTTAACCCAATGTATCAGATTAAATTGTTATTGAATTATTTTGGTATATATACTACATTTTCTTGTGTAATTTAGTTATAGTGTAAAACTAGTCTATTATGACTCAAAATAAAAGGAAGATCAAAAATCCAATTATTTATTTATTTATTTATTAAGCTTATATGCCGCCCTCTCTCCGAAAAGGACTCAGGGCGGCTCACAGCAATAAAAACAGATTAAATCAATATTAAGTGTTAAAAACCATTAAAACTCCCCTTAAAAAACCCTTCAGTCCAATCCGGCCTGGTGAAATAACCATGTCTTAAGGTCACAGCGGAAAGAGCGCAGGTCAGGGGCCACCCAGAGTTCCAGGGGGAGTTGATTCCATAAGGTAGGTGCGCCCACAGAGAAAGCCCGTTCCCTAGGAGTCGCCAGACAACACTGCCTGGCCGATGGCACTCTAAGGAGGCCCTCCCTGTGGGAACGCACCAGGCGATGGGGAGCTGTTGCTGGCTGCAGATGGTCCATCAGGTACCCCGGGCCTAGGCCGTAGGGCTTTATAGGTAATAACCAGCACCTTGAATCTCACCAGAGGGCAACCAGTAGCCAATGCAGGTCGCGCAGGAGGGGTGTGACATGAGAGTGTCAGGACACTCCCATCACTACCTGCACGGTTGCATTCTGCACCAGCTGAAGCCTCCGAGTAGTCTTCACGGGCAATCCCATGTAGAGAGCATTGCAATAGTGCCATGTAAATTCTGGAATCCCCAAAGACCTTTCCCATTGTATTTATTAAACAAATTTATATAGCTACCCAACTCATATACAGTGACTTTATCACTTTCGTGTTCCTTTCATGTAGTTCTCAACTCTATTTCCTCCACCAAAATTCTATTATAAATAATATTACCACACATTACAGCTCTAATTTTGTATATTTGCGCCAGTAATTTTCAGAAAAAGATTTATTCCTCTCTTACAAAGTTATTTAGAAGTAGCTTCATATGTCAGTTAATTTTACCATTAAAAAAATGTTTTGTTGCATTATATGACTGCAAAAGCCTTTTAGCAGTTTCATGTAACAGGAAATATCCAGTAACAATTTTGAAAGTAGTTGCCATAGTCAAAAATATTTAACCTGCTGATGCCTCAATTAATGTAATTTTATTGGTATCTATTTTTATTTTGAAATTTACCAGTAGCTGCTGCATTTCCCACCCTAGGCTTATACTCGAGTCAATAAGTTTTCCCAGATTTTTGTGGTAAAATTAGATGCCTCGGCTTATATTCGGGTTGGCTTATACTCGAGTATATACAGTAACTACTGCAGCAATGCGTTTAACAAACGTGGGAAGAAAGGTCATAACATGAGACATAATTCATTTAATAAATGTCTCGCGTAGCAACAGAAATTTTGGGCTCAATTGTGGTCCTAGGTCAGGAATCTGCAACCTTAAACACTCAAAGAGCCATTTGGACCTCTTTCCCACAAAAAAGAAAACACCGGGAGCCACAAAACCCTTTCTGTGCCTGACTATTTCTTGAGCGGCCACAAAACTAGCATATGTAGTTGAATTAAACGTTCTGTTTTCTTCTGAAACTTTTCTTTTCTTGGATTTATCCATGGTTGGCCTACCGGAGGTTGAAAAGCTCAATAAATTGTGTGCCGGCAGGTGTCACACATTGGCGGTTGTGATGCATACTTTGAGTGCCAGGGAGCCACAGCAGAGGGGTGAAAGAGCCACATGCGGCTCCAGAGCCCCAGGTTGCTGACCCCTGTCCTAGGTCAAGGACTACCTGGAAAGTTCCTGACGTTTTCCCCACTTTTTAACAGGGTGAAGCAAGACATTCTATAAATGAGAAATATAAATGACAACTCTCACAAGCATCAACACTGCAAATCACATAGGAAACTAGAATTTGAACTGCACTGCAGCTGAGCCAGACGGAAATCAACTGAGCTGCCAAAGAAGAACAATGGTATATAATCATATGGCTCAGTGCCAATAGGAGACCAAGGCAAAGCTCCAAACCCTTTGATTGTCCTTTCTAATTTGGTGTCAAACTTCCAGATCCGTCGGCAGGTTTGTCTTCTTGCTGTACCTATGTTTTTTGTTGTGCATTATTCCTAGCATAAATACTAATACCTCTTTTATTCAGCAAGCCTTACTAACTATCCACCAATTTCCTGGCCTGCTGAGAAGATCCCTAGTTTACTTTAAATTAATGAAACATTGAGAAGATTTATTTATTTATTTATTTTGTCAAGCAAGTATAAGATAACAGATATAAGTATAAAAATGATTATGAATACAGGAAATGGATACGAATAAAAGGGGACATTAAGACAGGGACAGTAGGCATGTTGGTGCACTTATGCACACTCCTTACAGACCTCTTAGGAATGGGGTGAAGTCAACAATAGACAGTCAAAGGTTAAAGTTTTGGGGGTTTAGGGAAGAAACTACAGAGTCAGGTAGTGCATTCCAGGCATTGACCACTCTGTTGCTGAAGTCGTATTTTCTACAATCAAGTTTGGAGCGGTTTACCTTGAGTTTGTATCTATTGTGTGCTTGTGTGTAGTTGTGATTGAAGCTGAAGTAGTCATTGACAGGTAGGACATTATAGCAGATAATTTAATGTACTACGCTTAGATAAGACCGAAGACGGCGTAGTTCTAAATTGTCTAAGCCCAAAATTTCAAGCCCGGTGGCATAAGGTATTCTGTTGTGAGCAGAGCAGTGGAGGACTCTTCTCGTGAAATATCTCTGAACTCACTCAATTGTATTAATGTTTTGTTTTAATTAATTAATTAATTGTATTTATGTCTTCTCGTGAAATATCTCTGGACTCGCTCAATTGTATTAATGTCCAATATGCAGTGCGGGTTCCAGACAGATGAGCTGTATTCGAGAACTGGTCTAGCAAATGTTTTGTATGCTCTAGATAGTAGTACACTATTACCAGAGAAAAAGCTACACAAAATTAGGTTAACAACTCTTAATGTCTTTTTGGCAATGTTGTTACAGTGGGCTTTGGCTCTTAGATCTTTAGAGATGAATACTCCAAGGTTCTTGACAGAGTAAAGGTCATCTATGAGGTCATATCCACCCAGCTTGTATTTTGTGTTTTGATTTATTTATTTTTGCGAGACAGAGCATTTGTTGGTTGAGATTTGGAGTTGCCAGTTGTTTGTTTCTCTGTATCACTGAATTAAGAATGAAATTCAGCCTCCCAATTTTTATCGATGCTGTCATTCTTGAGCAATTCATTCTGTACAAAATTCCACTTTAGACTCCTGCCACAATTGCCTCTGAATTTAAGGCTGTTGCACCAGGCATACATTATCAGAAGATCATATTTACAGCTTAATTGGAAAGTCAGGATATTTTTGGTACGTCATAACTTCCTACAGCAAAATCGACTTTTACATAAAAAACAGACAAGACCCCAGTTGACTCAATGTTACATAAATCTCAATTCAAGCACAAGGAAAAAGATATTAAAAATGATCAAATGCAGAAGAAATCCTTGTCACTCTCCCAATTTTCATGGCTCATTATCCTTTCATTTAAGTCCCGAAGAAAAGCTATTATGCACATGAAGCATAGGAGTTTATTGCATATATAGACTTGTGCATTAAAAAAAAATAAACATATCAAATATGTTTTCATACATTTAGTTTTCACTAAATGTTTCCCCACAGTACTCTGTTTCTTAAAACTATGGTGCTTATTCTCTTTCTTGCCTTAAAAATCATGCTTCCTTACAGCAAGGGTTAAACCCAGGGGTGGGCTGCTGGGGTTCGGGACAACCTCTAGCTAAGATTCTGTGCAGTTCAGAGAACCCCCAAATCCCACTCCTAACTATCTTGGGGTGAGAGAACAGCTGTCAGGAATTGAGATTTAAAGAGTGGTACCATGGCAATGGCTGGTAAGGAAAAGGATGAAAAAGGAAAGACAGTAAACACAGTAAACGCAGTAAACGCAAGAGAAGAAAGAAAAGGACAAAGGACAAAGAAGAAATCTAAACAAATTAGGTAACAGTGAGGAAAACTCTGTTTGTAACCTAGTGGCTAAGATGCTGAGCTTGTCGATCGAAAGGTTGGCAGTTCAGTGGTTCGAATCCCTAGTGCTGCGTAACGGGGTGAGCTCCGGTTACTAGTCCCAGCTTCTACCAACCTAGCAGTTCGAAAGCATGTAAAAAATGCAAGTAGAAAAATAGGGACCACCTTTGGTGGGAAGGTAACAGCATTCCATGTGCCTTTGGCATTTAGTCATGCCAGTCACATGACCATGGAGATGTCTTTGGACAGCACTGGCTCTTCAGCTTTGAAATGGAGATGAGCATTGCCCCCTAGAGTCAGGAATGACTAGCACATATGTGTGAGGGGAACCTTTATCTTTTTAACCCTGTTAATATCTAGGCACTGAACTGGGAAGACAGTTCAGAGATAGCCTTGAAGGGAAGCTGTGGGGGTACCATAAAACTTTCCCTTCCCCCATCTAATTGTGCGGGAAATGTGCAGGTTCTTGATCTGAGTCTCTTTCTGGGAAAGCTGTGAGTTACCCAAATCTTGCCCCTCTGATGCACAATTTCTTCCATGTCATCCACTCACTGGTAAGTTAGGGCAAATGATAAGGAGAGTGATACTGGATCAAACGAAAAACAAATCTAGTCTGGCAAATGTATCTCTCAATGGCCCACAAATATCTGTGAGAAGAACCAAGGAGAGTACAAAAACAGCAGTAGTCATCCATGGACTGTGTCTCCAATACAGGATTCAGTTTAGAGTTGTTATGACAAGCAGCCATTGCCAACCTTCTATTAAATGAATTTGTCTTTCTATAAAGTCCATCCCATTCATATTTGTCATTAGAGAACTCCCCTACACTCTAAAATAGGGGCCTTCAACCTTGGCCCACTTTAAGACTTGTGGACTTCAACTCCCAGAATTTGCTGGCTGAGGAATTCTGGGAGCTAAAGTCCACAAGTCTTAGAGTTGCCAAGGTCGAAGACCCCTGCTCTAAAAGATTGTCAGGCAAGATTTAGGGAGCAAAAAGAGAAGAGCAAGATAAAATCTTCTTGAGTGACTAAAACTCAACCGTGGACAAGAAAAGAAAAAGACACTCTGAAATACTTTCATGTTGAACTATTAATTAAATATCAAAATAATTGTTTGAGAAGGCATGTAATTTCTGTACCTATAATCATTCTTCTGGCAAAGTGTAAGACTTTCTCAGTTCAAATGCAGCCTGCCAGGAATCCCTTGCTCTAAATAATGACTTTGCAGTTTCCACAAACAAGTTGTCACTCCAGAGAAGTTCTTAATTTGGAGAAATTATTGCTTAGCTGTAAGGATTGGCAGTAGGAATGACTGAAATGGTTGTTTCTCGGCAACATCTTTGTTTCCATCGTTTATCAAGATTTAAGCAGCTCAGTGCAAAGACATTAACTATTTCTGAACGAAGGAAAAACACTGTCATAAGTAAATGCCTTATTCTATAACAAAGGATATGTATATATGTACTGGGTATTAAGAGTTTCCCCTTTGATATAAATAGAGATTTCATTATTGAGTCTGATCCTCAAAATATCGCAACAAACACCATTATTGGAAGGGGTATTTTTCAGCACGGTAGGAGAATTTGTGCTTCCAACTCACCTCAACAAGACAGCTGATGTCACTGCAAAATAAGAAACTGCAGTCAATAGAGTACAAAAACAATTTCTCATATTAAAATAAAATTGGTCTGGAAGTGCTTTTAAGGAATGTCTGTCATACTGTACCAGAGATGGTATTCACTTACTTTCTCTACCAGTTTGCAAATGTGAGTACATGCGCCACCTCAGCGCATGTGCATGGCCTCCCATGCATGTGCTTTGCTCGCATGTACACGGCTTCAAAATGTGCCTAAATAGGACGGCATAGCGCCGGGGCAGGAAACCGCAATTTCTGGTTCGAGTGAAGTGGTCTGAACCGGCTGAATACCACCTCTGTACTATAACCTAAAATTCCAGTTACCATCACATTGAACTAAATATTGAACATAGACACAAGGAATAGAGGAACTACTGTAGGAATTGGATATATCTGGTCTAGTGAAAACAGGGCCGGATTTAGATGAAAAGAGGCCCTAGGCTATTCCACTTATGAGGCCCTTTCACCTATAGTGAAAGTGTAATTTTAATTTTGCTAACAATTTGAATGTAGGGAATGTAGGCCCCTCTTGATCTTGAGGCCCTAGGCTGAAGCCTAGTTAGCCTATAGGAAAATCCGGCCCTGAGTGAAAAGGACCAGAGGTGACATGGTAGCAGTCTTCCAATACATGAAGGGTTGCCACAAGGAAGAAGGGGCCAATTTATTTACCAAAGCACCTGTAGGGCCGGACAAGAAACAATGGATGGAAACTAACCAAGGAGATAAGCAACCTAGAATTGAGGAGAAATTTCCTGACAGTTAAAACAATTAACCAGTGAAACAAATTGCCTTTGGAAGTTGTGAGTGCTCCATCATTGGAGACTTTTAAGAAGAAACTAGATAGCCATTTATCAGAAGTAGAACAGGTCTCCTGAGAGAGCAGAGGGTTGGACTAGATGACCTCAAAGGACCCTTCTAACTCTGTTACTGTTAGTTTATTTTTAATCTTGTCTTGAAATATGATCAGCTGGTACATATTTTATTTAAAAAAAAATAAGTTCCCAAAAAATCTTGGGACATATTGGAGTAATTTGGTTTTGTTTACCTGCAACCAATGTACTAGCATTATTTTCAGCATCTACTCAGTCAAAGTCTATAAATATGAGGAGGTGGACACATCCCAATTACCCCCATTACAATGGAGTATGAACTGAGTATGTGATAGCAGAAGCTGATTATCTTTCATTAGAATGTGCCAGTGAGTACATAAAATTAAGTGCAAAAAAATAAAACCTTTTCCCTCTCTGTCCTACAAATGCACAGAAATGCACACCTACAATTTACCAATTTATTTGAGGCAGCAGCTCTAGTACTGGATATATATCTATATTATAAATATGACTGGTATATTTGTGACTCAGTTGCATTGCACAAGGACTGGAAAATATAGCAATTTGAGGGACCTAGAAATGCAAATAAGTGATTATAGAGAAGAAAATTTGTTGGTAAACAGTATTTCCCCCCTCTCCTTATTTAAAAGACTCCTGAAAAGTAGCAATTGGAACCATCTGTCACTTCTCTAAGCTGATCTTTCATCATACTTACCCAAATGTACAAAAGAAGCAACACAAAGTTTTAACAGATTAAGAGTGTCACAAAAACACTGCAGAAGGTTTCTCGGTTTCAAACACTTCCTTCTTCTTATTTCCTGATTCCTGACTCTTTGATCACCTTCCCATAATGGCAACTACATAAGGTTTTCTGTAGGATTTTCTGCAAACATTTTTCAAACATGATTTGTCATTGCTTTCCCTCTATTTGCAAATCACCTAGCTGGCATGATGCCTGGGAACAAATTCACAATCACCCTATTACTAAGCCAGTGTGTTTAAGCATGATACCAAAACACTTCCCAAGTTGTATATTTATGTATACTTCTAACTATTTTGTGTTGACAATAAATAAAGCTAATGTTGATGCAAAGCAGCTAGACAAACAGAAGAAAATTCAGACTATTTAAGCACAAAAAATTTCTCATACATTTGTGTATTCCAATGAATATAAACCATGCAAACCAAATAGGTTTTTCAGTGTGTGTCTTACAAAGTTTTGACTGTCTCGTACTTATCCCAATGTCTGCCCATTCCGTGAATAATAATGCAAACAAACATGCAGGCAGGTAGGCAAAAACACTCACAAATTATCTTATTTTAATTGAAGAAACTCAGCAATATTTATGGTTCTTCCATCTCATCTCAGTTTTCTACAGGGAAAATATAAGGAGGATGAATAGTGGTACGTTCACTGCTTTGAGTTTATATTTGTGTGTGTGTGTGTGTGTGTACACACACATATGGTGGGACGGGGTGGGTGCTGGGGGTTCGCAGGGGTTCGGGAGAACCTCTAGCTAAGATTCTGTGCAGTTCGGAGAAACCCCAAATCCCACCCCTCCCCTCCCAGGAGTCCCCACACGGCCCATTTTGGATGCAGATAAGTGCAGGGCATGTGCGGTGGCTCGGGGAGAGCAAAAAACGGGCCTACCAGAAGTTCAAGAAGGCCCTCCAGAGGGCCTCCCAAGCCTGGGGAGGCTGTTTTTGCCCTCTGGAGCCCGAGGAGGGCAAAAACGCCCCCCCCACTGCGATGGTGCCATAGGGTGACTAGGCCATGGCCACCATGGCCACGCCCACCCAGCAATTGGACAGAGAATCCCTTTCTAACATTTTTGAAGTTCACCCCTGTGGTGGGATAAACATTGTTTTAAAAAACATGTTCACCTTTTACCCCTCCCATTCTCTGTCAGATGAAAGAAAATTTGCTAGAATTTTTTTCAAGGGAGAACAGAACTGTGGACCAATTGTCATAGGGAGATGTGGTATTATTGCAGATCTTCATTTAGGAGGGACCTAAGAGACAAGTGTTTGACTGTCCTGTTCTTTAATATGTGATGGTGCTATCCATTCAGTCGTGCCTTATTGAGACTGAGCATATCATATTGGAATTCAATCTAACACAGACACAAACAAAAGAACAAAATCATACTGGTGTCTTAAACCAACCTCTGGACCAGAGGTGGTATTCAGCCGATTCGGATCAGTTCAGGCAAACCGGTAGCAGAAATCACGCAGAAACCACCCATCCACCCATCCACCCCGGCTCTGTGCCATTCTATTTAAGCACGTTTTTGAGGACAGGCACATCTGTGGAAGATGCGTGAGCAAAGCGTATGTATGGAAGGCTGGGCGCATGTACGGAAGGCAGGCATGCAGGCGAAGCGGTAGTAACAAAATGTGAAACCCACTGCTGCCCTGGACCAACCCCCCCCCCGGGCATGCCAGAAATCGGGCCATACAAACAAGCAAAGCCCCATATATGGTACATGTGAAACCACGCCCCGCTCCCCCGCCCGGTCTGTGGGAAAACCTCTCTTCACACAATCGGTCTCTGATGCCCAAAAGCTTGGGGGCCTCCATCTTAGACTTCAAAAGACCTGAGAGAATTCACCCATCCAATCTCTACCCATAAATTTGGTGGAAATTTTGAAAGTAATTTGTGACCAGTTGTGCTCACAATAACCCTGTGAGATACATAAAGCTGAGGGAGAATAAAGCAATGTGTTTACCTTGCTAAGAAATAGTGTGATTTTTGTCTGCTTTTGGCTTAGCTTGGGGGGAAAAAAACTGGCTTAGTTTGATTTGTGAGCCCAGTGATTAACTGCTTAGGAAACAAATGGTCAGGACAGGAGCTGAATATTAGTCACCTCTGTTCCAGGACGCTATTCTAAAAAAAAATGTCTGACGTTTTTGTTGTTGTCATTCTTCAATTCTTCAATTTGCTTTTTAAAGTAGAAAGATTTAAATCAGGATATATGAACCAATTTTCAGCAAAGCAGATAAACAAAGCCTATGAATGCCAGCCAAACAGTAAGAAAGGAAATGCTGACACAGCCCCTCATTATGATATTGTGCATCGCTATAATGAAGCCTCCAACTGATGTTCTGGCAACTCTTTTGTGGAAGCACAACTCATTGAATTTTATCTGGCATTCAGAAAAATTACTGCAAGTGGCCAAAATGTTTATCCCATCATTATCGTATTGACAATATTCCTTTTATCCCACAGGAGACCAAATAATGAACACAATTCAAGCAAATGTGTGAAGCGTGTACAGGAGTAGCATCTGTTATGCTCTTCCTTGGCAATATTGTTTCATGTGGGAAAATCCAGGCCAAGAGCAAAAGCACTTTCTAGGAAGCCGTTGCTATGAATCAGTCATTATTGCCTTTTGTGTAGCTTCTAATGCTAAGTGTTTTAAAAGGGTTTTTTTTTTTGGTTCATTGGTTGGCAGGGGAACAAAGCATTGGTTAGCAGACTGCTTGCATTTATGCATACATCCATTATTATACTCCAGTTTTTTTCAAGCGGATGCAAATACTTAACGCTCTTTCTGTCATTGTAAAGTGGCAAACAAAAAAAAGATATATTTAGTTGAACAGAAGGGGGGGAAGGCAATATAGTTCGAATATAAAGAATCATAAGCAAAGAGGAAATAGTAATATCCTTTTGCTCATGCAAAAGAATTCTGTTTGCTCGTATAGTATTCGTGCTGCTGTTATCATATTTATAATTAAATATGTTGTTTCTTTTTTGTAGTATCCATTCACTATGCCTAGTAAGAAGCTTTCTGGTCTTAGTTCTATCTTTTGGTGTGTTATTTCCTCTATTTGTATTTTGATCTTTTACCAATATTGTTTCGCCATTGGGCAGGTCCACCACATATGGTAATACTATACGCGTAACACTGGAAGAGTAGTGATCTACGAACACCAGATAAAGTAATCAATAAAATTATGGAATGTGCGGAATTAGATAGACTCACAAAGGAATTACAAAATAGGGAAGAACGTGACTTTTACTTAGTATGGGAAAAGTGGTATAGTTGGTTGAAAGATAGGAAAGAGATGAAGCAATAGGAAGTAAATAAAATGACCAAATATAATATGATGGAAACAAAGAACAGACATAGGTCAACAAAGATCAATAGTAGATAGACAAAAGGGAATGGCCAAATAAGGAAGAGTCAAAATACAAAGAGAAATGTATATTACTGTTGCGACAAACTGGACATGTATTGAAATGGATGTTTATATGTTTTTATGTTTTGTACATTTCATTGTTCTGTTTAGTTTATACTTATAAATAAAAATTGAAAAAAAAAGAATTCCATTTGCTATTGCTTTGGCTGGGTTTTCATGTATCATATAACCATTAGACAGAGCAACAAAGATGATGAGGGGACTGGAGGCTAAAACATATGAAGAATGGTTGCAGGAACTGGGTATGTCTAGTTTAATGAAAAGAAGGACTAGGGGAGACATGAGAGCAGTCTTCAAATATCTAAGGGGTTGCCACAAAGAAGAGGGAGTCAAACTATTCTCCAAAGCACCTGAGGGTAGAACAACAAGCAATGGGTGGAAACTAATCAAGGAGAGAAGGACTAAGAGAAGGACTAAAGACTAAGAGAAGGACTAAGGAGAAATTTCCTGACAGTGAAAACAATTAACCAGTGGAACAACTTGCCTCCAGAAGTTATGAATGCCCCAACACTGGAAGTTTTTAAGAAGATGTTGGATAACCATTTGGCTGAAGTGATGTAGGGTTTCCTGCCTGGGCAGGGGGTTGGACTAGAAGACCTCCAAGGCCCCTTCCAATTCTGTTATTCTATTCTATTCATTAGAACAATAATTTATAAACTCATAACCCATCTTGTCAGGTTTTATACTTCACTGACGGCATATGAAAATCATTCATGATCCTGTAAAATTCTTCTTTGACTACCTTTCTCCATGCAACCACACTGGAACTCCAAGTCAAGTTTATGCCAATGGCTAGGAGGAAATAATAGGATTGGGCAACTCTGGAAAATTCGATTGGCTTAAATTTTCTGATTTCTTTCAGTTTGTTTCTGCAACCTTTAAAATTTGGCAAACATCCATAGATATCTTTATTTGCAATTATCTTACTACATATATTTTCATGCTTACTTTTTTTAAGGTGCACACTTTCTCGAAACGTTATCCCTTAACCAATTTTGGCTGAATTTTGTCTTCCTGATGAATATTTACATATACTGCCATTTCACTGAAAGATTTTTGTGTTGTTTTTCTTTTGTAGAGGTGAAAGTGCAACTGTATGCATACGAGTTCTTTTTCGTATGAATATGTTTTTTTTTTAAATTTGATTTATATGCCGCCCTTCTCTGGAGACTCAGGGCGGCTTACAATGCTCTAAGCAATAGCCTTCATCCTTTTGTATATTTATACAAAGTCAGCTTATTGCCCCCACAAACTGGGTCCTCAATTTACCTACCTTAGAAAGGATGAAAGGCTGAGTCAACCTTGAGCCTGGCGAGATTCGAACCTGCAGTAATTGCAGACAGCTGGTCTTAATAACAGGGTGCTATAGACCAAGGCTCCTTTTGGGAAAGTGTAGAATATAGATGTTTGTGTAAATACTGTGTTTGGACCAAATGATTTTTTCAACCATCTGTGTAAGTTTCAGTATTTGAGAGGCTACCACAAAGAAGAGGGAGTCAAATTGTTCTCCAAAGCACCAGAGGGCAGGACAAGAAATAATGGTTGGAAATTAATCAGAGAGAGAAGCAACCTGGAATTAAGGAGAAACTTCCATTTTTTAAAAAATGGAAGACCAGTGGCTATCAAATGTCTAGGGAGATTCTCAGTCATCCATGGTTGACCCAAAAGTGCTTTTCAAAAGGCATCTGGACTTTCATTGTTTTTTTTCTTGAAGATGTTTTGCTTCTCATCCAAGAAGCTTCTTCAGAACTTGGATGAGAAGCGAAATGTCTTCAAGGCAAAAATGAGAAAGTCCAGTTGCCTTTTGAAGAGCACATTTGGGAGTAGCTATCAAACTGCCAAAAGTTTTGGTGATGAGGGTTGAGATCTTCAGTCTTACTCCATGGGCTTAGCTATACTGTTGTAAGTTCTGTATGATAGTAGGTATCAATTCAACGATAAAGCTGGCAGTAAGCAAACATGTACAGTATCATTTACATAAATCTGAACATTGTTGGGTGAATTTCACCACTGTTACTTTCACCTAGTGAAAATAGATGGCTAGTCTAGTGAAGAGAAGGACCAGGGGAGACCTAATAGCAGTGTTCCAATATTTGAGAGGCTGTCACAGAGAGGAGGGGGTCAAGCTATTTTCCAAGGCACCTGAAGGCCAGACAAGGAATAATAGATGGAAAGTGATCAAGGAGAGATTCAACCTAGAAATAAGGAGAAATTTTCTAACCGTGAGAACAATCAACCAATGGAACAGAAGTTGCCTTCAGAAGTTGTGGGAGCTTCATCACTGGAGGCTTTCAAGAAGAGATTGGACTGCCATTTGTCAGAAATGGTGTAGGGTCTTCTGCCTGGGTGTGGGGTTGGACTAGATGACCTACAAGTTGCCTTCCAACTCTGTTAAAATGTAAACCTGCTCCTAACAATCTGCGTGTGTCTGTTTGCCCTCCTGCAAAGATATTGCTTTTAAGTTAAGAGAGATGACGAGCAAACATATGTCAGCAGTTGCCATGTGTAATCCTTACACATGGAGGTTTTTGAGTCTCCTGAGAATAGATCCTAAACAATGCTAAAAAAGAAAAATGGTTCCTGGCATTGTTACAGCTGATTGCAAACTAAACCGATAGTGCCTCCATTCTCCACGAGAGATTTAATTTTCTTTCAAGATAGCTGTATATGCCTGGTGTCAGTACATATAAAGTCAGCAGTGACTGCACGGAGTGATAGGGAAGGCACTGAAGTATCCCATGGGAAGATATTAAAAACAAGCCTTTTTATTTTATTTTTTTATTTTTTATTTTAATTGATTTTACAACAACACAACATAACATACAAAACACAAACACACGATATGTGTTTCTTTTTACATATCAGTTTCATTCCTCTTACTTTCTACTATATACATTCCCCATTTTTCCTATCCTTTATTATCATTATCGTCCCTTTATTTTTAATTTTCTTCATTTACAATATTTTACACATCTGTCACCTTGTAGACCTTGTAGACTTTAAATTGAACACTATCGTACTGCAAGAAGTATTGCCAAAGATCCTGCATTTGCTGCTAGAAGTGAAATTAAGATCTGGAATTTTGAGCAACTTGATTCCGTCCTTAATTATATGACTGTATTGGAAGTATATTATAACCTAAAAGGAAGTTTCTTTTTAAAAATTGGTTATGATAACCCCATTTTTAAAAGGAATTCATGCACGAAATAATTGTTATATGAATAAAAAAGTTAATCTCAAAATTAATCATCATCATCCTTTTTTGCATTGGCATCCTTGAGACTGAAGGATGCCAATGCAAAAAAAGGATGATGATGATTAATTTTGAGATTAACTTTTTTATTCATATAACAATTATTTCGTGCATGAATTCATTTTAAAAATTGGGTAGACTATGGTATCGTGCTCTGGAAAGAGGTCCTAAAACAGCATTTAGTGTGACTAAAAAGGCCAATACGAGAGTGGCAATCCCTTCCACACTGAGGGCAGATACATTCTGTCCCCTGCCCAACGCCCAGATTTTGCTGGTTCCGGGACTGCTTCTTTACCTCAGCCTGCCAAGCAAGTGTCTCTTCGAATTGAGAAAGCCATGCTGCATCTTTAGCCTCCAAGCTGAATGATCGGAGGCCAAAGTTTCCCAGTTTTCATGGGTCAGGATGTGGATTCATCTCCCTGTATTACAATCTCTGCACAAGAACTGGAGGTCGTCCATGACTGTGTATCTCAGCTCATCATCCTAATAATAAGAAAAAAGGGGGGAAAGAATCTGGAAAGTTATATTAGAAACAGAACTCTATTTTTCATTATTGCTCAAACGTCTTTTTTAAATTGCGGCAAGAAATGTTTATAAAAGTTGGGAAGAAAAAAGTGTATAGAAAAATAAAGAGTGCAAAGCAAGATAAGAAGAACATACGTATTAGCTCCCGTTATAAAGGAATGTCCTATCTCCAGTTACTTCACATAAACAAAACAGTCCCAAATGTGATAAGAACGGTGAAATAAATTCTTTTGTATTGTTATTATTTATTCAGTTCTCTTTCCATTTCATGAAGAATTATTTCATTATTTTTCCTTCCCTGGGAAAAATATCCCACCCCTCTTCAATTTTTGTCATAAGAGAAGAGCCGAGTAGGTAGAATTTTGAAGGATGACTTCTCGCCACTTCTAAAAATTGTGCTTTATTTATTTTTATTTTTTTACTAACTCTTTGAGAAAGTCTAACCAGATTTAGTCAGAAATAAGCGAAAAATAAATTCTGGCACTGGTTATTAGAACACAGACTTGGTAAGGTTTAGCCACAACTTTGTGTTCATAGGAATAATATTACCCGACTTTGCAGAACTCTTTTAAAAGTTACTAAAGCATTGTCATGAAACACCTGTCATGCCTGGAAGCCATATTACCTCTGTGCCTTGAGGATCCAGGCCTGCCACAATCATACTGTGGGAAGTTGAGAGGGGGGATTGCATGAATGAAGTAGAGATAACCATAACAAACTTCTCTAAGAGAAGTTCAAGGCCATGGTGTCCGGCAGCTGTGCAAAGAAGAAATTGGAAGATGTCTTCTGTTTGGGAAAGAACTGATTGGAGCTGTGTGGACATGTGGGAGACATGGGCAAGATCTTGAACTTTCTTATGGGTGTGGAAAAGCCGGAAGCTTTCAGATTCGGGTTTTCCCAGATGTGCCAATATGACATCTCTAATAAAAGTTAGCTTTGAGGAACTTCAAGCCTCGGAGTTTGATTTAATTGGGGATGTTACTCAGAACCCTGACAACACCTATATGGTTAGTAAAACCCACACGGACCACCACGATTTAGATCTTTTGACTATTTATATTTTAACCTCCTTCCATATCATTGGTGCTTAATTCAACCTTTTTGCTAGTGCAGATGTGTGTGTCAGGGTTTCAGGTAACCCCTCCAACAAAAGAAAACTCTGAGGCTTGAAATTCCTCAAAGCTACATTTCATTAGAGATGTCATATTGGCACATCTGGGAAAACCCAAATCTGAAAATTTCCAGGTTTTCCCCACCCAAAGGAAAGTTCAAGTCCCTGCCCAACACTCACAAGTCCATCACATGGTCCAGTCCAAACACCGTCCCATCTGGAGATACCTTCCAGGTCCAGTCTCCAGGTGCAGGGCAGGATGTCCTTGACTCTCTGAGAAAGGAATGTTATTATGACTATATATCATCCTGGCTCCATACAATACCCCCTCCCAGTTTCCCACAGTAATAAATATGGCAGGTCTGAAGGCCTAATACAAAAGATGGCTTCCAGGCCTGACCGGGGCGGGGGGAGAGGAGGAGGGTCCTTCCTTGAAGTAAAGCACAAACAGTAAGACAAAAATAACAAATTTTATGTTGACTCTGTTTTGTCCACATTAATTGTCATAAGTAAACTAAGGTCATCATTCAAACATAATATTTCTGCATTTATGAATACAATACAGCTCCTTGTTCTTATTCCTTCAGAATCTCATTACTGAATTTTCATCGTTTAACTTGAAAAACTACTAGTACTCCAATTCTCTGCTTTCAGATCTTCGCCAAGATGTTTTTGTACTTATGCCATGAGTGCTAGGTCTGCTCAAACAAACCTTTTCAGGTTCTTGGAAATTATATATGATGGTATCGTGCCCATACATTGTGTCATACATGGTCTTTTGTTCTTTAAACTTGTCAACTCTTTATTTAAGAGGGTCTCATCAATCATAGACAGCAGTACATTCTCATTAATCATAGACAGCACTACATTCTCTTTTTTATTATTATTACTAAATAAGGCCAAGGATATTCCTGAACATGAATTTGGGCAAATTTCAGGAGACAGTAGAGGATTAAGGGATGACCATGGGGTTGTAAACAATGACCATTTGTTCATTGTTCAACATCTATTCCATCCATCTATAAGAGAAGTACACCTCCTTAATGCGCTTCTCCTTTGAAATAGGTTGTAAAGGAAATGATTTTGCAAGAAACCAAATGGAAATTAAACCCCCAAATTCTGCAGAATTTCCTAACTGGCATGATTTTTTTTGTATAAAACCAACATATACAATAGTCTCTGGATTTCAATTTAGGAATAGCGTAGCATTAAATATTCTTGTTTATGGACTTACGTCTATTAATATCACCCAAAGAAATCTCAGAGAATTGTCCCCATTTTCCACATAGATTTCTGAAAACATTTCTGAGAACAAGCTGCTTCTGCTTTGTGTGTGTGTTTGTGCATGCATGGGTATCATAGGTGTGGATGGGTGTGCAAGCGTTTGGTGAGGTGTTTGTTTCAGCGTCAGTAAAATCTTATGAGAAAGTGCTGTTTCTTAGTAACATCCAATTATCATCTGTGCTAAATATAATATTTGGAACTGACGATTGTTTGAATTTTAATATTGATAACCATGTTTTATATTTTTGATTGTGACTCAAATTATATTATATTTAATATTTGGTTTCCATATTTATACTGGACTTAGTTGGTAACATAAAAACATAGCAATATTCCTTTAAAATATCAACAGTCCAATAATGACATAAGTCTTGTAAATCTAATTTAAGGCTCATAAAATCTGCATTTATATTTATTCTGAGTGAAATATACTTCTTCCAAAAGTTTGGTTCCAAATGACTCTCACATCGCAGAAGCCATATAGGAAGATACTAGAGGTCATTTTAGTGACATCTAAGATATCATTTCACACTACACAGCAGAAGGCAATGGGAACACTCCTGTATTTAACCAGGAAAATGACACAATGGACAATATAAAGGAATCGATGATGCATCCCTCAGGTCAGATGGCACACAAGTTGCAAAAGAATAAGAGCTGAGGATCTTTTGGAACAGCAGTCACCAATTGGTGATCCGTGGACCACTGGTGGTCCACGAGAAAATGTTGGTGGTCCGCAGAAAAATTATTTGCATTTTTTATATTGAACTAAATCAGGGGTCCTCAAACTACAGCCCCTGGGACAGATATGTATAATGAACATTTGTGTTGTTGCAGAGAGTATCTCCCTTCAGGGTCTTTTTGTGAGGGTCGGAGGGGGGGAGAAATTCTGACTTGGGTCTGCTTCACCCTCCTGGTGCGGGGCTTTGGCAAAGGCTGTAGGGAAGCATTGCTGGTGGCAAAGAGGAGAGGGTGTCAGGTTTTGAAGTCATCTCAAATAAATTGCATTTCAAACAAAGTCTTTGAAGAAAAACTCCCATTTATTAAGCACGACATTCTAACTCCGACTTCATCACAGCCAACACTGATTTCCAGTCCCAAAACCCTCCCTTTCCGTTCCCCACTCCCCTGCACTCATTGGCCATCTTCCAAGTCACTCTACCCCTAATCTATTGCTCCAGTTCAAAGGAATTTCCCCCCTCCCATCCCATCTCCTAGGGGATATTATCTCCAGGGAAAATAAGTAGGCGAAAAGTCAAACATCCCTTTCCAGATGCCTCTGCTTCTCCTTCTTATGTCAGCACTAGAGTAAATGCAGCTTGAAGTGCTGACAGAGGGCTTTGTTTCAGTGAGATTGCATCATGACCTGGAACTGGCTGACCATCTCAGTCCACTGAGCCTCCAGGTGCCTGTACCTGACCTTGCACTCCCGCAGGTCTTCCCTCTGCTTGGAAAGCCTAGGCTCATACTCCTCAGTAAGGTGCTTCTGCTGAGCCTCCTTCTCGGTCAGATCCAATTTGAACTGAGCCAGCTGTTTTGCCAACTCTTTCTCGTGGTGGATGCTTAGCTCCAAATGCATCCTGTTGGGGCTCTAAGGATCCCGGGCAGGCAGGCGAGGAGTCACTGGGAGGGGAGGGGGGAGGTTGGCAAGATGCCCCTTGACATGAGTGACATCAAGTTGGCCACACCCACCCAGTTACATGACCACCTAGCCATGCCTACCCAGCCGGTCATTAGGCAGATCATATTAGTGGTCCGCAGGATTTAAAACTATGAATTTAGTTGTCTCTGAGGTCTGAAAGGTTGGCGAATCCTGTTTTGGAGTGTTAATTGTGTTAATGACACAGTTTATATTCAAACTTTCTGGACATTTATCGCTGATTTTGACAAGTAGGAAAAGACCATCTGAAGCTGCAAAGATAGAATTCAGTGGAAACATGGAACATGAATAAAAGCATGAGGAAGCTCACTAGACAAAGATTAATTAATTGACTACTGATTGATGTCTAATATATCAATGTCTATTAGTGAATTAAAATAGACTGGAATTAGATACTTTCAATCAGAAGACCATAGTATTTACTAGAAAGAAATAAAAAACAAAGAAGAAACTGGGTTGCTTTCATAATCAGGAAGGATATAACTAAGAAAAAACTTGAGTAAAATGAAGTCAATAATTCAATTATTTATTTTATCATTAATTAATTAAACTGTGACACCAACTAACATTAGAATTGACAGTGAACATATTGAAGAGATGGATAGAAATAAACCCCTTGGAAAAGATATTTAGATAGTGGGACATGTCTGTAGCATCTAAATATTTAGATTCTAAAGGGCCAGATTGTGAACAGATCACCCTACAGAAGATCTATGTATGTGGTTACTGAAAGTTGACATCAATTTGATGGCACATACTCAACAATTACCATATTTTTTGGACCTTTTTTCCCCCCAGAAAAAAGGGTGAAAATCTGGGTGCGTCTTATACTCCGAATGTAGCCCCACCCGGCTTCTCAAACGGAGGTTTCAGAGGCTGAAAAAAGCATCAGAAACAAAGCTTTAGAAAAGAAGCTCCCAAACAGATCTTCAGAGGCTTTTTTTCTGAAGCTGTTTCAGAGGCTTTCAGAGGCTGGAAAAAAAGTGTTTTCTGAAACAAAGTTTCAGAAGTTTCAGAGGCAGAAAAAAAGCAAAAAATAGCAAGGCACAGAGCTCACAACCAAGGAACTTGTTGCTAAAATTCACCTCTGGGAACAGCTGATTGGGGGTATTCCGGGAGGCCGATCCACCTGCCAATCAGCTTTTTTCTTATTTTCCTCCCCAAAAACCTAAGGTGCGTCTTATACTCAGGTGCATCTTATACTCCAAAAAATATGGTATTAAGAATATTATGAATTGGCCACAATTTAAAGTTTAATTTAGGGTTATTATCTGATTCCAATGACCAATCATTTCAGGGCAATAGTTTAGATTTCTCTACATAGTAATCTAGGAGTTGAGCCCTTAAATTAGATTTATTTCCTACTTTAAACATAAATGAGCTCAGGATAAGTATCTGAGTTTAGTACATACTTAAACCATCAAGACGTAAGATGCTACGTGTATTACAGATACTAAGGCATTTTTGCTTTAAAGATCTAAAAAAGAAAGAAAGAGAAGCAGAATAACTCTGGATTTACGGAAACTATTGTTATGGGGAAAAAAAGTGAGTGGATTACATAACACTACCTGTAGATCAGTGGAAATGTACTCTGTATGCTTTCATTCATTATTAAGATTGCAGCCGAAAAGGATTTGTCAAGAATAGATCTTATGAATTTGTCAATAAAGCTCTAGAAAAATAACTGTGTTCAGCTGTAAACACTGTTTCAAAAAATCTCTGAAGAAATATGTGTACATCATGTAATGTTTGATGTATCAAACAAATCAAAGCAAAAAGTCCCAAACTGATGGAAAGGAAATAAATGGTCAGAAACCACTATAAAATGGGCACATGAATTTGCTATATTGCACTTAAAATAAGTTTTATACTTTTAGTGGACAATATTTTAATGAAATAGTCTTCAAACAGAAACCTCTGATCAATGGTGGATTCCTCCGGGTTCCGCTGAGCCGGTGGCAGTGATGATATGACGTCACCGAATCGGTTCTGCCCACCCCCCACCCCCCGCATTATTCTTACCTTTTATTTGGCCCCACCCCCAATCTATTGTTGCCTCCTGAGTCCCAGCTGCTGGTTAGAGGGAAAAAAACTGTTTAAACTCTTGCCGCGGGGCTTCAAAGGGCTGCCCTACAACTGATCAGTGTTAAAAGAAAACAAATGAGTAGACCGGTGCCTGCAAAAATAAATGGGTAGACCAGTGCCTGCAAAAATACATGAGTAGATCAGTGCCTGCAAAAATAAATGGGTAGATCGGTACAGCTCTGCAAGCAGTTAAAAGCCTGGTTGTCCGGTACCTCTGCTAAATCCTAAATAATTGTCACATGACCATCAAGCCACACCCACAAAATAAACCACGCCTACAGAACTGGTAGTAAAAAATGTTAGAACCCACCCCTGCCTCTGATCCAAGAATAGGAATACCTAGTCTACAGTATATATTTCATTAAAAACTATAAATTCCCCTGTTTGGTTCAACAGTTTCTGATCACTGGCCCAATTGCCTGCTCCTTACTCCATTTTGCAGCCTTTTCTCCCAAACTGATTGGTCATTTTCCCTGTTAGTCATGAAGATGAGCTTTAATATAATTAGTTGATTGCCCGCAAAGAGAAAAACTGACGGGAGGGGAAGGTGATGGTTGTGAATACTAATACTGAGTTATTTCTGGCTTCCTCTCTCTTCCTGCATTGACAACCGATAGCTATCCCTGATCAGCACTAAGAGGAAAAAATACAGCTTTCTTAAGATTCAGCATAAAATCCTGAATATCTCTAGATGAGTAAAAAGCAGGAGTACAATAATATGTGTAAATTAGATGAAACATGAACCATCCCTGCAGCACTGATAGCAAAAAGGAACGTCCATTTAAATAAGTTGTTTCTTGCCAAAAATTTCAGCTGAGGTAAAAAGAAAAAAAGAAAAGAATGCTCCAAAATTGTGATAGCAAATTGCACTAGTCTTCATTTTTAGAACACACTGTTTAATGATCTCCTGAAGAATAAAACAAATGCAGTGGTTGGAGGATATTCAGATACACAAGTCACAAAACAGTGGAATCTAAAACTATTAAGATAAAAGATGTGAAAGTCATAATAGTTCTGAAGGATAACAACATAGAGGATTATTTATGTATGGACGCATGGGAATACAATTTCAGGCGAATTGAAACCGCATTATGACCCTGAAGAGAAAGGTTAATACAGATAATACAAGCCAGACTGTCAGTTTTCCTTTTGTGTGAAGAACAGTGGTTTAGGAGCACAATAAATGACATTATTTATGGTCCATATTGTTAATATCTGTGATTAGGGTGGTTGGAGTCCCTTTATTGAAACAGATATAGAATCTTGTAAATTGAAAGCAATGTAGTAAGATCATCCGATAGTTATGATTTATTTATTTAGCATATGCCATATCACACATGGGCTGGCAATAAATATTAACATTTCACCTAGATCAGTAAAACACAGTAAAATACAGATGTTAAAAAGATCTGTGTTCAAATACCAATGTCTAGGCCAGGGGTCTGCAACCTTAAACACTCAAAGAGCCATTTGGACCCCTTTCCCACAGAAAAGAAAACACCGGGAGCCACAAAAACATAAGTTGTTGTTTAAATAGAATTTTGGGGCTTCATATGCCAGTTTCTTGTTAAGGTGGAAAATATGTAGTTACTGTTTTGCTGATGCTAGCAATGAGTCTCCAGTAAGTGAAGAATTTTCCCAAGATTTTAAGATCTTTGGACAGAGAAATCCATGTATTTTTCTTGTACTGCTATGGCTAAATTATTAGTGTATCCATAAAATCTTATGGTATTATCAATTTATCAGATGCTACATTTCAGATGTAGAGGACTTAGTATGAATTATAATATTTTCTTGTTCCGCTTTCTCCTAAAGATAATGTCATGGATTGAAGCAGAGGTGAAATCCAGCAGGTTCTGACAAGTTCTGGAGAATCGGTAGTGGAAATTTTAAGCAGTTCGGAAAATCAGTAGCAGAAATTTTGAGTAGTTCAGAGAACTGGCAAATACCACCTCTGGCTGGCCCCAGAGTGGGGTGGGAATAGAGATTTTGCAATATCCTTACCCCTGGAGTGGGGTGGGAATGGAGATTTTGCAGTATCCTTATTTATTTATTATTATTTATTAATCTAATTTTTTATACCACCCTTCTCCCGAAGGACTCAGGGCGGTGCACAGCCAAAGATAAAAACAAATACCCATATAAAATTTAAAAACAATTTAAAACACATTAAATAATTTGGCCCCAATGTCTTTAAAACATAAACAACCCATTAAAATAAATGTTTAAGCTAACCCAGCTTGTTGGAACAATAACGTCTTGAGGGCACGGTGAAAGGTGCGCAAGTCAGGGATCATCTGTATCTCTGGGGGCAATTCATTCCAAAGGGTGAGTGCCCCCACAGAGAAGGCTCCCCCCCAGGTGTCGCCAGTCGACCTTGTTTGACCGACGGCACCCTGAGGAGTCCCTCTATGTGGGAGCGCACTGGCTGGTGGGAGACTATAGGTAGCAGAAGGAGATCTCATAAGTACCCAGGTCCTAAGCCATGGAGCGCTCTAAAGATGGTAACCAACACCTTGAATCGCACCCGGAAGACCACCGGGAGCCAGTGCAGCTCGCGCAGGAGTGGTGTTACATGGGAGTGCCATGTCACTCCCATAATCACCTGCGCGGCCGCATTCTGGACCAGTTGGAGCCTCCGGGTGCTCTTCAAGGGGAGCCCCATGTAGAGAGTGTTACAGTAGTCCAGACGGGAAGTGACGAGGGCATGAGTGACTGTGCACAAGGAGTCCCCTGGAGTGGGATGGGAATGGGGATTTTGCAGTATCCTTCCTCTGGAGTGGGGAAGGAATGGAGATTTTGCAGTATCCTTCCCCTGGAATGGGATGGGAATGGAGATTTTGCAGTATCCTTCCTCTGGAGTGGAGAGGGAATGGAGATTTTGCAGTATCCTTCCCCTGCCACACCCACCAAGCCACACCACACCCACCAAGCCACGTCCACAGAACTGGTAGTAAAAAAAAATTGGATTTCACCACTGGATTGAAGACTTCTGAAAAGAAGGTTTAGCTTTCCATTTCCATCCAAATTATCATATAGGAGCAGCAGACTCTTAGAGGAATACTCATACTATTTGTGACAAGGAAATAGGAAAGGAAGGAATGTTACCTTAGCAACTGTTAAAATAATTGTTTAAATGAGTTGGTCTCTCTCGTCTATTGAGACTTTGCATTATTTTTCTTTAAAAATGTAATTGTTCTAATTGGTTGTTTAGAGTCACAGCAAAAGTAAAGCGATAGCTTCAATATTTCTGGACTACGTCTGTTAGCTTCATAAAGATAAGCTGTGCTAAAAGCAGCTACACCTGATGAATACCAAAGTGTCATTGGAATAGAAGAAGGAAAGGGTCTAAATTAAGAATTATCCATTTTCTTGTGAATGCACACAGCTTACCAGATGACAGGCATAATTATTTTCAGGTAATCAGACGTCCCTCAAAAATATTCATGAAGGAGAATATTTTGTCACTTGGACAGAGGAAAACTCTTCCAGCTCCTGCTTCTTGTGATAATGAAAAGGATTTTATTTCTTTTAAACCAAGATAGATGTTGGGAACAAAGGCCAGGAAAAGGACTGTTTGTTTGTCTGCTTAGAACAGGGCTGTCAAACTCCAGGCCTGCGGGCCGAATGAGTCACGTGCTGGCCATTCCCACACCCGGTTTAGCAAAGGGAGGAAAAAGTCCCGAAACATCACATGACATCATCATGACCAGGGGTGGGCTTCAGATTCTTTAGCAACGGGTTCACTGCCCCGTTGCTGGGTGTGTGTGGCCATGGTGAACATGGCCTAGTTGGCCGCCTGCACCACAACGGGGGGGGTGTTTCACCCTCCCCAGGCTCCAGAGGATTTTGTCGAGTCTCTGGGAGGGTGAAAACTGCTTCCCCTAGGGCCTAGAGGCCCTCCAGACACGGGAAACAGGCCCATTTCTGGACTTCCGGAACCTCCGGTAGGCCCGATTTTTGCCCTCCCGGATCCTCGGCGCAGGCTCTGCACTTACCTGGAATGATGAATGGACCACTTGGTGACTCCTGGAAGGGGTGGGATGGGCATGGCCAGCAAGGGGTGGCATTTGGGGGTTCATCAAACCCCAGTGATCCTTCGCTAGAGGATTGCCCGAACCCTGCCAAACCCCAGGAGCCCACCCCTGGTCATAATAATGTGAGTTTGACATCCCTGGCTTAGAAGATTTCAACTTACTGTAATCCCAAGAAGCAAGTAGCCCAGGAATATTTGACTCAATGGAATCTCTGTAGTACATAAGGGTGAAGGAGTTGTTGAAACATGAAGCCATTTGGTTTTGGGTTTTTTTGTTTTTTTTTTTAATTATCTCTATTATCAGCCCGGTGACACTAATAACTCACCATCTTGTCTATTTGGATTCCCACTCTACTTGGGTTTACTCTATTATGATATGATGTAATAAAATTGACCAATGTGATTTCATTTCTCAAAATGTGGTTGCATTTTGCTTTACACTTTGTAAACTACGTAATACTTCGACTACAACAATTTTATAATTATTTGTATTGCCATTTTGATTTGTTGACTCAGAATATGTTTTATCTATTATCAATAACTATAATAAAATTTATTACATGTAAAGCACTATCTCTGAAAAATATAAACATATTTAATCAAAAATTAAGAATTACTGATTCCTCTGGGCAGTATTCAGTCAAATGTTACTGTTTAATTGCCTTTATTTCTCTGGACAAGTTAAGCATTTGTATCTTTAATGTCTACTTGCTTTCATCTATGAAATATTTTGTCACCTACCTTCCTTCTCTTCCATTTTCTTTTGAAGAGTTTGTAATTGTGACTGGAACATGTCATTGTCTTATTTTAGAGCTGGAAGTAGTTATTTATAAGACAAATCTTTATTTATTCCGTTCAAAATAAATTTGCTATTATTTACTGATCTGTCGATTTTTGTTCTATTTAATTCCCTCTACTACATCTTTAACAGGGTTGCATAACTTAGTTGTGCAGATGCCTTTGCTATGAAATAAATAGATACTATCCATTAGAAGGGATGAAGAACAAGGCAATTAAATACATTACTATAAAGTTGCATGATGTATGACACTGACTTTTACAAGCCTCTTATTCAGTATGAAGGTCGCAGAGAGATTTCTTTGACAAATTAGCATCATTTCAATGGGTAACAGCTGACAAGGGATGCGAAATAAGGTTATAATAATAATAAAAAGTGAAAAGAATCCTATGCCACCAAAATATTCCTTTCTCTGCACACTCTTGTAGCTGAAAATAATAAATAGCATTAATCATGCTAATATAATGCAGTATTTCCTTGTGCCTTGACATAATCCATTTAAATATTCAAGAAGCTGTTATATCCTCCTGAACTTTAGACATATCGTATCATATTAATTCTGTACAATTAAATAGGAGCTGGCAGAAGCACTCTGAACAAAAAAGGCAGCCTCATCAATGAGAGGCTTATCTTGATGATGCTCTAATTAGTCCTTTTGTGAGGATGGGGTGTAAATATATTTTTCAAACACTAGACTCTTGCTCACTCATTTTCTTTCTCGCTGTCTCTTTCTGTATGTATGTGCGCCTTTTTTCAAGCAAACATGTTCAGCGTTATTCTGAATCTTCCTATTATATAAATAAAAATATATTAGGAGCATCAGTATTTCAGCCGGATGTCGTGAACATTGATTATGTATTGCAATCAACAATCTTGCAGTGGTGATGTCGCTTGTTCATCTACTACATATCTAATCAATACACTTCTGGGAAACACAGATAGTTTTGCACATTCTTGTGTCAAATTAGCTGAGCTGAAATGGCTGACAGCTCCGTCTTGGCTTTTCATGTGACAAAATGAAATATTACTCACTTCCTTCTCAATTTCTAAAAGAAATCTTAAACTGCTGGATACTTAAGGCATGGTTCTTCATTAGGCAAAAAAAAAATATGTTTTGTTTTCATGGGGAAACTTGTGCCAGATGGTTCTTCTAAGAAAGCAAAATATAATTCTTGTCTTATGAATATTAATACATAGGCTTTTTTTTTTGTCAATGAAGATAAGTTCAATAATTATGGCTTCTTTATTATCATGGTATATTCTTTCTCTTTTTGTGATTTTATTATCCCATCTCAGAATTCTTATTCCAGCTTCACTTTAGAGGTGGGCAGAATTGAATGGAACATTAAGCTAAGAACCATCAGCTAAGAATCAGTAAAAGCTTCATATATTAGAGAGGTAACTTTTCTGGGCATCTTCCCTTAATAACACAAATCACAGCAGACTCATTGATCTACTTAATATATCAGGTGGTAAAAAAAATTGTTGTCGTTTTCATATATCATATTGTAAATAAAAACTGAATAGCCCTAGAAACATAAAACAAGAATTCTGGGAGTTCAGGGGGAAAAAATCAGTTTTTAAAGACCAACCTTTGGACACAAAGTATGAGAAGAAAATAATAAATATTTTTTAAATATATCTTCTTATTTAATCCCTGAAGAATTTTAGAAAGATATGTTTCTGACATATTTTATGTGATTACCATAAAATTCATACCATAATTATTGTATCTATTTTATTGATTTCTTTCTTAGTTTATTTCACATTTTTATCTTTTCCTAAAGTCTGTTATCTTATTTTCAACCCAGGATATACTCTCCATTCTATCTTCAGCGCCTTCTTCTTTTAAGATTCCAGATTCATATATCTGAAACCTTATCTGAATGGTAATACATTATTTCAGGTCTTAATTCTGTTCAAGTAACAATTCTTTCTTTGGTCACTAAAGCTGAATTGTAAATATAGTTTCCAAGCAGTGAAATCAGGGGTGTCAAACTTGATTTCATTGAGGGCTCCATCAGAGTTGTGTTTGACCTCGGGGGATCCAGGGGGGCGTGGCCAGCTTGACATCACTCGTGTTGGGGGCACCTGTGGTGGCCTGAGTGCTCTGCCAGCGAAAACAGGCTCCCGAGCTCTGTTTCTGGCTGTGATGGACTCCCGCAACCCTCTGCCAGAAAAATCAGAGTCCAGGAGGGCCGCATGTGGCCCTCCCGAGCTCTGTTTTCGGCTGTGACAGCTTCCTGCAACCCATGCAGCTCTCCTGAGCTCTGTTTTCGCTGGCAGAGGCACTGCGGGCCAGACCTTCATTGTTTCCAGGGTGGTCCCGCGAGCCAGATCTAAGCATCCCATCCCTGAATTAAATAGTATGAAACCATAGTACCAATTTCAGAATTGTATTACACTACAGTCTGCAATTTTTGCAGAAACAGTGCTGCTGGGTATCCTCATTCAAGCTTCAGACATAACATATCCTTGATCTTTATTGTACTTCTGACTGTACACTTAGTGAAACAATAGTCTAGCCTTTAGTGAGTTGAAGAACTATCTTATAACCTGCAATTACCAGTCATGCTTAAACTAACAGTATTATTCTGTATGGCTTCTGGAGTATCATTTTATCCATGGTTTGTCCAGATCTTGCAGCAAGTTAAACTAGGCAAACCTGCTTTAAACCCCTATTTTAGCCACATAAAGAAGCCTTTAGAGTAAGCATTGTTACAGTGCAATCGTATACTTATTTATTGTTGCTGGTTTAGTAAGGCTTACACCTAGGGAAGTGCATTTTAAATTACAACGTTATTCTTAGGTTGACTAGGACTGCCTCCCAGCAGAAGGGAGTATGAATGATTTTAAAACACACTTTGCTTGAACATTTCCCAGCTACTGAAATGCAAGACATCATCTAAAACTTCATAAAAATAAAAATAAAGTACTCATTTCAAACAGAATCACCAATTTCCACTTACACACTCCCTCCTTTTTAATCAACAGAGATTGCACTGCACACAACCTATCACATATCATGTATAAGTGTTATTGGACCAGGTTTAGCAAGACCTTTTCACATCTACTTTTAGGGCCAATGAATAAATTTTCCAGTAAATTGACCTTGACTCCATGGGGTTTTAGGGGGATGAATCAGAGGTGGGTTTCAGCAGGTTCTGACCAGTTCTGGAGAACCGGTAGTGGAAATTTTGAGTAGTTCGGAGAACCAGTAGTAAAAATTCTGACTGGCCCCACCCCCATCTATTCTCTGCCTCCCAAGCCCCAGCTGATCGGGAGGAAATGGGGATTTTGCAGTATCCTTCCCCTGCCACGCCCACCAAGCCACGCCTACCAAGCCACACCACACCTACCAAGCCACACCTACAGAACTGGTAGTAAAAAAAAATTGAAACCCACCACTGGGGTGAATGTATGCAAGCGGGGGACTATGTAGTCCAGGAAGGGCCTGAAAGAAATGACAGGCAGCAGGGAAATCTTACCCTGTAGTAGGATGGGCAGCCAATAAATTTAATAAATAAAATAAAATAAAATAAATGGGCAAACAGTAAGATAGGCTGAGTGGGAGAGAAATGGCTAGCAAAAAAATGATGGAGAAAATTAACAAGGAAAGAGGGACGGTCAGTTGCAGAAGCAAGGAAGCAGAAGCTTCTGAGCAACCAAGCACATATGGCAGTGAACAAGCAAGATGACTAAAAGATAGCAATTGACAATTAAACTAGCAAGTGATGAAGATATGGAACAGACGGATGCCATGTCAGAACATGTTGTTGGTTTGAGCTCCGAGCTCGGCGATTTGATTGCAAACGTTTCGTCCCCATTTGAGGAGACATCTTCAGTGCACTTTGGATTGTGGAGACATCTTCAGGACAATCCAAACCACCCTGAAGATGTCTCCTCGCATAGGAACGAAATGTTTGCAACCAAATTGCCAAGCTCGGAGCTCAAACCAACAACATAACTATCAACCCGAGCTACTAATATTCAAAGACATCTCAACATCAGAATATGTTGCCAAATACTCAGCACAACTTCACTAGACTTAGATGCAAATGCAGTATATGTCAGCTATAAGACACAGAATCTTTCACCAACAGGTATAAGTAGGCAAACTTCAAAACAGGCAAACAGTGGGCACAGCAGCACGATCAAAGGCTCACTTTCTTTTACATTATAAGTAGCTGTCATTTTTGTTATTTTTGACCACCTTTGTGGATGACGCAGTAAGTTGCATACTAGGATAAAAACACTGAAATTGTTGATTGCCACCAACTTTGGGCAAGTTGTGGGAGGAAAGTCTTTGGGGGAGAGTCACTAAGTTAAGTTTTAAAAACAGTTATACATACCCAGTACTAACCACATGTGCTTGTTTCATAGATTTCATTTCTTCCAAAAGAAGAGCCTTCTATTGATTCAAAGAAACATTGTGTATTGCGCAATCTGAAACTCTCAGCACATTCTATTTCTCAATAAAACAGTAGCTTTTGACCTAATTTTCATACCCAAAGCTGCTTGAAGCCTGGGAACAATATACTTATTCACAGATTTTGTGTATCTAACATATATAAAGATTGTGATGATGACGATGATGATGATAATGATGGCGACTATGAGATGGATGGATGGATGGATGGATGGATGGATGGATACAGAGTTGCCTTAGATGTTACATTCCACCTGTTAATTTCCATCCCAGATCATGGAGAAATAGAATAGACCTTAACGAAGGAGCAGTATTGGAATAGAACAGATTTACCTTTCCTCTCCCCTGGAGAATTTAAAATCTGTCCCATATGAGACTGAGATGGAGTGAGTCTTAGTCGAAAATTTTAGAATTAAATATCTTATCAGCCCAGCCTTCATCCATTCTATGACTTGTTTAAACATGCCATTGTTGCAACACCATATTTGCAATTCAGATAATCCAGGGTTTTAAGAAACAAAGCTCCCAAATAAAGCTTCGGAGCTTTGCTTAAATTTTAAATACCACTGGCAGAGGGCAATGACTCACTCTAATACATTCCAGTGGAAGAGGCTGAAATTAATAAGAAATTATTTCTATGATGTCTGTTTCTGCATTCAGATATTTTACAGGGAATGCCAGTTTTACAGAAGCATTTAACAAAGTTCACTCTGAGTATTCTTGTACTTGAACCCATCCATGGCACAAACACAGAACAGTAATATTATTTTTTTCTGTAACAGCCCCATGCCATTGTTTTCAGGTGGTCTCCAATCCATAAGTGAGATATTTTTTAAATTATCTTTAGCTATATCAGGTTGAAGCAGTCTTTTCCTCCTTTATACTGATAATGTCAGGGGCTCAGCCTCAAGATATATAAAATCTTTTAGACTTTATCACCCATTCTTTTGAAGAAAATTTAGGTGGTTGCAGTAAATTGAAATGAAGGCAATAGAGATTGGCAACGGGAACACCAAATGTCATGCTATTATTGCTTTCGGCTCACTCAGAGATAAGAGTAGATGGGATTTTGAGATGGCTTTGGAAAAAGACACTATGAAAGTTATATCACTGGGAGGTTTTCGCTTGTCTCATTGTCAGCATTGGAATTGCATTCAGATCTACATTTTGATTAATTTCAGCCATAGGATCCCAGTGTGGCTTGAATGATATGATTGCAATGCGGTATTTTTTAATAACAGAATATTGTCCATCAGTTTCAATGGTCTAAATGAATTGGTTGTCAGCAAGACAAACTTGGAAAAAATATTTTAAATTGCAGTACAGGTTTACTACCAAATTTCAGTTTTTTCTTTCTTTTCCTTTCCTTTCCATTATCCTTGGTAGTACAGGGGTTTAAGGCACCCTGTTATTAAACTGGTTATTAAGACCAGCTGCCTGCAATTACTGCAGGGTTCGAATCTCGCCAAGGCTCAAGGTTGACTCAGCCTTCCATCCTTTCTAAGGTAGGTGAAATGAGGACCCAGTTTGTGGGGGTAATAAGCTGACTTTGTATAAATATACAAAAGGATGAATGCTATTGCTGAGCACATTGTAAGCCGCCCTGAGTCTTCGGAGAAGGGCGGCATATAAATCAAATTAAAAAAAAAAAATCCTAGTATATGGATAATGTTCAAGATCTGAAGTTTTTCAGTGAGATTGAACCCTTGTATGGCTCTATCTGTCCAGGAAGGTCCTGATTCTTTGATACTGCAGGATAGTTTTTGAAGTGCCTTTTTTAAAAATGTTGCTATTAAATGGGTGAACACATTCTGTATCTTCTAAATTCCCTTAATACAACCCAGGAACCCTCTCTGAAAATTTCCAGGATTAATTTCTGTGAGTCTTTAAGTATATTCTGGCAGGTTGGGGGCAAATGAATAACAATATAAAATATAATGCTATATATTTTATATAATCCAATATAAAATCACAGGCATGTTAATCAGTCAGCATTAAATCTAATACCCTACAAAACAATTCAATTGTTATTATTTATTTGATTATTTCATCATATTTATACAATATCTCGGACAAGTCATAACAAAAAACACGTTTTGGCACCTACAGAACAGTGGTGGGTTGCCCCCGATTCGCACCGGTTCTATAGAACCGGTAGTAAAACTGGCGGGAGGCTCCACCCACCGACCCCGACATCATCAGAACACTTCTGCGCATGCGCAGAAGAGCACGTATGGCCCCGTTGCAAACAAGTAGTAAAGGTAAGTAGAACTCACCCCTGCTACAGAAATTGGGAAGTCTTGGACATATCTAGACATATAGTCTGAGAACTTACATAGTATATATTCAGACATTAAAATCAACTTCAAATCATTAACAAAAGTAATATTATAGAGATTGATATAACAACAACTGAATCACCTCATAAAATGTCACCCATTACAGGCTTATAGTGAATTGTGCTGGGCTTCAAATAGTATCAACTTCAGGAGCAGTCAGTGGTGTGAGTGGAATATAATTGCAGATATATAGTAGGACAGTGCAATTCTCCCAATTTGTGGAAATCTTTGCAATTCTACTTATAGCTTACAACAAAAATGGTTACACTAAGATCAATCCATTTTGAAGCATCCGTTGGGTATTTATGAATGTTCTCATCACCAAGAATATATTTTTTGGCTTATGCGAGGATAGTTTTAGAAATTCTTGCTTGCAATCAGTTCTCTGACAATTGGGATAAGAAAACTTTTGTATTATAAAATTAACATTTCCTGTGATAGAACAGGGGGAAAAAATTAGGCATTAAATCACTGAAGCATAAAATAAACCCTACAATGTTCTTTTAAAGTACAGGAGAATTCTAACAACTCAACCACAGAATATAACCCAAAGCACATACATATTCTTTTGGAACAGAAAATCAATTCAAATTTATCCCATTATTTTCTTGTTCTTCTACTTTTGGCATTTCGAAATACATCTTCACTTTGGAGTAGTAGTTAAAGGTGCCAGACTAGAAACCAGGAGACGGTAAATTTTAGTCCTGCCTTAGGCTGAAAACCAGCTGGGAGATTTTGGATCACTCACTCTATTTTAGCTCCTGAAACAGGGAAACCACTTCCAATAATGTTGCCAAGAAATTACAATGGCTTGCCCAGGTAATACTCAAAAGTCAAGACTCTGACTCAAAGTAAACAAGTTAAAATAACTCTGAATATTGTCTCAATGTTAGAAAAGCTCTGTGTACATATATACAGCAAAAATCAACAACTTTTTCATCATTATCATCTTCTTATTTATGATAAAGCGCAAACGAGTAAATAAATGTAAGATGTAAATTTTATATATAACAATAAAAAGACGTCTCATGAAATTTCAAATCAGACAAAATTCCAGCAATTTCATTGTTAAACTTTTTTAAAGAAGAGATTGGATAACCATTTGTCTGAACTGGTAAGGTTTCCTGCCTAAGCAGGGGGTTGGACTAGAAGACCTCCAAAGTCCCTTCCAACTCTGTTACTCTAAATTCTCCTGAGTCCTGAATGTCTTTTTATTTATTTATTTATTTTTAGTGTATGGCACAAGTTAGCCAGGGATCACCAAGGTGGCTGGATGCCTCTGTGAAAGGAAGCTTTTCGGGTAGTGTTATCTTACCCGTGGGATGACTGATTACCAGTTGGCAGTCGGGGGAGGATCCTTTCCTGTCCCTATGAGGTTTATTCACTCACAGGAATTGAACCTCTGAGCTGCGGACCTCAGTGGAGTGCAGGCTCAGGGTCTTACCACGTGAGCTGTGGTGAAATCCAATTTTTTTTTACTATTGGTTCTGTGGGCATGGCTTGGTAGGTGTAGTGTGGCTTGGTGGGCATGGCTTGGTGGGAATGGCAGGGGAAGGATACTGCAAAATCTCCATTCCCACATCACTCCAGGGGAAGGATACTGCAAAATCTCCATCCCACCCCATTCCAGGGGAAGGATATTGCAAAATCTCTATTCCCACCCCACTCTGGGGCCAGCCAGAGGTGGTATTTGTCAGTTCTCCGAACTGCTCAAAATTTCTGCTACTGGTTTCCAGAACCTGCTTTGGAACCTGCTGGATTTCACCCCTGCATGTGAGCCACTGAAGCCTCCCTCCCCCGCACCCCCGAATGTCTGAAAACTCATGATATTGTTAACAAAAATATTCTTGACATATTTGCCAGATTTGGAAAATTTCAGATTTTTTTTTAAAAAAGTTATTCTATTTTTACTGTCATGGAAGGCAAAAAAAAAATAGAACCCAACTCTGAGGAAGAAGATCTCACACTTTATTAGGATCAATTGTTGGGTTCCCATTTACATAAGACAACAAAACAACAATAGAAATATCATTTTTTAATGCAAATTCTGAATTGTGGGCAGGAAATTCTAGGGGTCTGATTTCTGTCAAGATCTTAAGACCATATAGGAAAATACAGATCCCTCACACGCTGGACATAAACTGTTTCAACTTCTTCCCTCAAGATGATGCTATAGGACATTGCACTCCAAAACAACTAGACAGAAGGACAGTTTCCCCCCCCTCCATGCCATCACTTTGCCAAACAACTAATTCCCACAACATTGTCAAACTACCTACTAGGGTAGTGGTGGGATTCAACCAGTGTAAGAACCGGTTTGCTGAGCACGCACAGTGCATTTGAAAACAGCTCTAAACCTTACCTTCTACTGCAGCCCTGGTGAGTAAAACAGCTGAGATGTGGCAATCCGCTCTGCCACGCCTATCAGCTGGGCTTCAAATGAAGGAAATATAGGTCGCTGTATCGCAGGAGCAGGCAGGCAGGCCCAGCTAATCATCTGAGAGAACCAGTTAAACCGTTCTCAGCTGATGGTTGGAGCGATCAGTTCGCCCAAACTGGATGACTCCCACCCCTGTACTAGGGCTACATTACTATCGTCTTTCTCATCTTTCCTATTACCTATTCCCTTATCTTCTTATGGCTATAATTTTGTTGCTAGTATTTTACGATTTATATTAATTGTTTTATTTAGTATCCTAGTATCATTTATGCTGATTGCTTATTTAGTATCCTAGGACTATCACCTAGTGTTGTATCTTATGATTTCTGTTGAACGTATCTTGTTTTTGTTTTGTTTTGTTTTTATTAAATTTATATACCTACTCCCTACTCCCGAAGGACTCAGGGCAGTGAACAGGCACAGAATAAAATACATAGATACAAAAGTTAGAAACATAATTAAAACCAGATTAAATAATTTAGCCCGAGACAATTAAAAATCCCAATAATTTAAAACAGATTAAAATTTTGATTTAAAAGAATTTTTAAAAAGGGGAGAAAATTAGGCCAGGCCGGCTTGCTGGAATAGGAGGGTCTTAAGAGCACGGTAGAAAGTGTGCAGATCCGGGATCCTCCGTATCTCTGGGGGGAGCTCGTTCCAGATGGTGGGTGCCCCCACAGAGAAGGCCCTCCCCCTGGGGGCCGCTAGTTGACATTGTTTGGCTGACAGCACCCAGAGGAGCCCCTCTCTATGAGAGCGTACTGGCCGGCGGGAGGCTGTTTGTGGTAGTAGGCGGTCCTGTAAATAACCAGGTCCTAAGCCATGGGGCGCTCTAAAGGTGATGACCAAAACCTTGAAGCGCACCTGGAAGACCATTGGGAGCCAGTGCAGCTCGCACAGGAGAGGTGTCACATGGGAGTGCCATGTTGCTCCCATAACCACCCGCGTGGCCGCACTCTGAGCCAGTTGGAGCCTCCGGGTGCTCCTTAAGGGGAGCCCCATGTAGAGAGCGTTACAGTAGTCCAGGTGGGAAGTGACGAGGGCATGAGTGACTGTGTGTAGGGAGTCCCGATCCAGAAAGGGATGCAACTGGCGAATCAGGCGAACCTGATGAAAAATCATCTTACAATGATTATGATCATGATTTATCACTTGTTGCTTGTATGTACACTGAGAGCTTATGCACCGGAGTCAAATTTCTTGAGTGTCCGATCACACTTGGCCAATAAAGAATTCTATTCTATTCTCAGTTAAGTTTGATTGGGTAAGGAGATCTGTGTTATTATTAAGAAAAATTTGCTTTTAAAGCAGATCTCACTATTCCTACAATAAGAGTGGTATGTGGGTGACAATTAAGACCCTTTGGGGTGGAAAGTCTGTGGTTTTTGTCCAAATATTTTCAACAACCCTGTTGAAAGCTAGTGTAATTTCTAATGTAATTGTTGCATTTTATTTATTAAGTTCGTTATTAGGTGACAAGATGGCTGGAGTTTGCTGCTTTTTGCAGCATTTCTTTCTTTTTGGTCAAAAGGGGTTAAGGGTTTTTTGGGGGGGACAGGAATGAATGAATGAATAAATAAATAAATAAATAACTTTATTGCCATTGTATGTGTATACCTAGTATACCCATACAATGAAATTCACTTAACACCCAAAGCCAGGTCCAACACAGATAATAGTTCTTTGGGATCTAACTAATGTGGCAGATGAACCTGGTCTCTGTCATATTTGAGAGAATAAAGGGAAATATCCTAGATATCAACTCTGATCTTGTTTCAGCCAAAAGATGGGGGTTCAACAGCTGCCATACAGGTATCACAGATGCTTCCTTAATCCACAGGTACCTTGCTGCCGGTATATAAGATTGTAACATAAGGCCCCTCAAATCTTAACTTGCAAGGTTAATTTAACTTATCCAGGAACAATTATTTATGGACCGAAAAATATCCTATTGTGTTAACTATAATCGTTCATTTTATGATGGTTTCACAGTGATATTTTTTACCTCCTAAGTGTTTCTGTATTGCTGTATAATTAAAAGTAAAATCATTCTTGCTTTTAAAATCTATTTTTTTAAAAAAGCAATTCACCAGCAGTTATAATGATCAACATGAAAAGCTGCAATCATTTGTATTATTCTATTTCTCCAAAAATAGGACAAAAGTATTGCTTATTTGTAAGTTGACTTTAATGAAGGCACCAGCAGCGAAAACCATTATAAGTGGGCATGTTATGAATAATCAACTTTCTATACAGAAACATGGAGATACAATTCAATATTTGTGTGAGTTCTTCCCCTCTAGGCAGGAAGCTGTTTATACCAACATCTCAGCCAGTTAAAGTTTGCTAAACTGTTGCCCATATTACATATATTAATACAAATGTAAAGTAGCTTTAATTCTACCTGTAGTATATACTTATGCCAATGTCATTCTTTTTTGTTATATTAACCCATATGCATTTCATCCTTGGTTTTATGCATTTTTGGTAGAGATGTAGTGCTCTCCAACATATAATGCAACGCAGAGGTGAAATCCAGCAGGTTCTGACAGGTTCTGGAAAACCAGTAGCAGAAATTTTGAATAGTTCGGAGAACCAGCAAATGCCACCTCTGGCTGGCCCCAGAGTGGGGTGAGAATGGAGGTTTTGCAATATCCTTCTCCTAGAGTAGGGAGAGAATGGTGATTTTGCAGTATCCTTCCCCTGCTACGTCCACCAAGCCACGCCCACCAAGCCACCCCCACAGAACTGGTAGTAAAAAAATTGGATTTCACCACTGATGCAATGCCACCTCCTCTTTTGTTAGGTCTGTTTCTTTTGAACAATTGTGTCAGCACTTCAACCTGCATTTACTCTAGTGCTAACATAAAAAGGAGAAGAGGGGGCAGCTGGCAAGAGGACGCTTGACATTTCACCTACTTATTTTCCTTGAAGATAATATCCCTAGGAGATGAGAGGGAGGGGGACATTCCTGGGAGCTTAGGTAGTAGATATGGGGAGAGTGATTGGAAGAAGGCCAATGGGACGCAGAGATTTGGGGAACGGAAAGGGAGGGTTTGGGGTCAGGAAGTCAGAGTTGGCTACGCCACGATCGGGGACAGATTGTTGTGCTTAATAAAATGAAAGATTTCTTCAAAGACTATCTGTTTGGAAATGCAATTTATTTTATTTGAGACAATATCGAAACCTGACAAGTTGTTTATATCTTTCCAACAGAAGATTCCAGTCATGACTTTCATCCTACCAAGTTTCAGTATTGGGAACTATATTATATCTGCCATCATGTACTAGTACTTCAAGTTCATCCTGTTTACTCCCCAGACTTTGAGTGTTGGTGTATAGACATCTGAGTCCTTTATGGCTGATCCTGGATGTGCTTCCTACATCTCTTGCTTTACATTTGAGGGGTTTTTTTTCTTTCCCACCACTCCCTACCTACTTGTTTTATTGGCTATCTTGGAAGTTTATGCTTGGTATTAGGTCCTTAAGATTGGTGTCCCTTCCCCCTCAATTTTAGTTTAAAGCTGAGCCAGTTGTTTTCCAAACACATTCTTCCCAGTTCTAGTGAGGTGCAGTTCATTCAGAGGTGGTATTCAGCAGGTTCTGACCAGTACTGGAGAACTGATAGCGGAAATTTTGAGTGGTTCAGAGAACTGGTAAATACCACCACTGACTGGCCCCTCCCCCATCTATTCTCTGCCTCCCGAGTGCCAGTTGATCGGAAGGAAATGGGGATTTTGCAGTAACCTTCCCCTGGAGTGGGGAGGGAATGGAGAGTTTACAGTATCCTTCCCCTGGAGTGGGGTGGGAATGGAGATTTTACAGTATCCTTCCCCTGGTGGGCATGGCAGGCCCACCAAGTCATGCCCACAGAAACAGTAGTAAAAAAAAATTGAATCCCACCACTGAGCCCATCCCTTGCCAGAAGCCCTTCATGTAGGAAATGCAGACTGTGGTGTAGGAATCCGAAGTTCTCTTGGCAGCACCAGCCCTTAAGCCAGTGGTCTGTTTCTAAAATCCTTTGTTCCCTCATTGGATGTTGACCTTTTGTTGGAAGTACATATGATATCATTTTCAGGTTCATTCCCTCATGAAGGAGAAGAAAGGGATAGTAATCTGTGGACTTGATTATTTTAGTAAGGTTCTCAGCCACATCTTTGATTTTTGCTCTAAAGAGACAACATACCTCCTGTTGTGACTCCAACCCCTGAGGCCGACTTATCGGAGGGAGAAGGCTCTGAACATGAAGGAGAGGAGTTGGCCAGGCCTCCCTCTCCAGGACCCTCCTCTCTGGCAATGCCTCAGGTGTCTCCTGAAGGAGAAGAGATTGGCCAGGAGCCAGGCATCTCCTCGCAGTCGGACAGTGACGGAGATAAGACTTGGCTGGATCCACGCCAACGTCGGAGAGACAAGCGCACGCAGCAAAAAAAGAGGCGTGCCAGAGATTAAGTTTAGTCACTGGACCACACCCCACAGGGGATAAAAGGGGGTGAGGTGGCCATTCAGACTCTGTGACGGACAAAACTAACTACTAGCGAGTCACATTGTATCTTTGAAACAACGTTATCTGCCTTGGATTTAATACGGACTGGACTTGACAATTCTTGAACTGTGTGTATCTTGTTTGGGTTTATCTGACGGAGGAACAACCCCTCCCTCTATGAGTAAAGTTCTTGGCAAGCAGCTACTGGGTTGCTGCCAATCCTCTTATCGAAAGAATTTGTTGTCTGCCAGTTTTATTTAACCCCTGGCTATCTGTTTGTGTGCATGTGTGAGACGGGGACAGAACACCTCCGTAGATTGATTGTCCAGTCTACAGATCGCTGATTCTTTAGGTACTGGGAAGGAATAACTGATGGAGTAATCAAAACAAGCCCACATGGAACTTTTGTCACTGATAACATAAAAAGAATTCTACCTCATTTTACAATTATGCATATAAGAGAAAAATGTAATTGGAGAAGAACAAACAAATTTTGTAACTCTGAAAGCAGAAAGGAAGAACACTAAATTAGACGATTTAGAAAAAGTGAAATTTAGTTGATTAGAATAGGAAATTTAAATCAGTTTATTATTTTGCATGGTATAGCAATACCAATAGCACTTAGACTTATATATCACTTTACAGTACTTTGCAGCACTCTCTATACAGTTTAAAATGTCTAGCATATTGCCCACAACAATCTTGGTCCTCGTTTTATCAACCTTGGAAGGCTGAGTCAACCTTGGGCCGGTCAGGATTGAACTCCTGGCAATCGACAGAGTTAGCCTGTAATATGAATTCTAACCACTGCACCACCACAGCTCTTTATAAATATATACCTAATATAATTACAAATCATGTATACCTAATGATACTTTAGAAACTCATCATCCCCAACTCACCACCTTCAACTCTTCACGGCCAACTCGCTGTGAGACAACTTGCTACGGGACAAGAGTTACACTAAATTCAAGGAATGGTAGAATTTAGTATTTTGGTATTTTAAAAAAAATAATTAAATTGAATTGTTAAATTGTTCCACAGCGGGTTGACTGCGGCAAGTTGTCCCATTCCACATTTTAGATGCCTTATTTATTAACAGATATTTTCAGTTTGTAGTTTATTTCTGAATTCTTTTTATTCTTTTTACATGTCTTTTCTCTTGTTGTTTATACAGTTTTTCTAAATTGTTTGTTTTAAAAATAGAAAAACAGTTTTTGATTTGGTAAAAAAATAATAATGTAGGAAATAAATAGCTGTACGATAGCAATGTGTTCTTCATGAGGCTATCCTTGAATATCATTTAAAAGCTTCAGCTAGTGCACAGATAATTACTGTATGGGCATACAAAAACTTGCTCACTACTACAACAGCTGCTTTGGCTGCCAGTTAGATTCTGGGTAATTGTCTACTTTGTAAAAAGTTGCATAGTATAGGCCAGAGATGGCTAACCTTTTTGCCATCGCGTGCCAAAAGCAGGGGGAGTGCGGGGGGGGGTCACGTGCATACGTGCCCACACCCATAATTCAATGAGCCCCACCCCCGTGCCTGCACGCACGACCCCCCCACGCGACCTCCGCTTTTGGCACGCGATGTCACGGTGGGCCCAGTAGGCCTGTTTTTTGCCCTCCCCAGGCTCCAGAGGCTTTCTTGGAGCCTGGGGAGGGTGAAAACGGCCTTCCTCAGCCCTCCGGAGACCCTCCAGAGGCTGGAAATGGCCTGTTTCCTGACTTCTGGTGGGCCCGGAAGGCCAGAAAATTAGCTAGCTGGCACATGCATGTGCACTGGAGCTGAGCTAGGGCAATGCTCGCGTACCCACAGATATGGCTCTGCGTGCCACCTGTGGCATGTGTGCCATAGGTTTGCCATCACGGGTATAGGCCATGGATATTTTTGAAATTGCCTGCTCCAATTCTAACTGAACCTAGTGTGATTAGGGACAGAGAGAATGCTTTGGTACAAACCATGAAAAAATACAATCTGCAGGAATTCAATTAGGGTGGCAGTACCAAGGTGAATGCCATCTGTAGCATGATATTCTTGGCAATAGTGCTCCTCCTCTGGAATAGCCTAGGCGTAAATATTCCATCTTTATTAGATTTATATCCTTGATTTCGTGTAAGGCAATCGGTATTTGCAATCTAAAGCAGCACATCAGTGGAAGAAAGTAAATAAAAAGCTTGTACATGAGCTGAATTAAGTTTTGCAGTGATGATTCTTTATTCGTCACCAATGGCTATTTTAAGTAACATTAATGCAGACACTATTCTAACTTACCAGTATTATTTGTACTGATTTGTTAACACAGTTTTACAAAATGCCTGTTAAAACCAGATTGGCTACAAAGTAGAAAACAGACATGAAAGACATGCAATCTTCCAAGCGGAGATTGGAGAAGAGATTGTGGATTATTGATACCTTCGGATTCAAATAATTTAACAACCGGTTCTCTGCCCTAATGACCGGCTGGGTGGATATGGCCTTGGTGGGCATGGCCAAGGGTGTGAAAGGCAGCACTTGGCCTCCTGCACCCCCCTGGGAGCAAAAACGGGCTGTGGGAGACCCCATCACCCCCCCTGGTGCCCCATTTTGGGCCTAGTAGGCCTCCGTGCAGGCTCCTGGGAGCAAAAACAGGGCACGTGGGGACTTCTGAAGGAGTGGGGAGGGGAGGGGAGGGGCCAGCCAAAAATTTAACAACCGGTTCAGCCGAAATGGTGTGAACCAGTTGAATCCCACTACTGGATACCTTCTGTACAGATTTATAAAATTAAAAACAGTCGTACGATAATAAGATTTGACATGGAAAACAAACAGTGAGAATATAAGGTTAATGTAAGTAGTAGATTCAGTACATGTGCAAGTGACAACCTGAGGAATTATGAGAAAAGATAAGAAACATGGGGTGGGGGGGACCCAGAAATTTCAGAGAAGAAAAGAGATAAGTAGTTTTTAAAACAAGCTTTGAAGACACCAATGTAGAGAGAGGATTAAATTCCTGGAAAATAAAAAAGACATAAAACTGAATGCAGACATTTGACATAAAAAAAATGTATAAGAAAAAAAATGTTTTAATCAAACTTTTCAACAAACAGGAAAATAAGAAGAAAGAAGAAGGGGGAAATGTGCTTTAAAGATCAGAGAAACCACACTAAATTTAAAGCTTTGTAGGAATATTCAACAGCAATCATAAACAAGATCTAATATGACAAATGAGGTTAAAAAAAGATGGCATAGTGAAACCATTTACAAAAGAAATTATAGAGTGACAGAAATATTTGTAGGAAATAAAATATTCATGGAAATGACTCCATTAGAAGGTAAATATGCGAGGATTTATAAATACAGCTGTCTGCTAGAAAAGCACCAGATGAAATACCTGTTCAATATTTTGTTTAATGTCTTTCCTAAGAGGAAAAAAAAAACAGGGAAGGTTAATTGATAAAAATATAGTTCAGGAATGCCTCTTTACTTTGAAGGAGCTTAAATCTTCAGAGTCAAATTAATTTCCCTCTAGCATACTGAAGGAACTAATTGATAATTGGCCAAATACTAACGTATTACTTTTGAGAATTCTGGATAACTGATGAAGTGACGGCAGGAGAGCAAATATCCCATATTTTAAAATGAGGGAGGGGAAGGAAAAAGGAGAGAGGAAAAAGAAACTACAGTCTATTCAGTATGAAATTGATATCTGGATGATTGTAGAGCAGAATATAAACAGACCGGCCTATACGTATTCTAAAGCAAAGCAGTAATTACCAGAAATCAGCAAAGATTTGTCAAGAACAATTTTTGCTCATGTTTTGATTGGGTAAGAAGATCCTTAACAAAGAAAGGAAATGCTACAAATACCATATCTTTTGATTTCAGCAACAAAATACCATATTCCTTGCTGATCAACAAGTTATTTAAATGTGGGTTGGACCTTGGATGCTAGATAGTCGGTTGATTCATAAGCATTTTTGAATATGCTTATGAATCAACCGATTATCTAGCATTCACGGTCATTAAATTGGGGGATCATATTAGTGATCAGTCTTGGGTCCTGTGCTCATCAATATTTTCCTGAATGATTTAGAGGACAAGGTGATTGAGATGTTTATTCAATTTACATATGAAAAATAAACTTGAGGAAGCTAATTAATTGAGCAAGCTGATTTATATCTGGAAGACAAAAATAAAATTATAATATTTTTTTCCATTAAAATTGGTCTAAAATTGTCTAAAAAGAAATGGTCAAAAAGTGATGAAATGAAATGTAACAATTGTCAGGCGCATTCAAATTTCTTCCCTAATGAAACAAAGTGGATGGGGCATACTCAGCACAGTAAGCAATAGTTTTTGAAAGTCTTCCTTTTTTTTTAATTTTAAAAAACAAACTTTATTAAATTTAAAAATATTAAAAAAAGGGAAAATATACAAATTTTCTCAATCATAAAATTACATTTTCAATCCACAATTACACTAACAAACTAAATACATGTGATTATATAAACACATATATACAAACAGTGACTTATTTACCTATTCTATTTATCTGACGGTGCAGTCTTTATTGCTTGAATTTTCCCTAATTCTTATCTTTACCCTTTTTTCCTTTGGTTTATCCACTTATACCATGTATTTCATACTATAAAATATTTTGAGTCTTCCTTGTCTTTTAATTCTAGAGTTCATTTATCCATTTCTGCATATGTATAAATTTTTTGAATTACTTCCTGATCCGTTGGCATACGATCTGTTTTCATATTGTGCTAATGCCAGTCTGGCCACCGTAATTATATGTAGTGTTAAATATTTTATGTCTTTTCTAATATTCCTTTTTATCATGCCTAATAAGAAAACTTCTGGTTCTAATTCAATTTCTTGATCTATTATTTCTACTATCCATGTTTTTATTTTTTTTCCAATATTTCTTTATTTCTGGGCAAAGCCACCAAACATGGAAAAAAGTACCCTGAGCTTGTTTGCATTTCCAAAAAACAGGATTACATTCGGGTACATTTTTGCTAGCCTTGAGGGAGCTAGATATCATCTGTACCACATCTTATAATGGTTCTCCTTATATGCTGCCGATTTTGTTATACTATAATGGTTTTCCCATACCCTCTCCCATTCTTCTAACTGTATGTTATGCCCGATGTTCTTTGCCCATGCTATCATCTGTCCTTTAACCAGTTCTTCTGCCAAATCGAATTCTAATAAGTATTTGTACATTTTTGAAATTAGTTTTCCTTCTTTGGATTCTAATAATTTATCTAATCTGTTTGGTTTTGGGTCTATTCCTCCCTCCTCTTGGTCTTTTCTGAATCTTATTTTTATTTGTGAATAGGGCCACCAGTCTATTAATATTCTTTGTTCATTAGGTTTTTCCCTTGTTTTCAATACTCTTTGTGAATCTAATATTTCTCTGTATCTTAACAGTTTTTGTTTTACTAATAAATTGGGATGAGTTATTGCTTCTATCGTTGATAACCAGCCGGGAACTTTCATATAATGTTTGCTTTTATCTCTTGCCATATGTCAATTAATGATTTCCTAATAATATGGTTATTAAAATGTTTGAATATTTTATTTCTGGGACTCCATAAAAAGGCATGCCATCCCTTCATTAAATCGTGACCCTCTAAATTTAATAATCTTTGATTTTCCAGGGTTACCCATTCTCTAATCCATGTTAAATTTGAGGCTTTATAATATTTTTCCCATGCCGGGAGTCCAAATCCACCTCTAGTTTTGTCATCTTGTAATATACTTAATTTAATTCTTGATTTTTTCCCCTCCCACACAAATTTTGTAGCTATTTTATCCAAATTGCTAAAAAATTTCTTATCTAATTTTATTGGGATAATTTTATTGGAATAAATAAAGGAGTCTTGGCAGTATATTTGATTTTATTGCTGCAATTCTCCCCAACAATGACAATTTTAATTTTCCCCATTTTTCCAAATCTTTTATTTTTTGGACCAAAGGTCCATAGTTATTCTCTTTTATCATTGTACTTCTGGCTGTCATATTTATCCCTAGGTATTTCACTTTTTTGACTACCTGTAATCCTGAATCTTTTGCTAATTTCTCTACATGTTTTGCTGTTATATTTTTTGTTATCATTTTAGTCTTTTCCTTATTAATTTTTAGACCGGCTACATTTCCAAATTCCTCAATTTCTTTTATTAATTTGGGTGTTATTTTTATTGGATCTTCTATGAAGAAGACAAGGTCATCCGCAAAGGCTTGGACCTTGTATTCTTCTTTTGTTACTTTTAATCCTTTTATTTTTTTATTTGACCTAATTCTGATTAGCAAGTTTTCCAGAATCATAATAAAAAGTAAGGGCAACAATGGGCAGCCCTGCCTTACTCCTTTATTTATTCCAAAGAATTTTGTTGGGTCCCCATTTACTAATACGCTAGCCTTTTGATTCTTATATATTGACGATATCATTCTTTTAAATTTCTCTCCGAATTTCATATTTTTAATTTGGTGTGTCATAAACTGCCAATTAACTTGGTCAAATGCTTTTTGTGCATCCAGAAATATCAGTGCTACCTGTCTTTCTGGATGCATCTTATAGTATTCTAAAACATTTATTACCATTCTTATATTATTTTTTATTTGTCTTGTAGGCAAGAAACCGTTTTGATCCTGATGTATTCTATTATTTACTATTTTTTTCATCCTATTTGCAATTATGCCCATAAAAATTTTATAATTGGCATTTAATAAGGAGATTGGGCTATAATTTTTTATTAATGTTGTATCTGCTCCCTCTTTCGGTATCAGGGAAATATATGCTTCCCTCCATGTATTTGGTAACTTTGCCTCCGTCAATGCCTCATTATATATTTCTAATAATATCTCATTTAGTGAGTCCCCTAAATTTTTATAAAACTCCATTGGTAGGCCATCGGTCCCCGGTGTTTTGTTATTTTTTTTAGAAAGTCTTCTTAATTGATTACAAATGGAATATGAGTCAGCAATGTTATACGGCTGCAAAAAGAGAAATGTACGTTAGTCTGAATCATCAAGTTTATCTTTCAAGGTTAGAAAGTACTGATAAATTGTTCCATTTTATTCTTTTTCCCTGAGACTTCACATCAAGTACTCTATCCAGTTCTGGGCACTGCACTTCAAAAAGGAATTTGTGAAACTGTGTAATATTCTTTTCCCAAGGACCTTATCAACATATTCTTGGAGATAAAGTACTATTTTTACATTACTGATTCCAGCAAAATCTTGCTGGGGATCTATGGGGAACATAGTGAAATCAATAAAAAAGTAAAGGTTCCCCTCGCACATATGTGTAGTCATTCCCAACTCTAGGGGCCGGTGCTCATCTCCATTTCAAAGCCAAAGAGCCAGCGCTGTCCAAAGACGTCTCCCTGATCATGTGGCCAACATGACTAAATGCCAAAGGCGCACGGAACGTTGTTACCTTCCAACCAAAGGTGGTCCCTATTTTTCTACTTGCATTTTTTACGTGCTTTCGAACTGTTAGGTTGGCAGAAGCTGGGACAAGTAACGGGAGCTCACCCCATTATGCGGCGCTAGGGATTCGAACTGCTGAACTTTCATTCAACAAGCTTGGTGTTTTAGCCACTGAGCCACCGCATGAAATCAATAGGCTTGACAAAAATCTGTAACTCCCAACAACACCAGTTACCCTGGCCTAAAATGGTGTATGCTGGAGTTGTAGATTACTTGGTCATGTCTTCCAGTGGTAAAATGCAAATTTTTTTACTAGTAGTTCTGTGGGCGTGGCTTGATGGGCGTGGTGTGACTTGGTGGGCATGGCTTGGTGGGCATGGCAGGGGAAGGATACTGCAAAATCTCCATTCCCACCCCACTCTGGGGCCAGTCACAGGTGGGACTTGCCGGTTCTCCGAACTGCTCAAAATTTCTGCTACCGGTTCTCCAGAACCTGTCAGAACCTGCTGGATTTTACCCCTGATGTATTCCCTACTTTTTAAAAAATAAAAATTGCAAATAGATGGTATTTCTTTAACTTTTATCCAATCTATGGATAATGACACAATTTTTGGTGAAATCAAAAAAGCCCAATAAAATTATCACCATAACATTTCCTGCTGTATGTGTATGTATATGGAAGGAGAGAGGGAGTACCAGAATTATATGACTAACTACTAAGTGAAATGTCAAAAAGGAAATATATATATATGGCATTTATCTTAAATCTATACAAGCATCATATACACATGATCTGTTTTATGGGACTGCAGTAGAACAAGATTATGCTACAGTAGAAATCTACAGTGGGTTAAATCATTCAAAGGACTAATGTTACATGATGTGGTACTGGGTCTAATAATATGCTTTTATATTAATCAGCTAACAAAATATAATTCTTTAATTTTGGAAATGAGTAGTATATAAAACTCTAGATATCTCATTTGTTGTAAACATACCTGCTCCCAAGTAAAAGGGCCTGATTCCATTAAGTCGTATTTGTAAAAGCGGAGAATTAAAGATAACATATTTATGCAACACTTAATATGGTAGGAAGCAAAACACAAATCTGTTCAACCTTCCTCTTAACAGCTGCTAGCTGCTAAATGAAATATTTGTAATATGACTAAGCTCATTTAACACAACTTGATCATGTGTTGTTGTTACTTAAGAGCAAAGCAGCCTGTGGAAATAATAATGAGGTACACGTATTCTTCCAAATCCGTTAAAATTGTCTTGAACAATATTATGGACATTGAGACATCTTTTTTTTTTTTTCGTGGCATTCCAGCTGAAATGATATATTTGCAAAGGCTATTAACAGTCACTGCACCATCTGCTTTATATAAGTGATTTACTGTAATTATATCTTATTTCCCTCCCTTCTTTTACAAGGCTTGTTTTTCATAGACTTGACCTCCTTACTGATATTTTTCTGAAATATTTCTTTAGTACATCAAATATAATTTTTAGCATAGCCTAGGAGGGCACAATTTATGATCCATAAAGCCGAAGATGACTCACCAGTTAGATGTTACGGAGCCACCTTGGGTATTTATGCATATGTGCACAACTAAGTTCCAAGTAAGGAGCTGAAAAAAGAGTTTTGAACTACCACATATGGTTTATGATTTATTCACAAGCTATTGAACTGCAACATGAGCCTTGGTGGTGCAGCAGACTAAAGTGCTATTAAGTAGCACCAGCTGCCTGCAATTACTGCAAGTTCAAATCTCACCAGGCTCAAGGTTGACTCAGCCTTCCATCCTTTCGAGGTAGGTAAAATGAGGACCCGGATTGTGGGGGCAATAAACTGACTTTGTATAAAAAAAGAACACCGCTTGGGGGCCCCCCCGAAAGCCCTACTAAGCAGGTATATACAAAAGTATGAAGGCTATTGCTTAACGCATTGTAAGCCGCCCTGAGTCTCCGGAGAAGGGCAGCATATAAATTGAACCAATAAATAAATAAATAAACTATAATGAGATAGGCTATAATAATAACAACATTACAGCCTATCTTGCAACTAACTTGGAAACCAGTGGAAAAAATACCTATAAAATGTGAAATTAGGTGATCATATATTTTTTTAAAAAAATCTTAATTAGTTAATACAATGAAATATTTTAGTTCAGATGCATTAGATACCTCAGAAAATGTTTAATTAAGATTGGATGGGAACCATGGTGTTACTGAAAAAGTAATTGGGAATTTAAAACATGATCTAGTTTTTGTCTTGTTATTGTTACATTTTTATTGAAATCTACAGGAATATAGCTTTGGATGGTAGGTTAAAGATGCATAGAGTATTTCTGCTTGGTTAAATTCCCATCAATTTTGATTCTTCATATCATCAAGAACTGGGATGTGTTGAGAATGGTGAACTTCCAAAATAATTGGTGTGCAGCACCAGAAGGATAAATCTATATCTCATTTGCAGCAATGGATTGTGGATTTGTGTTTTTCTCTCAACATTTGAATTACAGTTTTGGATTTTGTTTTTTTATTACAAAGAGACCCAGAAGAAAACTTTCAAATGAATTGTCATATTATTAATACTGTCACAGGTATGTACTTTGTATATAATAGTATAGCCTTTATTGTCATTGTACATCATATACACAACGAAATTGGATATTAATTGGTCAATTAGTTTAATATAAAGAAAACCATTCTGTTTAAAATCTAAATCCTGTTGGCTTGCCAATGTTGGTTTAGCCCAGTGTTTCTCAACCTTGGTGAATTTAAGATCTGTGGACTTCAACTCCCAGAATTCCCCAGCAGCTGTGTCAACTGGTGTTTCTGAATGATCTTCAAATGTTGTTCTAAGGAGAAGCATTGCAGGAATCCAAGCATGATGTCAGCATTCTAATGCTGCCACAAAGAGGAGAAGAAGAGGCTTAAGTTTTCACTTACTTATTTTCTCTGTAGATAATATCCCCTAGGTGATGGGATGGGAGGGGGGACATTCCTGTGGGTTGAAGTCAGGAGCTGGGGAGACTGACTCTGAAGATGGCCAATGAGACGCTGAGAATTGGGGAACGGAAAGGGAAGGGTTTGGGGTCAGAGGGTTAGTATCGGCTTCAACGTAGTCGGGACCAGATTGTCATACTCAATAAATGGAAGATTTCAGCAAAGATTAGTTGTTTGGAAATGCAATTTATTTGAGATGACATCGAAACCTGACACATAGTGAGTTTCCCCTTTCCTGCATTAGTGGGGTGGGGTGGTAAGACTGAGCCCATTGGGCTAAGAGCTGAAAGTTCTTGTTTCCCAGAAACGCTCTTGTTCTACACATCCTTGCTCCCTCCCCCTTTTCTAGCTTTGGTGCTAGAACCTATCTTATAGCCAAACCATTTTATCTAGCATCTGCCCTTAACCCCTATTTGTAAGACAAAAAGGAATCTTATAGCTTAGAACAGTCTTGGCGAACCTTTTCAGCACCGAGTGCGAAAACGGGAGAGTGTGAACGCGCACAGGGGAGCAGCAGAAACCGGAAGAGCAGCTGAGCTTCTGGTTTCCGGAGTGCTCATGTGTGCCAGTCATATGTGCTTCCGGTTTCTGGCACACATGTGCACACAAAAACCAACTGACTGGCATGCTGTTCTGTACTTGTCTCTTACACACACATAAACAGATATCCACGGGTTAAATAAAACTGGCAGACAACAAATTCTTTCGATAAGAGGATTGGCAGCAACCCAGTAGCTGCTTGCCAAGAACTTTACTCATAGAGGGAGGGGTTGTTCCTCCATCAGATAAACCCAAACAAGATACACACAGTTCAAGAATTGTCAAGTCCAGTCCATATTAAATCCAAAGCAGATATCGTTGTTGCAAAGATACAATGTGACTCGCTAGTAGTTAGTTTTGTCCATCACAGAGTCTGAGTCACCCCCTTATATCCCCTGTGGGGTGTGGTCCAGTGACTCAGCTTAATCTCTGGCATGCCTCCTTTTCTGCTGCGTGCACTTGTCTCTCCGACGCTGGCGTGGATCCAGCCAAGACTTATCTCCGTCACTGTCCGACTGTGAAGAGATACCTGGCTCCAGGCCAATCTCTTCTCCTTCAGGAGACACCTGAGGCATTGCCAGAGAGGAGGGTCCTGGAGAGGGAGGCTTGGCCAACTCCTCTCCTTCATGTTCAGAGCCTTCTCCCTCCGATAAGTCAGCCTCGGGGGTCAGAGTCACAACACATGCATGTACGCGCCGGAAACTGGAAACTCAGCTTTCTGTCACATGCATGTGTGCCAGGGAGCTGCTCTTCCAGTTTCCGCCGCTCCCCCGTGCGCGAACACCAGCTGGCCAGTGTGGGCAGCAATGGGTGATGGCTGACATGCCTAGAGAGATGGCTTTGCGTGCCACTTCTGGCACATGTGCCATAGGTTTACCATTACGGGCTTAGAGTTTATTGACAAGTGCAATAGAAAGGAGAAAAAAACGAAATAAGTTTAAAAATGAAATAAATTCTCAAGTGTTACCCCCTGCCCATTATAGTTTATGTGTGGCTAGGGAAATTAGGCTTCTTGCTCCCCATCCTTTGGAGGTAGACAAAGCTCACAAGTGATGAATACAACAAATTTATTTTTAAAAGAAAGAAAAAGAGAAAGATGCAAACCTACACCTTGAGATTGGAGGTAAAACCGTTCCATGGGAAAAGAGATTAAAATACCGGGCTGCTAAAATTAGTCCCATAGAAAGCTACAGGAGAGAAAATGAGATTCTAAACAGGGACAAGATGATAAGTTTGCTAAGAGCACAGCAGCAACTCTGAAGGGAAAATACACCAGATTGTATAAAGCAACCATAATTCACTGAGGATGTACAGAAAGTAAAAATTTCAGAGAACAATAAATATCCAAGACTATAAAGCTTAATGTTGTGGTCTGCCAGCAGCCTGCAGAGCTGGCAGCAGAGTCGGACCGTGAGGAGGCTGGGGAGGACCATGGGCCAGTCCTGGAGTCTGGGGAAGGCTCAGACGAGGGCTCTGCATCAGAGGCAGAGAAAGGGCCATCTGGGAGGTTTGTGCTGCCTCTGGAGCCTCCAGAGTCAGAACTCAGTAAGGCAGAGGAACAGGAGGAACCTGTTCCTAGTGCATGCATGCACAGAGCTGCCAGAAGGCAAGAACAGCTAAAACAAAAGGGACGATTCGGGAGTAGGGCTCGGAGATGATTGGCCCCTCCCATAAGACTTAAAAGAGGAGCAAAAGTATGTGGGCCTTTGCAGGAAGCAACGTTTGTTCGTTCGGTTCAGCTTAAAGCCTGAAGCTCTGTTTGATTCTGGACTCCTGTGGATTTGCCAATTAGGTCTTTGGCAGCGTGTCAAGGGAGATAAAGGTGGGTGATTATCCCGAAAGACTTCTCCTGAAGGACTCTTTATAACTGATTGGGACTCATCTGTGAATGAACAGAATTCACAGCTGTTGCAATAAAAGAGGTTTTTGGGACTACTCGTGTGTTTTAATGACTCAGGAAGCCTAGGTTAGAACACTTAAATAGCTACACACGCATTCCAAATTAAAGAAAACCTAACAGAATATTTCTAGCAAGACATTTGTGTTTATTTCAAATAAATGTTGCCTGGGACAGCTTTCTTGATATTTCAGTTGTTCCCAGATTTCTCCTCCCTGATGATTCCAGTCAGATAATATCTAATACTGTTTTTCTCAGTCCTGGTTCCCACCTTATCCACTGTTTTCCCTTGTTCCTTTCTTTGAAGTTTGAATTTTAAAAACAACAAAAGGGAGTAGCTGGGGAATCTCACTAGTGAGTGCACAGTTAAGCATCATGTCTCCAATTTGTGACCAAGTTGTACAATGGTCAGTGCCTACTTGGAGTAAATTGCTGGCTTAAAACCAGGAGACTGTGAGTTCTGAGCCTTACTAGACATGAAAAATGGTTGGGTGACTTTGGGCCAGTCACTCTCTACCCAACCCACCGCACAAGATTGTTGTTGTGAGGTAAAATAGAAGGCAGGAGTATTAGATATATCTGCCACTGTGATGAGTCCCCCAGATGCTTCCTCAGATGCCTCTTCAAATGTCAGTTTGGAGAAGAGTGAACCAGTCTCAGGCACATCAGGAGGGGAGTTGGTCATGGCTCCGAGGCAGGACTTGAGAGTACAAGTGAAGGAGAATGGTTGATGGGAAAGAAACTGGAAGGGCAGCCGGCTGAGAGGAATTTGGCTGAAGCACAGCTGCAGCAGTACAACCCTGAGGCTTCAGGTGGGAAAGCACACAGCTGCAGCCGGTCACTGATGAAGAAGAGGAACTGCCTTCTGCAACTGATCCAAGAACACATAGGGCAGAGAAAAGACAGGTGCAGCTAAGGCCAGCCTGACTACTCATGAGGAGGCAGCCAGTCTGTTTTGATAGGCTGCATCACAAGCTGACTATTTAGCACAGCAGACAGATGGAGACAATGCTGGTGTTGTGACCTAGGCCCAAGTAGTTATTACCAGACACAATCAGTCCTAAACAAACATATTTTTATTAGAATAGCTGAGAATTACTTCATTCTCAGCTTAGTCCAAATTAATTCCAAAACAAATTCTTCATAGACAGTCCTTCAGCCTTATCACCAACCTTTGTCTTCTTTGGCACTCTGCCAAAGGCTTTTCTTGACAAAACCCCACAAAGTTCAGAAGAAAGAGATGCCAACAACAAAAAAATGTAGCAAAGTTGCTTTCCTACAAAGATCCCAAGAGCCATTGCTGCTCTTTTAAGCCTTCTGGGAGGGACCAATCATCTCCTGGCCTTACTCCTGAGTCGTTCTTTTTGCTTTAGCTGCTCTTGCCTTCTGGCAGCTCTTCGCATGCATACACTAGGAACAGGCTCCTCCTGTTCCTCTGCCTTTCTGCTATCCACCTCTAGAGGCTCCGGAGTCTGTGTATCGTTCCCAGGTGGCCCTGGCCCCATCTCTTCTTCCAACACAGAGCCCTTATCCAGGCCTTCCCCTGACGTCAGGACTGGCCCATTGTCCTCCCCAGCCTCCTCACTGTCCAACTCCGCTGCCAGCTCCTCAGGCTGCTGGCGGACCACAACAGCTGGGAACAGAGGTGGTATTCAGCCAGTTCATTTCCACCCACCTGCCTGGGCTCTATGCCATCCTATTTAGTTTTGAGGCCGGGTGCATGGGTGGAAGGTGCGCACAAAGCAAGCGTGCGCTAGAGGTGGAGCTCTTGCCTCACAATCAGGAGGTTGTGAGTTCGATCCTAGGTAGAGGCAGATGTAGGGTTTCTCGCTTGGGCAGAGGGTTGGACTCAATGACTTGCAAGATCCCTTCCAACTCTGTTAATCTGTTTACTGTTTACTAATCAGTGATGCTATGTATAAGCGATGTTGATTTTTGAACATGTGCCATGGATTAGGCTGGATTGTTCCCGGTGCTTCTGTTTCCTCCAAACGCTAAAGGAAATGGCGTCTGGCTTCCCAGGATGCACTTGTGTTTGGAGTGAGGGTTGCTGAGAAGATGACCCTTAAAGGGCCGGATCTCAATAAAGATTTGTATTTGGTCACTAGGTGGAGCACAAGATACATTAAAGAACAACAATAGCAATAATAATACATAATTACATACAAACTTTATGCTGGAGACATGATAGTTAATACAAACATTTACATGTCCTAAACAACAGTGAGAAATGTTTGGATTGTCTGTTATTTACCAAACAGGGAGGATGAGGTCATTCCTGGCATGTCAGGAACTGAGTTAATTATTATTAGTTTTTTTTGAAAAACCTTTATTAACACTTAAAATCCAAAAATACAAGTTAAAATACCTCTATAACAAAAATACATCTGTAATAATTATACAACAATGCCCTTGAAGTGATGTCCCGGTGTCTGGAGGCCGTGTGGATCTGGATGGGGAGGAACAGGCTCAGGCTCAACCCATCCAAGACCGAGCGGCTGTGGTTTCCGACGTCCCGATATAGTCAGTTGACACCATCACTGACTATTGGGGGCGAATCGCTGGCCCCCATGGAGAGGGCTCACAACTTGGGTGTCCTCCTGGATTCACAGCTGTCTTTAGAAGAGCACTTGACGGCCGTAACTGGGAGGATTTTTCATCAGGTTAGCCTGATTCGCCAGTTGCGTCCTTTTCTGGATCAGGACTCCCTACACACAGTCACTCATGCTCTCGTCACCTCCCGCCTGAACTATTGTAATGCTCTCTACATGGGGCTCCCCTAGAGGAGCACGCGGAGGATCCAACTGGTGCAGACTGTGGCCGCGCAGGTGGTTATGGGAGCAACATGGCGCTCCCGTGTAACACCTCTCCTAAGCGAGCTGCACTGGCTCCCGCTGGTCTTCCGTGTGCGCTTCAAGGTTTTGGTTACCACCTTTAAAGCGCTCCATGGCTTAGGACCTGGTTATAAGTAATATTCCGAGTCTTCCTTATTGTTTAATTCTAAAGTAAGTTTGTCCATTTCTGCACATTCAAAAATTTTCTGGATTATTGCACAGTCTGTTGGAATAGTGGACATTTTCAAAACTTGCGCAAGTACGATTCTAGCTGCTGTAGTTATATGAATAATTAAATATTTTATCCTTTTAGGATAATTTTCTTTAATAATCCCCAGAAGAAACAGTTCAGGTTTGAATTCTATTTTATAGCGTGTAATTTCTTTTAGCCATTATTATATTTTAATCCAGAATTTTTTAACTTCTGGGCAAAGCCACCATACATGGAAGTAGGTGCCTTGTACTTGATTGCATTTCCAGCAATTAGGTTTTAAGTTGGGGTACATTTTTGCGAGTCTTGTTGGGGCTAAATGCCACCGATAGAATATTTTATACTAGTTTTCTTTATATGCAATGGATTTTGTTAATGTATAATTTTTCTCCCATATTTTTTCCCATTCTTCTAACTCAATATTTTTTGCCTATGCTATCATTGGTCCCTTTTCAATTTCTTCTTCTAAGTCGAAATTTAATAAATAATTATATATTTTAGGTAATTTCTCTTCCGGGCCTGTCAATAATTTATCTAATTGTGTAAATTTTGGTTCAAATCCAAATTCCTCTAAATCTTTTCTGTATCTAGATTGCACCAATCTATGGTTATTCCCTGTTACTTTAATTCTTGGTTAGTTTTTAATCTTCCTCCATTGTCCAAAATTTCATTGTATTTTACCATTTTACCAATATCTAATGTGTTGGGGTACATTCCCCAACACATTAGGAACTGAGTTAATTAATTAATGACTCTGAACAGTCAGCCAAAAGACATTCATGGGAGGCTTCAACTGAGGAGCTGCCATTTGAAAGCCTCTAGTGATGGCAAGGTGTTCCATTGGTTGATTGGTCTCACCCTTAGGAAATTTCTCCTTAGTCCTAGGTTGCTTCTCTCTTTGGTTAATTTCCATTTGTTGTTTCTTGTTGTGCCTTTTGGTACTTTGGAAAATAGATTGACTCCCTCATTTTTGTAGGAGCCCCTCACATTTCCTGACAGAACAATTAATCAGAGGAACAACTTGCCTCCAGAAGTTGTGAATGCTCCAACACTGGAAGTTTTAAAGAAGAGATTGGATAACCATTTGTCTGAAGTGGTGTAGGGTTTCCTGCCTAAGCAGGGAGTTGACTAGAAGACCTCCAAGATCCTTTCCAACTCTATTATTCTATTCTATTCTAAATATTGGAACAGTGCTATTTTATTGTGCCATTTTATTGTGAGTTGGACTAAGCAGAAATTTCCAAAGGGTGAGACCAGGGGTGAAATGCTCTCGGTTCGGACCGGATCGCCTGATCCAGTAGCGATGGTAGCGGGTGGTTCGGAGAACTGGTAGCAAAAATCCCTGCACCCCACCATGTCCAGCTGAGCTGCATGATCTTCAGAGGCTTTTTTTTTAACTTTTAAAAGCATTTTTTTCTACAACTTCTTCCGATGAAAAAATGCTTTTAAAAGTAAAAAAAAAAGTTTTTGATGATCGTGCAGTTCAGCTGGGATCATCAGAGGCTTTTCAAAGCATTTTTTCCTGCAGCCTCTTGGTGGAAGAGGTAGTAAAAAAAATGCTTTGAAAAGTCTCTGACGATCCCAGCTGAGTTGCCTGATGGGCAGAGGCTTTTCAAAGCATTAGAAAAAAATGTTTTGAAAAGTTAAAAAAAAAGAAGTTGGCCACGCCCACCCAGTCACATTACCCCACCCCCAACCAAGCCACTTCCACAGAACCGGTAGTAACAAATTTTACATTTCACCCCTGGGTGAGACCAATCAAGTTGGCCATGCCCATCCAGTCACATGACTCATTTCCCACAGAAAACACCGGGAGCCACAAAACCTGGGTAGGTGTGATTGGGAGGCGGTCATGTGACTGGGTGGGAGTGACATTGAGTTGGCCATGCCCAGACACTCACATGACCATCCAGCCACGCCCACCAAGCAACACCCACAGAACCGATAGGGAAAATTTTTGAATTTCACCACTGCTTGAAGTTGCCATGGGCATCAGCTAAGAGTGTGGGTTTAAACGTCAGATTTCCTCTCTTTTTGCTATCCTTTTTAGCCATTCATATATCATTCAATTATTTGCTCCCGCCTCCCCCTTCATTTTTATTTTTTGGTATTGTTTAGAATGTGACCAAATGCTGCACTCTTTCATTTCCGCTTCATTTCATTTCCATAGCTTAATGCTTCTTTCTGAGTACTCCAGGGGAAGACAGAGGCTTCTTAGTGAATATGCATCAATCACCATATTTTCCTTTTGTTCAAAAGAAAAATGGGCGGGGTAGGAAGTATAACAACACATTTCAAAGTCCCCTTTTGAAATCATCAGCAGATTAATATTCTGCCAAACCAAAGCGGCAACAACACAACCCTTTCCATGAAAATTATGCAGCTGAGAGCAAAACAATTGCAGGCACTACTGGGAACACAACTCTGGCTGCTCGTTTCTCAGCATCTGGTGACATACTAAATGTATTTTCTGTGGTGAAATGGCCCATGCATCTGTAGAAATGTCTCAGCAAGGGCTGGCAAACCATACAATTAATAAATGCATTGATGTCAGGCAGTTAAACTATGTACGAGTTGAATTAATGTTATGAGTTCAATCAAATTGAAAGAATAGAATAGAATAGAGTAGAGTAGAGTAGAGTAGAGTAGAGTAGAATTGAGTAGAGTAGAGTAGAATAGAGTAGAATTGAGTAGAATAGAATAGAATAGAATAGAATAGAATAGAATAGAATAGAATAGAATAGAATAGAATAGAATAGAATTTTTTATTGGCCAAGTGTGATTGGACACACAAGAAATTTGTCTTGATGCATATGCTCACAGTGTACATAAAAGAAAAGATACGTTCATCAAGAATCATAAGGTACCACACTTAATGATAGTCATAGGGTACAAATTAGCAATCAGGAAACAATATCAATATTGATCAAAATCAAAATTAAGTTGATAGAAAACTCTTCCCTTCCTCTTTGCTATCTCCCTCTTCCCATTAAGACAATCGACTCCACTAAGACGGGTTGAGATATCTGAGACCCACTGGTACCCTGAACAACACCTGCAAGCCAACTGCCAATCATCACAGCTCAGATAGTAATGATGTCATATGAGCATATCAAGGTACACTCATACTGGTTGCACCATCTCAATGTGGACCAATGCATAGACTAATCCTGCAATACTCCAAACGAGGCTTAAGCTGTAAGTATGAATTTCCTCCCCATACAGGAAATTGAGCAGTTAGATGAATGCATTAGATGAATGTGTGCAAAGGTCCTAGATGCATCTGCCACCTGCTGTTCGATCAAGAGCCATAATTTTCCATTTAAATGGAAAAAGTTTGTGCTCTTCTATCATATTCAGGAGGAATCACACAGGTTAAGGGAGCAGTTTTATTGAGGTGGGAAAAGAGAAGGTTACACAGCTCTGTGTTAAAAATTCTGCTCTCAAATCAAGTACGGTATTCCCATTTTAGAAACCTTAATATGATCACATAAAAAGCAGCTGTATTTTATGTGTTGATCCTATTTTACTAACATAACTGGTGGAAAAGTACAAGAACAAGGACAAAGGAAAGGTAATCTAAACCACAGGGAATAAGCATGCCGAAAGATTTGTCTCTTCTATTCAGTCCTGCTTGATTGCATTTTACCTCCGTATTTTTTCCTGTTGACAAGCAAATCTTGAAAGTAATAAGTGCTGCATGAATTAAATACATCACAGTTGACTGCTTGGATCCTGGAGAAGCTTCAAACCAATCTGGATTCTATCAATGTGCCGCTATTGATTTCTGTGCCTTGACAGAAAATGACTAAAAAAACAAATTATTGGAGGGGGCAGCCTAATAAAAGTTAATTTTCTTGTTACATCTCTTTCTCATCCAGCTAAAATCATGCTGAAATTTGTAGACAAATTTAGGCTTGGATTTTATCAGCAGAGTTAAAACTCTCATTCAAAGGGCTAGCCCTACACTGTCAGAAATGGGCCTTTTTGCCTTCAAACCATGTAAATTTGATTTTGACATGGTCCCTAACAAAAAACCAAATTTTCTGCTCTTTTTTTTTTTTTACAAGTGGCATTTCAGAGGAAAAATACTGTGCAGTTTCTTTCTATCTATCGTCTATCTTTTCCCATCTTAATGGAAGAAGGTCAGATCTGTTTTGTAGTTTTCAAATGTGTTTCCAGACAGGGTGGGGCATTCAAGAGTTCTTTATCAGAACAGCCTTATGTCAATTCTGCCATTCCCAACTTTCCCCTTGAAACATTTATCCCCACTAGAATTTGGGGGCACACTTTAAATTAAATTTAGATTTAATCCCCACAAGAGTTTGGGGGCACATTTTAGATTATTTATTTTATTTTATTTATTTTATTTCAAATTTATATACCGCACCTTCTCTCGAAAGACTCAGGGCGGTGTACAGCCAGATAAAAACATACAATACAAACATTAAAAAACAATTAAAAGGATATATATTAATTTGGCCCCAGTTTAAGATAACAAACCAATTAAAATTTTAAAATATGTTAAAAAATATGTTAAGCCAGCCTGGCTTGCTGGAAAAAGAAGGTTTTAAGGGCACGGCAGAAGGCACCGAGGTCTTGGATTCTCCTTATCTCTGGGGGCAGCTGATTCCAGAGGGTAGGTGCCCCCACAGAGAAGGCGCTCCCCATGGCAACTCCACTGTGCTGTACAATAGAAGCCATTTTAAGGCAGTCCAGTAGAAGCCATTTTAAGGCACAACAGGCTGTATCTTAACAGAACATACATCCCAAAGGGATGTCTTACCCCCACAATATTTCTTTCCAGAGAGTAAGTCATCTGTGTACCAAGTTTGGTTGAAATTCCTCAAGGCGTTCCAGAGTTATGCTGGAACATACACACACATATCTGTTTATATATATATATATATATATATATATATATATATATATATATATATATATATATATATATATATATATATAAACAGTAGAGGTGAAGTCTTACTTATTTTGGCCATGACCTGTGGGGAAATTCACTGGAGAAAGCAATTGTGTTTGGAAGAGTTTGCAATAAAAAGAAGCCAGGCCATCAAAGAGCATGGTGTATGGACACCATCAAAGCTGACACCAGCCAGACCATAGAAAAATTCAAAGAAATACTGCAAGATCGGAAGATGTGGAGAGATCGGTACATAAAATTGCCAAAAGCCGGACACCACTGAATGGATAGCATCATGATCATCAATAGGAGTGGAATATTATTGTATAAAGTAATTCTGCATTAATTCAGTAAGGTTCATTCAAGGATGGCCTTTCAATCCTCACAATGAAAAAGAAATTGGAGGAGTGCCCAAACTATGGCAAAATAAGTTATAAATTTGTAATTTATTGGAACAACCTTTATGGGGATTATTTAAGATGCCAAAAATAATTGCGCTTCAAATCTTGCAAAACAGATACATTTCATGAGGGTCTTAGCTATCAACCTCCTAATTTTTGTTTCCTACATGGAATTGCTAAAGTGAAGAGATTCAGAGTTGTAGAGTATGCTGGCCTGTTTCTTATCTTAAGTTAATTGACATTATCACATCTACTGTTTGTCATTGCACTGATTCCAGGGGTGAAATGCTCCCGGTTCGGACCGGATCGGGCGATCCATTAGTGATGGTGGTGGGTAGTTCAGAGAACTGTAACAAAAATCCCTGGGTCCCCCGCCCATGCCCACCCAATCCCCCGGTCCCCATTTGCCCACTTGGCAGCTTGCTGCTTCTTTCGGGTTCGCTCTCTTTTCCTGCCTTGCTCTTGGCTCGTCACCCAGCCAGCCTGGATTGCAACAAAAGAATCAGACGAAATGCTTTTTTACGAAATGATTCGCAATGCTTTTTTACTTTTGGTCATTTCAGCAACACAGCCAGCAGAAAAGAACAAGCCGGATCATAAATGTAAAGTCAGCGCTACACGCAGCCACTGTGTGGCGCTATTTATACATCTCTCCCCACTCTAACAACCATATGGCAGTTAAAGGCAAAACCCCTCCCAACAGCAGTTCGGCGGTGAAAAAGCCGGCTCTTCCCTGATGTCATAGGAGAGTGCCGCGCCCTTGGTCTCTGCTCCACGCCATCCTCTGTGCTGTGCTGCGACGCCCCGAGACCGTGTGACAAGCCGCCTCTCATGTGGACCTTTCGAACAGCTGGTAACCTCCTCTCCTCCAGTCCCTTGAGTGGCGAGACCCAGCTGGGGCTCGACACTTGCTTTGGCTACTGCAATCCATTGCATCAACTAGCAACTCAATCTGCCTGCCTGCAATCAATCCAATTGGTGAGCAACTCAATCTGCCTTGTCCCTTCAATTTGGTAAGTAACTGGGGATTTTCTTTTTATTTTTTGGGGGGAACTTTAAAAAAATAGTTAATTGGGGTTTTTTTTAAGATTTTTTTTTAAAATATAGCAATTTAAAGTTAAGGAAGTTTTGAATTTAGCTGCTTTTATCTAAAAATATAAATAATAAAATAATAAAATATTTGTGCAGCATTCTGAGATTTGGTGTGTTTCTGTAGTGTTTCATTCTAACTACACAAACACACAAAATCTCACAAAGTTGTATGTGGCATTTTGTGTGGGAAAAGTGTGAAAGTTGGTTTTTGAGCTTTTTGTGCCTCTATGGGGTTCCTGCTTGTTGCAGGGGCCATTTTGGGTCAAGTGCAGCTGCTTTTACATTGTGTGTGAGTCAGTTGTGTTGTGTTGTGCTGTGTGTGTGTAAAGTGTAAAAGTTGGTTTTTGGTATCTCTTATTGTTTTGTCTACTTTGTTTATTATTTTTATTATTTATTATTATTGGCCATGCCCACCGGGTCACTTGACCACCAAGCCACACCCACCAATTAAGCCACACCCACAGAACCGGTAAGTAAAATTTTTAGATTTCACCGCTGACTGATTCCTTTGCCAATAATATTAAACAAGTCAGGCCATGAATAGAAAACATCAAAAACAATGCCAGACTATACCAGGGGTGAAATCCAGCAGGTTCTGACAGGTTCTGGAGAACTGGTAGCAGAAATTTTAAGCAATTTGGAGAACAGGTAGCGGAAATTTTGAGTAGTTTAGAGAACCGGCAAATACCACCTCTGGCTGGCCCCAGAGTGGGGTGGTAATGGAGAGTTTGCAATATCCTTCCCCCAGGAGTGGGGTGGGAATGGAGAGTTTGCAGTATCCTTCCCCACGACCTTTCCCAAGCCCACCAAGCCACGCCCACCAAGCCACATCACAATGCGCCCACCAAGCCCAGCCCACAAAACCGGTAGTAAAAAAAATTGGATTTCACCACGGCAATGAATCCATACAGTGATGTTGTCAGACTTTATTTACCAAGGAGAATTAGTAGGTGTGCAATGTTATAAGTACACCAGACAGCTGAAGAAGAAAAAAAGGCATTATGAAAACATAATGAAGGACAGTGAAGAAAATACACTGAAGGTAGTATCCCATGAAAGCTTACTGAGACCAAAATGGCCTACAAGAAGGATGAAATGAAGAATACAAAAGACACATGTGATGAGCTGTCTGCTAAAAACAAAGCATGCATTTGAAAGAAACCTGGGATGCCTGTAATTGCGGAGTCTGTCTGGCAAGAGCAAAGAATGTTCATTCACGGAGAATATGCATGTGTAACACTTGTAACAATTTTAGGTGGTGGAAGGACTGATAACAGTTAGAAAGAGTTATACATCCTGCATACCTCAGCTGGAAGTTAGAAATAGGGATGGCCTGGAGCAGAGGTGGGTTTCAGCAGTTTCTGAAGTAACGGTAGCGGAAATTTTGAGTAGTTCGGAGAACCGGTAGTAAAAATTCTGACTGGCCCCGCCCCCATCTATTCTCTGCCTCCCAAGTCCCAGCTGATCGGGAGGAAATGGAGATTTTAGAGTATCCTTCCCCTGCCATGCCCACAAAGCCACGCCTACAAAGCCATGCCATGCCCACAAAGCCACACCCACAGAACTGGTAGTAAAAACTTTTGAAACCCACCACTGGCCTGGAGCAAATAGAATGTGTATTACATAACTTCTGGATCATTCCTTAGCCAAGGCTTAGGAATAGGGATGGCCAGAGACCAATAGCTTAGGACTGGGGTATATACGAGATCGCCTTCTGCCGCCGATAGCCTCCCACCGGCCAATACGTTCCCACAGAGAGGGGCTCCTCGGGGTGCCGTCGGCCAAACAATGTCGACTGGCAACACCCAGGGGGAGAGCCTTCTCTGTGGGGGTACCAGCCCTCTTGAATGAGCTGCCCCTAGAGGTTCTTATGATCCCCGACCTGCGTACCTTTCGCCGTGCCCTGAAGACTCTTTTATTCCAACAAGCCGGGCTGGCCTAATAGGAATTTTTAAATTGGGTGTTTGTTAGTTTTTAATTTCGTGGGCCAAATTTTATATATTTGTTTTTAAATTGTTCTTAAATTTTGTGATTTATATGTGTTTTAATATGGCTGTACACTGCCCTGAGTCCTTTGGCAGAAGGGCGGTATAGAAGTTCAATAAAATCTAAATCTAAATCTAAATAGGACAATTGTTAGATCGTTATTAAAATGTTTATTAGATGATTTGTTTTATATATCCTGCTTTATCCCACTTTCCGCTTTAGTGAAAATGTATAAAGCTTTCTTCATTCTATTGTTCGGGGTTCCTTGGCATTTTCTAGTCAGGACCCCTTTTCTTGGAGTGCTTTAATTAAAGGAAACAAAACCTGCACCTCATGTTCTTCATCAGTTTCAGACTCAGACCCAAATTGGGGACAACATATGGCAAAGCAAAGTATTACATGGCCAACACATTTCTTTAAAAAAAAATATCAGACAAAGCAGATAAATACAAGACATGGAAAAGGTTAAGAGTAAGAAAATTGAAGAAAGAGACAGAGGAGCTAATTCTAACTGCCCAAGTCCAAGCCTTAAGAATGAATGCAAACAGAGACAGAATTGAGAAGACGGTAACAGATAATAATTGCCGCCTCTGCAAAAAAAGCTGAAGAAACGGTGGATCACATACTTAGCTGTTGAAAAAGGTCACATAGATTGACTACTACAGCAGGATGACAAATTGGCAACAGTGGTGCATGGCAATATATCTGCAAGAAATACCACTTGCCTGCAAGCAGGAACTGATGGAACTATAAAATAAACAAAATCATACAAAATGAAGACGCCAAACTGCTCTGGGACTCTAGAATTCAGATAAGTACCTGCCCACATACTTCCCCAAGCTTAGCAACTGTTGATAAGAAAGATATAAAAGTGTGGGATAGTGGACATGACAGTACCTGGAGACAGCAGAAGAGAAGAAAAAGAGCTGGAGAAAATCCAGGGGTGAAATCCAGTAGGTTCTAATAGGTTCTGGAAAACCGGTAGCGGATATTTTGAGTAGTTTGGAGAACCGGCAAATATCACCTTTGGCTGGCACCAGAGTGGGGAGGGAATGGGGATTTTGCAGTATCCTTCCCCTGGAGTGGGGTGGGATTGGGGATTTTGCAGTATCCTTCCCTGGAGAGGGGTGGGATTGGGGATTTTGCAGTATCCTTCCCTGGAGAGGGGTGGGAATGGAGATTTTGCAGTATCCTTCCCCTGCCACGCCACCAAGCCACGTCCACAGAACTGGTAATAAAAAAATTTGGATTTCACCACTGAGAAAATCACAAGGTATGCAAATAGAACAACAGGGACAAAAGAAAGGAAATAGTAATAGCAATAGCAATAGACTTATATACTGCTTCACAGTGCTTTTACAGCCCTCTCTAAGTGGTTTACAGAGTCAGCATATTGTCCTCAACAATCTGGGTCCTCATTTTTCCGACTTCAGAAGGATGGAAGGCTCGACCTTGAGCCGGTGAGATTCGATCTGCCAAACTGCTGGCACTCAGTGATCAGCAGAAGTAGCCTGCAGTACTGCATTCTTACCACTGCACCATCGTGGCTCTTATAGTACCAGTAGTGCCTTGGATGCAGTTCCAAAACAACTGTAGCACCATCTAAACACCATTGGCATTGACAAAATCAGCATCAGTCAATTTCAAAAGGTAGCATAATGTGGAACAACGTGCATCCTACAATGATACATTTAACACCATCAAATAGTAACTTCTGCCTATCCCAGATCATCAGAAAGGATTCAGTAAGTGGATAAAATGTGCCATATCAAGTCAGAACATCTATCTTGCTTTCCGTTACTATACTTAAATCTTTCTACATGTGTAATAGAAGATATCAAGGGCCTGTCCCAAATCAACCATAGATGCACAACAAAAGTAGTCTTTTCTGATCTAGAATTGTCCAGTTATGCTTGATTCCAATTTACCGTATTTTTTTGCTCCATAAGACGCACTTTCCCCCCCACAAAAAAGTGGGTGGAAATGTATACGTGCCTTATGGAGCGAATATTGCATCCTTTGTTGAATGGCAGGTGGGCCACAGCAGCGGGGTCCTTTTACAGGGCTAAACCACACCTCTTCTGTCTCTTTTCCACAGTGCAGGACTCAATAGGCAGAGCTGGCACATGAGAGGACACCTATCTGAGGTCCTCTCTGGCTCCGCCTGATTTTTTTTTTTCTTGTTTTCCTCCTCTAAACCTAGGTGCGTCTTATGATCAGGTATCTCTTATAGTGTGAAAAATACAGTATATTCAAGTCACTTTCTTGCAGCCGAAGAAGAAGGGAACGGCTAAGACACTGAGCTTGTCGATCGAAAGGTCGGCAGTTCAGCGGTTCGAATCCCTAGTGCCGCGTAATGGGGTGAGCCCCCATTACTTGTCCCAGCTTCTGCCAACCTAGCAGTTCGAAAGCACGTAAAAAATGGAAGTAGAAAAATAGGGACCATCTTTGATGGCAAATTCCGTATGCCTTTGACATTTAGTCATGCCGGCCATATGACCATGGAAACATCTTCAGACAGCGCTGGCTCTTCGGCTTTGAAACGGAGATGAACACCGCCCCCTAGAGTTTTTTTTTTTTAATTTGATTTATATGCCGCCCTTCTCCGAAGACTCAGGGCGGCTTACAATGTGCTCAGCAATAGCCTTCATCCTTTTGTATATTTATACAAAGTCAGCTTATTGCCCCCACAACTGGGTCCTCATTTCACCTACCTTAGAAAGGATGGAAGGCTGAGTCAACCTTGAGCCTTGGCGAGATTCAAACCCTGCAGTAATTGCAGGCAGCTGGTCTTAATAACCAGCTTAATAACAGGGTGCCTTAAACCCCTGTACTACCAAGGCGCTTGGTAGTACAGGGGTTTCCCAAGTTGGGAATGACTAGCATATATGTGCAAGGGGAACCTTTACCTTTACCTTTATGACCAGTTGGAAAAAGCTGGGGGGGTGGAAGATGCTCTTAAGGCAAAGGTTTTCTCCGGCATCTGTTCTAATAAAGGATTATAAAATACATCACATGACCATGTTTATTTTTTCCATGTAGGAGTGCAAAGGATTTCAGATGGGAAAATACGAAGCCCCCCCAAAAAATTATATTATCAGCAATTCCTACAATCAGTACCTATTGGAACTTCCTTGATATACAAGTAACAATTTAGTAGCCCCACAAGATCAAAACAGGGAGATTTTTTTTAAAAAAAAAACGCTGCATTTGTTCAGATTTTTCCACACAAGGGAAACGTAACAATTCTTTCCAAGAATTTCAGATGAATCTAGTTGAATGGCTCTTATTTTTAAATAGATTATATTTTAGTTTTCAGTTTCTCCCTCTGTGTTTTTTTAAATCATAATTTGTTGAATCTTCTCCTAAATAAAAAGTTGCTCTTATTGTGGTACATTTTTGTAGTTATTCTTCCAGAATGATGCTTCTTAAAATGCTGTATCAAATATAACTTGCTAATTTTCCCGTAAGAAAATTATGCAGTTATTAAAACATTAATTTGTCTAAAAATGTTGGGCACTGTAAAGGTTTGAAAGTTGAACATTAACATTTATTTATATAAATAAAACCTTTAAAGCAGCTTTCTGCAGCCTAATAATCTTTCAAAATTAAAAGCCTGGCTAGAAATTATAAGAAATGATGTCCCTCACATCTCAAAGGCAGTTGGCAGAAGAGATTACAGGTAAACCTTAAAATAACTTTAAAAATACTGATTTCTCTTTACACAAGTTTTGAAAAGATCATATTTATATTACAATATCTTTTTAGTAATGGATCAAAACAAACTGGAAGACGGAAAGCAGGTCCATTTGACTCAGAATCAAGTATATGAAATAAGCATCAGGCAATTCAGTTCCCTAAGGACCCAGCAGATGGCAGCAACTGGCTAATCTTGCTTGGATTCTGAAAGTAAGAAATGTCTAGGACTTAGTGATTAGTGATTAAAAAGGAGACATCCATGCAACAGCAAAGCTATAGAGTATATTGGGAGTCAAAAGACTATTCCAGGAAACCGTAAATCACTTCCAAAGACCTCCTTAAATACCTTTGTGAATTTGCTCATGAACTCACAAAGATTCGAGTTCGACTTGAAGGAGCCATCAGTTTTACTATTGTCCAATGTATTCTTTAGGCAAAATTAAACTCCTAATTCAGAACAGAACATAACTCTTCCTTCTATATCCAAATCACAAATGAAGATTATTAGCGGCAATGGACTTGATGAGTTGCTAGCAATTCAAGGTGGAAAGTGACAATTAAACTTTCACTAATCATGTGCTATGATTCCAATCTGTATTATGGATTAGACTTTCATAGAATAATAGAGTTGGAAGGGACCTTGGAGGTCTTCTAGTCCAACCCTCTGCTCAAGCAGGAAACCCTATACCCGTGATGGTGAACCTATGGTATACGGGCTACCTGAGCCATATCGGTGGGCACGCGAGCTCAGCTCCTGCGCGCATGCACATGCTGGCCAGCTGATTTTTGGGCCTTCTGGGCCACCCAGAAGTAGGGAAATAAACTGTTTTCTGCCTCGGGAGGGCCTGGGGTGATGGAGGGGAAGGCCGTTTTTGCCCTTCCCAGGCTACTAGAGAGGCTCTGGAGCCTGGAGAGAGCAAAAAACGGGCCTTCCGGTCCCACCAGAAGTCAGCAAACGGGCCGTTTCTGACCTCCGGAGGGCTCCGAGGGGTGGGGAAGGCCATTTTCACCCTCTCCCAGCTCCTAGAGCGGCTCTGGAGCCTGGGGAGAGCAAAAAACAGGCCTACCAGGCCTACCGAGCCATCACGTGCCAAAAGTGGGGGGAGCACAGGGGGGTCGTGTGTGCATGCATGGGGGCAGGGCGCATAGAATTATGGGTGTGGGCATGCACAACCGCCCACACTCCCCCCACTTTTGGCACGCGGTGGCAAAAAGGTTAGCCATCACTGCCGTATACCATTTCAGACAAATGGTTATCCAGTCTCTTTTTGAAAGCCTCTAGTGATGGAGAATCCACAACTTCTGAAGGCAAGCCATTGGTTGATTGCTCTCAATGCTAGGAAATTTCACATATATTTTAGCTAAGAAAAAAATAAAATAAAACCACAAAGAGGGTGACATTAAGCATTTAAGTTTTTTCCTCCAAGCCATTTCTGATTAATGGCCAAGAATGTTGAATACATTGAATACACAATCATGGTTTGCTGTTGTTCCACAACCAGGAAGAAATCTTGTTGACCTAAATCATGTTATTCCTATTACCCTTGTTATACCATAGATCAGAAACAGAAATATGCTATGCTGACTTCCACATAGTGATTGATGGCTTCACTGGCTGAAATTTTATTGTCATCAATGATGGAAAAAGCTGCCACCATGCAGAACATTTGCTGGGACAGTGCTTTTACAGTTTAGGTGCTAAGACCAATAACGTTTCCCCCAAAAGGACTGTTGATCACTATAAGGCATTAAATAATTCATCTCTTTTAATTAAATATAGTGACTTCTTATATTTTTCCGGTCTGGATGTTGACAAAGTATCCAATGCTTGGTCTTGAGATTTTGGTGTAGAGCACGCAACTGTTCTCTTAAATGCAGACTAAAGGAGAATTGAATTGAGACTATCATTCTTTGTTTGATCTCTTTTTATGTGACTTTTATATATAATGATAGCAATAGCACTTAGACTTATATATCGCTTCATAGTGCTTTACAGCCCTCTCTATGCAGTTTACAGAGTCAGCATATGGCCCAGTCCAAATTTTTTTACTACCAGTTCTGTAGGCGTGGCTTGGTGGACGTGGTGTGGCTTGGTGGGCATGGCTTAGTGGGAGTGGCAAGGGAAGGATACTGCAAAATCTTCATTCTCTCCCCACTCCTGGGGGAAGGATATTGCAAAATCTCCCTTCCCACCCCATTCTGGGGCCAGCCAGAGATGGCATTTGCCAGTTCTCTGAACTACTCAAAATTTCCACTACCAGTTCTCCAGAACCTGTCAGACCCCGCTGGATTTCACCCCTGATATTGCCCGAACAATCTGGGTCCTCATTTTATCAACCTCGGAAGGATGGAAAGCTGAGTCAACCTTGACCCTGGTGAGATTCGATCTGCAAAACTGCTGGCAGCCGGTGATCAGCAGAAATAGCCTGTAGTACTGCACTCTAACCACTGCGCCACTGTGGCTCATGTAGGCTGGTGCAATATTATCCAGGTGGCTTCATGGCCAAGGTAGGACTAGAAATTATGATTTCTCGATTTCTGGCATGATGCCTTAACCACAACAACAAATTGGCTCTGTACAGAAATGATGGCAATTATAGCCAGAATCTGATTTTTTTTTTCCTGTAAGACCCTTGCTTGTTATCGCCTATAATTCTCTTATAATAATATTCCTTTTAGCCACTAAAATAAAGTAGTTGTATTTATTTAGGTTCAAATACTTCCAGTTTATAATCTTGAATTTCCATGCTATGTACTGGAAACATAACTAAACCTTTTACTTAATTCTAGGAATTATTCCTGTTCTAAAAATCAATACAAGTGCAACAATCTGATGTTGCCTTCAGTTTTTCAAGTTTTGCTTCTCCTGTTTAATTTTCTGTCACTCCACTGACCTTTGGCTTCCTCCTTTCCAACAGTCCAGGGATGGGTTTTAAAATTTTAGCAAGGGGTTCTCTGCCCAGTTGCTGGGGGGCATGGCCATGGTGGGTATGGCCTAGTCGGCCTCCTGCATCATGCAAGGTGGGTATTTTTGCCCTCCCCAGCTCCAGAGGCTTCTCTTAAACCTCCAGGAGGGTGAAAACGGCCTCCCCATGCTCCGGAGGCCAGAAACGGGGCCATTTCCGGCCTTCCTGAACTTCCATTTTTCGCCCTCCCCGACCCTCCGTATGTGCCCTGCACTTACCTGCATTCTGAAAAACAGGCCACGTGGGAATTCTTGGGAGGGACGGGGCCATCCAGGAGTGGGATTTGGGGATTCTCTGAACTGCACAGAATCTTAGCTAGAGGTTCTCCCAAACCCCTGCGAACCCCCAGCAGCCCAGCCCTCCCACAGTCTCTTGAGACATAAATCCTTTTTGTTATTTTGTAGAAATAACAATAATCTGTTCTCCTGTCTCTGCAGCATTAGATGAAATGTCCATTGCTTTCTATACTTTTATATAAGCAAATACGTAGCCACTATACACAGCAGCAAGGTAGTGAAATGTGGTGGTTTGTAAGTAACACATCCAAACCTTGTTAGACCTGTAAAGTAAAGTTACTATGAAACATAAAACGCATCAAATTGACCAAGGAAATATGCTGGTCCTTGCTAAATTCAACACATGTGCCCATACATCAATCAGATTCTATAATGGTGTCCTTGGCTTCAGGTCAAGAAATATATTGCTATATTAGATTTCTAGATAACAGGGTTGGTGAATGAAACAATCAAAAAAAGCAGGGTTTCCCTCGAAACAATCTAGATAAGTAAAAAGGCATCAGCAAGCTGGAATTACCTAAGGAATTACCCTGACTGGTCATGAACATTAGATGTAAATGAAAGAGGGTACTTGGCATTGCCACCAAGTTCACTTACCAGACCCACTAAGCATTTTGAAGGCATTCTGCAACTGTCTTTCTTAAGGGAAGGGAAGGGAAGGGAAGGGAAGGGAAGGGAAGGGAAGGGAAGGGAAGGGAAGGGAAGGGAAGGGAGGAAGAGGGGAGGGGAGGGGAGGAGAGGGAAGGGAAGGAAAGGGGAGGGGAGGAAAGGAAAGGAAAGGAAGAGGGGAGGGGAGGAAAGGAAAGGAAAGGGGAGGGGAGGAAAGGAAAGGAAAAGGGGAGGGGAGGGGAGGGGAGGGAGGAAGAGGGGAGGGGAGGAGAGGGAAGGGAAGGAAAGGGGAGGGGAGGAAAGGAAAGGAAAGGAAGAGGGGAGGGGAGGAAAGGAAAGGAAAGGGGAGGGGAGGGGAGGAGAGGAGAGGGAAGGAAGGAAGAGGAGAGGGGAGGAGAGGGAAGGAAAGGGAAGGAAAGGGAAGGAAGAGGGGAGGTAAGGGGAGGGGAGGGGAGGAAAGGAAAGGGAAGGAAAGGAAAGGAAAGGAAGGAGGAGGGGAGGGCAGGAAGAAGAGGAAGAGGAGGAAGAGGAGAGGGAAGGAAAGGAAAGGAAAGGAAAAGGAAAGGAAAGGAAAGGAAAGGAAAGGAAAGGAAAGGAAAGGAAAGGAAAGGAAAGGAAAGGAAAAGAAAGGAAAGGAAAGGAAAGGAAAGGAAAGGAGTATATGTACAAACACACACACTTATATTTATATTCTATATTTCATTCAGGTGTTCTTTCCTCCTATTTTCCATACTACAACAACAATCCTAAAGAAGCAAGAATAATTTCTAAGAAGGGTCTCAAAAAGCCTAGAGGGTGTCCATAACTATGTGATGGAAGCCTTCCTGGTTTAGATGCTTTGTGTCCAAAGGGGTAGGACTTTAACCATGCAGTTTTAGCCACCGTCTTTCACTTTTCTGATCTTTTCATTTTAAAAGAAACTAAGAACAGTCAAACAAATTTTCAATATCTGAAAAGGGAACCAGATGTAATAAACATAGCATGATAAATTGCATCCCACAACAGCCCACGTCATGGTCCAAAAGCCAGTTTTCTTTACAAAAGTGAAACTCAAAGGCACAACATTTCATATTTCATTTCTAAGAAAGACAAAGCTTGCTTTAGATCAGTGGTGAAATTCCATTTTTTTTACTACCGGTTCTGTGGGTGTGGCTTGGGGAGGCGTGGTATTGCTTGGTGGGAATGGCTTGGTGGGCATGGCAGGGGGAGGATACTGCAAAATCCCCATTTCCATCCCAATCCTGGGGGAAGGATATTGCAAAATCTCCATTCCCACCCCACTCTGGGACCAGCCACAGGTGGTATTTGCCAGTTCTTTGAATTACTCAGAATTTCCGCTACCAGTTCTCCAGAACCTGCTGGATTTCACCCCTGCTTTAGATCATCTAGTCTGATTCTAGAACTGAATACAAACTTGGACTAGCTGATATCAGAGTTCTTGTGTGCTTAAAAGGAAAAAAGCATCCTGATCCATATTCTCAGTTTGGATGCAGCTAAACTCAAAGTATAATGTTTGATTAATAGTTGAACATAGAAAGCCATGTTACTCCTCAGCCTTCAGCATCCCCATCTCCAGCCAAACTATAAAATGGAACAAACATCTTGGTGCTTATAACTATGGTCTTGAAAATGTGGAATGTACATTTATTTATTTATTTATTTATTTATTTATTTATTTATTTATTTATCAGACTTATATGCTGCTGTTCTGTCCCCGTCTCACACACGCACACCAGCAGTCGACCAAGAGTTAAAATAAACCAGCAGACAAGAATTTCCTTTGATAACAGAATTAGCAGCAACCCAGTGACAGCTTGCCAAAAGTTTTGACTTACAAAGGGAGGTTTATCTCCTCCGACCGAAACATCAAAGTAAATCCACAAAAGCCAAAGAATAGTCAAATCCAGTCCAAAAATCAATCCAAGCAGAGCATATATCAAAGTTCCAGAAATGCAGAATGACTTGCTAGCTTTCAATTTTGTCCGTCACAAAGCCTGAATGGCCACCATACCCCCTTTTATCCCCTGTGGGGTTGGTCCAGTGACTCAGCTTAATCTCTGGCACGCCTCCTTCTCTGCTGCGTGCGCTTGTCTTTCCCACGCTGTCAGGGATCCAGCCAATAGTTATCTCCATCGCTGTCTAACTGCGGCTGCTCGGAAGTGCCTTGCTCCTGGCCTATCTCTTGGCCTTCGGAAGACACCTGAGGCATTGCCAGAGAAGAGGGTCCTGGAGAGGGAGGCCTTGCCAATTCCTCTCCTTCACTTTCGGAGTCTTTTCGCTCCGATAAGACGGGCTCGGTGGTTGGAGTCACAACAGCCACCCTTTCTCCACAAGGACTCAGGGCGGTTCACAGCAATAAGCAACAACAAGTCCAAATTAAAATTCAAATAATAAAAGAATCTACAATTCCTATTAAAACCCCTTCAGTCCAGGCCAGCCTGGCAAAACAACCATGTTTTAAGGTCACAGCGGAAAGAGCGAAGGTCGAGGGCCACCCGGAGGTCCAAGGGGAGCTGATTCCAGAGGGTAGGTGCGCCTACAGAGAAGGCTCACTCTCTAGGGGTTGTCAGCCGACATTGCTTGGCTGATGGAACTCCAAGTAGGCCCTCTCTGTGTGAGCGCACCGGGCAATGGGGACCTGTTCTGGCTGCAGGTGATCCGCCAGATACCCCGGGCCTAAGCCATGTAGGGCTTTATAGGTAATCACCAACACCTTGAACCTCACCCGGAGGGCAACCAGTTGAAAACCAATGCAGGTCACGCAGGAGGGGTGTGACATGGGAGCGTCAGGACACTCCCATCACTATCCACGCGGCCGCAGTCTGCACCAGCTGAAGCCTCCAAGTGGTTTTCAAGGGCAGCCCCATGTAGAGAGCGTTGCAATAGTCAATCGGGGAGGTTTCGAGTGCATGGGTGACCATGCGTAAGGCATCTCGGTCCAGGTAGAGGTGCAACTGGCACACCAGATGAATCTGGGCAAATGCCCCTCTGGTCATGGTCGTGACATGGTCTTCTAAGGTCAACCGTGCATCCAGTAGGACACCTAAGTTGTGCGCCCTATCCACAGGGAGCAACACCTCTCCCCCTATGACCAAAGATGGAATATTCCCTTGGAACCGAGACGCCAGTACCCACAGCCACTCTGTCTTGGCACGGTTGAGTTGGAGCCTGTTCCTCCCCATCCAGAGCCACACTGCCTCCAGGCATCGGGACATCATGTCGGGGGCATCACTGGGCTGATTCGGGGTGGATATAAATGTTGGGTATCATCAGCATACTTCAGCATGCTTAATAAGGTGAATTTATTTAGGGATCTAAAGATCAGTTTTGTTGTTGTTAGTTGCGAAGTCATGTCCGACCCATCGCGACCCCGTGGACAACGTACCTCCAGGCCTTCCTGTCCTCTACCATCCTCTGGAGTCCATTTAAACTCATACTTACTGCTTTGGTGACTCCATCCAACCACCTCATTCTCTGTCATCCCTTTCTTCTTTTGCCCTCAATCTTTCCCAGCATTAGGCTCTTCTCCAGTGAGTCCTTCTTTCTCATTAGGTGGCCAAAATATTTGAGTTTCATCTTCAGGATCTGGCCTTCTAAAGAGCAGTCAGGGTTGATCTCCTCTAGGACTGATCGGTTTGATCGCCTTGCAGTCCAAGGGACTCACAGGAGTCTTCTCCAGCACCAGAGTTCCAAGGCCTCAATTAACTGATAACAATAAAAAAAAACTTTGGCCACAAATAGTTCAAGATCCATCCTTGAACTGTGTGACATTCTTGTTACCTTTCCAAAGAATGTCCAGATAATTTTCCTGGTCTTTGGAGTATTCGGGGTCATCTAGTCTACTAATATCTTAGAAATCTAGATATTAAAGATTATTCCTAGTTAAAAGGCAAGCTCTTTGATTTTTCATAGTCTTTTACAAAGACCTTGGTCTTTTGGTAGTTAATTACCTTTTTATTGTTTTGGAAGTATTTTGAGCACAAAATATCTTTGTACTGATTTTTTTTTAATCTTAACAAACTTTACAGAAAGAAAAATACATAAAATAGAAAAAGGCCTGAAAAATTGTGAAACACTACAAAAAGACAGCTAGCCAACTTAACTAAATATTTTTTTTAAAAAAGGAAAGGAAAAAAGGAGGAAAACTATCAATATATGTTACATATTAATCAAATGCCAAACAGGTTTCTAAATATTTCAGAAAAAAATAAAGAAATTAATTAATTGTCCACTAATGTTAAAAAATTATAAAATCTATGCAATAGAAAAATATTTCTTGTGGGTTGTTTTTTTTTTTTTTTTTTTTTTTTTGCTGTTGTTTAGTGATGAATAAAATTGCCTTTTGAAAACTGGGTAAGAACTACATTTCTTGCATCAAATTCTTAAATAGTCAGGGGACATAATATAATAGAATATCAACAGTTTTACCAATAAAACATTCTCCTGAATTTAAGTATGTGTATTAAAATATTGCCCAAAATGTCAGTAATTCACACGACCCGATAATATCAATCAATGACCTCTCAAATTTTCAGCACCAAAATAATAATAATAATAATAATAATAATAATAATAATAATAATAATAATAATCTGGTGTCATTTTAAATGCATTCTTTAGAATGCTTCAATAAGCTTGAAATGAAATATTGTGATAAATCACTTTGAATTTCAAATCTGCTAAAGCAAATTTAACTTCCTTTTAAAACCTGAAACCATTGAGGATCCATTAGTGGGTATTCCAGTTTTTTAATCCATGACCATAAAAGTGCTTCATGTCAAGTTTTAAAATGTTCTTTAATTATTGATACATCAGCCTTATAAAGTATTCAACACTTCAAGTCTCTCAAATGCAGTGAAAGCATTTGTTCCATACTGAGGTATTAAAACATGCTTGTGTTGGTTATATAAGCTTGTGTGGTTATGCTTTTGTGAGTTAGGGAGACAAAATTTCATTTGAAGTTGACAAAACCTTTCAAACAGGGGTGAAATCCAGCAGGTTCTGAGAGGTTCTTAAGAACCGGTAGCGGAAATTTTGAGCAGTTTGGAGAACTGGTAGCAGAAATTTTGAGTACCACCTCGGGCTGGCCCCAGAGTGGGGTGGGAATGGAGATTTTGCAATACCCTTTCCTTCCCCTGCCACGGCCATCAAGCCACGGCCACCAAGCCACACCATGCCCACCAAGCCACACTCACAGAACTGGTAGTAAAAAAAAATGGATTTCACCACTGCTTTCAAATAATCATTACTAAGCAATTGATTTAAACTATGTATTCCAGTTTTTGACTATGTTCTAATTCTATCATGGCATTATTTGCATAAAGTAAAATAAATGTTTGTTTTCCAACCTATTTGGGAGCATATATATTCAAATATTGAGTTGATTGACCAGTCAATTAACATAGTGTCAGCGTCCCAGCACTGACATATATAAAGAGAGGAGAAGCTTGAACTTTTGCCTACTAAATCCCTTTGAAGATTCTGTCTCCTCGGAGATGGGAGGGGGGAGACATTCCTGTGATCTGACAAAGAAGGGATGAGGAAAGTGGCTTGGAAGATAGCCAATGAGAAGTAGAGAATTGGGGATCAGAAAGGGAGGGATTGGGGGGTAAAGGTCAGTACTGATCGCGAAAGAGCCAGGATCAGATCGCTATGCTCAATAAAGAGAAAATTTCCTCAAAGATCGGCAGTTTGGAAATTCATTTATTTTGAGATAACATTGAAACCTGACACATAGAAATTGAATAGTAGCAGGAACTACAATTTTGCCCTCCTTTTTATTAGAGCAGGAGGAGAAATTGTGTTTAGAGTAGCATCTAATCTCAATGTTGAGTTTCCTTTTTTTTTTTTTTTATTGAAAAAGTTTTCAAATACAAGTTTTTCCCCCTTTCCCCCCCCCCCTCTTCCCTAACCCACCCTTTCCACCCAACCCCCCCTGTGACTTCTTCACAACAATAGGCTATTTCATAACTAGTTACATACATAATATCTTCCCTTTCCCTTAATCCCTTCTCGGAATACTGACCCTTAACTTGTTAATCTTATAACTCCCATTTTTACGGTAATCTGCCCTTTTTCTCCTCCCCTAAACTTATTGAGTATTATTACAAATTAACCTTTAATCTTTTATATATATTAATATAACATTTTAAATCGGCCTTCTCCCTGCAACCAAATTTGTTCAATTCTGTCCACTTCCTCCACTCCTCTAAATATATGACTTGAAATCAGACAATACAATTCTAAATATAATCCACTACCCACTTTACTAGAATATACACATATCTATATATGCATCCCATTTTATAACAATCAGTAAACTAACCTATTTCAGCCCTTCAATTCCTACAAAATCATGCAATACGATTCTAAATATAATCAACTGCCCACTTTACTAAGATATACACATATCTATATATGCATTTCATTATGTAAAAAGAGAAAAGACAATAACTTTAAGTTTATGATCCATATAATATCTTCTTTGATGTCTTTCCACTAGATTGTTAAATCCATCACCCATAATAGGGTAAAATAACATGCTGGTGCAACAGTTTGTTCAAAATCTTCAGTCATCTTCTGCCCCCATCAGTAGTAGATATCCTCACACCTGTATAAAAGTAAAAACAACCACCCGAGTGACATTATAATTATGAATATATCCGTATGGTTATAGTTGTGGTATTCATCAGGATTGTTAATTCCCGTCATCCTACTGAGTAACATCCAGATCTTCTGCATGCCCCAGCAAAACTCTCCTGCCTTATAACTCAAAGTAGTTATAATATATTTCCAAGAGAAAAAAAAAGTAAATAAGAAAAAATTAGATGATTCAAATCCAACAAAGTGAGGCTCTTTCCACTTCCCAAAATCATGGCCTTGCAGAGATCTGCCACAATCCTCAGGATAGTATCAGACAATTGTTCGCCACCACTGTCTTTTCTAATATTCATTCATTTTTTAAAGCGCCTGGCTTCACTGTTGCTTAGTTTGGAAATTGCTGTTTCTATAAGATCTGTTTCTTTTCTTTTTCTTTTTCGGGTTGAATTTCCATCCTCTTTTCTTGCTTACCAATTGTATATCTGCTGGTTGATTTTCATTCTGCTTTGTGGATTGTTCTTGTTGGGTTAATTTTATCATCTCATCTTTCTTCTCCATCACTTGTATATCAACTGATTGATTTGCGCACTTGTCTGTGACTTGATGATTCATCACCTTGGGTTCGGATGACACTGCTCTCTTATTTATAAACAGTCCAGCTGGGGTCTCCAAGGAGTCCAAAGACAATTTATCCATCACAGCCTCTGTAATTTGATGTTTTCCTTTTATTTCCAACTCCTTTTGCTTATCCTGTATTATGCCTAAAGGTGTTAAATTCATTTTTAGAATTTTTTGATAAAAATCTTCCGCTTTTTCAACAGTGTGCAATTGATATCTTACGCCTTGATATCTCAATATTAAACCAGCTGGGATGTCCCACCTGAATAGGATATTTCTTTTTTTTAATTCAGTCACTAAAAAGCCAAATTTCTTCCTCTCCATTAACATCTTGGGCGGGAGCTCCTTGAAAATCCAAATCTTTCTTCCATGAAATTGCAAATTGGAATTAAAAGAGTTCTGCACAATATTATTCCTAATTTCTTTATCTGTAAAATAGATCACCACATCTCTAGGCAGTTGCCTTTGCTTTGCCCACCAGGAGTTTATTCTATAAATTCTATCAATCCTGCAATACACTTCATCAGGTTGAACCTTTAAGATCCCAGCCAGAATTTCAGAAGATACTTTCCTTAAATCATCTCTATTATTTTCCTGCAGACCTCTCAATCTAATTGCATATTCTGTAAAATTATATTGAATCATTAAAACTTCTCTTTCAATCCTCTGTTGTACATTTTCCTCATTACCAATCTTTTGGTCAGTCTCCATTTTAGATTTGTCTTCCAAGCTATTATCCTGAATGTTTATCAAATCCTTTTTAATTTTTTGAGTCATGTCATCCAAATTCTCCTCGACTTCCTTCATTTTAGTCTCTAATAATTCAGTCTTTGCCTCCATCCGAATCAGAAAGCCTGATAAACCATTAGCAACTTTTGAAATCTTTTTATTCAAGAAGTCAGACTCTGATTTCACCAATTCACCAATTTCTTTAATTTCCTGCTTAAATTTTTCAAGTTGCTGATTCACAATCTCATCCCTTCTTACAATCTCTTCAAGGATAAATTCTAATATATTAAAATCGGGTTTCTGACGCTGGAGAATTGAAATTTGTTGGCGCAATTTCTTAAGGGGGGAAATTCCCCCCCCCTGTTTGTCCAGCTGTATAAGTCCTGATGCCATTTCCCACACAGACAAGATTTAGCAAAAATAAGAGAAGAAATAGAAAACAAAAAGACTTTCCCTCATTAAAAAAAACTTCTGAGCAGCACAGGAGCGAGGTTTCTCTAGAAATGTAGCCAATGATATTTATTCCGCTACATTGTAATAATGAAAAACGGAAGGACTTTCCCTTTTAGCCCTTCTCCAGCCACAGCAGACGCCATTTTAGAAGGCTCTTTTTCCCTCTTTTCCTCTGCTCTTTTCTTTTAAATAGTTTTTGAAAGGGTAAGATACTTGCAGTTCAGTATTAAGGGTCCAGTTCTTCATTTCTTTAATTATTCTTTTAGATTCACAGGCTTGCTCTTGACGCCTGGCTCTGCATAGGCAGAGGTCTCCCAAAGCCCGGAGCAGCGGCAGGGGATATGGGGCTTCTCATCCGCTCCGTCCCAAAAGTTAAAAAAAAAACTTTTGGGACTCTGCGGGGAGTTCTACCCACCCCTGCCGGCTCTCTCTCCGTTTCCTCTTGGAAACGGAGTTTTTTCGAGCCGCCATCCGCTGTAACGGCGGCTCTATACAGGCAGAGGGAGCTGACGATCCCAGAGGAACGTCTGGCGGCGGCCAGCAGCAAACCGGAAGTCCTTTTTATTAGAGCAGGAGGAGAAATTGTGTTTAGAGTAGCATCTAATCTCAATGTTGAGTTTCCTTTGTTTCTCATAAATAATTAGTGACTTGTAACTGTCAGGTATGACATTCTTAAGGATAGTGGAGTTTGACTAGAAAATCAAATTCAAGCATGAAATCAATAAAAGCTACATGTAGGGCTTTTCTGTGGTTAGCAGTGTAGTTGGACATCAATCAATCAAGGGCTAGAATACAATGATTCAATGGCAGAAGAAGCTAATGGAAAGAAACCCCCAGATGGGGAGGGAAGGTTCCTCAAGAAAGAGATATTGGAAGCACAATTGTAGACAGAAAACAGAAGACAGAAAAAGGAGGCGATGTTGCTACCCAAAAGATCTGAGCAAAGGGTACAAGAAATGGAAAAAGGCCACATCACAAAGGAAAAGCATTAAGCTGATTAATAGATCTGGTTTCAAGAAAGAAACTAAGAAAATAACTGAGGCTAACAAAAGATGCTAAGAATAACAAAAATATATTAGATATATGGATGAATTGGAAGCAGTGGTGAAATTCAAATTTTTTACTACTGGTTCTGTGGGCGTGGCTTGGTGGGCATGGTGTGGCTTGGTGGGCGTGGCAGGGCAAGGATACTGCAAAATCCCCATTCCCACCCCACTCTGGGACCAGCCAGAGGTGGTATTTGCCTGTTCTCCAAACTACTCAAAATTTACACTACCGGTTCTCCAGAACCTGTTCAGAACTTGCTGGATTTCATCCCTGATTGAAAGGTTCTTTTTTCACTTGGATGTCTGTACAGTACATTTTATATTACAGTGTTCACCTGTTTTTGGTAGTGAAATGCAGGGAAGCTATATTATCAGGGGTTTTTTTCAGAGAGAGCTCTGAGGGCTGTGAACAGGAGATGCAGGCAGCCTTCAATCAAAGTTTACCCAAATGGATTAAATAAATGTGAGGTCATAATTCATCTTAAAGTTCCATATTGGGTAGATTGAGAGTAAGATTTTATGAGCCATTTGATAGAGATGAATTAGGGTTCCCTATCTAGGCTGTAAAAATTAAGAGTACTGTTAAATGGCAGAAACATGTCATAGCCAGTGGTAGGAGTCAGCCGGTTCGGGCTGGCTTAGGTGAACCGGGAGTTAAATTGCTGGCTGGCTCCACCCCACCCCACCCCTTCCAGGAGTCCCCACATGCCCCATTTTGGCTCCCAGGGGTGTGCAGGAGGCCGAGTGCTGCCTGTCATATCCCCTGGCCATGCCCACCATGGCCACGCCCACCCAGCCAGTCATTAAGGCAGAGAACTGGTTGTTAAATTATTTGAACCCTACCACCTCTCTGTTGTCATCTGGTAGTCACCCAGGTGTTTGGAGCCCCAACAGGTAGGGCCCTACGCTTGATAGGCAGATAGATTATATAGTCATTTAAATCATCCAAGTAGCTGAGGGGTCAGTGCTATAGACTGTACCTAGGAAGAAAAGGAGTTCTAAAGATGCTCTTAACAAAATTTTCTAGGGAAATAGCCACTTAGGTTTCCTGCAGCAAAGGTAACAAAAAGGCTTGGAACAGCGGAAGGACCGATATGTTTATCTGTTTTAAACTCCGGATCCTTTTCAGTTATTAAGGGACACATTGTTTTCAAAATGCTATAGTTAAAATGAAGACCAAATGTTCTCTCTCCCTTGGAATTAGAAATGGGCTTCTAAAACCCCCATAGAGGGCATTTTTCCTCCAATGCAGCTAATCAAGTCCAATTTATATAGCAGAATGGCTTCTAATGAGACATAATGCAGTTGTGAGGCAACATATCATAGAAAATTCCCTGACAGAAGAGTGGAATGTTATCATTCGGGGCTAAGGCTGAGGCCTGTTGGCTTCACCATCAGAGGAGGAGATGCCTGTCAAGATGGTATATCTAGTGTCAGGGCTCCGACGGATGCCCTAATTAAATCATGAGCCTCGAGCCAAGCTTCAAAAGAAATCCAGTTATTTCTTAGGAGCTTCATATTGGCATGTTCCAAATGAAGCCAACTCTGACCCCACATAATTTATTCCCCAACCCTGTTTCACCCCTTTTCCCCAGGGTATGTCATCAATCACATTCACCTACAGGTTGTAGAGATCACTCACCTCCGGCTGCTGTGGGTAACCCTGGGAGATAGCCTTGAGAGAGATATGTCTGGAATGTGCTGCTATTTTTGGCTGCCATGCTGCTTCATCGGTTTCCCATCCCCCTTGCCTATGGCAACTCAAGAACAGGCCAGGGATGCTTTGCGAGTTGACCCCTAGATTATAGATTAGATTACAGATATAACAGTAAACCAACTGAATTACTATCAAGTAGAACCTGCAAACAACGGATGTTTCTCATACACCATTTTACCTCTATGTATTCCTATCTGTTTTGTATTGTCTCTGTGCAAACGGGGAGGTTTTTCATTAAAACAGAAAGAGTTCTAAACATTGCTTTAATTAAAACGGTATTCCCACTGATAGAAGCTTTTTGCCCTACAAATGCCATCTCCCACTCCCTGGTTTATTAAAACTATTGTTCACTTTAACACTTAGACCACACATAAACTTCTGCCATTATTTCCTGAATGATAAAAGCTGAATGGCTGTTCCAAAGAAAAGCCAGCTATATTTGCTCAAATATAATATGAAATATACAAGAGCTTAACTGAATTCTGCTACAGGAGGTCATCCTATCAATAGAATTGATTTTTTAATAACCCTCCCAATCAGTCTACCCTATTTATCTGCATCAGAGATGTCTCCTGGATATACATAATAATAATAATAATAATAATAATAATAATAATAATAATAATAATAATAATAATAATAATAATTATTATTATTATTATTATTATTATTTTATTTCTATACCGCCCTTCTCCCAAAGGACTCAGGGCGGTGTACAGCCTATTTAAAAACTTTGTAGTACTTTGTAGTACTTTGCCTTAAAAGCTGGATATCTGAGAAATTGTTTCACCCCAATTATATTGACCATCCCATATGGTCAAAGGTGCTGCATCCCACTGGTCAAGGAATTTCAACAGATGTGATCTATGAGGAGGGCTTCTCAGCTATATATCCACACCCCAACATCTTACCCCAGAGATCCCAAAAAGTGATTTCATCTTTGAAGTATTGGAGCTGGACTGCCCATTGTTAAGTATTTTGCCCTAGGTTATGACCAAAAAGACAATGGAGATTTATCAATGTTGAGTTCAAAGCTGGTTTTTGCAAGAGGAGATGCACAACTTTATTTATTTATTTATTTATTTATTAAATTTATATCCCACCCTTCTCCCCGAAGGGACTCAGGGCGGTGAACAGCTGAGAATTAAAAAACATACAATATAAAAGTTAAAAAAATTAAAAATAAATTAAATTAAACGGCCGCCCCAATTTAAAACCCCTAGCTATACAATTAAAAAAAAAAAACCCTAAACCATAAAACCTATTCAGGCCAGGCCGGCTTGCTGAAATAAAAACGTCTTCAGGGCCTTACGGAAAGTGCAGAGATCCGAAATCAGCCGTATTCCGGGAGGTAGCTCGTTCCAGAGGGCGGGTGCTCCCACAGAGAAGGCTCTCCCCCTGGGGGCCGCCAGCCGACATTGCTTGACCGACGGCACCCTGAGAAGGCCCTCTCTGTGAGAGCGTATTGGCCGGTGGGAGGTTATTCTTCCCAACTTGCTTGTATAAAAGCAATAACTTTCTCCTTAACTAATTATGCATTCATTACAATCTAAATCCAGAAAGTAAAACTCTCTGCCCTCAGACACGCTTTAATTAGCTGTGGTTAATGCATGTGAGAATTAATGTATGGCGAATGCATGAGTTTTGTCCCAAGGTGACAAAAACGGGATCTAATCCTGCAACCCAGATAGTGTTACTGGCAATCTACTCAATTCTTAAAAGTTCAAGCTTCCCAGAGCAACAGTCGATGTTTGGATGATAAATTCTCACAGGGTGAAGTCACAGAACTCACAAACAGAAAAGATTGCCTTAAGGCTAACTGTGTTGCCTGCTATCATGAACAGTGGAGAAATAAGAAACTGGTTTTAAGTTAAAGGAATCTCTCTCATCTGCTTCAACTCCCATTTTTCTCGTACATATTCCATAGTCAATTCACATAACTAAAATCAGTGTAGGAATCGTGCGTGGAACCCAAGAGAATCTCCCCAAGCCAGAAATGACAAAAAGGAAGCAGATATTTAGTATTTAGTATTTATTTATTTGTCAAACAAGTACAAGATAACAGGTATAAGTATAAACATGGCCATGAACATAGGAAATGAGTACAAATAAATGGAGACAGTAGGACAGGTACGGTAGGCATGCTGGTGTGTTTATGCACGCCCTCTTTATGGACCTCTTAGGAATGGGGTGAGGTCCACAGTAGACAGTTTAAGGTTGAAGCTCTGGGGGTTTGAAGATGTAACAACAGAGTCAGGTAGTGCATTCCAGGCATTGACTACTCTGTTGCTGAAGTTGTATTTTCTGCAATCGAGTTTGGAGCAGTTTACCTTGAGTTTGTATTTATTGTCAGGCAGAGTGTTATTGTTGTGGCTCCGTTACCTGAGCCTGTGTCATCGGCAGGAGAGGACTCCGAGAGTGAAGGAGAGGAGTTGGCAAGGCCGCCCTCTCCAGAACCTTCCTCTCTGGCAATGCCTTCGGTGTCCGCCGAAGGGCAAGAGATAGGGCCGGGGCCAAGCACGTCCACGCAGCCACAGGTGGACAGTAATGAGAGTAATGAGTCTTGGCTGGATCCTCGACAGTGTCGCAGAGATAAGCGCGCGCAACAGAAGAAAAGGCATGCCAGAGATTAGGCTGAGTCACTGGACCACACCCCACAGGGTATAAAAGGGGGTGAGCTGGCTATTCAGACTCTGTGACGGACAAAACTAACTACTATCGAGTCACATTGCATCTTTGGAAACAACATTATCGGCCTTGGATTTATTTTACGAACTGGACAATTCTTGACTGTGGGTATTTTGTTTCTTGAGTAAAAGTTCTTGGCAAGCAGCTACTGGGTTGCTGCCAAGCGTATTATCGGAAGAATTGGTTGTCTGCCAGTTTATTTAACCCCCGGCTGTCTGTTTGAGTGTGTGTGTGAGACGGGGACAGAACAGTTATTGAGGTTGAAGCTGAAATAGTCATTGACAGGTAGGACATTATAGCAGACAATTTTGGGTACTATGCTTAGGTCAGACCATAGGTGGCGTAGTTACAGGTTCAATCTATTCCTACATTAGTTGCAACCTTAGAGTAAATGGGACCATAGGCAACATACTGCTTACATGAGTTCTATCATACACAGAGGAAGTATGAATTAAACTAGGATTCTATGCATACTACTATAGTAGGATGAGGAAACAAGCCAATGTGGTTGATGTCACACTTACAAAAATATAAAACCATTTATTTAACCTGATTCCATCTTCAGACAAAGCAACAACTTTCTCAATATTTGAGATGGAAAACTCAAGAGAAACTGAAGAACTAACAAAGCTAGCTCTCTGTCTTGCGGGATATTGAGTTCATCTGTAAAGATATTGTAACAGGGGTTTGGGTTTTTAAATCAGCTTCCCCTTGAATAACACAGTGATTGAGGGAAATAGAGAAATCCTCAGATCTTCAAAGTGAAACAGAGGAAGAGGTTCCTTAATTCATCTTCATAGGAATAAAACATTCTTTTAAAAGGTTTGCCAAAAAGTTTGGTGATTGTCTTATTACTTAAATTATGTTTAGCTATAAAATTGCTGAACACTATTAGATGGTTTTATACCATCTACAATTTTCCATAGCACAATGAGAGGGAAGTGTTAGGTAAGTAAGCAAATACCCAATGGCCAACACTTTTTAGTGTTACCAAATAAGATATTTTTTCTCTTCGACCCATCAGATGAAATGTTAAGGTTCCTTGTTATACTGCGGGGGAAGGAATTTACAGGATGGAAAAGTAAATAAAATATTAGGCAAAGTTGTTCATTTTTGGTTATGACCTGCTAAGTTATGCAAAGATGTTTCTAATCACGTAACACATTCTCTTTTTTACTACTATTGTTTCCCTGAAAATAAGACCCAACCAGAAAATAAGTCCTAGCATGATTTTTCAGGATGCTCATAGTATAAGCCCTACCCCAAAATAAGCCTCAGTTAAGATTGTCAGCCAGATGGGTGCTGTATTTCCCCCAAAATAAGACCTAACCAGAAAATAAGCCCTAATGCGTCTTTTGGAGCAAAAATTAATATAATATAATATGATATGATATGATATGATATGATATGATATGATATGATATGATATGATATGATATAATATAATATAATATATAATATAAGGTTTTATTTTCGAACGGTACTTTCAGGTCTCTACATATTGAAGCATTGCTTCATGTCACACAATACAACATATTTATTTATTTAGTGTATGGCAAGTTTTTAGCCAAAAAGTAGAGCATAAACTGAATTGTAATTCCAAGTTGTAGCAGATTGCATTATAAATTCTCACATATATTTCTGTCTTTACCTATAGACTACTGTAACTCACAGCAAAGACACCGATGTGACAGACAGATTTTCAAATGCCTTCTAGATTTATTATCATCATGGATCTTTGTGTGATTTGATTTAATTTAATTTAATTTAATTTAATTTAATTTAATTTAATTTAATTTAATTTAATTTAATTTCCAATTTATAAACCGCCCTTCTCCCTGAGGACTCAGGGCGGTGTACAGCCAAAATAAGAACATAGAATACAAATATTAAAAACAGTTAAATATATATATAAATTTGGCCCAAATTTATGTGCGATATTGGATTATATTCCTATAGCATGGAATTTACCATTTTATAAAGAGCTTTGGCTCTGCTGAGCCTTAAATACAGTGAACATGATAATTTTATATAATTGGAAAGGAAATAATTTTCTTAATGTTAAGGAATGAAATCCAGCATGAGTTTGGCACCTATTTTTGAAAAATGTTCCAAAAACAAAAAAAAAATGATTACATGCAGCCCACTGGTCTAGATAGATAAAATAACTTTTTATATGGATCTTTTTCCTGCTAGAATTTTTGTTTCAATTAGTTTATATTACAGTTAGTCCACAATTTACAACCGTTCATTTACTGACCATTCAGGAAGTTAAAACCAGTGGTGAAATCCTCCTCGGTGCGCGCTAAAAGCACATTGTGTATGCACATACGCAGCACACACCAAAAGCACGCTCTGTGTGCATGCACAGTGCATGCCAAACACATGCCCTGTGCAAAAAAAGAAGACTTCACTAGGTAAGTAGAACAGCGAGGGGGGGAACAGCTGTGCCGCGTGATTTAGCTTCACTGGAAAGCTTTGCTTTCTAGCAAAGCTAAACTGCGCGGCACAGCTGATTGTCGGAAATACCAGTTCGGACAAACTGGTAGCTTTTTTAAACTACCGGTTCAACCAAATCGGTAGCTTTTTTTTTTATTACCGGTTTGCCCGAACCAGTAGTTTTTATCACTATCAGTTCGCCCGAACCGGAGCGAACTGATAGTGTTTCAGTTCGCTCCGGTTCATTTCACCCCTGGTTAAAACACTGAAAAAAAGTGACTTGTGACCATTTTTCACACTGATGGCCATTGCAGTATCATGTGATCAAAATATTGATGCTTGGCAACCGACATGTATTTATTATGATGGTTGCGGGGTCCCAGGATCATGTGATCACCTTTTGAAACCTTCCGACAATAGGGAAACCAGACTAACTTAACAACTGCAGTGATTCACTTAACATCTGCGGCAAGAAAGATCATAAAATGGGGCAAAACAACTGTCTTGCTAAGTAATGAAAATGTTAGGCTCAGTTGTGGTCATAAATTGAGGACTATTCCATACCATAATGGAGCTTGCCCATCACAGCTGTAAATCATGATGGTTGTAAAATATGTCACTCATGTGACCAATCCCAAATTTGTGAACTCCCCCCCTCCCTTCCATAATTACCCTGCTATTTATTTTTCAGGTAAGCAACATTATGCAAAGTCTAGAAGAGAAGACAATAAATAGAAACCTTTAGAAATTCAAGGCACAAAAGACAGTAAGAAGAACAAAAGTATGTAGCTAAGCCAGGTTTACACCAACACCATTTGCTATAGCTTTCTACATTACATTTGGGCCAGGGGTGGGTTCTACTTACCTTTACTACCAGTTCGCAGTGGGGCCGCGTGCACGCGCTCGCTTTGCGCACATGTGCACACTCTTCTGCACATGCACAGAAATGTTTTGATGACATCAGGGTCAGTGGGTGGGGCCTCCCGCTGGTTTTACTACTGGATCTATAGAACCAGTACGAACCGGGGGCAACCCACCACTGGTTTGGGCTTTCCAAACCATCCTTTCTTCCTCCATATTTATATTTCACTTCACACACTCATATTTTGTTCTTTAAATTCCTTCACCTCCCTCTTGAGAATATTATTGTCTCCGCCCAACATAGAGTTTCTCATCCCTCCTTATCTTCTCAACCAGTGGTGGGATTCAAATAACAACCAGTTCTCTGCCCTAATGACCGGCTGGGTGGGTGTGGCCATGGTGGGCATTGCTAGGGGGTGTGACAGGTAGCACTCAGCCTCCTGCAGCCTCCTGGGAGCAAAAATGGAACTATGTGGAGGCCACGCTGCCCCACCACACCCCATTTTGGGCCTAGTAGGCCTCCCTGCAGCCTCCTGGGAGCCAAAATAGGGCTCATGGGGACTTCTGGAAGGGGAGGGGAGAGGAAGGGAGGGGCCAGACAGAAATTTAATGACCAGTTTGCCCGAACTGGCCTGAACTGGCTGAATCCCACCACTGTGAATCTCAATCCATTCATTCTTCTTTCATATATTTGTTTTGAACTTTACTATTCTATTGTGATCTGCCAGCAGCTTGAGGAGCTGGCAGTGGAGTCGGACAGCGATGAGGCTGAGGAAGAACATGGGACAGTCCTGGAGGCTGGGGAAGGCCCGGATGAGGGCTCTGTGTCGGAGGCAGAGATGGAGCCAGGGCCATCGGGGAGTGAGATGCGGACTCTGGAGCCTCCAGAGACTGATAGTAGTGAAGCAGAGGAACTGGAGGAGCCTGTTCCTAATGCATGCATGAGAAGAGCTGCCAGAAAGCAAGAGCAGCTCAAGCAAAGAGGACAACTTGGAGTAGGGCCAAGAGATGATTGGCCCCTCCCATAAGGCTTAAAACAGACTAGCAGCGGCATTTGGGATTTGCTGGAAAACAGCATTGGTAGCTTCTTCATCTACGTCTTGCACTTATTTTTGTATCTGTGACTTCTGAATGTTTGCCAAAAAAGGCCTTTGGCAGTTTGCCAAATTGGATCAAGGTTTGTGATAGGACTGAGGAATTTGTGTTGGGAACAATTTGCTTTAATTTAGTTGAATGATGCTGGGAATGAAGTAATTCTCAGCTGTTCGAATGACTGATTTTCCTACTATTTTACTTGGGCCTGGGTCACAACATATTCTCTCTTTCAGAGAGAATATTTCAGAGTATTTCTTTTCTACGGAACACTTTTGCGTTCAGTTCACATTGACTCCAGAACCATTCAGTCTTGACTTGAATTTTGTGAAGTTTTTTTGTGGCAGCTCTTAAATGAATGGTTTATTAAGTAAACGAATTATTATTATGAGTGAAGTTTTGATGAAATGGGAAGTAGCAAAATTGTAAAATGCATCGTGAGACTGCAGGGCACTTCAAACGGCTGTAAATACAACCAGGTTTGGTCATGGGATGGGGCAATGGTTAAACATTCAATAAAAGTTCTATAGCCAGAATTAACTTTGTACAGTCTTTATAAATGTATTTGTACTGTAGGTCAGGGGTCCCTGATCCCAGGGCTGTGGCCCACTACTGTGATCTATTTGGAACCATCCCCCGCGAGTTGAGCTGTGCAGGTGCATGCATACTGGTTTGCCACTCATTTGGCCCAGCTCCCCTGAGGTTGTAGAAAAAAATGCTTTTAAAAGCCTCTGACGATCCCAGCTGAGTTGCCTGATCGTCAGAGGCCTCTGACGATCCTCGGCTGAAGAGGTTGTAGAAAAAATGTTTTTAAAAGAAAAAAAAGCCTCTGATGATCCGGGAACTCAGCTGGGATCGTCAGAGGCTTTTAAAAGCATTTTTTGTTACAACCTCTTCAGCCAAAGAGGTTGTAGAAAAAAATGGTTTTAAAAGTTAAAAAAAAAAAGCTGGCCACACCCATTTAGTCACATTACCCTCCCCCAAGCCACGCCCACAGAACCAGTAGTAACAAATTTTATATTTCATCACTGGTTAGGAGCCACTTCTGCTGGTCACCCTGCAAGCATCTTAAAATGCATCATTCTGGATATTGCCAAATGGGGTGGCAGTTTTTCCTAGACAGCTGAATACCTAAATTATACAGAAGAAGCTAATTTGGTGAGGGAGTGAAGGAGTCACTGCACTATCCTTCCTGCTTTTGACAATGATTGTCTAATCATCCAGGAAAATATAAGTCTCAATGTTAAGTGTATCCAACTTTTTAGTTCCATATATACATGTGCCATGCTTTAATTACCAGAAAGCCCACAAAAGGATAGAACGGAAATAATGATTTGAATGATGAATTTTAAATTAGCATTTTAAACATTGTAAGCTAATGAACAGCACCAATGGCCAAATACTGCCAGTTGGATTTCAATTCTAATACTTCCTTGGCAACATGACCCAAAACACATGAAGTTAAATCATCATAGAAACTAAATTCTCATGTATCTTAAGAGAAGCAGTTTGAGAAAGCTGTCCAAAGCATTGGCCAAGAACTAAACACCATGGAATGCAAATGAGCCACTAAAGTCAATGCATGATGACCATGATTACTTAGATTATTAGCAGAAACTTGCCAAAAGCAAAATTTGTCCAAAACAAATAAGAACAAGATCTGTTCTTAAATGTAACAGTTATAGATGGTGTCCTGAGACAAAAATAATGGCCCATGTCATACAGCCTGCGAATTGAATTAAAAAACCACAAGGAATTCTCTTCCCTGAATTATTCCCGTCTGATTTTTTTCACACATACAAGTCATTGTTTTATGTTTTGTCAGGAATCACACAGTGCACTATAAAAATTGTCTATAGATTGGAATGAGTGGATTGAATCACATTAAAGCATTTTATCAATCATCCAGTGTTTGGCTGCTGTGAGAAAGGCGGCTATGCTTGAAGACAATAAACATCCCAAAATCCATATTGCTAATACCTTTATTAGCCCTATGTCATTTGTCTGTGCAGCCTTTGAACTAGCTTAATAAAAATGCTGTCTAATACACACTAAAATAATGGAAAACAGCACATACCTCAGCAAAGGACTGGGATTTTATTCATAGTGACTGATGGGAAGAGAGATTAATTTTTTACATTGAGGCGGGCAGGAGTGAGTTTTCTAATTATTACTTTCAGTTATCCCATTGTGATTTTTTATGTGAATAGAGAAATAATTAACAATAATAGTGGCCTCAAGCACAGCACTGCTTATAAATGTACTCATTTTGTACTCCCGGCTTTGAGATAAGCCATCATTTCTTTTTTGCATCCTGACAAAGCATTCACCCCGCCTCTTTTTCTACCTATAGGACACCTGTTTTTTAACCGTGATAATCTAGAAGTCATCTCTGCATTAATTTAATGGGCTTGCAGATGTTACCACACAGAGGTCCACGATGAGGATGGCAGATGTTTAAAGAAAATAAAATCAAATGAGCGCATAGAGAATACAGCATCTGTTCTCTTCTCTCAATCTTATCTACTGAAAAAGAGGAAAAAGGCCAGTTCCTTCCTTTGATAATAGCTACAACAACAAAAGCAATACTTTTGGTGCAATTGCTTAAAGCAGAGGTACACAGCTTCCATTGCCTTAAAGACTGCCTGTATGGTATATCTTATTTTCTTAACAATATCCCAAGTCTGAAACAACCATTGCACCTCAAAAATACTCAGATATTCCAAACTTTGGGACATAAGTAAGGTAAAGGTTCCCCTCGCACATATGTGCTAGTTGTTCCCGACTCTAGGGGGCGGTGCTTATCTCCATTTCAAAGCTGAAGAGCCAGTGCTGTCCGAAGACATCTCTGTGGTCATGTGACCGGCATGACTAAATCCCAAAGGTGCATGGAACGCTGTTACCTTCCCACCAAAGGTGGTCCCTATTTTTCTACTTGCATTTTTAATGTGCTTTCAAACTGCTAGGTTGGCAGAAGCTGGGACAAGTTAACAGGAGCTCACCCCATTATGCGGCACTAGACATTCAAACCGCTGAACTGCCGACCTTTCGATTGACAAGTCTTAGCCACTGAGCCACCGCGTCCCTTAGTTTGGGACATAATGTACCATAATATTAATACCTGCAACATTAAAAAGTTCCCCATAAATCTACTTAAATATATTAAAATATTATTCCCAAAAGATGTGAGTATTTCACAAGATCCAATTATATCAGTCAATGACCTCTCACGTTTTTGACATTACCAATAGAGAAAATCTGGCATCCATCATTTTGGATATATTCTTCAGAGTGTCTCAGAAAGCTTGAAATAAAATATTTTGACAAATCACTTTTAATTTAAAATCTGCTAAAATATTCACATTTTTAATGTGAAATGGTTTAATGTTCCACAAGATATTTGCACCCCTATTTTTTTTTTCCTTTCATTTGCATGACATCAATACATAAGGGTATGGTTCAAATTGGGCATTGCTTTTATGTGTGTATATATATATATATATCTTCTCTCACTCCCTCCCCCCCCCCTCTCTGTAGCTATAGCATAACATCCCTGTACAATCTGCTTGTGGTTTATTGCTAAAGTATCTTCTATATGTCTACACGAGATAGAAAAAGTATGACCAGATATATTCAAACTTATGCATCATTATTCATCCAGCTCCGCTTCAACCCTCCTTTTTTTAATCTCCAGGACACAGGGACAGTGGTTAGAATGTTCTCGGCAATTTTATATACTTGCGAGTGCAACTTTATGCACATTATTAAATCAGGATTTATCCTTGCTGATCCTTAGTATCAATTTAATCCTATGGGCAGAGAATTTTTTTAAAAATGTCATTTGCAAGATTGCCCACCACTATAAAAATAGTAAATACTGTACCTAGGAAAATGTTCCTTTCACTCTCACCGCATAATGCCTGGTAGCTGAACGTTGCTTATAGTTTATAAATGGAAAAGGAAAGCTACTTTTATATTCTGCTGGGTATTATACTGTATAAGACAAGCTATGTCTACTTCTAAGGCCCACAATTTAAGCATGTGAACAAATTAGGCAGTTGGGAAAAAGCAACATGGAGGATAATCAAAGGACAAGAAATGGAACTCTGAAGAGAGGCTGAGGGAATTGGGTATGTTTTACTTTTGAGAAAAGATGAGTGATAGCAATATGATAAAGGTAAAGGTTCCCCTCGCACATATGTGCTAGTCATTCCCAACTCTAGAGGGCAGTGCTCATCTCCGTTTCAAAGCCGAAGAGCCAGCACTGTCCGAAGACATCTCCATGGTCTTGCGGCCGGCATGACTAAATGCCAAAGGTGCACGGAGCGCTGTTCCCTTCCCACCAAAGGTGGTTTCTATTTTTCTACTTGCATTTTTTACATGCTTTCGAACTGCTAGGTTGGCAGAAGCTGGGACAAATAATGGGAACTCACCCCGTTATGCGGCACTAGGGATTCAAACCGCTGAACTGCCGACCTTTCGATCGACAAGCTCAGCATCTTAGCCACTGAGCCACCGCATCCCTTGGCAATATGATAGCACTGTTCAAATATTGGCGTACCATCTGTTGTGAACGCCATCTACTTTGGAGATGACCACTTCTAATGCTATGATTCTCTGATCACAATACCAGGTCTTAACAGTAGGGAAGTTCCTGTAGTAACATGAGCTCTAAGTCCTTCCTGTTAAGATCCCTCTATTTTAAAAGAAATAAACTATAAATGATGCCAGATAAATAATACCATAAATATGTAGTTGCAATATACCTCATTTTTAAAATTCAAATTTTTAAACTTCCAGCCAGCCATTTATTCCAAACAAAGTGTCTTATTCACATACAGTTTCTCCTACTGTCAGACCAGATTCCATGCTTCTTCTTTTTTGTAGAGGTGGAAGAAAAACATTCCCCCTCCTGCCACCCTAATACACCCTTTGTCAGGTTTCGAGGTCGTCTCAAATAAATTGCATTTCAAACAAAGTCCTTGATGAAAAACTCCCATTTATTAACTAACTCCGACTCCATCGTAGCCAACACTGACTTCCTGACCCAAAACCCTCCCTTTCTGTTCCCCACTCCCCTGCACTCATTGGCCATCTTCCAAGTCACTCTACCCCTAATCTACTGCTCCAGCTCAAAGGAATTTCCCCCCTCCCATCCCATCTCCTAGGGGATTATCTCCAGGGAATATAAGTAGGTGAAAAGTCAAACGTCCCTTTCCAGACGCCTCTACTTCTCCTTCTTATGTCAGCACTAGAGTAAATGTAGCTTGAAGTGCTGACACCCTTCTTGTTATATTCAAAATACAAAATAAAAGAATAACTTTTATTTGAATAAAAGAATAAAAGAATCGGAAGGGACCTTCGAGGTCTTCTAGCCTAATACCCTGCTCAGGCAGGAAATACTATAACATTTCAGACAAATGATCCAACATCTTAAAAGCTTCCAGTGTTGGAGCATTCACAACTTCTGGAGGCAAGTTATTCCACTGATTAATTGTTCTAACTGTCAGGAAATTTCTCCTTAATTCTAAGTTGCTTCTCTCCTTGATTAGTTTCTACCCATTGCTTCTTGTCCTACCCTCAGGTGCTTTGAAGAATAATTTGACTCCCTCTTCTTTGTGGAAGCCCCTGAGTTATTGGAACACTGCTTTCATGTCTCCCCTAGTCCTTCTTTTCATCAAACTAGATATACACAATTCCAGCAACTGTTCTTCATATGTTTTAGCCTCCAGTCCCCTAATCATCTTTGTTGCTCTTTTCTGCACTCTTTCTAGAGTCTCAACATCTTTTTTTACATCATGGTGACCCAAGCTGGATGCAGTATTCCTTTAAGTAGTCATTTCAATAGTTTTGGCTATAGTCCTGATGACACTCAACAGCTCCATTCACTTATCAGAGAAAGACTACCACAAAGCAGGACGCAAAATAGAAATGATGGCACTGATTTTCCTAACCAAGTGAGCATTATAGATTTGACACTGTCACCGACTAGAGCTGTACTTCTGTTAAGAATCAAATATCATTCTTCTCAAGTTATTTAGTTCTCCAACTATTCATTTTAAAGTCATCTACTTGGTTAAGTTTTCCAGGCAGATGAGGCTCAAGTAGAATGATTAAAAGTACCGTATTTTTCGGACTATAAGACGCATTAGAGTATAAGACACACCTTAGTTTTTGGGGAGGAAAATAAGAAAAAAGCTGATTGGTGGGTGGATCAGCCTCCTAAAATACCCCCAATCAGCTGTTCCCAGAAGTGAATTTTAGCAACAGGTTCATTGGTTGTGAGCTCTGTGCCTTGTTTTTTGTTCTGCCTCTGAAACTTCTGAAACTCTGTTTCAGAAAAAACTTTTTTTTTCTGCCTCTGAAAGTCTCCGAAATAGAGCTTCAGGGGGGATAAAGGCTTTTTTCCTGAAGCTCTGTTTGGAAGTTTTTTTTCTGAAGCTTCTTTCAGAGGCTTTTATTCTGAAGGACTATCTGTACTCTGTTCAATCTCCTTTTTTTGGTATTGGTATAAAGATTAACTCCTTCCGATCTGTTGGTTATTGTGTCATTCTCCAGATTTGTTAGCATAGTTTGGTTAGAACCTTTACTGATTCTTCTTTTGTTGCTTGCCATATTATTTTAGATAAAAGCCTTTCAGAGGCTTTTTTTCCTGAAGCTTCTTTCGTAGGCTACTTTCAGCCTCTGAAATCTCCTTTTGTGAGGCTGGGCGGGGCTACATTCAGAGTATAAGACGCACCCAGATTTTCACCCTCTTTTTTGGGGGAAAAAGGTGCGTCTTATATTCTGAAAAATACAGTATAATAAGTGAAGTACAATAATTTTTGTACTTCACTTATTATACTGTATTTTTCAGAATAATTCAGAATAATTTTTAAAATATCCACCACCATAAGCTGGTTGCAACTCGTTGGATGTATCTATATGAACACATAATTTCTCTTGAGCCAACTAATCTTGTGGCTTGCTTGTATAATGAATTTTAAATTGTCCAGTTCATTTTATCTCATATTTTCCAGCAGACGTAAGTGTCATATTTTCTTTCCAGATTTCAAAGAATAAATTTAGAGTAAAGCCATAAAACCAATGCAGTTACTAGTTTGTTCAATCTACAAGCTGCCACCAGTCTTTTTCCCCCATTTCCTCACTCGCTCCATCTACTTCACTCCTCTTCACCCGTTCTTCTCATCCCACTTTTATTTTAACACATGTCCCATCATGTGGGGAAAGAACCAGTTTCACATAGCTAATGGAGAGACATTCTGCTTAACACCAACTCAAATTAGCCAATTCATTCAGTGAGGAGAAAATATGCTCACACAATAGAGCTCATCAACTTTGAAGCATAAGAGAAAACACAACTCATTTTCACCCTCTCAATCAACGTTGGGAATGTGAATGAAGCATAGGCATATTGCCCTGTAAAAGCACATTCATTATATAGCAAAAACAGCATCCAGCACCACAATCCTTTTCTGGCTGGGTGTTTCTCATACACGCATCTTACTTTGAAAAAATGTTTAAAATTGGCTTTCTAAGTGAACTTGGGTTTGCATTAATGTGCAGAGATTCAGTATTGGAAGGAGCAAGGTTGGTATTCATTTACCTTTGCTACCGGTTCGCAAATGTGAGCTCATGGGCCACCTCCACACATGTGCAGGCCCTTCCGCACAGGCGCAGAGCCTCAAAAATGGAATGTGATGACATCTGGGCAAGTGGGCGGAGCCTCTTGCAGCCACAGCTACCGATTCGCCCGAACCGGATAGAACCAGCTGAATACCACCACCACTGGGAAGGAGATAATGGAAGAAGTTTGAAATGTTCATATTTAGCATGTGAATCTATTGCAGCCTGACATTAGCAAGCCATTTTACCATATGAATAAACTGTTAGTTACAAGCAAATAGTTAAACTGTGACTGAGGATAGAATAGGTAAAAAAAAAAAAAACCAGAGACAATGGACATGTAGAAAGTACAAATGATGGTAACAATGCAGCAAAGCAGAAGTTGGGAGATAGCATAACCATTTTCTCATTATGAAACTGGTGGTGGTAGAATAATAAACTCTTGTTCCTACTGAAGGCACAGAAAATAAAACAGAAACTTCTTGATGGCTTGTAATTTAGCTTTTTATATTTTAAATCTGTCCTTTGTGTTCTTTTGATAAGCTCAGTAGTGAACATTCTCAGAGGCTGAAGGGGTCCCATATAGTAGTGAAATGTAAAATTTGTTACTACTGGTTCTGTGGCTTGGTGGGGATAATGTGACTGAGTGGGTGTAGCCAACTTTTTTTTTTTTTTTTTACTTTTAAAAGCCAAAGAGGTTGTAAAAAAATGCTTTTAAAAGCCTCTGATGATCCTAGCTGAGCCACACAATCATCAGAGGCTTTTTTTTTTCTTTTAAAAGCATTTTTTTCAGCCGAAGATGTTGTAGAAAAAATGCTTTTAAAAATTTTTAAAAAGTCTCTGGTGATTGAGCGGCTCAGCTGGGCATGGGGAATGGGGAGGGATTTTTGCTTCCGGATCGGGTGATCCGGTCCGAATTGGGAGCATTTCACTCCTGGTCCCATATTACTTTTTCATCATCACAGCTGTCATTTCTGATGTCAAATTAACATCTACTATTTCTTTAGTGGAAAGACTATTTGCTCTATGAAGAGTACGGTAAGAAATTATTGACATAGAACATCACATTTCACATACTGGAACATGAGTGGGTATGTGTATCTCTGTTAGTGGTTCACTGACTTTTCCCATTCTAGTAAGCAACAAAGCCATCCACAAAAGCTCCTAATTTGTATGACTTCTTAATCTTTACTCCTATGATCTCTCATCTTGTTTTATAGAATAGAATTCTTTATTGGCCAATCACCCATGATGACATGGTGGTGAGTGGGAGGAGTCTCCTGCCAGTTTTACTACCGGTTCTATAGAACTGGACCGAACCGGGAGCAACCCACCACTGGTCTCTACTGTTGATACTGTGCTGTCTAGTATTGTAAGAGGCAGTAGTATGGGAGGGTTTCTCCTAAAGTCTACCACCATTTCTACGGTTTTGAGTGTGTTGAGTTCCAGATTGTTCCGGTCGCACCACGAGGTGTGATGTCTATTCAGTATTTCAAGAACTAAAATAAACAAAAGAGAAGGCAGTGGGCAACTTTGTCTTGCTTCTCTTTGGATATCATATGGTTTTTATTAAATAATACTTTTATTTTATTTATTTTTATTTTATTTATTAGATTTTTATACCGCCCCCTCTCCCGAAGGACTCGGGGCGGTGAACAGCCAAGATTAAAAACATACAATATAAACATTAAAATACGTTTAAAACAGAATTAAATCCAAAATGGCTCCCCAATTTAAAACGCCTTACCCATGACCCTATAATTAAAACAAATTTAAAATTCCCACATTTAAAAAGGGGGAAGATTTAGGCCAGGCCAGCTTGATGAAATAGAAACGTCTTAAGCGTGCGGCGGAAGGTGCGCAGATCCGGGATCCTCCGTATCTCTGGGGGGAGCTCGTTCCAGATCGTAGGTGCCCCCACAGAGAAGGCTCTCCCCCTAGGGGCCAACAGCTGACATTGTTTGGCCGATGGCACCCGGAGGAGCCCCTCTCTATGGGAGCATACTGGCCGGTGGGAGGCTATTGGTGGTAGCAGGCGTTCCCGTAAATAACCAGGTCCTAAGCCATGGAGCGCTTTAAAGGTGATAACCAGAACCTTGAAGCGCACTCGGAAGAGCACCAGGAGCCAGTGCAGCTCGCGCAGGAGAGGTGTTACATGGGAACTCCATGTCGCTCCCATCACCACCCGCGCGGCCGCACTCTGCGCCAGTTGGAGCCTCCGAGTGCACCTAAAGGGGAGCTCCATGTAGAGAGCTTTGCAATAGTCCAGACGAGAGGTAACGAGGGCATGAGTGACTGTTTGTAGGGAGTCCCGATCTAGATAGGGACGCAACTGGCGAATCAGGCGAACCTGATGAAAAATCCTCCCGGTCACGGCCGTCACATGCTCTTCTAAAGACACATCTCACAAATAAACTTTGTAGTCTTTAGCTATTAATCTTTACTGTTAATACCTCTGTGGAAAAGGTTGTTATATGGGAGTTACTGTGCTAAGTTATTCTAGGTCTCTTAAGACCCAGAATGAATTGTGATTTTGACCTAAGAGCTAAGAATTTTGCATAGCTGTTTTAAATTCCACAAAGTGGATTTGATATGATGATTCTGACTGCCTATCCTCACTGAGGCCTCAGATTAACATACAATTAGCCAACTCTATATCAGTTAAATGAATCATGAGATATAAGTATATACGGGACCGCCTGCTACCACCAATAGCCTCCCACCGGCCAGTACGCTCCCATAGAGAGGGGATCCTCCGGGTGCCATCGGCCAAACAATGTCGGCTGGCGGCCCCCAGGGGGAGAGCCTTTTCTGTGAGGGCACCTACCATCTGGAACGAGCTCCCCCCAGAGATACAGAAGATCCCGGATCTGCGCACCTTCCGTCGCGCGCTTAAAACATTTTTATTTCATCAAGCTGGCCTGGCCTAAATCATCTCCTCTTTTAAATTTAAATTTTAAACATAAATTTTTAATCTGTTTAATTATGGGGTATTTTAAAATTCATACTAAATTATTTAATTTGTTTTAATTTATTTTAGATTTTGTATTTCCTGTGTTTTATCTTCTGGCTGTTCACCACTCTGAGTCCTTCGGGAGAAGGGCGGTATAGAAATTTAATAAAATAAAATAAATAAATAAATAAATAAATAAATATTTTCTAGAAGAAATCCATGTCTATCCTACTTACATTATATTCACATTTAACTATGGTTGACTGAACAAACCCAGCCCAATAAACCAAAAAGCAAACTGCATTATGATTTGGCATATTGAATGATCCAAGGCAATGATTACTTAACAGACTTATCAAAACAATAGCTTTAATTAGTATATCTTAACAGAACCTAAATTGGTTCAAGAAAATATAGAGGATGAATGCCTCTAAATGGGCTGGGAATTATAAATCAGATTTGTATGTGAACAAATCTGTCATTCAGTTTTGAAATGATATTAAAGAAAACACAAATGAGCTGAATCATCCTTTATTGAATTCAACAGAATTGGTAATTGTCCATTTCAGAAGTATACCAGATGGATCTTAATACATGCATACATCAACATCATCATCACAAAGTTACTCATTCCAAAACAACCAGAATTTTGTGTCTGCCTTCCTCATAGAAATGAGCTGTGAATTTGGATCTCACTAACATAGGATAATGACAGCCAGTTTGGTGTAATGAATAAAATTATGCTTGAATCCTTATTTTAAAATAAATTTAACTATTTCCTGCAAATACACTAACGTACTAACACCCAGTACCATTCCTATTCCCCTGAATTTTAATCAAAGTAGTTAGATGGGACATTGATATTTCTTTTCTGAAAGGGAGGATCCATTATGACAGAAGATCTTACAGTGCCCCCAAAACAGAAACTGGATCTATTTAAAACATGTGGAAATCTTCATACTGAATGCTACAGGTAGGGCTAGTATACAAAGAATAAAAATAGATTCCCATTTCTTATCTATATATATAAAAGCAAAATACCACTTATGCATCATCACAAAATCTCCAGAACCATAAAGCCTACAAACTTGAAATTCGGCATGTATGTTCCTCTTGGCTTCTAGGTGCTCGCTAAGAAAGGATTTTTCGAAATGACCATCAGATCATTAGTATTTCTTACATTACTATTAACATGCTCTGATGCTAAGGAGTTAGACGTTCTACTCCCCCTCCCCACTGAAAAGAACTTTGTTCCAACTGCTGCTTGGTTGTGGGCGTGGCCAGCGCATGATTCATCTGGCCTGCAGGCTGGGAGGTTAGACTTTCTACTCCCCACCTGAAAGAGAGAGAAGGGGATAAGATAGGAAAGGCCTCTGTGGGGCAAGCCTGAGGGAGAGAAGAGAATAGGAAAGGCCTCTGTGGGGCAAGCCTGAGGGAGAGAAGGGGATAGGAGAGGATCAATGGGGCCAGCCTGAGGGGAAGAAAGGGAGGAGAGGCCTCTGTGGGGCAAGCCTGAGGGAGAGAAAGGGATGAGCTGAGGTGGCGCAGTGGTTAGAGTGATGCACGGATTGAAGATAAATAGCAAGAAAAAATCACAAAGTACCAGGACTTGCAAATTGAAATTGAGCGACTGTGGAAAAAGAAATCGTGTGTTGTTCCAATTGTAATTGGAGTCCTTGGAGCAATACCCAAAGGGCTACCCCGCTATTTAGAAATTCTAAATTTACCGGACTTGAACATTTTGACTTTACAAAAAACCACCTTACTCGGAACAGTTTACATCCTTCTACGATACCTTAACAGTTCCTAGGTCCTTGGTTAGGACTCGAGCTGCTGAGCTATTAACCAGCCTCAAAGGCTGTGAATCTCACTAAAGATTAACCAATAATAATAATAATAATAATAATAGGAGAGGATCATTGGGGCCAGCCTGAAGGAGAGAAGTGGATAAGATAGGAGAGGCCTCTGTGGGACAAGCCTGAGGGAGAGAAAGGGATAGGAGAGGAGAGGCCTCTGTGGGGCAAGCCTGAGGAAGAGAAAGGGAAGAGAGGCCTCTGTGGGGCAAGCCTGAGGGAGAGGAGGGGAGAGGAGGGGCCGATTGTAACTACTCATTAATTTTCAATCTGTAAGTGTCGATTTATCAAGCCCGATCACATAGTTTCGTAGCGGAGTATGGGTATCCAGCTAGTGTTCTTACAGATGGTCCTTTCAACTGAGCTGAGCAAGAGAACTATCAGAGGAGCAGAACTCATTGTAAATACAAGAGTATCCCAGCCCAGCAAGTCTTTTAAACTCCTTATCATATCGAGTTGGAATCATTAAAATACACCTCATATCCGTTTTACTCATATCAGTTCTGCTTGATAATGTTCATCATCATTGTTCAAAATCAAAATGGAATGTACCATGTTTTCTCATCTGAATATGGGACAAAAGACAATTAAAAAAAAACCTAATACTGTTTGCTTTAGGGCTTTGTAGTTATCCTGAATAATAGGAGTGAATCAGTTTGAATTGTTGAGTTGAATTGTAGAAATGAATTGTTTGTTCGTTTTCCTTTTTTCTTAATGATTTAATTTGACCAGCAAGAGCTGTGCAAATCAGCGGGGAGGAAACATCCCATTGTCCTTTGCGCCGTTCTAGATAAAGAAGCATGATGCCTTAATCTAATATGATCCTGCTGTGGATAGTTGAGGGGGAAAAGCTAATTTCCAATTCTAAATTAACTGTTCCTATAAATATTATGCAGCTTTCATTTTATCACAGCGAGAGACAGCCCAATGAAAATCAGAGCAATAAGTGTCTCTCTGGGTCAGTGTAAAGAATCCTGTGACAAACTCATTTCTCATAGCCAATTTGAATGTATCCATATATTCTATTCTAATTAGTTATTTGAATACATGAATAATAAGTCAAATAATGGGTGTAACCTCCGAGAAATGAAAGCTCTCATGACATTAATTGTGACAAGCAATGAATACCCAAAATGAATACCAATGGAAAATTCATTTAGCCTTAACAGTGAACTACTTTTCAGTCCATAAATATATAGGTGTGCAAAGCATTTCGGGATATAAACTTATTTTTAAAAAAACTTCCCAGGAAAGGATGCTGAGGGAATATTCTTAACTGCTATTCTAGTTCCAAAGATTTGTAAAACAACCAGACCAGCAGTGGGTTTCAAAAATTCTTTACTACTGGTTCTGTGGGTATGGCTTGGTGGGCGTGGCTTGGTGGGCATGGCAGGAGAAGGATACTGCAAAATCTCCATTCCCACCCCAATCCAGGAGAAGGTTACTGCAAAATCCCCATTTCATCCCAATTAGCTGGGATTTGGGAGACAGAGAATAGAAGGGGGAAGGGGCAGTCAGAATTTTTACTACCGGTTCTCCGAACTACTCAAAATTTCCACTACCGGTTCTCCAGAACTGGTCAGAACCTGCTGAAACCCACCTCTGAACCAGACAATCCTAAAATGACAAATGGGCCATTTTTCAGAAATATTTTCTTACCTAAACAGAGAAACAGAATGACCGTGGGAAGCCAAAAAAGCATTGGAAACAGGAACAACTTCTGTTTTCCTGCTGGCTTCTCCATTGATTTGTTGAAAGTGGGCAAGGATCATTGGAAATGGTGCTTGCTGCTTGATTGCTCCCCAATCCAGCATTCAGTAAAATAATCCATTTGAATTAACTTGGTGGAATAATTATTGCCCTGTATCTTGATATTGATATTGAATCATCCAGGTTACAATCAAATAAACATGAGAATTTTTATTAGCATATAGATTTTGTCATTTTTCAGTCCTTAGGAGGAAACATTTTAAGGATATTCAGGAGGTTTCTTCTTACTACTTCTTGATATCCAAATAAATATCATTGCTACTTAAACACAAATTCTCAGGACCATTAAAGTCCCTCTGTGAACCTTTCTTTGTCTGGACATGACCAAGCATCCATGCTTTGAAGTTTGGCAATATTTTTAAATGACTACAAACTGTAAACACCCCTGACAACTCTTTGGTGATGAGAATTCGTGCTACTGGTTGGTGATGAGAATTCGTGCTACTGGTGGTGATGAGAATTCGTGTTACTGGTGAAAGCAGAGTTAACTTAATTATATCTATTACTAAGGTTGTGCAAAACATTAAAAGGTGGTTTGCAAAGTGTCTTAGCGTAAGCTTTGAGTATCAGCAGGGTGTCAAAAATGTTAAGAAAATGACTGTCACAATGTGATTGAAATCTGCCCATTGTTAATATGTGATACACACACACACACACACACATACACACACACACACCAGGGGTGAAATGCTCCCGGTTTGGACCAGATCGCCCGATCCGGCAGCGATGGAGGCAGGTGGTTCGGAGAATCAGTAGCAAAAATCACTCCCCGCCCCCCAGCCCAGCTGAGCCACACAATCATCAGAGGCTTTTTCTTTTAATTTTTAAAAGCATTTTTTTCTACAACCTCTTTGGCTGAAAAAATGCTTTTAAAAGTAAAAAAAAAGCCTCTGATAATTGCGCGGCCTCAGCTGGGATAGTCAAAGTGTTCGTCAGCTGATGATCCCTGCTGAGTTGCCTGATCGGCAGAGGCTTTTTTCCTTTTAAAAGCCTCTGACGATCCAAGCTGAGTTGCGTAATCAGCAGAGGCTTTTTTACTTTTAAATGCCTCTGACGTTGCCTGATCAGCAGAGGTTGTTTTTTTTTTCTTTTAAAAGCCTCTGATGATCCAAGCTGAGTTGCCTGATCGGCAGAGGCTTTTAAAAGAAAAAAAAGCCTCTGCTGATCAGGCAACTCAGCTGGGATCGTCAGAGCCTTTTGAAAGCATTTTTTTACAACTTCTTCCCTGAAAAGATTGTAGAAAAAATGGTTTTAAAAGAAAAAACAAATTGGCCACGCCCACCCAGTCACATTACCCACCCACCCACCAAGCCACACTCACAGAACCAGTAGTAACAAATTTTAGATTTCACCACTGACACACACACACACATTTTATATTATGAAAGATTGGTGTAGAGGTTAAGACATCAGGCTAGAAAGTAGGAGTCTGTAAGTAGTAGTCCCACTTCAGGCACAAAGCCATCTGGGTTAGCAAAGCTGGCTGAAGAATTCTGGGAGTTGAAGTTCACAAGTCTTAAAATAGCCAGGGTTGGAGACCCCTGATCTGACTGACCTTGAGGTAGTCACTGTCTCAGCCTAGGAAACAGACAATGGCAAACCACTTCTGGAAAAAAAAAAATTCCAAGAAAACTGTAGAGACTAATCCAAGTGATCACCAGAAATAATAATAATAAAAAAAACTAACTCAAAGGCACACACACACACATTGTTGTACGTGTCATGCATAAAAATGCTAGTTTTCAATATTTATTTATTTATTTATTTATTTATTTATTTATTTATTTATTTATTTATTTATTTATTTATTTATTTATTATGTTTGTTTGTTTTATGTTTTATTAAATTTGTATACCGCCCTACTCCCGAAGGACTCGGGGCGGTGAACAGGCACAAGATAAAATACAGAAATACAAAAGTTAAGAACAATTTAAAACCAAATTAAATAATATTGGCCCACGACAATTAAAATCCCAATAAATTTAAAACAAATTAAAATTTAAAATTTAAAATTTAAAAGAAAGGGGAGAAAAATTAGGCCAGGCCGGCTTGCTGGAATAAGATGGTCTTAAGAGCACGGCGGAAGGTGCGCAGATCCGGGATCCTCCGTATCTCTGGGGGGAGCTCGTTCCAGTTAAATTTTTATACCGCTCCCTCTCCCGAAGGACTCGGGGCGGTGAACAGCCAAGATTAAAAAACATACAATATAAATATTAAAATACATTTAAAACAAAATTAAATCCCTAATGGCTTTCCCCAATTTAAAACACCTTACCCATAAAATTCACCAATTAAAAATTTTAAGCCAGCCCGGCTTGCCGAAATAGGAATGTTTTCAGAGCCCGGCGAAAGGTTCGGAGGTCCGGGATCAGTCGAATCCCTGGGGGTAGCTCATTCCAGAGGGTGGGTGTCCCCACAGAAAAGGCTCTTCCCCGGGGGATCACCAGTCAACATTGCCTGACTGACGGCACCCTGAGGAGACCCTCTCTGTGGGAGCGTATTGGCCGGTGGGAGGTTATCGGTGGCAGAAGGTGGTCTCGTAAATACCCGGGCCCTAAGCCATGGAGCGCTTTGAAGATGAGAACCAATACCTTGAAGCGCACCTGGAAGACCACTGGAAGCCAATACAGCTCGCGCAGGAGAGGTGTTACATGGGAGCGCCATGTAATATAATAGCCATCTTGGCATTTTTCACCATGGCCTGGAGACACCTCTAATGTGTGCGACTCTCCTCATAGCCCTGAAAAGAAGCTGTGTCTTCTGGAAGGCTGATGTGATGTGGCTCCTTCAAATGTTGCATCTTAGCTTTCTCACATTTCACTAGCAGTTTCAATAAAAAAAACGCTGGGGACAGAACCCACAGGGCTTTGCAAACCAACTGAAAGTGTTAGTACAAGTAAAGCATCTTTCCTCAAAAGTTAAAGCAGCCACACAACTCTTCCAAAGGAAACACAAGTGCTTCTAGAGTCCTAATACTCTTTGCAAGATGTCTTTTTCAAATCCTTTGCACTGCTCCATTTGTTATATCCTTTATGTAGTCATCTTTTGTCAATAGTTTTGTGATGGATTGACTGATGCAGAGCTTAACTGAATAAAATAACTGTTCATGTCATTTAGAGTTGATATAGATACATATGCATCAGTGGTGGGTTTAAATTTTTTTTACTACTGGTTCGGTGGGTGTGGCTTGGTGGGCGTGGCAGGGAAGGATACTGTAAAATCTCCATTCCCTCCTGATCAGTTGGGACTTGGGAGGCAGAGAATAGATGGGGGCGGGGCCAGTCAGAACTTTTACTACCGGTTCTCCAAACTATTCAAAATTTCTGCTACCGGTTCTCCAGAACTGGTCAGAACCTGCTGAAACCCACCTCTGATATGCATATCATGCGCAGTGCACTTATACACAGTGTTAGATCGGCGCGGGAAATGGAAGACGTGACCAGCTCGTTACATTAGTAACTTTTATTGAGTACAAGAAACAGTAGCAAGACTGGCCGTGAGCTGCCGGAGCTCTCCTTATATCCGCTCCGGCAGACGCACCGCCCCCTGACAGGGATTCAAACTTTCCCGCCCGGTGGCTGGCAGCCAATCCGGGCGGATGTCCTTATAAGGACATAACACTCCTCCCCCCTAGTCCAAAGAAAACGTTCAGAGTTCGTCAATAAACGTGACGTAGTCCCACAGGTACGTAGGACGCCTAGGCACCCTACTTGACCTGCGCAGTCTCATTTCTTCCGCGTCCCCGCCCTGGACGGACGGGGTTCCTGTGGCTCCTGGCTCCTTCCCCGGAACCGGGCTCGGTTCGGCTGGCGAGTGTGCGGGGTCACCCTCAGCGCCTCCGGCCGGACCGCAGACCTTGGATGGCTGGTTCTGGTGGTCTTCCTCCTGGCCTGTGGATCTTTCGCCTCGGCGGTGCTGTTCGGTTCCGACCCGGGAAGAGCGTCTGAGTCTCGGTAAGACCCCGGCTGTCACTTGCTCTTCCTCGGTCTCCCGGTGGCTGCGGTTCTGCTGCGGCCCGGTTCGCTGTGGTCCGGAGGGTGGTTCGGGCCGGTGCCCTTGGGTCTGGTCTGCTCGCTGTGAGTGGTGTTGGCCCAGGTAGCGGTGTCCGACCTTGCAGGGGTGGCGCAGGTCTCCTCTGCCGGGCTGGCGTTGGCCTTCCCCGTCGGGTTGGTGGTGGTCGACCTGGTCGGGGTGTCGTTGTGGGGATTCCTCCTCGGGCTGGTGGAGGTCTCCCCTGCCGGGGTGGCGCAGGCCTCCCTGGCCGGGTTGTTGTCAGCTTTCCCTTCCCCCTAGTCCCTGGTCTACCGCCTGTTGGTGGTTGGGGTCGTCTGGGTTGGGTTGTTGTTGCCGGGTTGTTTCTTGCGTTGGGCGGGGGTCCCTCTCGCCGGGGAGTCGTGTGCCACCCTCGCCCATGTGCTGTGGTGTGCCCATCTGCGACGGTCCCCGGTCTACTCGCCTTGCGTTGAGGTCTCCCTGGTCGGGCTGCCGTGGGTTGCCTTCACTGGTAGGGTGCGGTGCTCCCCTTCTGGGCAGGTCCCGGTCTACCTGCGGGCTGGGTCGGGGGTCCCTGGCCCTGTTGTGCCGGGTGCCCACCTGGCCGGGTTGGTGTTGCCATCCCCCGTGTGATTGGCCCCGGTCTACCTCGCTGCACTGCCGACGTGACAGCGCCTGGTAGTGTGCTGGGCCGACCTCGTCGGGATGGCGTTGCTCTGCCTCGCAGGGGTGTGGTAGGCCTACCTCGTCTGGGTGTTGTAGGCCTACCTCGCCGGGGTGTTGCAGGCCTACCTCGCCTGGGTGTCGTAGGCCTACCTCGCCGGGGTGTTGCAGGCCTACCTCGTCTGGGTGTTGTAGGCCTCCCTCATCAGGCTGGTTTTCGTGTGCTCCCCCCACCTTTTCCGGAGTTGGTCGATGTGACGTCTCACGACCTGTCCATCTTCCAACTCGACGGTGTAGGATTTGGGGCCGGTTGTGCTGGCAATCTTCCCCTTCAGCCACTTAGGTGAGCCGTTGAAATTCAGCGCGAAAACCGAATTTCCTTTGCTGAAGGCGCGAAGCGGGCGGCTGGCGGTTGCGGTCACTTCCGGGCTGTATTGGGAGTGCAGCCGGTCCAAGGGTGACCTCAACCTTCTGCCCATCAGGAGTTCGGCCGGGCTCTTGTGGGTGGTGGCATGCGGCGTGATGTGCTGGGTGAGGAGGAAGTTGTCGATGCGTTCTTGCCAGTCTCCCGGGCCCATCTTGGTGAGGGCTTCTTTTGTGAGCCGGACCATCCGTTCCGCTTGTCCGTTTCCGGCCGGCCTGTACGGAGCGGAGAGGGCATGGCGGATGCCCAGTCCTGCCAGGAAGGACTCCATGGCCAGGGATGTGAGCTGGGGGCCGTTGTCCGAGACCAGCACGTCCGGTAGTCCATGTGTGGCAAACAGGCGGCGCAGGGCTCGGATCATCGCTTCTGTTGTGGTAGATGCCATGGGTATCACCTCGAGCCACTTGGAGAAGGCATCTACCACGATGAGGAGGTGTCGCCCCTGCATCGGGCCCACGAAGTCGATGTGGACCCTCGACCAGGGGTTGCTGGGGGTCTCCCAGTTCGTGACTTCAGATTGCGGCGGCGCGGGGCGGACTTCTTGGCACGGGTCACATCTGGAGACCCATTGTTTGATGTCTCTGTCCAGTGAGGGCCACCAGACGTAACTCCGTGCCAGGGCCTTCATGCGGACGATGCCCGGGTGCCCGTTGTGCAGTGTCTCCAGCGTCCGCCGTTGTAGCGTGCTTGGGATCAGCACCCTGTCTCCCCATAGCAGACAGCCCTTTATGGTGGACAGCTCCTTCTGTTTCCTGGTGAACGGGCTGAACCTCTCCTCTGTCTTTTCCGATGGCCACCCTCTGAGGATCCAGGACTTCACTTGGCGGAGTGTGGAGTCCTTTTGGGTGTGAACGGCCACATCTGCGGATGACACTGGGCAGCTGGCGTCATCATCTATGTGGTATAGGTGGAGCGTGGGGGCTGGGTCTTTGACTGGATTCTTCGACGGGCATCTACTGAGTGCGTCGGCGTTCCCTATGGCTGTGCCCGGCTGGTGCACGAGCCTATAGGAGTAGCCGGCTAGGAAGATGGCCCATCTCGTCATCCGTGGGGACATGAAGGTCGGGGTGGGTTGGTCGCCTGCGAGGAGTCCCAGGAGTGGCTTGTGGTCGGTGACTATGGTGAAGCGTCTTCCGTAGAGATATTCGTGGAAGCGCTTCACTCCTGCCACGATGGCCAGGGCTTCTTTGTCCAGCTGATTGTAGTTCCGCTCTGCGCCGGACATGGTTTTCGAGAAGTAGGCGATGGGGGCTTCCGTGCCGTTGGGCAGCTCGTGGCTGAGGACTGCCCCCACCCGTATGGAGACGCATCACACGTCAGCTTGATGGGCAGCGTCTCGCTGTATTGGATGAGGACGCTTTCGGACGTCAGTAGTCCCTTGATGGCCCGGAACGCTGCTTCCTCTTCCTGGCCCCACTTCCAGGAAGCCGATTTCCCCAGCAGGCGGTGGAGTGGCTCAGCAACTGTGGCTTTCTGTTTTAAGAAAATGGCGTAGAAGTTGAGCAACCCAAGGAAAGCCTGAAGCTCCGTTTTGTTTTTTGGGCTTGGAGCTTCATGGATTGCTTCCACTTTTGATTTGGTGGGGTGGATGCCTGTGCTATCAATGAGGTAGCCCAGGAACTCGACTTCCTGTACTCCTATGATGCACTTGTCCCGCCTGACCCTCAAGCCCTTGGCCTTGAATCGCTGCAGGACAAGCCTCAGCCTTTCGAGGAGTTGGGCTCTTGAGTCCCCGGAGACGAGCACATCGTCGAAGTAAGGCACCACCCCTGGAATGCCTTGGAGGAGGCGTTCCATCATGGATTGGAAGATGCCGGGGGCAGCGCTGACTCCAAATTGGAGCCGGTTGCATTTGAATGCCCCCCTGTGCGTGACAATTGTTTGAGCCTCCGCCGTTTTTTCATCCACTGGCAGTTGCTGGTAAGCCTGGGCCAGGTCCAGTTTCGCAAAAATTGATCCCGATCCCAGGGAATGCAGCAGGTGTTGCACCACTGGGACTGGGTATGCGCTCTGTGCCAACGCCTTGTTGATGGTACAACGGTAGTCGGCGCAGATGCGCACAGACCCATCATGCTTCAGTGGGGTGACAATGGGGGTCTCCCATGAGGCATGATCGATCGGTTCCAGGACGCCCTGGGCGATCAGCTTATCCAGCTGCTCATCTACTTTGGGCCGCAGGGCAAACGGAACTCGGCGGGGCTTGAGCCTAATTGGGGTGATTCCCTTGTCCAGATTGAAGGAGATTGGCCTCCCCACAAATTTCCCCAGCTTACCATCGAAGACTTCCTTGAACTCTTCGATGAGGTAGTCGAGTTCGTCCCTGCCAATTTGGTTGATGCCTTCGATTGAAAGCCCCAGCGGCTTGAACCACTCCACTCCTAGCAGGTTCGGTCGGCTGTCCCTTACGACGGTGATGGGGAGCTTGCCTTCGAACTGCTTGTAGGTGACCCGGATGTTGGCTCTTCCTAGCACTCCGATGGGGTTTCCCCCAAAGTCGACGAGCTTGGAGTGTAGTGGCTTCAGCTCTCGCTTGGTGATGCTGGGTTGCAGGCGCTTCAACTGCTGCCAGTCCATGATGGAGTAGACCGAGCCGGAGTCTACCTCCATTTTGCAGGGTGCTCCTTCCACGTGGATGGTCACATGGAACTTGGTGGCACTGTCTGATGTCGTGTGAGCGATGGTCGTCTGGTGGACCGCTCCGGGGAAATTCATTGTCTCTGCGTCTGGAAGGGCCAGAGGACCGTTTGGATGACCTCTGGTAATCCTTCCGATTCTCGCGGGGACGGTGGCTGGAGGGCTCTGGGGCTGGTTCCTCAGCTCTGCAAGCTTCGGCGATGTGACCCCTTCTGTTGCAGCGTCGGCAGGTCGCATCTCTCCACTTGCAGGTTGCTCTGGCATGGTCCCCTCTGCAGCTGGCGCAGCGCTCCCCTTTGTAGTTCCGTTGGGCGGTTTCCCACCTTGGGGGTCTGGATACCTTGTGGACGGTGGACTCTCCCTCCGACTCGGATCCAGCCGTGGAATCCTCTGTTGATGATTGCTCTGTGGAGCGAATCTTGTGGATTCCCTTAGCTCTGCTTACTGCGGCAGCTGCTTTCTCCGAGATTTCGGATGCGGTGGCTTCCTCCACCACATCCTTGAGCACGAGCTTCTTCCTGCTCAGGAATTTCTTTTGCAGGCCTCTGTCCCTCATGCCGAAAACCACGCAGTCAGCGATGGCATTGTCCACGTGGTCGAACTCACAGCTGGCTGCGATCTGGCGTAGGGCGGCCACGAATTCCTTGATCGTCTCACCTTCCTTCTGGTCCCGTTGATGGAAGGTGAAACGGTTCGCCACCGGTGTTCCTGTTGGGGCATAGTGGTCCTCCAGGATCTGCAGCAGGTCTGTCCATGGCACTTCTTCGATGTCTCGTGGTGCTACGAGATCGATTGTCATGTCGAGGACCTCGGAGCCGCAGTTGGCCAGGAAGATGCCCTTCTTCCGGTCATCATCGGCATCCCTGATGTTGTTGCCTCTCAGGTATTGCCGGAATTTCACTACGTAGGATTTCCACTTGTCCTTCCCTGGGCGGAAAGGATCAAGGGCTGGCAAAGTGACTTCAGCGGATGCCATGCCTTTGGAAATGCCTACTGTAGTTCCCGGTGCCGGAGTCTTGTCTTGTTGGCTTGGTGCCGCGAGGTTCGTTCTTCTCTCTAGTCCTTCGTCGCCAGTGTTAGATCGGCGCGGGAAATGGAAGACGTGACCAGCTCGTTACATTAGTAACTTTTATTGAGTACAAGAAACAGTAGCAAGACTGGCCGTGCGCTGCCGGAGCTCTCCTTATATCCGCTCCGGCAGACGCACCGCCCCCTAACAGGGATTCAAACTTTCCCGCCCGGTGGCTGGCAGCCAATCCGGGCCGATGTCCTTATAAGGACATAACACACAGCATACACAGAATAGAATAGAATAGAATAGAATAGAATAGAATAGAATAGAATAGAATAGAATAGAATAGAATAGAATAGAATAGAATAGAATTGAATTGAATTCTTTATTGGCCAAGTGTGATTGGACACACAAGGAATTTGTCTTGGTGCATACGCTCTCGGAGTACATAAAAGAAACGATACATTCATCAAGAATCATAAGGTACAACACTTAATGATAGTCATAGGGAAACAGTCAACATAAATCTTAAGGATACCAGCAACAAGGTTAGTCATATATATCTTTCCCCAAAATTAGGCACTACTGTAAAGAGTTGCAATAAATCATAGTTCAAAGCTCCTCTTTGTCCATAGCCTGAGCCTATAATCCACCACATGCTCTGATTAGAGGGACACCCCATAACTTGTTCAACTTTGATTGCTGCATTAAATTCAGGCAAAAAACAGAGAAAGATCCTATTTTATTTCTCTCCCCTTTTCTCTTTTGTGCATAGAAATAGAGCTTTTTTGTTTCAAAATATTTTATTTGTTTAGTTTGTCAAAAATGTATGAAAAAACAAGTATAAGTATAAACATGGACATGAACACGGGAAATGAGTACGAATAAATGGGGACAGTAGGACAGGGATGGTAGGCACACTGGCGCACTTATGCACGTCCCCTTAGAGACCTCTTAGGAATGAGGTGAGGTCCACAGTAGACAGTTTAAGGTTAAAGTTTTGGGGGTTTGAGGATGTAACAACAGAGTCAGGTAGTGCATTCCAGGCATTGACCACTCTGTTGCTGAAGTCGTATTTTCTGCAATCAAGTTTGGAGCGGTTTACTTTGAGTTTGTATCTATTGTTTGCCCGTGTATTATTGCAGTTCAAGCTGAAGTAGTCATTGACAGGTAAGACATTGTAGCAGACAATTTTGTGTACTTACGCTTAGGTCAGTCCGTAGGCAGCTTAGTGCTAGGTTGTCCAAGGCCAAAATTTCAAGCCTGGTGGCATAAGGTATTCTATTGTGAGCAGAGGAGTGGAGTACTCCTGTAAATAAATCCTGTAATACAAATATGAGCAAAGAAAATTGGGTTAATTTGCTTTGAAATACGTTTTCTCTATTTAAAGAGTAATTGGAATTTTTATAGAGAGTTTTTATTTTAATTGGCTACTTTATACCTTGGCTTTTATTTATTTGTATGTTTCTTTTCTTTCTGTTATTATTTATTAATGTATTCAATTGAAATTCTTTTCTTTGTACTTTTTTAAAAAAATATCCTGTAATCAGCCCAGGGAATTATCATCATTGGAAGGATTAAAATGATAATGGATGGATAGATAAATTGTTCTGTCCCAATTTTTACATCACAGTAATAATTAAAATAAGCAAATATAGTATTACAGATCAGAGCTTGCCTTTCTTTAAAACTAAAATTCACTGAGGGGTTTTCTGTACTAAAGATGCAGCATGATTGCCTTAGTGTATGAGAACCACAAACAAAAAATTAAATATTATCACTTTACTTCTTTATATTTAAGAGCCATAATCTGTCCTCTCCCCCATTCCCAGTCTGATAGAAGTTTTTGATATGCTGTTTGGTCATAAACTGGAAAGTCTAATTGAGTTTTCTTTTGGGAGCAGGCAGGCTTTTAAGATTAACTTTAAACTTTCTAAATTATTTTAGTTCCAATGTAACCTAAAACTGACATGCCAAGAAAGCTGAAGCAAGCAAACAGGGCAGAACGTTCATATGGGAATATCTACAGTGCATCAGAGAATTGGGTTGTGTATCAGATTGCAAGTCATTTCATACTTATTCATAGCTAACTGCCTCATGCTTCTCAGAAAGCACATCAAATTGTACAATTTTAAAAAATGCCAAGTTTGGCTAGCATCATGGCTCAACACAAATAGCAACAAATCCAGATACACCTGGAAAATGGTACAATTACTCATGCAAGGCATCGGTTAAAATGAAAAGCTCAGTAAGGAAAATAAAACAAAAATGCTGAGAAAGTGAACTTGATGTTTTCAGAGTTACAAATGTGTAAAGTACTTAGGTCACGTAATTGTTCTCCTATATTTTAACTTTCTAGGTTTCTGAAATATGTAATTTTTACCTGCAGATGTTTCATTCACCAGCACCAATGCTAGTCAGCCTGGGGGTTTGTTTCCGGTTTAAATACAATGAACATCCATTTTACTGGAAGATGTTGTATAGGCAGCCTGCTTCTTGTCCTGGTGTTCTGGATTACTTCATGCACGCAAAGCGCATGCATCAGGAGTGGGTTCTAATTTTTTTTACTACCGGTTCTGTGGGTGTGGCTTATTTTGTGGGTGTGGTTTGATGGTCATGTGACAATTCTTTAGGATTTAGCAGAGGTACTGGTCTACCAGGCTTTTAACTGCTTGCAGAGCTGTACCGGTCTACCCATTTGTTCTTGGAGCGTCCTGGTCTATCCATTTGTTTTTCGAGCGTCCCGGTCTACTCATTTATTTTTGGAGCGTCCAGGTCTACCCATTTGTTCTTGGAGGGTCCTGGTCTACCCATTTGTTTGTGGAGTGTCCCAGTCTACCCATTTGATTTATCATTTGTACATTTGTGTACCACCACACTGCCTTTTAACACTGATCAGCTGTAGGGCGGCCCTTTGAAGCCCCGCGGCAAGAGTTTAAATAGTTTTTTTCCTTCTAGCCGATCAGCTGGGACTCGGGAGGCATCAAATAGATTGGGGGTGGGGCCAAATAAAAGGTAAGAATAACACGGGTGGGGCAGGAGGGCCCAGCTCCCGAACAAAGAGAACTGGTTCGGTGACGTCATATCGTCACCGCTACCAGCTCGGCCGAACCAGGCCGAACCGGGAAGAACCCACCACTGGCATGCATGAAGCGAACCAATGGTAACATCAGTTGAAACCCACCACTGATCTGTATGCTTCTTATTTATTTATTTATTAATAAGTTTTATATGCCGCCCTATCTCCAGCCGGAGATAGGGCGGCTCACAACAGTAAAAAACATCTAATGAAAAAGTTAAAAAGAAATTAAATCTAAATCTCATAATTTAACAGTTAAAAGTGCAATTTAAGACTAACAAGTTAAAAATTAAAACCCCATCAGTCCAGGCCAGCCAAACGAAACAGCCACATTTTCAGGTCGCGACGGAAAGAGCGGAGGTCGGGGACCACCTGGAGCTCCAGGGGCAGTTGATTCCAAAGGGTAGGTGCGCCCACAGAGAAAGCTCTCCCCCTGGGGGTCGCCAGCTGACACTGTCTGGCCAACAGCACCCTGAGGAGGCCCTCTCTGTGGAAATGCACCGGGCAATGGACAGCTGTTGCTGGCTGCAGATGGCCCCCCAAATATCCCGGGCCTAAGCCATATAGGGCCTTCTTGACTACTTCTTGACTACTCAATCTGGGTATTTCTCCCACCTCTATCCTCTTCCGCTGCTAAATTTCCCAAATTTCTGCCCAAGCCCCTATCTCCCTTCCAAACATATCTTCCAACTCCCTTAATACATTTCCCCCATTTTTAACAATTTTAAAAGACTCTAAAAAGGTTGAATATGTGAAACATATGAAATAATTCAGGCATGATTAACATGGAAAAATTCTGCGGGGCCTCCTTTTTTCAGGCAGCCATTATTGTCTATTGATTTATGTTTCAGACTCAGGCTGCAAAGAAGAAAGCAAAAGGCAGATGGACAGATGAAGCATGCCTGTGAATGAATGAGGAAGGACGCTGAAAATAAACCTAACATGAGAGGACAGGTTTAAAAAAAAAGAATTTCACATATATCTAAAGATGACAGAGCGAAAAGTGGTGAGCATAATTTAGCTGACAGGTGAGGAAAACATATTTTATGCAAATGGCGCTTGATAGTTAACAGTAGGAAGCATTGTGATAATGTATTTTAATGGCATGGTATCTTATATCCGCAAGACTGGATGAGTGGTATCGCTATAGAATTTCCAGTAAGGAAAGAAAAAAAGTAAGACACTGAGTTTAGACATTGCCTGTACTGGAAGATGTAATGGAGGACTTGCCAACAGACCTCAGATTTTTTTTATATAAGAAATATAACAGTATTGTGAATATCAGAAGTAGGCAGCTCTGGTGTTCAAGGACTGCACTGAACATCTGAAGTGGGACAAGGTCTATGAGATGTGGTATACTCATTAGAGTTTTTCAATTTTATCCTGTTTTTGACTTTGGGTGGATTCTTCATAAATTTGTACACTATAATAAATTTATGAATATTTTTTAAGAGATTGAGGTCTTACTTACTAACACAGGAGTTGATCCTGAATGCAGTTTTAGTAGATTTCATGCCTACGATGTTTCTATCTCCACTTGAATGTAATCAGTTTATAATCTATTATCGTAAATTGGTAGAACATAATATAGATGACTATTATGTGATAAGAATGATTCCTCTTAATAAAGCATTTTAATCCTGTTCAACACTTCAATGAATATTGCCCATTAAAGTCACTTTACTTCAGGAGTGTCAAAGTCGTGGCTCACGGGCCAGATGTGTCATGCGCTGGCCATGCCCACCCCCATTTTAGCAAAGGGGGAAAAGTCGTGATACATCATGTGACGACAATGTGATGCCGCAAGTTTGACACCCCTGGTCTACTTCAACCAAGATTATACCAGAACAGATCACTTCAATAGACCTACCTGCCTCACAAATACAGGTTTCTGAAGCAGAATAAAGCAAAGCAGCACACAACTCTTCCACAGACAGCCATTTTACTTTGTGGAGGCGCCTCAGAGAAAAACTTCCAGGCAATTATCTGTCCAAGGGAAGTACCCATTCAAAGATCAGCACAGCCTCAGAACTGAACATTAATTTTGCAAGCTACAATGAAACCTATGCTGTTTTGAATATTTAGAGGCATTGAAATTGAGTCAAGCAACACAAAGTTTATATTCTAGGGTATTTAACCTGGTCTCTTAACCTGAGACTTTAAGTATTATTTTTAGTTTAAGGATTCAGGGCATAGAAATCATTGATAAAATGGATATGAATCTCTAGACAGCTTGACTAATCATTTTAGTAAAGGACAAGAGTGCTGGAAATGGGAGTGAAAAATCTTATAGGAGATGTTGCAGGAAAGAATGGAAATCTGCATTCCTGCCATGTGCATCAAATGTGGGTCTGCGCTAAATATTGTTCAGTTATTTGTCCGGGATATACAAAACTTATTGAACTTGAAACACGGCAAACTCAAACACTTCCAGAATACTTCAAACCAGTAGAAATAATACCAGTAAGCTCCTTCAGCATAAGACCAGGAATTTTAAGATCAAAACACAGGAGTGTAACCTACTTACGATACAATAATCTATACACATTTAGATTCTCCAAACTCAGAATATAGTTTTTTGCTACACATGAAATGCTATTAGGATGATACCATTGGCCATGAAAGATAATCTGAGATCAACTGGTAATTCTTGAGCTAGATATCACCCATTCTAACCCTCTATATAATAGATCCCCTGGAGGTTGCAATCAATTTAGGTAGAAAATAATCTGACTGCCATCAGATTAAAAACGGTTTTGCATGCTCAAACTGTTTCTACTTAGCTCAAATGACAGATGTGGTGTTTTCCCAGTTTCTATTTTAGTGACATTTTCAATTTGTTATTTATATTTCAGTGAACTGTGGGGGAGTATAAAATGAAGTTCAATATTTAATCTAGATACTATATTTAATATCCCAGTCAGGAGGGACTCAAGTAATATTAATATAAATGAATAAGATTCCACTACAAGGGTAGACAGTTCAAGTGATTGTTCTTTATATAAACTGGAAAAATGATGATCTTTTGGAGGTAAAAGAGGCAGAGTGACATTGAGAGATGGACATTTAGATTAATCCTAATCCCAACCCTTTGTATTTTGCCTTTCTGTCTTGTTGTTTAATTGCAAACAAATGAATAGAACTCTGTAGAACTTGAGGATTGAGAGAAGAAAAGGGCATTGTTTATTCAAACATTTGTTGTTTAACAAATAACGAGATAAAAATAATCACTAATGTGTGAAATATTTGCATTTGTCTAGTGACATAAAAATCTTATGACATTCAAATTCAATCTGTGTTTGCAAATAATAAACTGTTCAGATAAATGCTGACTCACGTATATCACCATGAGAAAGGTGGACGAAGTTTTCTTTTAGAAGCCATATCTGTTTTCCTTTCTGCCTTTCTTCTGAAAGCACCAGTTGGTAATACATTTTGTTTATTAAATTTATATTGATAGAGTTGGTGATTGTATTTCCAGCAGAAAATAGTGCATTGAATCTCCCAGAGCCTTAATATATGTTCGTTCGTTCTGTCTGTCTGTCTGTCTGTCTGTCTGTCTATCTATCTATCTATCTAATCTGTCTAAGATGGGTGGATGGATGGATAGATGGATGGATGGATGGATGGATAGGACAGGACAGGACAGGACAGGACAGGACAGGACAGGACAGGACAGGACAGGACAGACAATTGAAACTTGCCACTATGTGATTGACTCTTGCCAATATTCCCCAGGGAAGAAGACTTAAGCCTTTGCAACCCAATGGACCACAGATATCTCTGTGCTAAATTTTGATTTAACCTTTTTATGGAATAAATGAAAATGCCTAAACTAAACTAAAAAGCACCATTGTCAAACTAAGATAGCTACATTCACACATTGACTCAGCTAAAAGCAATGTACACATTATGGTTCATTATGAAGCGTAAAGATTATCATTTATATGATTCTGTGACAATCTTCAGGGAGGAAAGGATGATTACGTTGTGTGCTATCATGAAAGAGCCCCTGTTACAACACGGTGTGATATTTTCAGTCATATGCAATGTTTAATCTCTAGTACCATTGTTTTCTGATTAATGTGTTCTACGGCCCTAGCTACTAAGGCTTGTAAATCATATTCATACTGTACTTTAAGGCATGCCCAACATAGTTACCATGATTTATTCAACAAAATATAGTCTGATGTAATGACTAAGATTCTGGAGACTATGAATTCTAGGCCTCTCTTATGCATGGAAGCTGGGTGGGTGACTCTGGACCAGTCATTTCTTTCAACCCAACTCATCTCACAGTGTTGCTGTTGTGAGGGAAATAGGAAAAGGAGTAGGATTAAATATGTTTGCTACACTGAGCTATTTATAAAAATAAAAAATGCAGATAACAATTAATTAACAAATGATTGGTTGTAGTGTTCTAATGAAAAAGAAATCTTTTGAATTCAACTTCATCAAACTGAATCATTCACATAAACATCTTAGAGTTGTTAGTTTTCTATTTAGATGACCAAATATTTTAGTAGAATACAATATTTTAGTAGAATACAATAAAAAGTGGTTCTGTGTCTATAAATTAAAGTAACTCTAATAAACAATGTAGTAATTTATTAGAGTTACTTTAATTTATAAAGACACAAAACCACTTTTTGTTGTATTCTATTAAAATTCTACTAAAATATTGTATTCTACTAAAATATTTGGTCATCTAAATAGAAATATTTGCCAAATGGGTCCAAGAAAACTGGTACATCTGCAGTATATCACTTTTGGCAATACCTAACAAATTCTTGGCAGGTAGAAAATGTTCTAACTGGAAGATGGAGGATGCCTTTGGCCATAATAAAGATTTATTCATTCATGAAGAATAAAAAGTCAAATTAAACATAGACAATATATACATGACTGCCATTTATAGGAGATGTCTTCTTATATCCTGAAGGATATTTTGTTCTGAAATGTGTAAGGGAAAGAAGTATTATTATGGTCTCACAACCTTAGGACATTCTAAGAAGCAGACCATTCCTTCAATATTTAAAAACTTTATTTTGCTGCATGCAACCTAGTGATCTCATACTGAGAGTAGTTAAAGGCTGGTCTAATTTCTTCACTTGTCTCTTACAGGCTACAAGCTAGATGAATGTCCTCCATGATTCTCATACGACTCTGAGATATCTACGCAGATTCACCATTGGGCAGTGCAAATTCTCACAGACAGGAACTCTTTGCTGACCAAATAAGGTTGGGGATCAGTATGTTTTGCTTAAGTATGAATCTATTCATTATCATCAACAGGTCCCTTGTTATTTTTGTTTTCAATATCTTTAATATTTTGTTTTATCAAAATCAATATTTTGTTTTCAATATTCAAAGTTATTTATCCATGGAGTTTTTATTTCTCAAAGGGATATGAAGTATATATAAATAGAAAACAAACCTCAAGTAGTCTCAGACCATAGGAAAAAGTAAACATCTGTTTATACACATACATCCCAAGAAACTCTATACAATATCAGACAAATGGCTGTCCAGTCTCTTCTTAAAAACTCCAGTGATGGAGCAGCAACAACTTCAGGAGGGAAACCAATCCATTGGTTAATTGTTCACACTGTGAGGAAATTTCTGCTTAATTCCATGTTGGTTCTCTCCTGATTAGGTTCTATCCATTGCTTCTTGTACTTTGGAAAGTAGTTGACCCTCTCTTCTTTCTGGCAGCCCCTCAAATATTGGAACACAGCTATCATGTCAGCCCTCGTCCTTCTTTTCACTAGACTAGATATACCCAATTCCTACAACCATTCTTCATATGTTTTAGCCTCCCTTAACATCTTTGTTGCTGTTCACTGCACTCTTTGCAGAGTCTCAACATCTTTTTTACATTGCGGTGACCAAAACTGGATGAAGTATTCCAAATATAGACTTACATTTGTACTAACACTTCACATGATCTTGATTCTATCCCTCTGTTAATGCAGCCTAGGACTGCATTGGCTTTTTTAGTGGCTGAAGCACACTGCTGGCTCATATTTAAGTGATTGTCCACTAAACTCCAAAATCCCTCTCACAGTTACTGCTATTGAGCCAAGTTTCACCTAATCTGTAGCTGTACATTTGGTTTCTCTTACCTAAAACCTTATTTTTCTTTACACCGAATTTCATTTTCCTAGATAGGGCCCAGTCTTCAAGTCTGTTAAGATCAATCTGGATATTGAGTCTATCTTCTGAGGTTTTGACTACTGTATTTCTGCCAGCTTGATGTCATCTGCAAATTTGATGAGTTTCCCTTCTATTCTCTCATCTAAATTCTTTATAAAGACATTGAAGAGTATTGGACTAAATACTCTAAATACTTGGGATATCTCATTGCTTACTTCCCTCCATGTAGAGGTAGTTCCATTAAGGACTACACATCGAGTGCAGTTTGTCAGCTAGTTACAAATCCGTTAGGTGGTGAAGCTGTCTATCCCACATTTTTCTAGTTTACCAAGAAGCAGGCTGTGGTCTACTTTGTCAGATGCCTTACTGAAATCCAAGTATGCTATGTCCACATCATTTTGCTGATCTACTAATTTAGTCACTTTGTCACAGAATGAAATAAGATTTGTTTGGCATGATTTGTTTTTGACAAACCCATCTTGGCTTCTGGTTATAACTTTGCTTACTTTTAGGTGTTCACAGATCTGTTGCTTGATTATTGATTTCAGAATCTTCCCAGGTATTGAAGTCAGGCTAATTGCACTGTAGTTTCCCGGGTCTGTTTTCCCCCCCCCTTTTTTGAAGATAGGAATAACTTCAGTTCTTTCCCAGGCCCCAGTTCTCCAGGCTTTTTGAAAGATATGGTTCAATGGTTCCAGGGGTGGGTTCTAAATTTTTTTACTACCGGTTCTGTGGGCGTAGCTTATTTTGTGGGTGTGGCTTGGAGGTCATGTGACTAGGTGGGCGTGGCTAGCTGGTCAGAATCATTTCTGGAAGGTCCTCACACTTACGACCAGTCCTCGCACTTACAACCCAACTCATTTGTTTGCTTTTAACACTGATCAGCTGTAGGACGGCCCTTTGAAGCCCCGCGGCAAGAGTTTAAACAGTTTTTTTCCCTCTAGTCATCAGCTGGGACTCAGGAGGCAGCAATAGATTGGGGGTGGGACCAAATAAAAGGTAAGAATAACGTGGGGGGGTGGGGGGTGGGAGGGCGGGGGGGAGAACCGGTTCAGTGACGTCATATGGTCACTGCTACCGGCTCGGCCGAACCGGATCAAACCGGGAGGAACCCACCACTGAATGGTTCTGAGATCACATCTACCAGCTCCTTCAGAACTCTGGAATGTAATCCATCAGATCATGGTGATTTGAATTTATCTAGAGTGGGCAGGTGTTAGTTGGACTCCTTTTGCAATTTTTAAAATGGTTTTTACAAGGCAGAAACTAGTCCTATCATATGAAAACTATCTCTGCATAATCCCAAACATAGTCAATTGCATAAGTGTGGCAGCAAGGAGGAAATGTTGGGGAGACATTTTCAAAATTATTGCTTGTTAAGCTACTACTTTCTCATCATTTTCCAATCAAAATATACATCACCCTTTTTTTCTTTCTATCCATTACAAATGTTTTTACACCCCTCTATACTTGTGAAGAAAGATACAGAACTTCTAATTAAATATTGCCTCCTTAAGCATAGCAAAGGTGCTTTAGTCAATTGACTAGGAGCCCAGCATTTTCATTTCTCTTTAATCCTTTCTCTCTCTAACATAGCACATTCTTCTAATTTCAACACTGCCGAGAACCTTTCAATCACACTGACATATATTCAAAACATCTCACTAAAATTAATACATTCTCAGTTTCAAACACCCAAACCTGATAATGTATTAACTTGAGAAAACTTCTTGAATTCAAAAGCCTGGGTATAATGGCAAGAAAGGCAAAAGGAGAGAGAATTTTTTGCTCTTTCCATAAATAACTTTTTTTTCCTTAATCAGAAGAATGTATAAAATTTTAGCTGTGACATTATGCACACTTACCAGTGAGGAAAACTGAAGGAATCCAGTGGGATTTTCTTATAGCTAAACAGACAACAAACTAAATATGTTTTCTATTGTCCCAGAGCTTACATTTAAAATAAGAAAAGACATTTTCACAAATGAAGAAGAATATATGTGTCCCAGAATAAACTTAGAAGATCCGATCTGGGTTGGACACTGGAACCAGACGTTTAGTCTTCATGCTGGAGTTTATCCTCAGGGAACTTCTGATCCGTTTGGGGGTACACTGTTATAATTTTAAACTGTTTTTAATAGGGTTGCTGATTTTAATTTTATTTCATTGTGATTTGTATTGGAATTAGTCATTTTTTAAGCCGCCTTGAGTCCCCAGGGAGAAAGGCAGCATATAAATCGCAATAATAAATAAATAAATAAACAAACCTCTCTCTAGCAGAGTGTGTGCTTTGAACTATTCTGGATATGATATTTATATGGTTCCAGGTTGTTTATGGCTTTTTAGTTGTTGGTTGGGGTATTACTGGCTACCGATTAAATTGTTGGCTGTTGTTTCCTTGTAGTGCCAAGTCCTAGCCTCCTGTTTACTAGATAAGCTGGTAGGAAGTCAGTATTCCTCTTGATTGATCAGGGGCCTGTTTCCCAGGCTTCAATCACTTCCCTGGTTGTTTTTGTACCTGCTCGTCCAACAATCTTAGTAGCTGCAAAATTTAACATATGTCCTTGTTCACTGCAATGTAAGGCTACCAATGAGTTCGGGTCTCCTCGTCTGACCGCTTGCTTGTGTTCTTACAATCTGGTGGTTAGCTTCTTCCTTTCCTGTCTGACATAGTCACAGGGCCAATCCATGCAGGGGATCCAGTAGATTACATTGGAAGTATTTCCCACCTCCTAGTGATCTTTATAATGCATAATTTGTCCTCATCTGATAGCTTCTGGGTGGTGTGTGATGACCACTTGCAGATCTTGGAAGCTGTAGAATGGGTTTGGCAGCACAACTTAATAGTTAGCCATCAACACCCAAATAACTAAAAAGGCACACACAACCAGGTACTATATAAATACACACAGAATAGCCCAATGCACATACTCTGATAGAGAGAAGTTCCCTGAGGATGGGCTCCGGAACGAGTATGAAAGTTTGGAAGACTAAACCTCTGGTCCAGATTAGATCCTGCAAAAGACATTTTGACAGAATACCAAACAAATCTTTCTGATGGTACCTTTTCAAAGCAGAGTGGCTTTCTAAGAAAGTCCTAATTCTTTGAATTAGATATTTGTGGTTAAGAGGCTGGATAAAGGCCAAAAGCAGATTTCCTTCCTGGATGGGATTTGAACTAAATTACCTTTACTTCCCATTTTTCCTTGTAAATGATTCCATAATCATCCCTCCCAAAATGTGTTGGTTCCATTTTATAGAAATTCAAAATAGCTTATCTCCTCCAATATCCCCAATCTGGATTGAGAAATGACTGGTCTAAAACTACTGTGTGATCCTTTATAGTTAAATCAGGATTTGAATCACTGTTCTGCCCCAACTATGGGTCCCAAGAAGTGTAGCACACACACACAGCTCCAAAAACTCTGTTTAATACAAACAGACCCCTTTCAAAATGCAGGCTTTAACCACAAATGTCCTTTTCAGCCTGCTATGAATTAGAGATTAAACCAAGACCGACAAGGGTTGGCAATCAGCCCAGAAACCAAGTAGTAACAAAAACTCACTCTCAAAATGCTCTGCATAGGATCAAACATTGTTTCCAGCAACATTTGCCAGCTTTGTGCGAACTTAAATAGAAGTGGACAATTAGCCCCAAGCCTTACTCTCGAGGAGACCTCCTCCTGAGTAGCCACTTATGCCTTTTGACAGCCCTGCGTGCTCGAGCATTGAAAAGAGGCTCCTCCACTTCACTCTCTTCACTTGAAGGAGCCTCTGGAGGTTCTGAAGGCCCTGGCTGAGTCTCTGCCTCTGGCACCACATCCTCTTCAGCCTCCTCGCTGTCTGACTCAAGCACCAGCTGCACAGGCTGCTGGCGCAACACCACACCAGCCTCCTCCTCGTTGAGATCAGCCACAATCCGTGCAGGCCGCTGGCAGGCCACAACAATCAGTGTCTCCTTGATCCTAATCCAACCATCCCTTTGAAGCTAAGGACAATTCTACAGGCAGTCTAAGCTACTTGTTGTCTGTGGTGTTCTAATCAACCAAACTTCACAAATGCTGGCCTAGATTGCAGTGAGTTGGGAGTGGATTTGAGCTGGTGCTCAGTTCATACTATGATCACCTCAAAATCATATGATCATACCAGGGGTGAAATCTACTTACCTTCCCAACAGGTTCGGAAGTGCACACTCCACGCGCACGTCACTTGCTTTGCTTGTGCATGGGTGCATACGCATCACGTGTGTGCACACACCCTCTGTGCATGCGCAAGCCCTTCTGCGCATGTGCAGAGGGTAAAAAACAGGTTACTTCCTGGTTAAAACCAGGAAGTAACGACTACTGGGCGGGTGGGTGGAGCCTCGCACCACCATTGCTACCGGTTCTCCGAACCACCGGCTGCCATCACTACCAGATTGGCCGAACCGGTCTGAACCAGGAGCATTTCACCCCTGGATCATACTCTGCTCTTTGTCCTTTCTATCCATGTAGGAAAGGCACTGACTCCACTGACTGGCTCCTTTATAGACTGGCCTAAAGATGTGCCATTCAGGGACTATTCTCTCCTCACTGGTCTTTTGTCTTTCCATTGATGTCTCAGATGTTTGTAGATATGGGTGCTTTCCCCTCCCCTTTTCCCCATATTATTCCCTTTGACACAAACCTTTTTTTCTTATAACATCCTAGCTCTGAGGCTATAGAAACCAGAGCAATAAGGAAAAGGGTTTTTTTTTTCTTTCATTCTTATGTTTTTCTCTATAGCCTCGTGGAAGGTTATTTCTAGCAAGGAAGAACTGATTGTTTAACTTCATAAAAACAAAGTAGTCATGTTCCTACATTTTTTTAAAAAGATACAATTGTTTTTAAAAAATGGGATAGAATGGGATGGGTTAAAAATTTTGTTGTTTTTAATTGCGAAGTCGTGTCTGACCCATCGTGATCCCATGGACAACGTTCCTCCAGCCCTTCCTGTCCTCTATCATTCTCTGGAATCCATTTAAGATCACACCTACTGCTTCAGTGACTCCATCCAGCCACCTCTGTCTCTGTCGTCCCCTTCTTCTTTTGCCCTCAATTGTTCCCACATTAGGCACTTCTCCAATGAGTCCTTCTTTCTCATTAGGTGGCCAAAATATTTGAGTTTCATCTTCAGGATCTGGCCCTCTAAAGAGCAGTCAGGATTGATCTCCTCTAGGATTGACCGGTTTGATGGCCTTGCAGTCCAAGGGACTCACAGGAGTCTTCTCCAGCACCAGAGTTCAAAGGCCTCAATTCTTTGGTGCTCAGCCTTCCTTATGGTCCAACTTTCACAGCCATACATTGCAACTGGGAAAACCATAGCCTTGATTATATGCACTTTGGGTTAAAAATGCAATTGTTTAAAAGAAGGGAAGGGAAGGGAAGGGAAGGGAAGGGAAGGGAAGGGAAGGGAAGGGAAGGGAAGGAAAGGGAAGGGAAGGGAAGGGAAGGGAAGGGAAGGGAAGGGAAGGGAAGGGAAGGGAAGGGAAGGGAAGGGAATCTTTGTAGTATTAAGAGTCAGACTTGGAAAGCAAGGGTAATCTGCTTCACCCAACCTGAACAGAAACTAAAAGAGTGCCTACTGGAAGATATAAGGATTGAATGTAGTATGAAGACGAGGATACTTCATTGTCTTAATGGTTATCTCTTGAATCAACTACAGGTTTATAGGACAACCAGCAATTACCCAGGAATCAAGATAAAGTGGCTGCACAGACTAAATGCAATGAGCTGAGGATAGAAGGAGGAGAATGTCATCCATTCCTATATTTATAAAGTGGCCAGAAGCCCATTCTGTCAATGGCCCACGCAGCAATGCGAATTTGCCTTATGCTCATTTCTGAATTCAGTTCATCCGATAGTGACCATAAAAACACATATCTGTTGCAATATTAGCATACAGCATCTGTCAAATTTCTTTTTTCAGGAAGTTCCATCTGGTCTTTCATCTAAACTTCATGCATGAAAACAGTATTATTTGCCCACACCTTTCAGAGTTATTTATTTTACACACATTTTTATACAGACATTTTTTTTTCAACCTGTTTTATGTTTACTTCCTGTAAAATTTGAAAGCTGCGCTGAAAGCTTTAGTTGAACAGCTTAATATCTGTAAAATGACTACTATCCAGCACGGATCTGAATGCTTTTTAATTCACTGGGATTAGCTCATTGTGCAGGTTTTAGCCTCCAATTCATTATTTCATATGGCAAATATAAGATGAATGGTGTTTCATTTCTTTTCAGGATGAAACTTGGGATCTATTCCTATTGCACATCGTCCAATTGTTTACAAGGGCTATTCCTGCCCCATTACAAATTATTTGTTACCTACTTTGTTAGAAAATATCTATGTTTCTGATTGAAAACATACTTAGCAAAACACAAAAGATAACTATAGAACAGATGCAACAAAATCTAAGTGCCCAAGCAGGTAACAGGCAGATTATTAATTGAGAGATACTTTTTAATGGAAAAGAACGAGTACTAATCTGTTACTTAACTCATTGCTTCTCTACTTGCCTCCTACATTCGCTATAGAGGCTGTAGAGGTTTTTTTTATATCAGTAGAGGGAGTTATAAAACTGGAAAAAAAGAGCCTTAATGTCCCTGGTGATAAAAAAAAAGCTTCAGTTTTGCAATTACTAATAACCCAGAAACATAAAATTAAAATAACAAATAGTGAAGTACAAAAAGGAAACAAAGGAATGTAGTACTTCAAAATCATTCAACGCCCAAAGCAGGCCTTGAACTAACCAAAATGATTTAATGTGATCATATCAACTTTTGCATCAAATTAACTTTTGATCAATTTTCAATATCCTTCTAGGTTCAGTTCCAAGTGGGGAAAAAGACACTGGATTCATGGAAATTGCTTGGAAAGAAGGTTTATGGATGAACAGGATCACATGCCTTGGAGATCTTCGTCGAAAAAACAGCAGAGATGCTGAGAGTGCCTGGGTTTCATGCCCTCTTTTGGGCTTTGAATTTGAGCTTATGTTCTGATTGGTTGTCAGACTCCCAAGGGGGCCATGCAGGGATAACTTTGTAGGTTGTTTTTTGAGTCCCAGGCTTGGTTGACTCTTGCTGGGTGATGATGTAATGAAAGGGCTTTGGGCAATTCCTACTATGACTCTGTCTGAAGGAGGTAGATCTTTGTTATGTAGAATAGATTGGCCCAGGTCTTAATGGCCCATTGACAAAGGTTGTGGGGGGCTGAGTTTCTGCCTCCCTTTTAGGGGAAATATTCTGCCCTTTTAATATTTCCTAAAATATCTCATTTTCGTAGGAGACGTGTGGGTGCTAACTTCCTACAGAATAAAATCTGGAATAAACATACAGTTGCTATCATTCAGATGCTGTATCACTCTATCTAAAAGTCAGATGCAATTATCACAGTCTGCTAATTGATTTAATGCCAATCCAGAATAGTAGTACAAAATTAAATATTAGCTTTTCAGGATACAGAATTAATATAATTCTGAACAGCAATTTTAATTCTATAGTAATTTCTCTCAATTCTCATTCATTAAGTTTAAACCTCCTAAGGTAGCCAATAAAATGCTTTCAGTATCATCTATTCTATATAAATGAAGTAGTTCTAGTAACTTGATTTCAAGTGATGGCGGAAAGGTTTTAGGTGTCTTGCTGTATAGAGTAATCATTGTAATAATCAGTTATCAAAAAAGAAAAAAACATGGTCCTTGCTAAGTATGTGTGTGTGTGTGTGTGTGTGTGTGTGTGTGTGAGTGAGAGAGAGAGAGAGAGAGAGAGAGAGAGAGAGAGAGAGAGAGAGAGAGAGGGAGAGATAGAGGGAGAGGGAGAGATCTCATAAGCCCAAATTGAACGTAATTAGTCAGAGCCAATGCCATTTCAACACTAGAGTTACCTCATAGTTTGATCACCCATTTCTATCATACTACAGCTTCAGGAGCAAACATATACAGCCACAATCCTTAGTTCTGCTTTCTACATCTAGTTGAATAACTTGATTTTGAAAGATATCAATTGTTTCAGAACAGAGCTTTTGCAAATTCTTGCATTCGGCACAGTAGTGTCTGCTATTTCAACAACACCCGCAGAAGACACTTGGCATGGATTGACACCTAAAGGCAAGATTTCATCTTTAGTTTCCAGTAGCCATCACTTAAAGCCCAAGTAGCATGGAGGAAAAACACACACACACACACCAAAGAAACCCACAAGAAATATTTGTGAAAATAAAAGATGGAAAATGAACAAAAATGAACGAAAAACAAGCAAAGGAATAAAGCCAATTTATTTTCCATCTAAAGGTTCAAAGAAGAAGAAAAAAGGAGGAAGATTCAGGAATAGCTTTGCAGAAAACAGAACGTATCTTTCAATGATGTGAAGTCAGTGGTGGGATTCAGCCGGTTCTCTCCGGATTGCGCAAACTGGTAGCGGCGACTGCGGGAGGCTCCGCCCACCTGCCCGGATGCAATGCATGACTAGTGTGGATGCACCAAAGGCCATGCACATGCACAGAGGTGGCGCGTGCACTCACATTTGTGAACTGGTAGGGAAGGTAAGTGAATCCTACCTCTGTATGAAGTGTAATAATAAAATGAGGAAGGAAAAATAAATATTCTATAGTTTGACCTGTTCTGATCACGTTTCTATTTCTTCTTTCAGTGATTTCTTTTATTTATTTATTTATATATAATAAATATATTTATACATCACAGGCCATCTCACTCACACAGCAACATTCATGCACCTAATTTAATATAAAGGTTATGTTGATAAGCAAAGACAATTGATTGAAATATACTGTTTCATTGTCTACTTGATGGCAATAGAGTCCGTTTGCTAAGTATGTATTATATATCCAAACCCACTCTTGTATTTTAAATATGAAGTTAATCTTTCGGGGTTTGTTGTGATAAAATGTTGTGATCATAATATGGATATGTTGTTGTTATGCATATGTAACTTCTCTAGTGGCTCTGCTGCGCTAGCATTTGCACCTAATAATTTCACAAAGGTCTGGCATTCCAGCAAAGCCAAAGATTAAATAATCCTAGGCTTTCTACTGAAAAAGGCAGAGAACAAGGAAGATTTCCCTTGGACAAAATCAGAATAATTTTATAGGGTGGAAGACAGCTCCCCCTACCCAACCCACATCCTCCACGATCAGCATAAAAAAAAAAGGATTTCTGCCATTTATATCTGCCATGATGCTCTGACATGAACTAAGAGGTCATGTAAGGACACTTTATAAAAATAAAATTGGCATTTAGCTGGTGTCACTGCCACAGCCAGGGTTTACAGAGGAGAGCTTCTGACACATGGATTTGTGTATCTTTCAAATCTATATCCTGCCGGATTGCCAACAGTTCTTCTATATACATTATAGCTGCCCACATTAGGGAAATAAACACATAAGTGAGAGTACATTTTTTAAAAATGCCAGTCTAAGACTTAACTAAGCTCCATGCCTCCTCAGCCATAAAGCTATGGTTTAAATAACTACCATAGGTGCTGGTCATTACTTTTTTCCAACCTGATCTCCCTCACAGAAATATTCTAAAGGAGAAAATAATAAATTAAAGAATTTAAAGAATGGGCAGCATTCATTGAAACACTATTTTCTCACTTAATTCTGCATATCGTGGATCTTTTAATATGATTAATGCAGCCTGGGGGATGCTCCCTGCCTGTTAAAAAGGAATATATACACAACGATCCCTTAAGGAAGGAAAAGAAGCCAAATCATTTTTAGCATTGTAATAATTCTCACACTCAGCTTAATAGCAACCCACCCACCCCAGAATTAGTGTCCGAGAAGATTGCTTTTATGAATTCTTTCCCCCCCCCAAAAAAACTCTGTCCCTTCTCAATTCCTCTTTATTTTATGTGAGGGTCCTTCTAATCCAGGGTTCCCAACCAGGGTGTGTGTGAGATGATATTTCAGGAGGTACGAAAACTTGGGTTTAGAAGTTTCAAAATTATAGTGTATATGTATAATTATATGCATATCATTATTTAGTTTTGTAAGGGGTGCGAGAATATATCAGAAGCGTTCTAGGGGTGCAGGGTACAGAAAAAGTTAGGAACCACTGTTCATTTTTTAAAATCTTTTTTTTTTCTTTTCTATTCTTCCCATAATAAAAGTTTGCCAGGATTAGTTTTGGTCGCCAAAAAAAGATGTTGAGACTCTAGAAAGAGTGCAGAGAAGAGCAACAAAGAAAATTAAGAGGCTGGAGAATAAAACATATGAAGAAGGGTTGCAGGAACTGGGTATGTCTAGTTTAATGAAAAGAAGGACTAGGGGAGACACGATAGCAATCTTCCAATATCTCAGGAGCTGCTGCAAAGAAGAGGGAGTCAAACTATTCTCTAAAGCTGAGGGCAGGACAAGAAGCAATGGGTGGAAACTAATCAAGGAGAGAAGCAACCTAGAACTAAGGAGAAGTTTCCTGATAGTTAGAACAATTAACCAGTGGAACAACTTGCCTGCAGAAGTTGTGAATGCTCCAACACTGGAAGTTTTTAAGAAGATGTTGAATAACCATTTGTCTGAAGTGGTGTAGGGTTTCCTGCCTAAGCAGGGGGATGGACTAGAAGACCTCTAAGGTCCCTTTGAATTCTATTCTATTCTATTCTATTCTATTCTATTCTATTCTATTCTATTCTATTCTATTCTATTCTAGTGCTGGTACTCACCTATAAAGCCCTTCATGGCATGGGCCCAGGGTATTTGCAGGATCACCTCCTACCGGCCTCCCACCACCCAGTGCGCTCACATAGGGCTGCCCTCCTCCGGGTCCCCTCGGCCAGACAGTGTCGGCTGGCAGTCCCCAGGATGAGGGCGTTCTCTGTGGTCGCATCGACCCTCTGGAATGAGTTGCCCACTGGGCTCCGGATGGCCCCCGACCTCCACACCTTCCGTGCCAACCTAAAGACATGGCTCTTTCAGCAACTTCCCTGATCTGCTGTGGATTTTAACTTGGGGATTTGGGGATTTGAATTGGCTTTTAATATTATTTAATTTTTATCTATCGTTGGGTTGTTTTATTGTTGTGAGCCGCCCCGAGTCCTACGGGAGAAGGGCGGCATATAAATCTGACAAAATAAATAATAAATAAATATTCTATTCTATTCTATTCCACTTATGACTGTAATTTTGTTGCTTGTATCCTTACGATTTATATTGATAGTTTCCTGATTGCTTATTTGTACCCTATGACTCTCATTAAGTGTTGTACCTTATGATTCTTGACCAATGTATCTTGTCTTTTTATGTACACTGAGAGCATATGCACCAAGGACAAATTCCTTGTGTGTCCAATCAAACTCGGCCAATAAAATTCAATTCAATTCAATTCAATTCTATTCTTCTGTTCTGTTCTGTTCTGTTCACTGTTTCAGTTCCCTTGCCTATTTCAAGGCGAGGCTGATTAGTGATCCTGGCAAATTGGCTCGTTCGCTCAGCTAAAAGTGTCCGATTATCATTAAGAACGCGCATTTAAAAGGGAGTAAATAAATGCCATTCATTCAGAGTATTATTTAGGAATGTTATGGGGGGTGGGGGTGGGGAGGGACGGACAGAAACGCACATGCAGTAAAATTAAAAGTCTGCTAAGACCCAACTAAGCCTGAGCAGAAGCCGCCCCCCCTCCCCAAATGTTCTATATTCCGGGCTACTGCATTAGAAAGGTTACTCTCCTTTTCCCGTTTGTGCAAAATGTCCCATTGCGAGACCGGCCAAGCTTCTACTCTCCGTCCCCCACCCCGCCCCTCCCGCACCAACAGCAGCCAGAGAACCTGAGCCGCTCTCCAAAAGCCGCAGAGTTCCAAGTCCTGTTTGCGACTTCCCCCTAAACCCTTATTGGTTAAATCAGGAAAGCCCTCCGCCAATGGGAAAGGGAGCCCCGGCATTCTGTGTTCTGCCCGAAGATGTGGAGCAGCTTCCCAGTCTAACCTTCTCAGTGGGGGCGGCGGGAGGGCGGCTTTCTCCTGAGGGGAAGGTGCTTGCCCGCCCGCCCTGACTTTCCTCTCCTGCGCCCGCCCGACCCCTTTTTCCCAAGGAAGGAAAGCAGAACGAAGGGAGCAGCTGCCGCCTCGTCCTCGAGTCCTTTCTGGCTCCGGGAGGGAGGAGGTGCTGAGTGAGGAGGGTGCCGCCGGCTGCCTCTCTCTGTCCCTCGCTGGGGAACGGGGAGCCCCGGGCGGAGAGGAGCCGCAGAAGGTCGCCGCCCAGAGGAGACGCCCCCAATGGCTTCGGTGCGCCCCGGCAGGTAAGGGAGGTCTGGGAATGAGTAGCAATGGGGAGGCAGTATTGATGCTTTTTTTTTTTCTTTTCCCCACGGAGAAGGCAGCTCATCTGCAAAAACTTCTTCCCGGAATAAAAAGTTATTTTTTTAAATTTAAATTTAAATTTTTTTCTTTCTATTCTTCCCGGAATAAAAGTTCATTTTTTAAAAATCTTTTTTTTTCTCTCTTTCTATTCTTCCCGGAATAAAAGTTAGCCCGCCTGTAGTTCAAGATTGTGCACAATTTTGGATGCCAAAATAGCTGGTTGGTAGAGAGGGAGGTATATAGGAGTTATTATTGAGCAGTGCAATAATCTGCATTAAGCTTTTTTTTTTTTTTGTCTGATTGAGAAATGGCATTTTAAAGAAGAAAAATCTCCCCCACCCAAACAATGCATGTGTTGTTTAGGAGCTTGTAATTTCATTTTTTAAAAAATGTTAGCGCTGTTAACATCTGTCTTCCTAGTGTGGCCACTAGGATGGGTTTATTTTTTTTGTGAGTCCTTGATGCCCTCTAGTGTTTTGTGAGATTCAGAATTGTTTCATTGGCGTGACAATCAAATAGAACTTTAATTATCCCGGATTTTATGAACATCTTTTTTTAAAAAAAAAAAAATTCTGAATTTCTAAACGTGGTTATGTCTTCACTTTTTTTAAAACTTTTGTTTGCAATTTACGTGGGATTTTTTTTTTTTTGAAGGAAGAGATGAAGAACAGAAGATTAAATATTTTAGAAAACAAGTTGATATCCAAGCATTTTAGAATATATATATATATATATATATATATATATATATATATAAATGTAATACCGTGTTTCCCCGAAATATTACATTTTTTTGAACCCTGAAATAAATGCTTGGCCTTATTGCCATGTGTACAAAAGCCCGATTGGGTTTATTATCAGGGGATGTCTTATTTTGGGGGGAAACGGGGTATAATGAACTTAATATGCAAAGATGAGGTGCGACCCTGTTTATATCCAACTGCCTTAGGCAAAAGGCAGCATGTGTATACAAATCCTAACTAGAAATGTAGATGAAACAATGACAAAGAATAAATTGTTTAGATTGCATCCATACTGCACACAATTCTTTGGATTAAGTATCGTTGGATTGAAAGGGGTGTACCTCTGATTAAATGTAAGGAACTGTATTATTAAATGTTTTAGTAACTTAATTTGAAAAAGAATGTAATGAGCAAGGTACCTTTCGTGATATTGTTAAAATCTGGATGTTATTCTGAATTTTGTTTATATATATTTTTTAATCCTGCCTTTATTATGTTTATAAATAACTCAGGGCAGCAAACATATCTAATTCTGTTTACTCTTTTTATTTTCCTCACAACACCCACCACTATGAGATGGGTTGGGTTGAGAGAGAGTGCCTGGCCCAAAGTCTCTCAATGTCTAAGGCAGGACTAGAATTTACAGTCATTGGAATAAATTCATTACAAAGTCAATTGATGAAAAACAGCAATTTTAAAACAGATAGAAAGTACAATACAGCCTACCTAAATAGGGGAGTCAGAAGCTTCCAATCTGATTTTATTTTACTTTTTAAAAAAATAAATACTATCTTATTTGAGGGAAAAATACACATTAAACTCACACTTTGTTCTGGATGTTAAGGCAAGTGAGGGAAGTGTCCCTAGGAATTCCATCCACAGTTGAATAAATTATTTCAGTCTAGCTGAAACAGTTTTCAACTTCACAGTTGCAATCCTGTTAGGCATGTTCCAGTTAGCTCAGTGGGATGTATGGGATTGCATTCTTGGTTCCTTGGATCTAAAAGGGATTCAGGCCACGTTTTGCTGGAGCAGCATTCAGATGTGTCAGACTGAAATATTTAACTTAATACTATGAAATATGTCATTTTTTTTAACATCATTACAATTTTGGAATATTTAACAGAACAGAATATCAGAGTTGGAAGGGATCTTGAAGGTCTTCTAGTCCAACCAGCTCAGATAGGAAACCCTATACCAGGAGTATTAATGCACATCGTCACATCGTCATCATGTGACGTATCGCGACTTTTTTCTTCTTCGCTAAACCGGGCATGGGCGTGGCCAGCATGTGACACATCTGGCCCACGGGATGCAAGTTTGACAGCCCTGCCTTATATCATTTCAGACAAATGGTTGTCCAATCTCTTCTTAAAAACTTTCAGTGTTGTAGCACCCACAACTTCTGGAGGCAAGTCGTTCTACTACATTTATGTCAGGGAAGATGCAAAATATAGGGTTAAGTACTCTTGGTCTTAATTATTTATATTGTAGCTAACTCTAGACTGGTATGTAAGTGAACCAAAGAGCAACAAAACTGCAAATAGTCACAACATTTGGTGTTTAAATCAGGTTAAAACAATTTCAGAAGGTGGTATTTGGAGAAATGTGTTATCCTCTATGGAAGACTGCTGTAAATATGTCACTGGTGAGGTAGATTTTCCTTAAAAGGAATGCTGCATAAACCTCAGGAATGGAGAATATAAAACATTTTGTGATTAGTGTAAGGTCTAAAAGAATAGGTCCATGTTTTGTGATTCATACCTGATGGATTCATAAATGCTGGAAATTTATCAAATATCAATACGGCCCTCTCAGATTCCTATCTTATTGGTTTTTTTTTAAATGTAAATAACACATACACATTCTGGTCACTCTGTGATTGCCAAGCAAGTAAAATCCAAATATAGTTAAGTTAAAAAAATGTTAGAATGTGCCCTTCTTTAATCTTATACTACACAATATATTAAACATTTACTTTTTAATTGCATCAAATCAGAAAAGAGGAAAATCAGGCTGATGTTAAGATCACAGAAGCCTGATTATTTTCTGCCCAAGGATTATGTAGGAGTTTTATTTTTCCCATTAAAATCAGTGGGACTTAAACTTTTTTTTGCTTATCATGTCTTAATATTTATAGTGTATAGTTCCCTAGCAACAAATGTTGCTTATCCTATTAGTTTATATTGAATGTATTATTCCGTATAATTCATATATTAAGCCATACTTTATCAATTATCTTCTCTATAACTACATTTAATTTGTAATAATAATTGCTGTTTATTTTAAGATATTTATTTTTAATGTCTTTTTAAGCTGATGCATTTTACTGCCAGACACGGTGTTAGTTTTCTTTAAAAATTCTATTCATACTCAGTGTTGGTTAGATGACTTTAATTTCTATGTACTATTATAGAAAATATTGTGCAATTTGTCATGTTTAGTTGAAGCATAAGGAAAAGGACTGAACTTTATTTATTTATTCAATTTTTATGGCTGTCCACTCACCACTCCATTCCAGGAAGCTAACAGTACTAAAAAAAAAAAAAAAAAAAAACCTGAAAAATACTTCACTAATAAAATCCAACAAACAGCACTGATGCATCTAATAGCTATATGCCAAGCACAATAACTCAAAAAAGCACATATTGACACTTACTGGTGATTCACACAACATTCTGCTCCAGTGTCTAAGGGATGATCCAGATCCAGCATGGTTTGGGGCTCTCTGGATATTGGAGAAAAGTTGTTCCATTGAGCTGTCATACCAAATGAAAAGTCACATTCCTGGATCCTGCATGCTGGTATTGTTTAATGGGTGAAATCTGGAGCATGCCATCAACCCCCCCCCATCTGATTGGACACGGGGGGGGGGAGGGGGTTTCTCTAAAAGATCCTGATCCTGATCTGATTGGACACAGGGGGGAGGGGGTTTCTCTAATAATCCTGATCCTGTATATTGTCCTGTATAGTGTTGACAATCTCTGAATTTTAAAATACTTCTATCTGTCACTATTAATGGTAAATGTGATGGGAGAGTGAATAGAATAGAATAGAATAGAATAGAATAGAATAGAATAGAATAGAATAGAATAGAATAGAATAGAATAGAATAGAATAGAATTTTTATTGGCCAAGTGTGATTGGACACACAAGGAATTTGTCTTGGTGCATATTCTCTCAGTGTACATAAAAAGACAAGATACATGGATCAAGAATCATAAGGTACAATCGTAATATACCTGATGTTGAAGATTTATTTTATTACATTTCTAAATTTATTTTTATATTTTGTTTTAATGTTTTAATAATTACTTTAAATATATAAATATGAATTGTTTTTTCTATATTTTATTATATTGGGCAATAATAAATTTCAGGATTTAAATGATTAAATTAAATATTATGCCAAAAGATGACTTACATACTAAATAGTAAGTAATTGTATTTGGTTTGGAATAAAAAAGTACTGTTAATTACTTGTATCTAATGAAAATGAAGTTGTTTGATAAATTGCCATATAGAGTGCAGATCATGGGAATTGATCCATCCAGGAAGAATCAGGTTGGAGAAGACTGTATTTATGGAGCTTTTTTTGGAAGAAGACCATTTTAACTCAGTTCTCATTTCAAATTTAATTCCATTGTTAGATAGTAACAACGTATTAAGATTATTGTGATCAATTGGTTAAGAGTGAAAAAAAAATCACTTAACTCTTATTTTTCTTTTTCCAGAATATATTGACTGAATTGTACTGAAGACAGAGATACACAGGCTGCAATGGTGACATAAACTGTTAAAATTGAACTGGAATAAATTCTGAAACTCAATGCAGTCAAAACTAGAAAGCATCTTGGCTTGACTTACAACATGACTTTTATTGTGAAACTTCATAGACATTTTCAACGAACAGTAATATTACTAGCTACGTTTTGTATGGTGAGCATTGTTATTTCAGCATATTATTTATACAATGGCTACAAGCAAGAAAATGAAGCTTCTGAACTTTCTTCGGAGGTTGAATGTGGAGATCTTCCAGTGCTGCTATCTCCATGGAAGAAAATTAAGACCAGGGAACCACTAAGGACTGACCCTGTCGTGCTTGTATTTGTGGAAAGTCAGTACTCTGTACTTGGTCAAGATATAGTCATGATATTAGAATCCAGCAGGTTCCAATATCACATAGAGATTGCTTCTGGGAAAGGTGACCTTCCTGTACTGATAGATAAAAATAAAGGCAAGTATCTTCTAATAATATATGAAAATATTTCTAAATATGTGAATATGGATTCCTGGAATCGGGGCCTTCTAGATAAATACTGTGGGGAATTCAGTGTAGGGATGATTGGGTTTCAAAAAAGCAACGATAATACTTTGCAGACGTTTAAGTTAAAAGGTGTTCCTTTCCAGATTCATGGCAATGTAGGTATAAAAGACTGTTGCATCAATCCTCATTCTTCTTTGCTCCATCTAACAAAACCATCCAAGCTTGATAAAGGCCCTTTGCCTGGAAGTGACTGGACAGTTTTCCATATAAATCATTCAGCTTACCAACCTGTTGTATTTGCAAAAGTAAGAGTACCTGAAAACCTTCCTCCGGCTGCTATTAAAAATGTTCTACACGCAACAGTTATTCATGACTTGGGTCTTCATGATGGAATTCAGCGTGTTCTTTTTGGTAACAATTTGAACTTCTGGCTGCACAAACTCATCTTTATAGATGCTGTCTCATTTTTGACTGGAAAGAGACTTCCGTTGTCCCTGGATAGATACATACTTGTAGATATTGATGACATCTTTGTTGGAAAAGAGGAAACAAGAATGAAAGCCAGTGATGTTCAGGTATGGTATGCCAGAAGGTCTCCTATGATATGGTGGTGATGTCCAAATATTTATTTTTTTTATTGCAAAACTTCTATAGTTAAATAAAGTTTTATTTACATAGAAAGTCAACTCCTTTGTGTTCAATATATTCATTTGAAATAAAATCAGTATTTTAATTAAGCCATTGTTTGTTTTTACAACGGTTAAATCTTTTAATTTAGTAGAGCTAAAGCCATAGCATTTTGGCTGGCCTTTGTGGGAACCTGGCTATTATAGGCTATTTTTTTTTTAAATTTGATTTATATGCCGCCCTTCTCCGAGACTCAGGGCAGCTTACAGTGTGTTAAGCAGTAGCCTTCATACTTTTGTATATTTTATACAAAGTCAGCTTATTGCCCCCACAAACTGGGTCCTCAATTTACCTACCTTAGAAAGGATGGAAGGCTGAGTCAACCTTGAGCCTGGCAAGATTCGAACTTACTTTAATTGCAGACAGCTGGTGTTAAATTACAGTGCTTTTAGTCTGCAGAGCTATCCAGGCTCTGTTATATTCTTGCTGAATATAAATTATATTAGCTTTTTTTTTTCAGAATTATTAATCTTGCTATTTTTTTCTGTTGGTGAGATGTTGTGATGTTAATATCTGTATATTAAATTTTATTTTGTTTTGATATACTGGATTTTTTAAAAACACTCTTATCATGTACAGAAGATAAAATTATAGAGCAGTAGATTCCATGGGTTGTTTTCCATTTTGTGTAGTTAAGAGTTCTATGTGCAATGAAAACATGTATGATTGCCAATAAAATGGGTTGATGGATCATATTTGCATAATTTCTTCCCTCTCTAAGGTTGATGATACAATTTATAGCATACCATTGAAGAGAGGTTTGAAGTATGCCCAAGCTTTTTCAGTAACACAGATTTGATGATAATCACTCCTAATGTTTCTGAGATCTGTGAGTATAGCAACCAGGCTGAAGGCACCACATTTTATTTTCTTAAGATGTAGATTACATGGCAAATGGAATACTTTAGAGCAGAAGAGGAAAATTTATTCTTTAAGTTTAATTAAACTATTAAGTTTAATTATTGGAAAAACAAAAGTTTGTACATGACAAATTAACGGATTTATTTTAATCCCACCTTTATGATTTTTACAAATAGCTCAATGTGGCAAACATATCCAGCATACCTTCCTCTTCCTATTTTCTCCATAACCCGGTGAGGTGATGTGAGCTTTGAATGACTGACCCAAGGTCAGACTTTCATGCCTAAAGTGAGAGTAGAACTCTTAATCTCCTAGTTTCTAGTCTGGTGCCTTAACCACTAGACCAGGGGTCTGCAACCTTAAACACTCAAAAGAGCCATTTGGACCCGTTTCCCACAGAAAAGAAAACACCGGGAGCCACAAAACCCTTCCCATGCCTGACTATTTCTTGAGCGGCCACAAAACTAGCATATGTAGTTGAATTAAATGTTCTGTTTTCTTCTGAAACTTTTTTTTTTCTTGGATTTATCCATGGTTGACCTACTGGGGATTGAAAAACTCAACAAATTGTGTATCACACATTGGCAGTTGTGACGCATATTTTGAGTGACAGGGAGCCACAGAAGAGCGGTGAAAGAGCCACATGGGGCTCCAGAGCTGCAGGTTGTTGACCCCTGCACTAGACCGAACTGGCTCCAGAAGAGTATGTGCAAAATATTTTTTCGTGGAAAGTTATAAATTAAACAAGATAAGGCATTGCAATACTCTAAGTAAGGAGGACATATTTATTTCTTCATTACAGCAGATATTTTAAGTTATTTGCTACAAACATCCTGCATTTTCTGTTCTCAGTTCTGGTTCTTGCTTGCACTAAATTCAGATGTGGTCCTCAGAAAAGTTGCTTTCTATTTTTTGGGGTTTTTTACTTGCTATGAAAAGCTTCCATATTCTGAAATTTATTAATATTCTGCAAAGGGCAAATTTACCTAAAAGAACCTATTGCTATAGACAAGTAGTCTTGGCTGGTAGAGTTATGGTTCAAACTACCTGGATAATACTAAGTTTGTAAGACTTTTTGAAAATCAACAAATCTCTTAACTTTCCAAGAACTATTCTGGATGGCTCAGAAACTACAGTACATGGATTTTCTCTGTAATAATTATCCTCAATAAGCTAACAATTGGTTTAGCACAGCTTTTCAGCTTCCTCCTCTCCTTCCAATTCATGCAGACAGATGAAATATTAATATGCCGTATGTTGTGTTTCAGTTAAAATCTGGATTTATGTGAGTAGGTGTAACCTTTAAAGAAAGTTATTTTTCTGCACTTTAGTTCTCTTGTTTCATTAAGAAAAAAATCAATCATGAAACAGATGGCTAGGGAATAACCTATAAATCTTCAGTTTAATCTAAAATCAATCTGGGATTTATCACTTTAATTATTGGGTTTGATGCATCAGAAATTGAGAATAGAAGATTAAGGGTATGAAATTAAAACATAACTCTTGATATTCCTTAGCTTAATCACTGAATTTTTAAAATTTGCAATTAGTAGTCAAAAGACCTGATTATGGAACAGTATAGCAGTCAATTACAAACTATAATTTGTGATAAATTTGAAATAGCATTTTAATGCTTAATATTTATTTATAGTTAATGTGGCCACCCAACTTGCAAAAAAAAATTGTGACTGAATAGTATTCTTTTAATATTAATAGCAGTATTTGAAACTCTCATAGATATAAGTGCTTTCTACAAGGCACATTTTCATACAAATTACAGTATTTTTGCCTTTTTTAAAGTTCTTCAGTTTACAGATCCTTAGCCCTTCCAATCTATATTTTCTCATGTAGAATTCAATACAAAGAGTAGAGATGATTCATCCAGCCCCTTTTTTACTCAATCTATATTATTAGAAAATATTTAGTTGCCCTTGGCTGCACTGTACCTTCAATATAATGCTCTACCTGCAGCATTATCAAATTTCTAGTTGAAATGGAAATCTTAGCATATATATAAAAGTACTCCATGAGTGCAGTACATTCCTTGTGTGGACTTGTTTTTCAATTATATTACCTGAGGGACTTGTGAGAAGACAGTGGCTGATAGCCATTTATACATTAAATTCTATGCAGAGCCATAGTGACTGAACAAGACTCAGATAGCTATAATTTTCATTCTTCAATATTCACTTTCAACTAGAAGTCCTTAATAAAGTAGATTAAAACCAGTGGAAAAATTTCCATTTTGCTACATGGCCTGAGTCTGATATGAAAAACATTTAAGGATCAGTGACTACCAGAACCTGAGTGTGCATTTAAACAATTCATATTGAAAGAAACATGGATAGAAAACTGGCTTCCAATTTTGAACATGACATGAGAAATAGCAGTTTCTTTTCTTTTATTAAAAATTAATTCAGTTGTTTAAATGCAAGCCCAAATTCTGCCAGTGAAAGTTGCTGACTATTAAACGACAATTTATTTTATTCATAAAAAATAAATACAGAAATTTATTAAGGTATAACCATCTTTAAAATGCTAGAGTCTGCACATTGTATAAATTTTCATGATGTCACTCATTGACCAAAAAGAATGAAAATTGTTAATTAAAGCAAACTTTGATTACCTTTAAACTTATTTTATTTTATTATTTTTATTAGTCATATTTCTGTGCCGCCCACTCTACAAGGACTCTGGGCGGCTTACACCAAAGACAGTATACTAAATAGCATATTGCCCCCTAACAATCTGGGTCCTCATTTTACCCACCTCGGAAGGATGGAAGGTTGAGTCAACCTTGAGCCGGTAAGATTTGATCCGCTGATCTGCTGAACTAGCAGTCAGCTGAAGTAGCTGCAGTACTGCACTCTAACCACTGCGCCACCTCGGCTTTTTTTTTTAATTAATTAAGATGGAATTGTGATTTTATATCTGAACAAACAACATGTTCCCCAGTTTATACAAAACAGAAAAATAAAATTGTTATAAAATAACAGATTTTATTTTTTCTTTCATGATGTAACTTCTTCCAACCAAGTGCCATGCATGGCATTAAAGTGCTCATCTGAATAGCATTGAGCTATGTTGGAATCAATCAATATACCATCATCTGCACCAGGCCAATACCTATAGATTTGAATCTCAAACAATGCATAACCATAGTTAATTCCTTGGTTTATTATATAAATCGTAATGGCTTGGTTTCACACAATATGCGGAGGCCACTATGATGTGGTTCATATCGCAATCACTAAGCCAAAATCAAATAAACCACATTACTATTTTATAAACTAAATCACACTGTTTATGACCTCATTTCCACTGCAAACTTAGTTAGAAAATAACCAATTCATTTAAAACTAGTATTGGAAACCAGAAAGGTATAAAAGTTGGGGACAGAATTTGACAAAAGTGTGCTGGCTTTCAAGAATTTTCAAAAAACCGAGTATGAAATTCTGACTTTAAGGTCATTTTTGAACATTACTGTAGAAAGAAGTTCAGGAACTCTTATTTTACACCATGGAATGTTGAAAAAGTAGAACAGGGAAATATTTTTAAAGATAATGTGTTTTTTTAGAGATGTTAGCAATGTCAGGTGCAATTAATCTTTATTACTATGAACATGGAAGAAGTTGTCCTTGGTAGCACAATGGCACTGAGTAAGTGAAGCAATGTTGTGCAAATTATCTGGACTTTAAAGGAATATTTGTACACTATATGAATACTATATGAATTATTAGATACTGCATTTCGTTCTACCTGTATATCAGAAGTCGGACATGAAAATAGTCTGTAACGGGGAAGGCTGTGCATATTGAATCTCTTTTCATTTCTCCCTATACCGTGTTTCCCCGAAAATAAGACCCTGTCTTATATTTTTTTGAACCCTGAAATAAGCGCTTGGCCTTATTGCCATGCGCTCAAAAGCCCAATTGGGCTTATTATCAGGGGATGTCTTATTTTGGAGAAAACAGGATAGGTCAGTTCATGAAAAATGAGTGACTGTTAATTATGATCTCTTAGTGGCAGAAACAGCATCCATTTAAATGTAAAGTTGCTAAGGAATACTATTGGGAAGTTGTTATTTCACTCATGTCCGGCTTAGAAGTCTCATATATACATCTGGTTGGCCACTATGGGAACAACAGAATGATGATTTGATCCAGCATGAATCTTCTTACATTTTTAGCAAATCAATATGTTGATACATATTGGTCATGTGCTAAGAACAGTTAATGGTCTTACTCTAGTTACAGGTATGTGTTAGGGCAGGGGTCCTCAGACTTGACAGCTTTAAGACTTGTGGATTTCAACTCCCAGAATTCTCCAGCCAGCTATGCTGTCAATCTTAAAACTGTCAAGTTTGAAGACCTCTGTATTAGGGGAAATACCCTCCACCCACCCACCCCCTAAATTGTTCACACAAACTCCATTAATGAAATGTTAAAGTAAAATAGTCAATGGTGAATTTAATTTAATTTAATTTAATTTAATTTAATTTAATTTAATTTAATTTAATTTAATTTAATTTCCAATTTATATACCGCCCTTCTCCCTGAGGACTCAGGGCGGTGTACAGCCAAGATAAAAAACATAGAATACAAATATTAAAACATTTAAAAATATATATAAATTTTGGCCCGGAAGTTAAGAATCACAAACTAATTAAAAAATTTAAAAATTTCTTCTAAGCCAACCCGGCTTGCTGGAAAAGATGGGTTTTCAGGGAACGACGGAAGGCATTGAGGTCATGGATTCTCCTTATCTCCGGGGGCAACTGATTCCAGAGGGTGGGAGCCCCCACAGAGAAGGCCCTTCCCCCTGGGGGCCACCAGCCTACATTGTTTGGCTGATGGCACCCTGAGGAGGCCCTCTCTGTGGGAGCGCACGGGTCGATGGGAGGTCGTTGGTAGCAGCAGGCGGTCTCAGAGATAGCTAGGCCCTATGCCATGGAGCGCTTTAAAGGTGATAACCAACACCTTGAAGCGCACCCGGAAGACCACCGGGAGCCAGTGCAGCTCGCGCAGGAGCGGTGTTACATGGGAGCGCCATGTTGCTCCCATCACTACCCGCGCTGCTGCATTCTGGACCAGTTGGAGCCTCCGGGTGCTCTTCAAGGGGAGCCCCATGTAGAGAGCATTGCAGTAGTCAAGGCGAGAGGTGACGAGGGTGTGAGTGACTGTGCACAAGGAATCCCGATCAAGAAAGGGCCGCAACTGGCGAATCAGGCGAACCTGATAAAAGGTCCCCCTGGTAACAGCCGTCAGATGTTCCTCCAAGGACAGCTGCCTATCCAGGAGGACTCCCAGATTGCGAGCCCTCTCTGGGGGCCAAAGACTCGCCCCCAATAGTCAGCGATGGAGTCAACTGACTATATCGGGATGCCGGGAGCCACAGCCACTCAGTCTTGGAAGGGTTGAGCTTGAGCTACCACTTCTAATTTTAGCACTCTGGAAATAAGGATTTGGATTTTGGATACTATTAACCAGAGAGCTGTGAAGTCTGAATGTATTAAAGGAACTAAGGATACCTAAATCAGAATCAGTACATATACTCAGAATGTCTAATATTAAGAACTCCAAATTCTTGAGTAATAGAAAAATCAAAAACCAAAGAGTAGCTCTGTCTCACTTTTGCTCGGATTTTGAATTTAGATTTCCTGGCAATTATGGTACTATATTCTAATAATTTGTAAACGAAAGAATGAATTCAGATCTATATTTTACAATAACAGTTTATCTAATTGATCATGTTTTGATTTTTTTTAGAAATTAGGATTGTTCATAGATTCGTGGGTTTCTATGAAAAGAAAATGCAATCAAAGTTATCAATATATAACTTTGCATTGATAATAAGATATATATTTCAGAATTTACCATTGTTTGTGATTCTAGTAAGATCACTATGAACGTGAGAAGACTATGGTGGTGGAACTATTTTTCCTATTTGGAAGATGCAGAAATATTAAATATAAATATTAAATGAATTAAAGTGGCGGCAAAACCAAAATGATGTGAAAACTATACCGTTTAACTCCCTACCACACTCAGGAGAAAACACAGTGGAGACTGGAGAGAGAATCCATGTCTCTTTAAATTAATTTAATTCTTATTCCTATTAGCACAGTATGCAACCCACCTAGTGGGAAACTGCATATCCCTTGTTCTTTTTCATGATGTACTGTAAGAATTACTCATAATTCTTTTTTGATCCCTGTCAGGCATAATCAGATTTGTTAATGAGTTAACATTTTACAGCCTGGCACTTTAATTGGACTCTGAAATTTGTCTACCTAGAGCAACTCTAAGGTCAAGAATGTAGTATCTAAGAAAATTGAAATGATATCCCATTGGGATTTTTTAATTATCCTCTGTTTTTAATGCTTAAGGTGCCCATTGTCTTACTTAGCAAGTTTCAGTTTGGTAAGATCAACTGTTGAAGGTCATATGAAGGTCAAGCTGGCATATAACCTGTGTAAATGGACATGTAAATCCCAAAACTGGATTATTAGAATAAATAAGAGACATCTGTGTTGTTTGAGAGGCAAAGTACTTTCAGCTTCTATAACTGATCTGTCCAGAAGCCCCTAAACGAGGCATGTCTAACCTGTGACGTGAAGACCACATGAGCTAATAATGCAATCCCACAAGGTCATAAACTTTTAATATGTGATTCATATACATTAACTAGATTATATATTTTATATGTAGCCCAAGACAATTCTTCTTCATTCAGTGCAGCCCAGGCAAGCCATAAAATTGGAGACCGAGGCCCTAAACACTTACCTCAGTGAAAAGCAACACTATTGAAAGCCAGAGTTAGTTCACTCTCATATATATATATATATATATATATATATATATATATATATATATATATATATATATATATATATATATATATATATATATATATATGTTTTCTCAGGTTTTCGCGGGTGTTTGTATGTAGGTCTTTGGTTATTCGGGTCTTCTCCCACGTAAAATTGGAAGTGTCTTGGCGACGTTTCGACGAAGTCTCATTCGTCATCTTCAGGCTGGTGTTCTCGGCTTCGTGCTTCCAGGAGCAATGTGAGATCGCAGCTGTCTCTTCCTTTTAACTGCTAGTGGGGGTGTGAGCTGATTGGGTGGGAACTTGGCCGTGTTCTGATTGGGTGGAGGTGTGTTCTGATTGGTTAGGGGCTTGGCTGTGCTCTGATTGGATGGGGGGTTGGTTGTGCTCTGATTGGCTGGGGGTGTGTTCTGTTTGGGTGGGGGCTTGGTTGTGCTCAGCTTAGTCTGAGTTGCAGGGGGATTTGAGCTGGTGAGCTGCGTTGTTGTTGTTTGGCTTCGTGTTTGTGGCCGTGCGAGCTCTTCATGGTGGGTGTCAGTCTGCTTCATGTATGGATTGGAGGGGTTTAAAGTGGCTAATGATGCAGCTGCAGTCTGGCTTCTGGTCCTTGGTCGTGGCTCATTATCAGTGTGGGTTTGAGTCTGCTTTCTGCGTGGATGTGTGGTGGTGACATCCTGTGTGGCTCTCGTGAGTGTGGGTCTGGTGTCATTCGTCGTGTTAGGGACCCGTTTGTCAATAAGGGCGGGTTTCCAAATGGCTGGTAGGCGGGAGGTATCGTCTCGTTTGTTCATGCTGTGTGGGCGTTTTTCTATCTCGATGGCTTCTCTGATTATTCTGTTGTTAAAGTGTTCAGTTTTGGCGATAGTTGTGGTCTTTTTAAATTCAATATCATGTCCTGTGGCTTTAAGGTGTTGGACCAGGGAAGAAGTTGGTTCTTCTTTTCTGACTGAGTTCTTGTGTTCTTCTATGCGTGCACTTATTCGTCTGTTGGTTTGTTGAACAAACGAGACGATACCTCCCGCCTACCAGCCATTTGGAAACCCGCCCTTATTGACAAACGGGTCCCTAACACGACGAATGACACCAGACCCACACTCACGAGAGCCACACAGGATGTCACCACCACACATCCACGCAGAAAGCAGACTCAAACCCACACTGATAATGAGCCACGACCAAGGACCAGAAGCCAGACTGCAGCTGCATCATTAGCCACTTTAAACCCCTCCAATCCATACATGAAGCAGACTGACACCCACCATGAAGAGCTCGCACGGCCACAAACACGAAGCCAAACAACAACAACGCAGCTCACCAGCTCAAATCCCCCTGCAACTCAGACTAAGCTGAGCATAACCAAGCCCCCACCCAAACAGAACACACCCCCAGCCAATCAGAGCACAACCAACCCCCCATCCAATCAGAGCACAGCCAAGCCCCTAACCAATCAGAACACACCTCCACCCAATCAGAACACGGCCAAGTTCCCACCCAATCAGCTCACACCCCCACTAGCAGTTAAAAGGAAGAGACAGCTGCGATCTCACATTGCTCCTGGAAGCACGAAGCCGAGAACACCAGCCTGAAGATGACGAATGAGACTTCGTCGAAATGTCGCCAAGACACTTCCAATTTTACGTGGGAGAAGACCCGAATAACCAAAGACCTATATATATATATATATATATATATATATATATATATATATATATATATATATATATTGTTAGATAGACAGACAGACAGACATAGAGATATAGAGCAATATGCTGACTCTAAACCGCTTAGAGGGCTGTAAAGCATTATGAAGCGGTATATTATTATTTTATATACTTTATTCATTAAACATGAAACTCAGTCAACTGAACATTCAAAAATGCATCTGATCTGTCCCCGTCCCCACACACACACACAACACAGCCAGCCGAGGGTTAAGGAAACACTTTGGAACGCACCCAGTTCTTATCTCCCACTTGGCAGCGATAGACACACCGTCTGCCAAGGGACTTTATTTCCACAAACAGAAAGCAAAGATACGAACGTTCACAAAAGTCCAAGCAGAAATAATATTCCTCCCAGCAGTTCCGGACGAGGCTTTAGTGACTATCCAAGGTTTACTTTGTTCGTTACAAAGATCCTTGACCACCACCCTCTATTATATAGTCTCTGGGATGTGGTCCAGTGACTCAGTTCTAATCCCTAGCACGCCTCCTAAGCTGCTGCAAACGTTTATCACGCCTTCGGAGGCGTGCATCCAGGAATGATGTTCCATTATCACTCTGATCCGAATCAGCTGTCTCCTCTCCCTCGGCCGGCACTTGAGACAATGCCAGAGGGGAGTGGCCTGGAGAGGGAGGCCTGGCTGACTCCTCTTCCTCATGCTCGGAGCTTTCTTCCTCCGATGGGACAGGCTCAGAGGGCGGGGCCACAACAGCATCACAAATACCATTGACTGGTGCTAATGGTTGATACGGGTTGCTGCCAGCGTCCTAGGTATTAACCAAGTATTTTCTTAAAATATATGATGTTCCGAGTAGCGCAGTTTTTTGCAGTTCCGCTGGTGTTATTGCAGGAAGCTGCAATTTGTTGATGTATCTTATAAAATTCTTGGACATGGTACCAAGTGCCCCGATGACAATGGGTATCACTGTTACATGTTTCATCCATAATCGTGTAGTTTCAATGGCCAGGTCGCAATATTTTGTGATTTTTCCAGTTCTTTTTCTTCGATTCTGGCATCTTCTGGTACCGCAATGTCAATAAATTGTATGTTTTGGTTTTCGACAACCGTGATATCTGGCATGTTGTGTTCCAAATGACGATCCGTCTGTATTCAAAAATCCCACAAGATCTTCACCTTCTCATTTTCTATAACTTTTTCCACTTTATGTTCCCATGACTTTTTATTTTTTATTATTATTATTACTATTACTATTATTATTATATCTCTTTTATTCATTAAACATGAAACTCAGTCAACTGAACATTTAAAAACGTGTCACAAATATACAATTGACTGGTTCTAACAGTTGATACGGGTTGCTGCCAGCATCCTAGATATCAACCAAGTATCTTCTTAAAATATATGATGTTCCGAGTAGCGCAGTTTTTTGCAGTTCCGCTGGTGTTATTGCAGGAAGCTGCAATTTCTTGATGTATTATTATTATTATTATTATTATTATTATTATTATTATTAGTTAATCTTTAGTGAGATTCACAGCCTTTGAGGCTGGTTAATAGCTCAGCAGCTCGAGTCCTAACCAAGGACCTAGGAACTGTTAAGGTATCGTCGGAGGATGTAAGCTGTTCCGAGTAAGGTGGTTTTTTGTAGAGTCAAAATGTTCAAGTCCGATAAATTTAGAATTTCTAAATAGCGGGGTAGCCCTTTGGGTATTGCTCCAAGGGCTCCAATTACAATCAGGACAACACACGATTTCTTTTTCCACAGTCGCTCAACTTCAATTTGCAAGTCCCAGTACTTTGTGATTTTCTTCTTCCTGCTTATCTTTACTATTACTATTGCTATTGTTATTATTATTTTACCATAGTAGAATATTGAGGTTACATGGAGTGAACATGTATTTACACAAAGTGAACATGTATTTACTCAAAATGTTGGCCTTGTATGTATAGAAAAAGAACTACTTACTACAAATTGAATTAGCTAAATGACATGCCTTTTGTTTCACTCCCACCAATAGTGGGACTCTTTAAGGACCCTAAAAAGTTGATATGGGCAGCTTATTTTTTTTTCCAAATTATAAAAATAAAAATCAGCTACGTCAGGAAGCAAAAGTGCACCAAATGAGCTCTACATGAGTCCAGTAGTATTCCAGTGGTATTTACTTTACTTGATTTAACTGCAACGCATTCCTTATTGTTAGAATTTCGCTGTACAATTATATTGGGAATGATATCAGTGGTGGGTTTCAAAATTCTTTACAACCGGTTCTGTGGGTGTGGTTTGGTGGGCGTGGCAGGGGAAGGATACTGTAAAATCTCCATTCCCACCCCACTCCAGGGGAAGGATACTGCAAAATCCCCATTTCCTCCTGATCAGCTGGGACTCGGGAGGCAGAGAATAGATGGGGGCAGGACCAATCAGAATTTTTACTACCAGTTCTCTGAACTACTCAAAATTTCTGCTACCGGTTCTCCAGAACTGGTCAGAACCTGCTGAAACCCACCTCTGGATGATATGTACTGTGATGACAGAATATATAGCAATTTTCTTTTACCCTTTGGAATTAAAAATAAAAGCTATCCATGTAAGAGAAATGTATTTGTACTCTTTAATTTAGAATTTAGAAATTTAGAATAAGGTACAGAATTACAGATATGCATCAGTGGATCTACCAGAAAAATCCTGTTTGAACTACCTTAGTTAAGGGCATGGTAAAAAAATAAAAAATAAACACTGTGTGTGACAGTTGCCAACTTTAATGTTGAGACTGTGGAGCCTCAGGGCTCTAGCACTACACAGCTAGAGCAAGCTGTGATCACTAATGGACCAAATGTGTCAGTCACTATGAATCAGATTCCATACTGAAATCTCTGATTCAGCAGTGCTTTCAGTTCTGGAGAACTTGGAATAAAAGGGTTTGTCTTTTTTTTTTCCCTGCTGGCAATTTCCTGGTAATTATTGTATTCTAATAATTAACTCATAAAACTGCAGTGCTAAACAACTAGCACACTCTTTTTACCTGACTTACAATACAGAAATGTATTGTACACAACACAGAACCTTTTATTTTAAAATTAGTGTGTACTATCAAATAGTCTTGGCTCCTGGTATTTATCTGGATTACCCTAACCCTAACCCTAACCCAGTCTCCCAGTTTTTAGTCTGGTGCTTTAACCATCACACCAAACTGGCTATCATTTATTTTATTTGGATACAGATTAAAACATATATGCACACCAGTATTCAGGTATGAGTTTCAATTCCTTTCTTCTCATTTTTTGCTTTCCCAGTCTGAATGCCCCCCTCCCCAAATATGAGAGCTTAAGTTCGAGAATTCTTCATGGCAATGCTGGCTGAAAACTGCATAAGGTAAAGGTTCCCATCACACATATGTGCTAGTCGTTCTCAACTCTAGGGGGCGGTGCTCATCTCCGTTTCAAAGCCGAAGAGCCAGCGCTGTCCGAAGACATCTCTGAGGTCATGTGGCTGGCATGACTAAATGCCAAAGGCGCACGGAACGCTTTTACCTTCCCAGCAAAGGTGGTCCCTATTTTTCTACTTGCATTTTTTACATGCTTTCGAACTGCTAGGTTGGCAGAAGCTGGGACAAGTAACGGGAGCTCACCCCGTTAGACTGTGCTAGGGATTCGAACCGCTGAACTGCCGACCTTTTGATTGACAAGCATCTTAGCCTAAACTCCCAGTCTCCCAGTTTTTAGTCTGGTGCTTTAATCATCACACCAAACTGGCTCTCATTTGTTTTATTTGGATACGGATTAAAACATATATGCACATCAGTATTCAAGTATGAGTTTCAATTCCTTTTTTCTCATTTTCTGCTTTCCCAGTCTGAATGCCCCCCTCCCTAAATATGAAAGCTTAGGTTCCAGAATTCTTAATGGCAATGCTGGCTGAAAACTGCATAGCATTCATCTAACAGGGGAAGCTGTTTTAGGTATATGGTTTGTAGTACTGATTAGCTAAATGCAGCAACACTAGTCATTCATTGATGATATCAAGAAAGAAATGCCTAAGAAAACCTAGGAATAACTTTTCTTTCTGCAATTCAGCAATCGCTACAGGGGATCATTGGAGGTTTACTGTATATTTATTTAATAAATAGTCATAAAATGACACAATCTTAAAAGAAAAATAACTTTGATTTTCAAAACAATGCTTATAGCAAAACCCGTTCTCTTCTAAGCGTTTCTTTTTAATTCAGGAGAACCTTTCTAGTAATTTCTGCTGATTTGTATTTAGAATGCATTTTTTGGCTGCTGAGTAGAAATGAGCTGGGGCAATTATGTATTTACTGGTAGACCGCTCACTAGTTTCCTTTAGCTTTTTTCAGCACTACAGGGATGATTCTTGAAGATTGCTTTTATAAGACAATAAGCAATACTTTTTTTAAAAAAAATTGTAATGCCAATGCATGTTTATTCCCTTTGAAGGGTTGAAAAATGTGCATGTTCTTTCAATCTCAGTATATGTATGTGTGCGCAATGTATTTGGGTTTGCTGTGTCTCTCTGGAGATAGAAAAAAATTCATTTTCTTTTTAGCTCTCTTTCTAAAATAATTTTCTCAAAAAAGAAAAAAAAAACCTTTGGAATCTCTACATCAAATAGGGATAGAAGTAAGTTGGCAGCTGCAACTTAGAAGCAAAACAGTTATCCACTGCAAAGCAGTTTTCCATATCAAACTTTCGTATGCTTTGCTTTGTAAACATGTGAGAAAACCCTGTTCACTAGGGCTGTACAAAACATTCCAAAGAACTATCAGTTCCAGGAGTATCAAACCCAATGATAAATTATCATATTTTTTACTCCATAAGACACACTTTCCCCCCCAAAAGTTGGTGGAAATGTCTGTGAATGGCTGTCGGGCCGTGGCCATTGCCTGCCTCTTCTGTCTCTTTTCCACAGCGTAGGAGTCAATAGGCAGAGCTGGCACATGAGAGGACACCTATCTGAGGTCCTCTCAGGCTCCGCCTAAATTTTTTTTTGTCTTGCTTTCCTTCTCTAAACCTAGGTACGACTTATGGTCAGGTGTGTCTTATCGAGCGAAAAATATGGTATGTCTTGGCATGCTAACAAGCAAGTGGTTGTACATGCAGACCCACACAGCGAGTTAAGGACAATGTGTGAAATAGTTGCAAGAGTCTTCCAATGATTATGGCTCTTTTAATGTTTTGAGGGAGGCTGTTTTACTCCTGCTGACATGCTTTGTTACTGAGAATTTCTAACTTGTAGTTAGTGGTTCTTAGTTATTGTAGGTAACTAAGGCCTTACCCAGTGGTGGGATTCAGCTGGTTCTCTCGGGATCGGGCGAACCGGTAGCGGTGGATGGAGGAGGCTCCGCCCATCCACCCCAGACGTAATGCGTGAGCACTGCATATGCACATTTGCGAACCGGTAGGGAAGGTAAGTGAATCCCACGCTGGCCTTACCTGCATTGTACTTGGAGAAGACCAAATTAAGTAAGATCAATACTTAAACAGCAAGATCTTTTTTAAATTATTATTATTTTTTATTGAACAATTTTCTTGGTTATGTATAAAATTTCTATGTTCACAATAACAGTATATCATTTGGGTACAATCTCTACAGCCTCTGTTGAATACAGATAATAAATCTTATACACACAATAGTTGTGACTATTATTCTCAATACCTATTCGTCTTCATCTTCACTTATTCTTGTTGAGAATTTTGTGTTATTTGATTAGGCCATCTGTTCGATTTTATCTATAGTCTATTAATAATAATATCAAACATTATAAACATCAAGTAAATATCACATTTGTAACCATTAACCTCCGAATAATCTTAGGGTTTACTTATCTTAATTATTCAATATTCATTATTCAATTACACAAATTACTTTATCTTTGCTTACCTATCCAGATTTCTAACTTCTGCTACTATTTCCTACCCATTAATAGAATACTTCCCAGATTAAAAAAGTAATCTTTCCCCCATTTCTAATTTCTTAAACAGCAAGATCTTATCTGGTTCTCTTCTCTCAGTTTTCTCAGTAGAAAATGACCTTGTTGAACATGATTATATATTTTAAGAGTTATTCAACTCATCAGAGGTGGGTTTCAGCAGGTTCTGACCAGTTCTGGAGAACCGGTAGTGGAAATTTTGAGTAGTTCGGAGAACCGGTAGTAAAAATTCTGACTGGCCCCGCCCCCATCTATTCTCTGCCTCCCAAGTCCCAGCTGATTGGGAGGAAATGGATATTTTACAGTATCCTTCCCCTGCCACGCCCACCAAGCAATGCCACGCCCACCAAGCCACACCCACAGAACCGATAGTAAAAAATTTTTGAAACCCACCACTGCAATTCATGTGTTGATTGCTCACTGGTGGTAGTAGGTGACCAGAGACAAAGAAGATAGAATGCATACTTGAAACATTTGGAGAAAAATAAAGGGAGAGATACAAAGTGTTGAGTACTCTCTTAGATGGAAATTTATGAAGGGCCCTGTCAGGCATTGCTGACATTTGTTCCTGCAAAGGATTTTCCCACTGAATTTTTTTTTTCTTTTACACGTTCAGCCTTCCCAGCTTTGTCTGACTGCTATGAACTATTCTTTCAAGCAAATTTGTCCACAGAAATTAAACCGCAGAAGCTACAGTAGTGGCCAAAATTGTGGAAACCTTTTGGGAAAAATGTATTTTTGAGGTTTGATGGCTAATAACACCACTTTTTTTTTTTTTTTTTTTTTGAGTTTCAAGATAATCATATTCCACTGCTGGAATATCCTGGAAATAGCCCAGATCTTAACCCAATTGAAAATCTATGGAGCCGATTAAAGAAACTTGTTAGTCAGAAGAAACGACCCAGCAATAAAACCCTGTTAATAGAACCAATCATTCAATCTTGCTTTCACATTATAACAGCGGCAGAACTAAAAGACTTGGTTCACTCCATGGGAAGACGTTGTAAGGCCATAATTTATGCTAAACGTTACCCAACTAGTAACTGATGTGATAATTTTTGTATATCTCATTTTTTCTATGGTGATAATTTTTGTATATCGCCTTTTTTCTACGTGTTTCACTTTTCTTCTTTATACTATAATTGCTATTCTAATAGCAAATCCTTCATAAAAGTTATTGCATTACATTCTTGATTAAATTATCTTTCCATTGTTATATAATTTTATGGTATTACTCCCAAAAAAAGTGGTGTTATTAGCTAGTTTTAGAAAATACACTTTTCCCAAAAGGTTTCTTCTATACTGTAGCTCTCTTCTCCAGAAAAAAAACTGTATAGCTCTCTTCTCCAGAAATAAATTATTAAGGTTTAATAACAATAATAACTTTATAGCTAGGCTATTGATAACACTTCATAGGTAGACTAGGGAATGACGTACTTTGAAGAGCAACTATGCAAGTAGTCCTCGACTTACAACCACAATTGAGCCTACATTTTCTTTTGTTAAGGAAGACTTTTTGTTATGTGAGTTTTGCCCCATTTTACGACATTTCTTCCCACAGTTAAGTGAATCACTACAGGTGTTAAGTTAGGAACATGGTTGTTAAGTGAATTTGGCTTTCCCATTGACTTTGCTTGGCAGAAGGTCACAAAAGTTTATCACAAGACCCCAGGACACTGCACCTGTCCTAAATATGAGTCAGTTGCCAAGCATCTGAATTTTGATCATGTGACTATGTGAATGCTGCAACAGTCATAAGTGTGAAAAATGGTTATATAACATTTTTAGTATTGTTATAACTTTGAACGGACACTAAATGAACTGTTGTAAGTTGACGACTACCTGTATAATCATTGGCTGGGTTCACATATCACAGTAAACTTGCTTGTTTAATCATAATGTATCGAATATATCGTAATTGTTATATGGTTATATCTGCACAGTACACTGCAATAAACCATGTAATTCAAATGCTGGGTTTATAGAACATGCTAAGCGTTCTGTCCCTGTCTCACACATGCACAGAAACAGACAGCCGGGGGTTAAATAAACTGGCAGACAACCAATTCTCCTGATAAGAAGCTTGGCAGCAACCTAGTAGCTGCTTGCCAAGTACTTTACTCACAAACAAAATACACACAGTCAAGAATTCTCCAGTTCGTAAAATAAATCCAAGGCCGATAATGTTGTTTCCAAAGATGCAATGTGACTCGATAGTAGTTAGTTTTGTCCGTCACAGAGTCTGAATGGCCACCTCACCCCCTTTTATACCCTGTGGGGTGTGGTCCAGTGACTCAACTTAATCTCTGGCACACCTTTTCTTCTGTTGTGCGCGCTTATCTCTGCGACGCTGCCGAGGATCCAGCCAAGACTCATTTCCCTCATCACTATCCACCTGTGGCTGCGTGGACGTGCTTGGCCCCGGCCCTATCTCTTGCCCTTCGGCGGACACCAAAGGCATTGCCAGAGAGGAGGGTCCTGGAGAGGGAGGCCTTGCCAACTCCTCTCCTTCACTCTCGGAGTCCTCTCCTGCCTATGACACAGGCTCAGGTAACGGAGCCACAACACTAAGCAAGGGTGAAATGTAAAATTTGTTACTACCAGTTCTGTGGGCATGGCTTGGTAGGGGGGGTAATATAACTGGGTGGGTGTGGTCATCTTTTTTTTTTTTAACTTTTCAAAGCATTTTTTCTAATGCTTTGAAAAGCCTCTGCGAATCAGGCAACTCAGCTAGGATCGTCAGAGAGGCTTTTTTAAAAATACCTCTCTGCCGATCAGGCAACTCAGCTGGGATCGTGAGAGACTTTTCAAAGCATTTTTTTTTACTACCTCTTCGGCCAAGAGGTTGCTGAAAAAAACGCTTTGAAAAGCCTCTGATTATATCAGCTAAGCCGTGCAATCATCAGAGGCTTTTTTTTTACTTTTAAAAGCATTTTTTCGTCAGAAGAGGTTGTAGAAAAAATGCTTTTAAAAGTTAAAAAAAAAGCCTCTGATGATCCTGCGGCTCAGCTGGGCATGGTGGGGGGGGGGGCGCGCAGGGATTTTTGCTACCGGTTCTCCGAACCATCCGCCGCCATCGCTACCGGATATGGCGATCCAGACCGAACCGGGAGCATTTCACCCCTGGTAGTATGTATGTTTAAGTTGAAAATGTTATAAGAAATGTAGCTGCCTTTATTTCTTTGAGGAGCTGGAGAAGGAAAACCAAAATTAAAAATGGCAAGACATAACTTTTTAGGCTATTTTTGGTTGCATCTTGTTTCAGTATAGAAAATAAACCTGTACTTCTCCAAGTAATAGGATTTTATTGCTGCTGTGTTGGTTGTAGTTGCTTTTCTAATGATGCACTAAACTATAAAAAGAAATGGAAACTTCAAGTGTTTTATGGCTTGGGCAGCAGATTTGGGCAGCAGGTAAAAAATAAATCCCAGAGATTTTGTTCTCAGTTCTATCCTCTGACTATTTCTAACCAAACCTGCAAGACATCCTTTGCCTTCTAAAGTTCAGTGATATATCTAAGCAAAGAAATCCCCCAACTTCCTGAAGCTTCAGTGGGAATCCTATAACTTGAAGTTCTAACATAATTACAGTAGTAGCCAAAATTGTGGAAACCTTTTGGGAAAAGTGTATTTTTGAGGTTTGATGGCTAATAACACCACTTTTTTTTTTTTTTTTTTTTTTTTTTTGGAGTTTCAAGATAATCCTATTCCACTGCTGGAATGGCCTGGGGATAGCCCAGACCTTAACCCAATTGAAAATCTGTGGAGCCAACTAAAGAAACTTGTTAGTCAGAAGCGACCCAGCAATAAAACCCAGTTAATAGAAGCCATCATTCAATCTTGGTTTCACATTATAACAGCTGCAGAGCTAAAAGACTTGGTTCACTCCATGGGAAGACGTTGTAAGGCCGTAATTTATGTTAAAGGTTACCCGACTAAGTATTAACTGACATGGTGATAATTTTTGTATATCTAATTTTTTCTACGTGCTTCACTTTTCTTCTTTATATTGTAACTACTACTCTAATAGCAAATCCTTCATAAAAGTTACTGCATTACACTCTTGATTAAATTATCTTTCTATTGATATATAATTTTATGGTACTACTCCAAAAAAAAAAAAAATGATGTTATTAACTAGTTTTAGAAAATACACTTTTCCCAAAACGTTTGCACAATTTTGGCCACTACTGTATAGGACAGAAGACTGTTTTTTTAGATTTCAACATCAAACATTAAAATACAAGCTAACATCAGGGTATTCTTTTGTATTTTTTTTCTTCAGCTCCTTTTGTTTCATTTCTTCCAGCTTCCTTGCATCTGATCTTGATATGCTGATCTGATTTTTCCATCAAAATCTTCCATTTTGGTGATGTTTTGCTTTTTTTTTTTTTTGTGCTTGTTTGTTTATTCTGCAGATTTTCTATTTTAATTGTAGCTGTACAGTTGGTTTGTTTCCTGTAGTGAGTTGGTATTTTTGATATTACAGTATTATCTTTTAATATTCTTTCTTTCTTTCTTTCTTTCTTTCTTTCTTTCTTTCTTTCTTTCTTTCTTTCTTTCTTTCTTTCTTTCTTTTACAAGCTTCAACGCAGGCAATCTTATTGTGTTGTTTTTGTGCTGTTGTAGATGTTCAGTTATTATTCTTCATTCTTGCTTTGCAGTTAAAGGACTTGGTTCTTCTTGAAGGTAGAGGAGACAGCACCTGGTTTGGGAATGAAAAAAGTTTTTTTTTTATTTGATTTATATGCCGCCTTTCTCCGGAGACTCAGGGCGGCTTACAGTGCGTTAAGCAATAGCCTTCATCCTTTTGTATAGTTATACAAAGTCAGCTTATTGCCCCCACAAACTGGGTCCTCAATTTACCTACCTTAGAAAGGATGGAAGGCTGAGTCAACCTTGAGCCTGGCGAGATTCGATCTTACTTTAATTGCAGACAGCTGGTGTTAAATTACAGTGCTTTTAGTCTGTTGAGCTATCCAGGCTCCTACAAGTTTAATTGTTGGTTTCCTATACTACCAATTTCACCTGCTTGTATCTCCTGTCTGAGCTACTTTTGGGGAGCTACTTTTGATTCTTTGCCCTGGATATACCTTTGCAGTTCTTCCACTTTTATCTCTGTGAATACTTTGTGTCGTTTTATAAATCAGCATTGAACTTTTAGCTTCTGTTCTGCTATTTCTGATTCTGGATGTTATTTTTACAAGAACTAGTACATTCTTTTCAAATTTCTTTTTCTTATTGGATTTCATTTGTTATAGCCATTATTTCTTCCTTTTCAGTATATTTGTGCCAGGTAAGCAACTTTTCTTCCAGTAGTCCTGCAGTTGCTAGCCCTGGTTGGTCAGCCAACAATTAGTATTATGGTTCGGTGTACAGTCAGCCAGATGTTTAGACTGGATTTGGCATTTTTAGCCACCTATCAAGTCCTTCCCAAGGACCTGCAATAGGGAGATGTTGTTGTTTGATGCTTATGTCACAGGATCCAAGTTAAGCTGCCTTTTGCAATTGACTGATGGTGACTTTGTCAATGCCGGTAGTGTTCAAATGGTGCTCCAGTTGTTTTGGGATTGAAACTAATGTGTCTGTTATTATATTGCACACCGTACCTGTTGTTCAGTGGTGGAATGCTGCCGGTTTGACAACCAGCTCGGTGAGCACGCGCTTGCGCACAGCATTAAAAATGGAGCATTTAGAAGCTCAGCTGCTTACCTTCCAGGTCAGCAACTGTAAGTAGAACAGCGGAGGGGGGAAATCAGCTGTGCCGTGCGATTGAGATGAGCTACAAAGCAGAAAATAAAGGACAGGATAGAGCGGGGATGGGTGGGTGAGGCCAACTGATTGTCGGCGCTACCAGTTCACCCGAACTGGTCCAAACCGGCTGAATTCCACCTCTGCTGTTTTTCTTATTATTCTGGTTCATTGCAGTCAGCCAAATGTTTAGATTTAGCATTTAGCATCTATTCATTATTGTAATCTATTCATAACAATATGCCTGTTCTTTAGCTGCTGTTGTCCTTCATACGCATTGAGTATGAAGAACATAGAAGGTCATAATGTATCAGAATAGTACATGTGTGGATCCAAGCAGTGTGGCCTTTTGCAATTAATAGATGGACATTTGGTCAGTGTGCAGATTTTTTAAATAGAGTGGTATCTTGCTACACAACTGCTTTGAAACTCATCGAATTTGGTATTCAATGCATTTTTATGTGAATACTTTGTCCTGGTACTCATTGTTTCTTTGTACTCAATGTGTAAACTAGAATTTGTTGGTGTCAGCTGCCTTGTGACTCATGACATTATTCCCTATGGGAAAAAATTATTTGGTACTCATCATTTTTGGTACTCAATGCGCCTCCCAGAATCAACTGACAACAAGGTACCACTCTACTGTGCAAGACATTTGGGTTTGGCATCCAGTGTGCTGATAACCACTTAGGAATACCACAGCTGGTTTATGCCCTAATGTGTCAATTTTGATTTTCAAATCTTATTCTTTTTTAAACTCTGATGCTGCTCAACTCTCAATAACTGTAGACAGCTGACAACAATCAAAGAAATTACCATAATATCAATAAAACATTAAAGTTAGATTAACAGTGACAAATATGATGAAGTGAGAGGAAGGACTTGCTCTTCCTCATCAAAAGTCCAGAGTGAGAAGTCTAGAGTGTCAATCTCGATTTCATTGAGGGACGCATCAGGGTTGTGTTTGACCTCGGGGGCCGGGGTGGGCGTGACGAGAGTGAGCATGGCCAGCTTGACGTCACTCCTGTCATGGGCACCTGTGGCAGCCCAAGCACTCTGCCAGTGAAAACAGGCTCCCGAGCTCCGTTTTCAGCTACCACGGCCTCTTGCAATGCTCTGCCAGTGAAAACGGAGCTCGCATGCAGCCCTCCCGAGCTTTGTTTTCACTGGCAGAGGGTTGCAGGAGGCCATGGCAGTCGAAAACAGAGCTCAGGAGCCTGTTTTCACTGGCAGAAGCACCACAGGTCCTTTGCTGTTTCCAGGGCAGTCCTGTGGTCAGATCTAAGTACCCCACGGGCTGGATCCGGGTCCAAGGCCTTGACACCCCTGATTTAGTTCTTCCACAACCCAGCTTCCACTCTACACTATGGGAAAGTCATGAACTGGAGTCTGGAGATTATTTGGATGTGGCAGGGACAAAACAGGCTAAAGGTAAACGGAACTTTGTTAAACTTTATTCAGAAGGAATCTTTGTTAAATCTGGTGATAATTCTTAAATGGCTAACATTCTCTTTGAAACAGAATATTTGTAACTTGGGAACCCTGGAATTATAGCTACTACTAAATAGGCATAGGGCCTTTGCCCAGTTTCAGATGATACAATGCATTAAAGGAAGAGAGGGAAAAAATAAGAGCTTTTAAAATGTGGATGTTCTTATGGAAATGCCTTTAGAATGATATTATATCATTTAGTGTAGCGTTGCTGCATCATTTAACATCAATTTCAATTTACGATTATTTTATGCACAATGAACTAGCGGAGAGATGGGAAGTAGAAATCAATGGCATATATTACTACGGCAAACTGAATCGTGTTGTATAAAATAATTGTACAAGCAAGTGAAAAAGCTGTTAGGATTCAAAAGTTTAAGCAGGAGCTGAATTTGAAACTGGTAATAAAAATCAAGTCCCGTGTTTTTCTGCGCAGGAATCATGAAGGAGAAATATATGTTGGCTCTTGATTTGAAGCTTATTTATCTCAGTGTGACATCTGAAGCTGCTGGCAGATCCGGTGCTAGTCATAGACATTTTCAGACCTTAGAAAAATGTCAAAATGTTGCCCTTCTTGACATACAGAGAGAGACATTGGAAGCAGAAAAAAAAGAAAGAGTCAGATCACATTGTTCCTTGATAAAAGGAACTGTGTCCAGCCAGGCATAGGTAATGCAGAAAAGATTCATGGTTAACCCAGCACAGGGAGACAGTTAAATTAATAACTGGAAGAGATATAACTTCAGGATGATTAACTCTTAGGACTAAAGTACCTTTTCGCAAACTGACACCTTTGTGAGACAGGTTGGATTACAGTTTCCATCACCTTCCAGGCTGCAGTAAAACTAGAAGCCAACACTTTGGGCAGGGTGAAATACCTCTAGGGCAAAGAAAAAAAAAACAAAACAAGGCAGGTGTTTTATATATTTCACATGCAGGAGTACATACATACAGGCACAACTTGTTGTGGCCTGCCGGTGGCCAGCAGAGCTGGCAGCAGAGTTAGACAGTGAGGAACTTGGGGAGGAACTTGGGCCAGTCCTGAGGGCTGGGGAAAGCTCGGATGAGGGCTCTGTGTCGGAGGCAGAGAGGGAGGTAGATAGCAGTGAGGCAGAGGAACAGCTGGAGCCCGTTCCCAGTGCTCGCATGCGTAGAGCTTCCAGAAGACAAGAACAACTTGGAAAGCAGGGTCGACTCAGGAGTAAAGCCACAACTTGGAGGTGATTTGCCCCTCCTATAGGAAATAAAAGAGGAGCGAACAGGGAGTGGGCTTTTGCAGGAAACAATTCGTTCATTCCGTGACTCTGAGAGACTCTGTGCCAAGTTTTGCCTTGTACTGCAGTTGGAAACAAGTTACGTGACAGCTTGCCAAACAAGATAAGGTATGTTGAGAAATATTCCTTTGAAAAACTGTTTGGACAAACCTTGCTGATTGTGAATGAACGTAATTAAATAAAAGAGGTTTTGCTGGTATCAATTCCTGCCTCCTTCTTGTTAAGGGAGCCTTAACAGCCTTAAGGTCAGAACATAACCCTTCAAATATGATATGTTCAGGGGATGCCTTGGAATTGTGTTTTGAATATGTCCATTGTATTTTTTACAGATTTGGACTAGATAAACATGCATGTTGATAGTCATGATTTAATTACATGGTTTCCAGGATGATTTCAATCTCATTATGTAGGCCAGCCAGGAGCATGGTGTCCAAATAGTCATTGAGTTATGACCACAATTGAGCCCAAAATTTATGTTGCTAAGTGAAACATTTGTGAGTTACAACTTTTCTCGCCACAGTTGTTAAGTGAATCATTGCATTTAAGTTAGTAACATGATTGTTAAGTGAATCTGGCTTCCCCATTGACTTTGCTTGTCAGAAGTTTGCAAAAGGTGATCACATGATCCCAGGACACTGCAACCGTCATAAGCATGAACCACTTGCCCAGCAGCTGAATTTTAATTATGTGATCATGGGGATGCTGCAACAGTCATAAGTGTGAAAAATGGTTATGTGACTTTTTTAGTACTGTTGGCAAGCACACTTCCGAACCGATAAGGAAGGTAAGTAGATTTCACCCCTGGTCCCTACTAACAATATCATGCTAACAATAAAATTCTGTCTATTTAAAAAAATATATATGTGAAGGAAAAAGTGTGATACCTTATATTCCAAAAGGTATCATACATTAGAGTTTTAATACCATTACAATTGCAGTAATTGTAATGGTATTAAACCACTAATGAATGACTCTCCCTGTTTTCCTATTCAATATTTTAAACACATGATTATAAGCTTAAGGGATCGTCAGACAAATTGCATTTTCAGTGATGCAGCTGAGCTGAGAATCTAACTGAAACAGCCATGTCATTGTCACAGTCCATTTTGTGAATGCACCGATTCCATCAGATAGACCCATAGGAATAGTTCTGCCTTTATCTTCACGTCATAAACTTTGCAGCCATAGAAAATCACAGAAAAGCCAAGTCTACTGCATGTCATTGATTTCAGTAAATTTATGTTCATCAGCTTGCTCTAGGTTGTAACTTGCATGCATCAAATTAGCAGTTGCAGGATAAAAAGGACTATGTCTCCATATCCTGCTTGTTCTGACTTAGGCTTCCTGAGACAGTAAAAAACACACAATTAGTCCCAAAAACCCTCTTTTTATTTCAACGGCTGTGAATTCTGTTCATTCACAGCCTGTGATGAGTTACAAATAGTTTGTAAAGAGTCCGACAGAAGTCCGCCACAGTCCTTTGGCATAAGGCTGATAAGCACCCACCTTTATCTCCCTTGACACGCTGCCAAAGACCTAATTGGCAATTAGCTTTGCAAGGCCACATGGAGCACAGAGTCAAAACGGAGCTTTTTTTTTTTTTTTTTTTAATTTGATTTATATGCCGCCCTTCTCCGGAGACTCAGGGCGGCTTACAATGCGTTAAGCAATAGCCTTCATACTTTTGTATATTTTATACAAAGTCAGCTTATTGCCCCCACAAACTGGGTCCTCATTTCACCTACCTTAGAAAGGATGGAAGGCTGAATCAACCTTGAGCCTTGGAGAGATTCGAACCAGCAGAAATTGCAGGCAGCTGTGTTAATAACAGGGTGCACTAAACCACTGTACTATCAAGGCTCTTCAGAATTTACCGACCAGAATGAACAAAGTTGCTTCCTGCAAAGGCTCACATGCCTTTGCTCCTCCTTTATGTCTTATGGGAAGGGCCAATCATCTCCAAGCCTTACTCCCGAGTCTCCCCTTTTATCTTAACTGTTCTTGCCTTTTGGCAGCTTTGCGCATGCGTGCGCTGGGAACAGGCTCCCACTGTTCCTCTGCCTCGCTGACGTCAGACTCTGGAGGCTCTGGAGTCAACACATAACTCCCAGATGGCCTTGGCCCCATCTCTGCCTCTGATGCCTCTGAGGCCCATGTCCGAGCCTTCCCCAGAATCCAGGAGTGACTCATGTTCCTCCCCAGCCTCCTTACTGTCTGACTCTGCTGCCAGCTCCGCAGGCTGCCGGCAGACCACAACACTGCTTATGGGCAGTTCAAAAATATTTGGTTGGCTTTAAGAGACAAAAGGCTTCACAAAAATGAATTGTTTTAGGAGGACTGGGCTTGGATGCACAAAACCAAAGTCAGCTGTCCACACATATTGTGATCTGCTAGAGGTTTGCTTCCTTTCTCAAGTTACTCAGATAGGCAACTGAGTTTAAAATATTGTGAAATATCTGCATTTTAAAATTGGAGAACTGTGTTTTTATTTATGAGATAGATTAAATATTATCTTCTCTCCAGCTTAAATCTAACATCATCAAACTATAGTGGAGTTGGAAAATAATGCAGTACAACAGGGTGCTCATTAGTTCTCGTTTAATTGGCCTGAGAATTTTTGTAACCTTTAATTAAGGAATTTAATGAGTTTTAGCAACAGGATAATTAAATCATCTTAGGTAGTGAGCAGAACCCAAGAACTGATAACGGCAAAGCAGATAAGATCTCAAAGACAGGATTGTTAATTGCATTGCTTTATTCAATAACATTGGTTAGTGATAACTGGCCTACATTGTCATAATTGGTTTCCTTTCTTCTGGCTTCTTCTTTAAAGAATTTAGATTTTTTTTTTAAATTGTATAAATGAATCAGGCGTATTAAAAATTGCTATCAAAATATAAGGACAAATAATCCAGTAATTAAACCCAACTATAGCATATTCAGCGGGAATGGCAAAAAGGAAATAATACTTACAGTAAGTATTATTTCCAAACAACTTAAGTATATCCTCATTCTTCAGTTTAAATTCTTTATTTCCTTTTAGTGAATCTGGATAAGTAAAAACCAACCTTGACTCAGTCCCACTTAGACCGATTACTAGTGGATATTAGCACCCCCCCTCCCCGATTCAAGGAATTTCCCTTCCATTCAAGACTTGGGACACAATCTGGGGGTCCTCTTGTACTCACAGCTCAGCTCTAGCTGGTCTACCAGTTGAACCATTTCCTGAAGTGGGAGGACGGTCATGCATGGCCTTCTCACCTCAAGATTTGATTATAGCAATGTGTTACTGTCCTTGAAATTCACTGAGAAGGTTTAACTTATTCCAAAATGCATAGTGTGCAGGCTATCTGAATTGCATTGGTTGCCAAAGTGCTTCCAGCTGAAATTCAACGTTCTGGTTATTACCCATAAAGATATACATGTTGGGCCAGATTACTTGAGGGAATCAGGTCTGCCCTGATTTTTATCTGACAAACACAAGCCAGCAGAGTTGGCATATTTCTGGTACTTTTCAATTAAACAATGTTATCTAGTCATTTTTTTTTTATTTTGTCGAGTACATATTAGATAATATATATAAGTATAAGCATGAATTGAATACATAAAATGAATGCAATTAAAGGGAACATTAGGACAGAGACGGTAGTCATGCTAGTACTCTTATGCACACCCCTTACAGACCTCTTAGGAATGGGGTGAGGTCAACAGTAGACAGTCTAAGGTTAAAGTTTTTTGGGGGGGGCTGGGGAAGAAACTACAGTCAGGTAGTGCATTCCTGGCATTGGCCACTCTGTTGCTGAAGTCATATTTTCTGCAATCGAATTTGGAGCGGTTCACTTTAAGTTTGCATCTATTGTGTACTCATGTATTGCTGTGGTTGAAGCTGAAGTAGTCATTGGCAGGTAGGACATTGTAGCAGATGATTTTATGAGCTGTGCTTAGGTCATATCGAAGGCGGCGTAATTCTAAATTTTCTATATACATAATTTCAAGTCTGGTGGCATAAGGTATTTTGTTGCGAGCAGAGGAGTGGAGGACTCTTCTTATGAAATATTTCTGGACATGTTCAATTGTATTAATGTCCAATATGCAGTGCGGGTTCCAGACAGATGAGCTGTATTCGAGAATTGGTCTAGCAAATGTTTTGTATGCTCTGGTTAGTAGTGTAATATTACTGGAGAAACAGGCTTTCTCTGTAACGGTACTTGGTCTTTAGAATGGGTTCACCCAAAATTGTGAGGCTCCCACCCTTTGATGTTCCATAGAGCCTTGAAGACCTGGTTGTTCTCCCAGCTTTGGGGTGAGATGTATAGAGTCCCTTGGCTGTGTGTGCTATTATTGTTTCCTATTTGTATACCGCGCCCAAACGCTATCTTGTTTTTAGTTTGTAATGTTTTTTAATGTTATTATTTGTGAACTACCCACAATCAGTTGAAGTCAAGGGCAAGTTGAATTGAATTAAATACATTCTCTCGAGGGTGGTATTTATCTTATCTTTGCTACCGGTTCACAAATGTGAGTGCATGCGCAGAGCATCAAAAACGGGACATGATGCTGTCCGGGCAGGTGGACGAAGCCTCCCATAGCTGCCACTACCAGTTCGCCAGAACCGGATATAACTGGCTGAATACCACAACTGATTTTCTCTGTATGTGTACATATGTATGCACATGCGTGCACATGTTTACTCCTGGTGTTTGCCTGGACAATTCTCTGCAGCTTTCTTTGCAAACTTTTTGGAAAGTGGTTTGCTATTGCCTCCTTCCTAGGGCTGAGAGGAAGCAACCGGCCTGAGATCACTCAGCTAACTTTCTGCCTAATGCAGAATTAGAACTCAAGGTCTTTCAGCTTTTAGCTTGGGGCTTTAACCACTATACAAAACTGGGGATGTTGCAACAATTGTAAATGTGTTACTTTTTACAGTGCCATTTAACTTCAAACGGTCACTAAATGAATTGTTGTAAGTTGAAGACTACCTGTATAAAGTATCTCAAGAACTTACGTTGAATATTCCAAAGCATTTAGATATGAAATTTCTCTTCTCCGTCCTTCTTTCTCTGCCCCCACATGAAAGCATTCCCATTCTGAGACAGGCACAGAGAAACAGTGAAATAATCCCTGCCATCTGCTGTTCTATATTTTTCATAAGTTTTAACATTCTGATTTTAGAACCTAAATGACAAGTAAAATGTCAAGTCATCCAGAAAATAATCAGAGGCATAACAACCGAAATGTTAACTAAGTTTGTCTATTGAGAATATAGTTTCTAAGTATCCCCTATTTTGAAGATACTACTGTATACTTCTGTTGGAAGAAATGTCCTTCTGGGTTCAGTTCCAAGTGGAGAAAAAGACACTGGATTCATGGAAGTTGCTTGGAAAGAAAGTTTATTGATGAACAGGATCATATGGGTTGAGTTCCTGAGCAGAAAAGGGCAGAAATCAGAGGTGGGTTTCAGCAGGTTCTGACCAGTTCTGGAGAACCGGTGGTGGAAATTCTGAGTAGTTCGGAGAACCGGTAGTAAAAATTCTGACTGGCCCTGCCCCCATCTATTCTCTGCCTCCCAAGTTCCAGCTGATTGGGAGGAAATGGAGATTTTACAGTATCCTTCCCCTGCCATGCCCACCAAGCCACACCCACCAAGCCATGCCACGCCCACAGAACCGGTAGTAAAAAAAATTGAAACCCACCACTGGCAGAGATGCTGAGAGTGCCTTAGTTTTATGCCCTCTGTAGGGTTTTGAATTTGAGCTTGTATTCTGATTGGTTGTCAGACTCCCATGGGGCCGTGCAGGGGCAACTCTGTAGGCTGTGTTTTGAGTCCAAGTTTGGTTGAGCCTTGCTGGGTGATGTAATCTTCCCAGGTGCCATGTGGTGAGATGGGTAGAGGGCTAATCCTACCTTTGTTGGATCTTGGGTGAGGGCATTTGCCTATTATGGCTCTGCCTGCAGGAGGTAGATCTTTGATATGTAGAATAGACTGGCCCAGGCCTTAATGGCCCATCGACAAAGGTGGGAGGGCTGAGTTTCTGCCTCCCTTTTAGGGGAAATATTCTGCCCTTTTAATATTTCCTAAAATACCTCATTTTCCTAGGAGACGGGTGGGTGCTAACTTCCTACACTGCTTTCTACTTAATTGTACAAATTAAGAATCAATTGGTAAAGTTTTTCACAGCTTTAAAATCATGTATTGTAATCTGAAAGTTTTCTTTCTTTATTTTTTAAAAAAAATATTGAGTATTTGGCAAACTTACTAATTGTAAGAGAAAAGTAAGTTTGACATCAGCATCAGAAACTTGTTTACGTTGTTGGTTTGAGCTCCGAGCTTGGCGATTTGATTGCAAACATTTCATCCCCATTCAAGGAGACATCTTCAGTGCCCTTTGGATTGTGCTTGTCTGGCATTTAAATATCTTTCTGAGTCCTGGTCTGGTTTCAGGTTATGTGATTGGCTGGCTGTACCGTGTTTCCCTGAAAACAAGACCCTGTCTTATATTTTTTTGAACCCCAAAATAAGCGCTTGGCCTTATTTTCAGGGAGGTCTTATTATTTTGGGGCATGTGGAGCAAGATGGGGCTCCTCTTGCCGTCTTACCTGATTTCCAGCTCTGCGTTTAAATATTTTCGGGGAGGGCTTATTTTCGGGGGAAGGCTTGTTTTAGCGCATGCACTCAAAAGCCTGATTGGGCTTATTATAAGGGGATGTCTTATTTTTGGGGAAACAGGGTAGTTGCTGAGTCATAATCCTTGGTTTTAAGTACCATCTGTGTGATGTAAATTAGTGTTGTTGTTTTGTTGAGATGTCTTCTGATGATGTCATGGTCTGTTTTTGGGTTGATTTGATTGGCTGCGTGTGATGTGGTCTGATTTCTTGTAATCTGTCGAGTTATAACTTTGTTTGCAGCATGGCTGTTCGTTGGTCTTTAAATGCTGCCTTCAGGATCTGAAACCAGACCAGGACGAGCACAGCTCAAAGCGTACTGAAGATGTCTCCTCGAATGGGGACGAAACGTTTGCAACCAAATCGCCAAGCTCAGAGCTCAAACCAACAACATAACTACCAACCTGAACTGCTAATATTCAAAGACATTTCGAGAAACTTGTTTATTGTGAAAATTAAGAGCTTTTTAATTAGTGTCTTGCACTTCATTAGGAGTTCAAGTTATATGTCAGTCAAATACTGATTGGTAACTACAGTAGTGGCCAAAATTGTGGAAACCTTTTGGGAAAAGTGTATTTTCTAAAAATAGCTAATAACACAAAATTGTGGAAACCTTTTTGGAAAAGTGTATTTTTGAGGTTTGATGGCTAATAACACCATTTTTTTTTGGAGTTTCAAGATAATCATATTCCACTGCTGGAATGGCCTGGGAATAGCCAGATTCCCAACTATTAACCCAATTGAAAATCTATGGAGCTGATTAAAGAAACTTGTTAGTCAGAAGCGACCCAGTTAATGGAAGCAATCATTCAATCTTGGTTTCACATTATAACAGAATGTAAAGTTGTAAGGCCGTAATTCATGCTAAAGGTTACCCAACTAAGTATTAACTAACATGGGGATAATTTTTATATATCTCATTTTTTCTATGGCGATAATTTTTGTATATCGCATTTTTTCTACGTGTTTCACTTTTCTTCTTTATATTGTAACTGTTATCCTAATAGCAAATCCTTCAGTTATTGCATTACATTCTTTTTTTTTTATTGAAAAAGTTTTCAAATACAAGTTTTTCCCCCTATCCCCCCCCTCTTCCCTAACCTCCCCTCACCACCCATCCCCCCCTGTGACTTCTTCACAACAATAGGCTATTTCATAACTAATTACATAATATCTTTCCTTTCCCTTACTCCCTCCTCAAAATACTGACCCTTAGCATAATATTCTTATAACTCCCATTTTTGCGATAATCTGCCCTTTTTCTCCTCCCCTAAACTTATAGTGTATTATTACAACAATTTAACATTTAGTCTTTTATATATATTAATATAACATTTTAAAGCGGCCTTCTCCCTACATCAAAATTTAACATTTATTCAGTTCTATCCAATTCTTCCACTCCCCTAAATATATGACTTAAAGATCCTTTTTCTTAAACTAATCAATCAGTAAACTGACCTATTTCAACCCAAATTCCTACAAAATCATGCAATACAATTCTAAATATAATCCACTGCCCACTTTACTAAAATATACACATATCTATATATGCATTCCATTTTGTAAAAAGAAAAAAGACAATAACTTTAAATTTATAATCCATATAATATCTTCTTTGATGTCTTTCCACTAGATCGTTAAATCCATCACCCATAATAGGGTAAAATAACATGCTGGTGCAACAGTTTGTTCAAAATCTTCAATCATCTTCTGCCCCCATCAGTAGTAGATATCCTCATATATATATAAAAGTAAAAACAACCACCCGAGTGACATTATAATTATATCCATATAGTTATAGTTGTGGTATTCATCAGGATTGTTGATTCCCATCATCCTAATGGGTAACATCCAGATCTTCTGCATGCCCCAGCGTGACTCTCTTGCCTTGTAACTCAAAATAATTATAATATATTTACCAGTAAAAGAGATCCAGAGTAGATGATTCAAATCCAACAAGGTAAGGCTCTTTTCACATCCCAAAATCACGACATTGCAGAGATCTGCCACTATCCTCAAGATAGTATTAAACAATTGTTCGCCTCCACTATCTTTTCACATATTCATTCATTTTTTAAAGTCCCTGGCTTCACTGTTGCTTGGTTTAGAAACTACTGTTTCTATGAGATCTATTTCTTTTCTTTTTCTTTTGCGGGTTGAATTTCCATCCTCATTTCCTTCCTACCAGTTGTGTGTCAGCTGATCGATTTTCATTCTGCTTTATGAGTTGATCTTGTTGGTTTTGTTTTGTCATCTCATCTTTCTTCTCCATCACTTGTATATCAACTGGTTGGTTTACGCACTTGTCTGTAACTTGATGGTTCATCACATTGGAGTCGGATGACACTGCTCTCATATTTATAAACAGTCCAGCTGGGGTATCCAGGGATTCCAAAGACAATTTATCCACCACAGCCTCTGTAATTTGGTATTTTCCTTTTGTTTCCAACTCCTTTTGCTTATCCTGTATTGTGCCTAAAGATATTAAGTTCATTTTTAAAATTTTTTGATAAAATTCTTCCGCTTTTTCAACAGTGTTCAGTTGATATCTTACTCCTTGGTGTCTCAATATTAAACCAACTGGGGCATCCCACCTAAATAGGATATTTCTTTTTTTTAACTCAGTCACTAGAAAGCCAAATTTCTTCCTCTCCATTAGCATCTTAGTTGGGAGCTCCTTAAAAATCCAAATCTTTCTTCCATGAAATTGCAAAGTAGAATTAAAAGAGTTCTGCACAATATTATTCCTAATTTCTTTATCTGTAAAATAAATCACCACATCTCTAGGCAATTGCCTTTGCTTTGCCAACCAGGAGTTTATTCTATAAATTCTATCAATCCTGCAAAACACTTCATCAGGTTGAACCTTTAAAATCCCAGCCAGAATTTCAGAAGATATTTTCCTTAAGTCATCTCTATTATTTTCCTGCAGACCTCTCAGTCTAATTGCATATTCTGTAAAATTATATTGAATCATTAAAACTTCTCTTTCAATCCTCTGTTGCACATTTTCTTCATTACCAGTCTTTTGGTCAACCTCCATTTTAGGTTTATCTTCTGAGCTATTATCCTGAATGTTTACCAAATCCTTTTTAATTTTTTGAATCTTGTCATCCAAATTCTCCTCAGTTTCTTTCATTTTAGACTCTAATAGTTTAGTCTTTGCATCCAACTGAATCAGAAAGTCTGATAAACCATTAGCTGTTTTTAAAATCTTTCGATTCAAAAAGTCAAACTTTGATTTCACCAATTCACCAATTTCTTTAATTTCCTGCTTAAATTTTTCGAGTTGCTGGTTCACAATCTCATCCCTTCTTACAATCTCTTCAAGAAGAAATTCTATTATATTAAAGTCAGGTTTCTGACACTGGAGAGTTAGAACTTGTTGATGTAATTTGTTAATGGGGGAATTTCCCCCCGCCTGTTTGTCTAACTGTGCCATTTCCCACACAGACAAGATTTAGTGGAAAAGAGAGAAAAAAAAAGGCTTGTTTCCAACCAAGATCAATATCAGATCCCCAGGAAAAAAAAAGAAAAAAAAAACAAGAGTGAGAGTGAGGTTTTGCCTCAATTACAGCCAGAAGTATTCATTCCACTACTTTGTAATAGAAAACGGAAGGACTTTCCCTTTTCAGCCTCTCTTCAAGCCTCAGCAATCGCCATTTTAAAAATCTTTTTTCCTTTCACTTCTTAAACAACTTCAGTAACTTTTCTAAAATAAGAAAAAAAATACTTGCGCTTCAGGGTCAGCGATCCAGCTCACGTCTTCTTTAATTAGTTTTACAAGTTTACAGGCTTGCTTTTGCCACCTAGCTCTGCATGTAGCAGAGATCTCCCAGAGCCTGGAGCATCGGCTGGGGATACGGGGGGTCTCTTCCGCTCCGTCCCAAAAGTAAAAAAAAAACTTTTGGGATTAGGCAGAGGACTCAACCCACCCCAGCCTGCTCTATCTCCGTTTCCTCATGGAAACGGAGTTTTTTCGAGCCGCCATTCCGCTATAAAGGCGGCTCTTTACAGGCAGTGGGTACGACGATCCCGAAGGAGCGTCCAGCGGGGACAAACAGCAAACCGCTATTGCATTACATTCTTGATTAAATTATCTTTCCATTGCTATATAATTTTATGGCACTACTCCCAAAAAAGTGGTGTTATTTTGACCACTACTGTAGACGTTTAGCATCAAGTACCTATATAATCTTCAGAGGCAATAATAAAATTCAACTTCATATTTCTGATTCAGCCATGGTCATTAGCTAGAGCACTGGACATGTTACAGGCATAAGATGGTCAGTATGATATATGCAGCCAATGTGATTTCCCAGCCCAGAAAATGGGAAAATTTCATACAATCAGCATAAGTCTATGCATTTTAATAACCAATTGATTGTTGCAGGATTTGCCTCCGGTGCTTTATTCAAAGCAGAAATGTTCCCAAGGTGATTAGACTTTTCCTAAAGTTATTAGACAAATCCTAGAGAAGCCATTGCAAACAGAGGCTGATTTTGTTGCGTCTTATTTATCAGGAGGGACATTCAGGGGGTTTTGAAATGCCATTCCAAGAATAAAAGCATGCTGCATTTTCTTTTTTCTTCTTCAGTTTCATATTGCTTTACACTCGGCTTTGTTTTTAAACACACAAACCTCTATTTATAGTTGGAAAAATAAAATTAAACTAATGCCAACATTTAATTTTGTAATATCTGAAAGTATTGGATCACTTTAAAAAATTATAGGTTTTGGCAGTTACAATTTATGCATGGTCTGTGTCTTTCTGTCTAAGTAGAACTGGGTGTCTTGTCTACCAATCTCCAATCTTTCTTCATTGCTTCCTAATTTTGACTAAAACTCTTCAGAGTGTTTCTCAGAAAGAAATGTCATCAGAGATCCAGGTTCATTTTTTAATACAGTAACAGTAATAAAATTGGAAGGGACCTTGAGGTCATCTAGTCCAACCCCCTGTTCACACAAGAGACCTATGCTAGGGATTCGAACCGCCGAATTGCTGAACTAAATAAAAATAAAATATCTGAATTGTTGGTGTTCAATCAGATGTAGAGGTTAGGAAGTTTTTTCAAAGATGCTTTGAAGGTGAGCAGTTTGCTTCTATTACACAGCCCTAAAAAAGTGTGACCTGCCTTTAATATGTATCTAATGCATTTTAATTTCTATTTTATTTCAGGCTCTGCTGGATACTCAGAACCTTTTGAGAGCTCAAATTACAAATTTTACTTTCAATCTGGGATTTTCAGGGAAATTTTACCACACAGGTAAAAAAAAAAAATGTAAAATTATTCTCCATTTGTGCACTGCAGATAATTGGAATTTGTTTTGGGTGGATTTACTTTATTCTACCATGTTTCCCCGAAAATAAGACTTATATTTTTTGAACCCCGAAATAAGCACTTGGCCTTAGTTTTGGAGAGATCTTATTATTTTGGGACACGTGGAGCAAGACGGGGCTCCTCTTGCAGTCTTACGTGATTTCCAGCTCTGTCTCCCTAACCCTCACCAGAGGAAATGGCGGGTACCAGGTCCGCATCCATTTAAATATTTTTGGGGAGGGCTTATTTTCAGGGGGGTGTATTTTAGCGCATGCACTCAGAAGCCTGATTGGGCTTATTATCAGGGGATGTCTCATTTTCAGGGAAACAGGGTATTAAACAAAAGGAAAGAAAGAACTTTTGAGGGCATGAAAAAAAAATTCCTTCAGCAGAATTAAACTAAAAAAAAATTAATAAACTCTTCCTTATGTACAATGTTGTACTTAGTTGTGGGACTGTTGTATTATCCATAGGAATATCATAATTTTAACATTCTGGCACTATAGCCATAATAATACTACGGTATCTCATGGACCATGTTTAAGCAATTTGTTTGGATAATAATAGTGTAGTTCGTATGCTAGAAAATAGTAGAGAAATGCGTTGGAAAGGTCTCTCTTAAACAATTGTTCTGGGGGCAAAAAAAGAAACATACTTGACAACTGAGATTTTTAATTCAGGATTTAATAACCCGATACCCTGCAGATGTGTAGACCAATACATATCAGCCATGCTGAAAAATATTTGAGAAATTAACTTAACATATCTGCAGGGTATGAAGCTGGGACAAGCTTTCTTATATTGAAAAATTGACCCAATATGTACACTTAGGAGGTCTCGTAGAAATTCTGTTCCCTGATTTGTTTCATAAAACTTAGTTCAATAAAAACAGGCTGTACAAAAAAAAATTGATGAAATACTACAGTTATGTTTTTTTTAATTCTGGAATCCAAATAAAATATATGAGTAACATCATTGTCTACCACTATTATAAATAATAAAAGTGTTGCTGTTCAGTTGCTAAGTTGTGTCCTTTACTTCACCCATAGTGTGTCAGGCTCCCCTATCTTCCCCTGTCTCCAAAGTTTGCTTAAATTCATGTTCACTGCAATGATGACACTATATAACTGTTCTGTCCCCGTCTCACACACGCACCCCCACAGGCAACAGTTAAAGAACTCAGCCGACAACAGTTTATCTTGTATCAGAATTGGCAGCAACCCAGTGTCTGGCTGCCAGGTATTCTTTACTCACGAGGGGGGAATTTCTCCCTTCGTCCGGGAACAAAGCCAATACACAATAATCAACAAAGTCCAGTAAGTACAAAGAAGGTCGGCCAATATCCGTTTTTTGCTTGTCACAGAGCTGAACCGGCCACCACACCCTCTTTTATACCCTGTGGGGTGTGGTCCAGTGACTCAGCCTAATCCCTGGCACACCTCTTCTTCTGTTGCGCGCGCTTATCTCTGCGACACTGCCGAGGATTCAGACAAGACTCATCTCCCTCATTACTGTCCACCTGTGGCTGCATGGACGTGCTTGGCCCTGGGCCTATCTCTTGACCTTCGGCGGACACCGAAGGCATTGCCAGAGAGGAGGGTCCTGGAGAGGGAGGCCTTGCCAAATCCTCTCCTTCACTCTCAGAGTCCTCTCCTGCCAATAACATAGGCTCAGGTAACGGAGCCACAACAATAACAGTGATGGCTAACCTTTTCGTCGCTGCGTGCCAAAAGTACATGCGCGCACCCATAATACAATGTACATGCGACCCCATGCGCTCCCTGCGTGCGCCCCAACCCCCACACATGCACACATGACCCCCTGCGCTCCCCTGCCCCCCGTGCATGCACACACAACCTCCACATGTGCCCCACCCCCACACATGTGCGCAAGACCCCTGCACATGCACACGACCTCCCCGTGGGTCTCCTATCCCCTGCACATGCACACATGTCTCTCACATGTCCCCCGTGAATGTGTGGCCCGAAAACCAGCTGTCTGGCAGGATGCGCATCCACATGCACGGTGGAGCTGAGCTGGAGCGACAGCTCGTGTGCCCACAGAGAGGGCTGTACATGCCACCTGTGGCACGCGTGCCATAGGTTCGCCATCACGGCTATATAACCATCTCATTCTCTGCGATCCCTTCTTTTTGCCTTCCATCTTCCCTAACATTAGGGTCTTCTCCAAGGAGTTCTTCCTTCTCATTAGGTGGCAAAGTATTTGAGCTTCAGTATCTGAAAAGTAGTATTACTAATACATAATTCTTCCAGTCCAGTCCTGCTGGCAATTAAAAGCAGATTTTCAGCCTTTGTTATTCCGCCAAGTTTGTCTTACTCACCTACTGCGGTCTATATTAGTTCCACATTCACCTATCAAGATTATACCATGCAAAAAAGTCATTGTGATTGTCCTGTAATCACAGCAACGATTTACAGTGCTTATGATGAGAAGTTCATAAAGGACTTAATTAATTTCCATCATATATAGAACACAGACAATATTTCAGCCTCTTCAGGACTGAAATTGTACATGTACGCAATTAACTCAGAACGTATCTCTTTAAGTTGCCTTATCCCTGAAGTGGCCATATTGTTCTGTGATAGAGTCATTGGTTTTAATGAACTACTAAAAGGTAATGATCCCAGGCAGGCAGCTATATCAGTTTGCCCGCCTGAACAGCCAATAAAGAGACTGAGAATAGATAGTATTTAAGGTATATAAAATGATGTGTGTTGAAAGCTGTAGAAAATTGATGCATGTGCTTTCAGTGTTCTGCAAAAGCTTTCAGTCCTACTTAAACAATAAGTAATTAATGAATAGGACAGAGTCACCCATTAAGGTTTAAGAATACAGCAATTACTTATAGCTGAGGCACATTGTGATTTACTCTGAGGTGTCATTTCAACTTGTAAATTAACCATGGTATCTCAAGATAAACTTAGCCTATTCACCTCTCGAAAACAGAGCTAAATGGCCTTTTGAGAAGCTGTTTTTCCATATGCACTCCAATATCTCTTTTTGACCGGAAGCATTGTATTAAGTTTAAGAAAAGGGGTGGTAGTTAAAAGAAAGGGGTCTTGAAGGAAAGAATTTATAAGAAAAAATGTATAGTTCTACGTAGTCATTGCTGTGTATATTGCAGACTTTCTATATTAAGTTATATCTTTTCAAGTGACAACACTGAAGAAATGACACCTGGCTACAATGTAAAGTAGTGAGTATACAGCTTGTATAACAGTGTAAATGTGCTGTCCCCTCAAAATAACACAACACACAGCCATTAATGTCTAAACTGGCAACAAAAGTGAGTTCACCCCTAAGTGATAATATCCAAATGGGGCCCAAGTTTTCCCTACCTGGTGTCATGTGACACGTTAGTGTTACAAGGTTTCAGGTGTGAAGGGGGAGCAGGTGTGTTAAATTTGGTGTTATCACTCTCACTCTCTCATACTGGTCATTGGAAGTTCAACATGGCACCTCATGGCAATGAACTCTCTGAATACTCACTTTTGTTGCCAGCAGTTAATCATTAATGGCTGTGTGTTGCGGTATTTTGAGGAGACAGCACATTTACACTGTTATACAAGCTGTATACTCACTACTATACATTGTAGCCAAGTGTCATTTCTTCAGTGTTGTCATATTTACGTATATCTTTTCATATCATGAAAGGATATATGTAAATATTTACAAAATGTGAGAGGTGTAGTTCTATGACATACTGTATATAAAAACTTTCTGGAATTATATATAATCAATATATTCTTAACATATATAATGAGAGACCGGAAGCGTTGCAGCGAGATTGGCTGGAAAATAGCTGGCTCTGACGAGCTTCGCGAAAACCCAGCCAGACAAACCGCTGTCGGGGGGTCTTCAGACCGGATCTGTCTTGTAGGGACAGTGAAGAAGGAGAGGTGCCTCGGAAGACCAAGAGGAACAGGCAAGTTCCTCGAAAGGTCGGAGGAAGCTCTTCGAACCGGCAGTGGGGGTGGCGGCCATTATGACCGCTTTGAAGCTGGGGCAACCGGAATAAGAATTGTGCAGGAGCGGTGTTTGGACGGAGTATTGGTACCGGGTGAGTGATTGGCCAACTCACAGGTAAAAAGGAAACTTAAAAAAAAATTTTAAAGGTGACCTGGCGAGGAAATAGCGGCTATTTGGCACTTGGGAATTTTAATGGAGGGAGAAGAACAAAGAGGAAATTAAAACACTAAAGCCCAGAAAAGAAAACTTTTTATTTGGACTTGAAATTGGATTCAGAGAAACTAAAATTGATATAAGAAAAAGAATCCCGAGGAAAAACACTTTTTAAAGAGGATTTGGAATAATTTTGACAGTTTTGAATTCTGAAGGAAGAACAAAAAGGAGGTTAAAATAGCAACAAATTTACAACTGGATATAAAATTTAATTTGGGAAAATAAAATGCAAGAAAAGAAGAAGAAAATTGAGAGAAAATATTTGATATGTGGATTTAAAATACCTTTGTAAATTGGATACTTTGTGACTCTGAAAATTGTGGATTGGAGAGAGACATCTACCGGTGGAAAGAAAGCACTACAATGAATAGCTTGAAAATTGGAAAAAATAACTATAGTGACCTTGAGAACTGCAAGAGTTGTGAGAAAAATTAAGGAGTATTTGTTTATACTCAAACTGCTTGGCCTTGATTACTAAAGGAGGTGGAATACAAAAATCAGCTGGACATAAGTATATGGACTTAAATTTTAATTAAACACAAGCTAAAATATTAATATGTGGCAGGAATTAATTGAGATGGTTAAAAATACATGTTAATCATTAAAGGTTAATTAAAAAGTCAGAAATTTTGTTACAACATACTCAACAGGACAAAGAGATTATAAATGAGAAGCAAGAAAATAATATTGAAGGTAAAGAAATTGAAAGTAAAAAGATAAATGATTACACTGGGATTAACAGTGGCAAAAAAGGAAAAAAGAAGCAAGCAAAGAGAGAAAAGGAAAGGAGAGGAGACTGGAGGGGCGGGGATAGCAAGATGATTACACTGGGATTAATAGTGGGGAAAAAAAGAACGGAGAGAGGGAAATATTTTCCAAAAAAGAAGCAAGCAAAGGAAAGAGAAGGAAATGGGAACAGATTAGACAAAAACTGGGGGCGAACTATGTGAGTAATAAACTTAAAAGTAAGAGAAAGGATTCAGAAGAAAAGATAATTATAAAAAGAAAAAAAAAGAAAAGACGAGAATGGGATAAAGGGAGAAAAACATTAAGAACTGAAATACTGGCAGGACTAAGAGAAAATGGTTAAAAGGGGAAGAATAGTGGAAAGGATGAAGGGAAATAAAGTATATAATCATATGGCTAAGGGAACTGTATTAATATTAGTAATTGTGAAGGTAACAAATAAAGATGATGATATATATTGTGTATTGTAAAATGAACAGTAGATGAAATATGAAGTGACAATTTGGTTCAATTATGAAAATAATTGAAATTAAGAGATAAACTTGAAATGTAAAAAAGTGTGATGGGGATTTTAAATGATGTGTTGTAAGTGATGAAATAGGACAATTGATTGATGTTATAATAAGAAATCAGGAATTAAGAATGGAAAGTGATATTGCTTAAGTTAAAGGGTTTCAACACAAAAATTGAATAAGATGAAACACATTGTTTATAGCTTAAAAAAGGGTCAAGATTTTGAGAAATATATTTTATAAATGGAGAAATAAGATAATTGAAGTAATGTTAAGAAATTAGGATGTGAAGGGCAGATGGTAATATTGTTTATGTACTATGTATTAAGAAGAGATTAAGATAAAATAAAAAATAGAGAAAAAGAAGATCACGGCAGAAATTGAAATATGCAAATTGTATTTGGAGAAACTAAAAAAGTAGATTGGAACAGATTATAAAATATATGTAATTATGTTATAAATTGTAAAAGATGTGACCCGATCAATACTCTGTGCATAAAATATGTATGTAAAAGGAAAATTTTAATAAAACTTGTTTAAAAAAATCATATATAACAAGCACTGTTGAATATGAATTTTAGCAAGCTGTAGACCTCTAGAGAAGTAAAATAGTTTTGTAGTAAGAATGTAATATTTTAAGTGTAAACATAAATTACAGCAAGTTTACCCAGGAGATGGACATGTAAATTAGCAGAACAATTTGCTTCAGCAAAATACTCACTTTCAGTTGTAGTTCTAATTAGTCTTCACAGTTCACTTCAGTTTATTAAAATCATAGCCCACTACAATCAGAGTGCTCTGTGAACACAACAAACACACAGTATCTTAGATGATAAAATAAAATTTAAGGCAAAGTTAAAACACATTTATAAAACAACCTAACGAATATCTATGACAGTGACGGCAAACCTTTTTGCCGTCATGTGCCAAAAGCGGGGGGAGTGGGGGGGGTCACATGCCCACATCCATAATGCAATGCGCCCCGTGCACCCTGCCCCCCATGTGCCCCACCCCCTGCACATGTATATGTGACCCCCCCTGCACTGCCCCGCCTCTGCACACGCACCCGTGCATGTGTGCACGACACCTCCCGTGTGCTCTGTTTTGAGCCTAGCAGGCCTCCCTGAAGCCTCTGGAGGCCAGAAACGACCCATTTCAAGACTTCCATTAGGCCTGTTAGGCTTGTTTCTCATCCTCCCCAGGCTCCAGAAGCTTGCCTGGAGCCTGGGGAGGGTGAAAATGGCCCCCCTGGCCCTCCGGAGGCCCTCTGGAGGCTGGAAATGGGCCATTTCCAGACTTCTGGGAGGCCTGTTTTTCACCGTCTCAGAGCCTCTGCACGAGCCCTGTAATTACCTGGCATCCAAAATGGGCCGCGTGGAGACTCCTGAGTGGGGAGGGGTTGCATGGGTGGGGCGCACGCATGTGCGATGGAGGTGACCTAGGGCAACAGCTCGTGTGCCTGCAGATATGGCTCCGCGTGCCACCTGTGGCACGAATGCCATAGGTTCGGCATCACGAATCTATTAGTTCCAGGATACAGCCAATACGTTAAATTATAATGTAGACACTTTCAGTTGTGACACACCGTAGAGATGCTTGCAAATTATACCTTTCAGTGATTAATTAAGCGCATCTATGACTTTAATATGCAAATATTAAATATGCATATTTAAATCAACTATAGCTTTTGTTTTGTTGCAACCTTCTTTTTAAATTGCATATTTATCATTCACTGGCTTAGGATTCTGCCCTAATTCTTACTACTTCTGAGTAGTTATTCTAGGAAAGATGTCGATCACTATAATAGGAATCCAGTCATAGGGATGTCTATTACAATCATAGACCAGAATATAATCAGAATATCTGTTACTAAATAAAAAAATACAATTATAGTAATATAATACGATAATCAGCATAAATGTAAAATATCCTCCACTAGACGTTATTTACATTATTATATAGATACATTATTTAATGTCTTATTCATTGAACACACAGTTTGACTCTAATGTAGGTCAATGGAACTGCTTATGTTCCAGCTCAAAATATACTATCATTCTGTTACGACTGTTATTAATTTGGCTTATTTTCAAATCATGCTTGTCCTAATCAAAATCAGGCTGCAAAATGCAGCACATACCTGATGTATATTCAGGTGACTCACTGTTTACTTTAAACTGTGCCTTGAGTAACATGATCAAATGTGTTGCATTCTGTCTTAGATACTTGATTGCTTATGAATTGTTGCTATGAATTTGAAATTGGTTTCATCTTCCTGCTGTAATTTGTTGCAATTTAAATGTTCACCATGCTTTTAATAATCGTGACAAAGTTATTTCAAAAATGGGAATATTATTTAATGAATTATTTATTCCTACAGGCACTGTAGAAGAAGATGAAGGAGATGACCTGTTACTGGGGTCTGTTGATGAATTCTGGTGGTTTCCTCATATGTGGAGTCACATGCAACCACATCTGTTCCATAATGAATCTTCACTAGTGGAGCAAATGATTCTCAACAAAAAATTTGCCTTAGTGAGTAAAATTCATGCATCATAGGCTTATAGTAGAAATGATATGTAACTGATACAGAGTACAGAGTGCTTAAATTAAGCATTCCCTCTTAAAAGTTGAGACTGTCTTGAAATATAACTTTAATTAGTTTATCAGGATTTTCAACTCCATCTTAGTTATTCTACCACTGGATGAAATAACAAAATTACAGAGCAGAGACATTTATATTACAGAGCATCTAGGTGAACATTTAGGCGACCATGACTACAGTTTATTAAAACAATCGTCCATACAAATGCATGCCCACCACACTGCTTCCTTTGAAGTAAGCAGAACTACTGAAACAGAATGACAAACAGTGAGCAAAATAAATTAAATGCATAAAATAAGAGAAAAGAAAAAGGAAATTTAACTCATCCCTAGAATACCCCAGCACCATTCATTAAACCACTTCCTATCTTTCTTGTTTCTGCCATATTCTTATACCATTTCATAAACTGCCTTTAAACTTCTCACTTCTCCCTTTTTGAGGAACTTCTTACTCCTACAAATTTCTCACCAGTTACAATTTTCTTAGTCTTCCCTTTCCTCTTGATCCATTCTGTCTTCTTTCACGTATTTGTACTGGTATTCAGTATTCATTCTCATTCTGTATTATCCAAATTCCCACAAAATGCTTCTTTCGTATAGATCACTTAATTTATATTTAATCTACGTTCAGTTAATCACCCACCTATTTGTTGTTGTTAGTTGTTGTTAGATGTCGTGTCTGACCCATTGCGACCCCACGGACAACGTTCCTCCAGGCTTTCCTGTCCCCTACCATCCTCTGGAGTCCATTTAAGCTCATGCTGACTGCTTCAGTGACTCCATCCAGTCACCTCGTTCTCTGTCGTCCCATTCTTCTTTTGCCCTCAATCTTTCCCAGCATTAGGCTCTTCTCCAGTGAGTCTTTCCTTCTCATTAGGTGGCCAAAGTATTTGAGATTCATCGTCAGGATCTGGCCTTCTAAAGAGCAGTCAGGGTTGATCTCCTCTAGGATTGACCGGTTGGATCGCCTTGCAATCCAAGGGACTCGCAGGAGTATTCTCCAGCACCAGAGTTCAAAGGCCTCAATTCTTTGGTGCTCAGCCTTCCTTACGGTCCAACTTTCACAGCCGTACATTGCAACTGGGAAAATCACCCACTTATAGGTGGATGAAGTGAACAGCACTACTCTGCTACACACAATCATTTAAACTTACTTTGAGAAACTTTCCTCACATTATCCACACTGATTTCTCCATCCATTATCTTTTGTTTAGTAATCATTCTTCCAAGATAAATGGATTCATATAGTGATATAGATTATAGTTGGTATAATTTTTCATCCTGTTTAAACACCTTGTAATTATGACCGCATTTTCCCTGTCAAACACAACTTCCTGAGTTCTTAATACATTAATTTTCAAGTCCATATGCCTTATTGCATCAGGCAATCTGTCTAACGTTCGCAACAAATCATTCAGTTCCTCAGCCAAGAACAAGGCATTTGCCTGGGTACGAAAATACATACGCATGCATATTCGAAATCACACCTCTGCGATCACCAAAATGATTCCTTAGATATGTTCCATACATATAGTTGGATGAAACAATTTGTTCAATTTTGTCACACACAACTTGGATTGAGGATTCTGATGCTAAAGAGCCAGCTTCAGGTGCACAGTGTGGATGACACTCCAAAGAATTAATAAATAATCACTTTGATTGAGGCTGACCCATCTCAGTTCTGAGAAGCAGCCCAGTCCATGTCACACCCTTTAAGAAAAATAAGTAGCATTCATTATTGTTCATAATTAGTTCCCATCCAGGGGTTACTTTATATTAAGCTAACTCCCTATGATACATCTCTCTTGGGGATAATCATTCTAACCTAGAACCCAGTGGTGAAATCCAAATTTTTTTACTACCAGTTCTGTGGGTGTGGCTTGGTGGGTGTAGTGTGGCTTGGTAGGCGTGGCAGGGGAAGGATACAGCAAAATCCTCCCCACTCCTGGGGGAAGGATATTGCAAAATCTCCATTCCTATCCCACTCTGGGGCCAGCCAGAGGTGGCATTTGCCAGTTCTCCGAACTACTCAAAATTTCCGCTACCGATTCTCCGAACTACTCAAAATTTCCACTACCGGTTCTCCAGAACCTGTCAGAACCTGCTGGATTTCACCCCTGCTAAAACCAAGTAGTCATGGGATTCAACCGGTATAATAACTGGTTTGCTGAGTACGCACTTTGCGCGCTCAAAGTTTAGATCACTGCACTTTATCCTAGTCTATGAATCCACAAATATGAAGTAAACTGTCCTACTCACACTATCATAGTCGGTGTCCTTCTGAAGAGCAAAAGTATGTATGTTCTCTGTCCTACGTAAAGACACAGGACTTCCAAAATTGTATTTATTTTCATCTTGTATTCTTTCAGCTAGTATTTCCCACACAGGCTAGGCTAAGGGAACAATAATGGTATTGATTGAATCATCACACAGATGCAGGCTTCACATACATATTAAACAAATCAACAGTTTGCTTGTTTTCATTTCCAAATCCATACCGGTACCTGTGTTATTTTCTGGTGGTCTGTCATTCAAATACTGGATGTGTCTGATCCTGGATAGTTTCTCCAGATTTATGCCAGGCAGTTAGGTGCTACCACCTACGCAAAGATCATTCTATATTCAAAACAATGAAAGTACTTGTTTTAATATCCTGTAAGTATAAATGACAGTCATTTTCACTGTGTAAAGAGTACAGATAGCTTCATGCATTGTTATTGAATGCAGTCACTTTGCAATAACTGAGAACATTCAAACAAAAGTTCTGATTTTTAGAAAGTATGCTTGATTCATAGGTTATATTTTTAATTATACCTGAAAATTTGAAATATCCATTTTGTAAACATATGTATCCTAATTTTTTAAAAAACCTAAAAAGTTGCAGCCAAGTGCTATGTAGATGCTCCTATGTTTCAATTTATTTCCGCATCAAGACATACCCCAAATTTAAATAATTATACCAAGAAATCAGATGGAGATCCAATGGAGAGGAGTGCCACTAACAGGAATACTGAGAATGATGTAGAAATACAGTTCCACTGTGTCCATTATAAATGACTTCCAAATAAGATTTTCTTGCATCAGAGCAAAAACCCTTCAATTTTTCCTAAAAATACTTTACCCCCCGCCCTATAGCCAATCTAAAGCTAGTCTTCCCATACAATCGGGTGAAATGCTCCCGGTTCGGACTCGATCGCCCAATCCGGTAGCGATGGCAGCAGGTGGTTCGGAGAACTGGTAGAACTAATCCCTCCCCCCCATGCCCAGCTGAGCCACGCAATCATCAGAGGCTTTTTTTTTTTTTACTTTTTAAAAGCATTTTTAAAAATGCTTTTAAAAGTAAAAAAAAAAGGCTCTGAGGATCAGGCAACTCAGCTGAGATCGTCAGAGGCTTTTAAAAGCATTTTTTTACAATCTCTTTGGCCGAAGAGGTTGTAAAAAAATGCTTTTAAAAGCCTCTGACTATCAGGCAACTCAGCTGGGATCGTCAGATCTTTTTAAAAGCATTTTTTCTTCCACCTCTTCGGCCGAAGAAGTGGTAGAAAAAATGCTTTTAAAAGGTAAAAAAAAAGGCCTCTGACGATCACAGCTGAGCCACGCGATCGTCAGAGGCTCTTTTTTTTACTTTTAAAAGCAATGCTTTTAAAAGTAAAAAAAAAAAAAAGATTGCATGCCGCAGCTGATCACACACCCCCTTACACGCTGTTCTACTTACCGCATGCCTCCTTTTGGCGTGCACTGCGCGTGCACACCTCACACTTGGTGCGTGGTGCACACTGCGCATGCACAGCCAGCGAACCAGTAGTAAACCAGTTCAGATTTCACCACTGCATACAATTCATTATATACACACAACCCACTGGAACCAGGGAGAGGAATTTAAAACATAATTTTAAAAACAAGCCTGGTATTACACTACATTACTCTTGCTATAATTCACCCAAAAATGGGAGTTATATAGAAAACACAGCTTTATTGTTTATTATGCACAACAAGCAATGTTGCTTGAGAAATCTTGTATATCTGTTCATCAGTATATTGTCTGGGCCCTTGTTAGAAATTTATCTTTAAGCAGGCGAAAAGAATATTTAAAATGTCACAGGAATCTCCATATTAAGCTTTAAAGCATACGCTTTACAGTGGGAACGGATTTGCCATTATCAGAGTAACTGGGTGTTCAACCAAGATTTAAAAATAAACTACTTATTTAAATTAACAAGATGGTCCTGGGAGGGGTTCATTTGCATATTAGCAGATAGATGGTTTGATAGAAAACATCTATAAATATTATACAATTTCACATCATCACATCAAAAGAGAAATCTGGCTCACATGCTTGTTGAACTGGAGCTAAATTAAGCTAGAGAAAAGAAAACAAAAAGCCTATAAAATATTGTAACATATCCTAGATAAAACAGGAAGTGTACATATTTAGAAAGACACTACCGTGTTTCCCCGAAAATAAGTCCCTGTCTTATATTTTTTGAACCCCAAAATAAGCACTTGGCCTTATTTTGTGGGAGGTCTTATTATTTTGGAGTGGAGCAAGACGGGGTTCCTCTTACCATCTTACCTGATTTCCAGCTCTGTCTCCCTAACCCTAAACAGAGGAAATGGTGGGGACCAGCTGTGCATGCGTTTAAATTTATTTATTGTTTATTTATTGGTTTGATTTATATGCTGCCCTTCTCCGGAGACTCAGGGCGGCTTGCAATGCGTTAAGCAATAGCCTTCATACTTTTGTATATACCTGCTTAGTAGGGCTTTTGCACACACACACACCCCAAAGCGGTGTTCTTTTTTTATACAAAGTCAGCTTATTGCCCCCACAAACCGGGTCCTCATTTTACCTACCTCGAAAGGATGGAAGGCTGAGTCAACCTTGAGCCTGGTGAGATTTGAACTTGAAGTAATTGCAGGCAGCTGGTGCTATTTAAGAGCACTTTAGTCTGCTGCGCCACCAAGGCTCTTCCCACATTCCATATTCCCAAATTCATATATGTGTAGGAGGATGTTGTCATATGTGTGCACTGGTTCCTAGCTACATAGGATTTTATTTTGCTGTTTCAGGAACATGGCATCCCAACTGATATGGGATATGCTGTGGCTCCACACCATTCCGGCGTCTATCCTGTTCATGTTCAACTTTATGATGCCTGGAAAAAAGTTTGGAATATCAAAATCACCAGTACAGAAGAATATCCACATTTAAAACCTGCACGGTACAGAAGAGGTTTCATTCACAAAAACATCATGGTGAGCTGTGTTTTTTTTTTTTTTATCCTGACTTTTCTGATTACTGTGATCCACTAAAAAGTATAAGAAATATTTGAAGAGCTATTTTTAGTTTATTATGCCCTACCACGAGGTTGTAATTTATTTCAAATGTCTTTTATGCAGAGCTGGGATTCACTTAGCTTCCCTACCGGTTTGCAAATGGAGGATTTGTGCATGCTCAGTAGTTGCGCATTATATCCGGGTGGGTGGGTGGAGCCTCCCGCAGTCACCGCTACCGGTTCGTGTGATCCGGACAGAACCAGCTGAATCCCACCACTGCCTTTATGTTAAAATGGGATCAAAGATGCTTTGAAATTTTTAAACTTGTCAAAATGCAGCTAGTATTGCTGAAAAGCAGCTAGAGCCGGATGTTCAGTCATCTTTTTTATCTAACCACTGATGCTGTGAAGAGGCTGTGAAGAGGCTGATGTTAACTTTAAGGATTATGAGTGGGAACATCTGTCTTAAAACCGCCTGTTTATTGATGAGATGGCACTTTGAGATCAAATCCAGATACCTTTCTAAGTATTTCATTGCTATTAGGAATATGTTTGGAAGCCTTAGTGTAAATCCGAGTGAATATATGTGTATGTTTTAGTTACAGTACATATCAGTGTTTAGGATATTGAGTTAGAATGTTAAAAGTATGCAAAGTATTGTCAAGCATAGAAAGTTAAAGTAATAGGTACATGTAAGTTTTATGTTATATTTCTACATAATATTCGTATTTTAAATGAAAAAAATCTCATGTTTGAAAGTGGTTGGATGGGCCTATCTTATTTTATGGTGATAGTACTAAAGTTGCTGGAATTACTATTTTTTCTAATAAATGTATTTTAACACATGTATGTATTGGTTATGGTTATGGACCAAGAATATTTGGATATCAAGGGACAGTTTTAACTTCTTCTTTAAATATGTTTTACATATGATACTAGATAATTTCTATAGCCTGCAAAAAACAATTCTGATTAATTTCATAGATGTCTTTCAAACTATCTCAGATAAATTGCCTTTGTCTTTCTATGAGGCTTTGTCCATTTTCTATATGCTACATGTGATTTTATGCAACTTAATCATGTTTCCCCACCTCCAATTATCATTTTCTTGTCTGAAGAATCATAATTGTTTCCCTGATGTTTTTCTTAACAAAATTATTCAAGCTCCTTAATTATTTTTGTTGCTGGATTCTGTATCATTTTCAGTTCTGTTATATTCTTTTTCAAATTATTCCAGATAAGGATGTATAGTAGCACAGGATTTCCAGGGATGTTAAAGTGTTGGCAGTTTTATTTTCAGCCCCATTCCTAATTATCCTTACCATGGAATCACGGAATTTCTGTTTTTCACAACAGCCACACACAGGGTCAGCAACTTTGTTGAGCCATCCACTATGGCCTCAAGGTTTTTTTCCTAGTTATTTATAGATCTCATCAGTAAGTATTTGGAAGACAGACAGATTTTGTCCCAATCTGTATCGTTTACATGTAAATCAGGGGTGGGCTTCTGGGGGTTCGCAGGATTTGGGAGAACCTCTAGCTAAGATTCTGTGAAGTTTGGAGAACTCCCAAATCCCACTTCTGGCTGGCCCCACCCACCCCACCCCTCCCAGGAGTCCCCACCTGGCCCATTTTGGATGCAGGTAAGTGCAGGGTGTGTGCGGAGGCTCAGGGAGGGTGAAAAACGGGCCTAACGGAAGTTCGGGAAGGCTGGAAATGGGGCTGTTTCTAGCCTCCAGAGGGCCTCCGGAGCCTGTGAGGCCATTTTTGCCCTCCCGGAGGCTCAAAAAAACCTCTGGAGCCCAGGGAGGGCAAAAACACCATGCCCCCACTGTGGTGGAGGAGGTCAACTAGCCATGGCCACGCTCACCCAGCAGCCGGGCAGAGAACCCCTTGCTAAAATTTTGGAAGCCCACCCCTGATTTAAATGATCTTGCCTTGTTTTCCCAAGTGAAGAGATCCTTCTGGAACATGTTTTACCATCCTGAACAGTATCTACAAATATAGCCTGCTCCCTATTTAATCCTAAATTAATTTTAAAAGTACCAATCCCAGTCCAGAAGCCTGGGGATCAATATTTTCTTCTATGAACAAAATTGCTGATTTAGTCTTACTCTTTGATGTTGTTTCTTCCTACCCAATTAGTCATCCAGGTTTTTTTATAATCTTCCATTTTATTTGTTTGCTATTACATTTATATGCCACCTTTCTATTGATATATATTGATATATATTGATATTATATTTTATATTATATAAAATGTAATAATAAACTCAGCATAATTTATTTTTAAAAAGCTTCATGAAAAAGGTACATTTTAAAAGATACATTTTATTTCTAAATAATTTGAGAGTGGGGGCCAACTTAGAAATAACCGTAGCTTGGAAATCACACAGTAAACAACTTCTTCCCAACTTTTTGGCAGCAAGGACATTCTCAGGAAAATCTATTAAGTATTTTTAACAACTTTTATGAGGAACTTTGTCAAAGGCTTTTAAAAAGACAGGCACATAAAGTTAAAAGGTCCATATGCCAGTTGACACTGTCAAAGATCTCTTAAATCGGACCGGGGGTATTTACGAGACCGCCTTCTGCTACCAATAGCCTCTCACCGACCAGTACGCTCCCAAAGAGAGGGGCTTCTCAGGGTGCCATCGGCCAAACAGTGTCGACTGGCGGCCCCCAGGGGGAAAGCCTTCTCTGTGGGGGCACCTACCATCTAGAACAAGCTCCCCCGGGAAATACAGAGGATCCCAGATCTGCGCACGTTTCGTCGTGCTCTCAAAACATTTTTATTTCAGCAGGCTGGCTTGGCCTAACTCTCCCTTTTAAATTTTTAAATCGTTTAATCTGTTTTACAAATGGGGTGTTTTAAATTTGTTTTCGGCCAAAATATTTAATAATTTTAATGGACTTTTAATGTTTGTATTATCTGTATTTTATCTTGGGTGTTCACCGCCCTGAGTCCTCTGGGAGTAGAGCGGTATAGAAATTTGATAAATAAATAAATAAATAAATAAATAAATAAATAAATAAATAAATAAATAAATAAATGTCGAGTTAGTATTTTCTTTGTTGGGATCCATGCTGGTTTTCCATCACCCTGACTTATTTCTTTACATTTTTATTTTGTATCTACAACTGTAACACTTCCAAACAATTCTAAAGAATTATTTTTTAAAAAAAACAAATCACTGGGTACACAGAAAATCTATCATAACTCTTCATCTAGATCTTCTGTAAAATGTTATATTTCCACTATACATATTGGCATGCTGTTATGGAAGAATGTAGTGACTTGCTAGGCAAGGAATCATTCTTTAATAAAGCTGACAGACAATAGCATGCTGGTTGGAAGAATTCTATATTTTAAGTGTTGTTTTACTGACAAGTAGATAGCCATCTTTTTGAAATGATCATTTATTTAAAAGGCTATTTCTTCCAACTCCAATATCAGACAAAGCGATGGGGAAAAAAAGAAACCAACAGGGCTTTTGAAGTTGTCCATCAAGGGTTAATAATTGGAGAGTGGAGGCAAACATATCATCTAAATATAATACTTTGGAATTTATTTTATTTTTATTTAAAAGACTAACAATTATTTTTAAATCGGCAGCTGCGTGTATATATTAACCTATATGCATATCTACTGTAAACTATATTTTTTTTCTTTCCTACTATTTTAATGATATGTATTTCATGGTCATTCTTCCTGACAAATGTGCTGTTTACTTTGTGTAATCTTATGTTTTGAAATAACATTAAAATAATAGTCAAATCTATAAAATATAAAGACTTAGAGAGGAGAATTATAAGGGTGAGCTCCCATTACTTGACTCACTTCCTGCTCACTTAGCCATTTGAAAGCATGCAAATGCAAGTAGATTAATAGGTACCACTTCAGTGGGAAGATAATAGCCTTCTGTGCACCTTTGGTATTTAGCCATGCTGGCCACATAATATGGAAAATATCTTTGGACAACTCTGGCTCCCTTGGCCAGGAAATGGAGATGAACATCCGTGCCCTAGATTTGGACATAACTGAACAGGGTAACCTTTACCTTTTTAATCTAAAATAAGCATTGCTTATCCTAAACTAGATAATGCACTCTTTTTCGTTCTCCTTATTATTGTATATAATCTTCTACAGGTTCTTCCTCGACAAACTTGTGGCCTTTTTACTCATACAATTTTCTACAAAGAATATCCTGGTGGTCCAAAAGAACTAAACAAAAGTATACAAGGCGGGGAATTATTTTTCACAGTAGTTCTCAATCCAGTAAGTAGTTTAAATTATTTGAACAAAGATAAATGCTGAGCATACCTTAAGAAATACTGACTAATAGCATTGTTTTACTCTTGTTCTTTAGTTATATTGATGATGTATTCACTAATACATGTAAATGTTTTACAAAATGTAATAATTTTGTATAATCTCCATAATTTCTTAATAACTATCCTTACCGTTCTTCTTATTACTTGAAGCCAATGATGTTAGCATGTACTTTTGGAACAATAAACATGATTGAAATGTCACTAAATGGTTTCAGGAAGCCTAACATCAGTCTTCTACAGATTCCAGGTTATAAATAAATTATTTTAATTATATAGAATAACAAATATCAAATGAACAAAGTACAAAATAAAGAGCTGCTGCTTTGTCGCTCATGCTCTGATTTTTTTTTTTTTTTTACCTTACTGGAGTTATAAGGCTTAGAATAGAATGAGTTCCTCTGACAGATATAGAGCAGACTACTTTAAAGCAACATATAAGTGTGGGTTCTTTTTTTACAAACAGGCTCTGTTTGCACAACACATTTTGCTGGATAAAGGGAAAACCAACTATTCTGGAGTTTTTGAAACTCTAAAGAACAGGTCTTAGGTTTAGGGGTGGGCTGCTGGGGGTTCGCAGGAGTTTGGGAGAACCTCTAGCTAAGATTCTGTGTAGTTTGGAGAACCCCCAAATCCCACTTCTGGCTGGCCTTGCCCCACCCCTTCAGGAATCCCCACTTGGCCCATTTTGGATGCAGTTAAGTGCAGGGCGTGCCTGGAGGCTCAGGGAGGGCAAAAAACAAACCTCCGGAGCCTGGGGAGACCATTTTCCACCTTCCGGAGGCTCAAGGAAAGCCTCCGGAGCCCGGGGAGGGCAAAAATGCCCCCCCCCCATTGTGGTGCAGCAGGCCGACTTGGCTACGCCCATCATGGCCATGCCCACCCAGCAACCTGGAAGAGAACCCCTTGCTAAAATATTTGAAGCCCACCCCTGCTTAGGTTGGAAGAGAAGATCAAATGATCCCAACTATGTATGTTTATTTCTTAGTTTGTTTGTTACTTTTATTGAAGAGCTGAAGGGAGTAAATATAGCATTGATCCCTCCAGTTGCTTCACAGCAAAATCCCTGTTTTTGTAAACTCATTGAAATGTTGGTTCTAATGAATTTATAACATTTATTATAAATATTTTAATGATTTGAAACTGGCAAACTACTAAACATTTCATTTTATTAAAACATCAAGCTACAAATTAATGTAATAAGGGAAATATTTAAATGCTATTCCTGTTAAATAAGTAATCTGGAATAATTTAATGCTCATATATTATTACAAGACGGTAATAAAATATTCTTTTGCGGTCTGCAACTATATATATATAGTTGCAGACATCACCATCCAGCACAAAGAAACTTTGTTGCCAAAACATTAACCACAAGAACTAAACGTCTGGCTGATGAAGCACATTTACAAACAGAATTATATACATTAACTAACGTACTGACATCAAATGGGTTCTGTAGAAATAAAATCATCAGTATGATCCAGCATGTAACACCCAGACAGAAGAGAAATCAACAAGACGAACAAAACAATGGGAAAGCCATCTTGCCCTATATAAAAGGAACAACGGATAAAATTAGCAAAATACTACATAGACACAACATCAAAACCATATTTTGCACGGATAGAAAGATATTATCTATTCTGAGAAACCCTAAAGACAAAATAGAATTAGAAGACCAGGGCATATACGAAATCCCGTGTGCTTCCTGCCCCTCAACATATATTGGAAAGACTAACAGAAGAATGAGTATGCGCATCGAGGAACATAAAAATTCAGTAACTGTTACTGCAAAAGACTGCTGACATAAGCCTGATGATGGCAGATGGGATTCTGTCGAAACGTCGCTTCTACCCTTTTAGGGATAAATCCACAATTACATGGGAAGAAACCCGAAATATTAATTACACACACACACACACACACACACACACACACACACACACACACATATACACACACACACACACACACACACACACATATATATATGCCCAGAAACTAGTGAATTGTGATTTCACTGAACTAGGGCTGCATAATATCTTGGTTTACGTAGGTAGAACCTGGCTAAAGAGACAAACACATAAAACCTACGAAAAAGAAAAAAAAACAAATATTGTACCTTTACAGGGAGGATACATGAGATGAGGGTGTGGCTAACTGATGAGGCCTTATAAGGCCGAAATAGATCTATCTTAGTCTCCCAATGGGCAGCAGGGAGCTTGCTGGCTGCTGGAAAAAAAGCCTAGAAACTAGTGGATTGGGATTTCACTGAACTAGGGCTGCAGAAAAATCTTGGTTTATATACGAAGAACCTGGCTAAAGAGAAATACACATAAAGACCTACGAAAAGAAAAGAAAACAAATACTGTATCTTTACAGGGAGGATACATGGGATGAAGGTGTGGCTAACTGATGAGGGTTTATAAGCCTGAAGTTGATCTTTCTTAGTCTCCTTAGTCTCCCAATGGGCAGCAGGGAGCTTGCTGGCTGCTGGAAAAAAAGCCTAGAAACTAGTGGATTGGGATTTCACTGAACTAGGGCTGCAGAAAAATCTTGGTTTATGTAAATTTCTACTAATTAGTCCGAAATAGATCTATATTAGTCTCCCAAAAGGCAGCAAACTGCTTGCTTGCTGTCTGAAAAAGCCTAGAACTAGTGGATGTGATTTCACTGAGCTATGGCAGCATTTTGAAAATCTTGGTTTATGTAGGAAAATACCTGGCTGAGGAGAAATACATACATACATGCATACATACATACATACATATATATATATTATATATATATATATATATATAATCTCAGATAAAATTCAAATTTCTTTGGTGCGTCCAGTTTTCAGCCATTCTAGCAACTGCAGGGATCATGAGGTCATGGCCGAGAAGCATTCAGGTATCAAAGATATGGCTAATTGCATAATTCTGCTCCAGAGTCATTGAATATGCTCTACTTCTAAAAAAAATCTTAATGAAAATAAGAATCCAGTTCAGGTAAGCAGGCAGGGAGCAGTGTGGTTCCCTTTTCCAACCCCGATCACCACCGGGATTCCCACATGTTAGAAATGTGGGAATCCCGTAGATTTACATTTTTAAATATGTAGATTTATAGGAACAAATGTAACATTCAGAAATATTAGTAGCTTTTGTAGGTAGTATCTTCTAATCTGAATGTGCACCCTTTATGAACTGAAATGAACAGAATTACTTTTTTAATATTCATTCTACATAAAACAACTATTGTTGTTATTCACCTTTTATATTTTAAGAATAAATGTATTAGAAGTATTTCAAGGGGGAAAATGGAGCTTAATTTTAGCCACACAGAATTGTATAAAACTTGATAGTGAATTTAAATGTCTGTGCCATTAGGACAAAAGTGGCATTCAAGGACAAAAGAGGTATTCATATAATCAAAAGCGGTGTCAAGTTTTTTGGGTTTTTTTTTCAGTATATCAAAAATATAAAATATATATTACTATTTGTGAACATTTCATTTTTCTCAAGCATTATAACTTCCAAATTATTCAGACTAAGGAATCTTAAGGCCTATTGAGAAAACCATTCTTTGCTAACTCTATTTACTGGAAATGGAAGAGCTTTTGCGCTAAAATAGTTCATCTAGCAAATTCCTAATATGCACACATTTATGTGGAATTGGTTTATGCTCCCCATATTGCTGGCTGATAGTAGCTATAAAATTATTCTGGCAGCAAAGCCCATTGTGTTCATAAAGCATGCAGGCTGTTTAAATTCCATCAGATTATGTAAAGGACATTGGGAGCTCATAATACATCAACTTTTAATACTGGCTATCTCTATGAAAAGTATGATCTAGCCATGGTAGACCCAACAAACAATCAATGCCAGGGGACATATTAATTCACAAAGTGGAAAAAAGAAGAGTTTTCCCATTACTGATGCTGTTTAAGGAGGGGGCATGTTAAAAATAATATGTAGGTTTGTTCCATCCTTGATGAAACTTTTCACCTAGATTGCCATAAGTGTATTTTACAGACCAACTTATCCAAACAGAGAAAATAGACAAATTCTTTTGCCAATCAGTTAGCTAAAGTGTGCAGGAAACTCACTGTCAGACTGGCCATAACTGAAACCTCCAAATAGAAACAATCCTTGGCTCCATTTGTTGAGAAAGGTATAGTTTTATTAGAGGTCAAGTGTATTGCAGTATTGCATAGCCAGAACTGAGAATTGTGCATCCAAATGACTGAATTCTACTTTTCCCTCCCTCAACTGTCCCTCGCTGCCCACCCTACTGTAACCAATCAAGCCCATGAAAGATGTTTTCATAAGGATCAATCCAAGCACAGCTTGGAATGTGACTTGTTAAAGTTGGGGTTGAATCAGGGGTGAAATGCTCCCGGTTCAGACCGGATCGCCTGATACGGTAGCGAGGGTGGTGGGTGGTTCGGAGAACCTGTAGCAAAAATCCCTGCCCACCCCCCCATGCCCAGCTGAGCCACGCGATCATCAGAAGCTTTTTTTTAAGCATTTTTTCTACAACTTCTGAGCGGAAAAATGCTTTTAAAAGTAAAAAAAAAAAGCCTCTGATGATTGTGCGGCTCAGCTGGGATCGTCAGAGGCTTTTAAAAGCATTTTTTCTACAACCTCTTCGGCCAATCAGGTTGTAGAAAAAATGCTTTTAAACGCCTCTGATGATCCCAGCTGAGCTGCCTGATCGTCAGAGGCTTTTAAAAGCATTTTTTTTTTTACAACCAAAGAGATGGTAGAAAAAATGGTTTTAAAAGTTAAAAAAAAAAGTTGGCCATGCCCACTCAGTCACATTACCCCACCCCCACCAAGCAACGCCCACAGAACCGGTAGTAACAAATTTTACATTTCATCACTGGGTTGAATGATATAATATATAATAGAAGATATATAATAGAAGATAGATAGATAGATAGATAGATAGATAGATAGATAGATAGATAGATAGATAGATAGATAGATAGATTCTTAAATTTGGAATATCTGAGTAATGAACACTACCTACTTTGCTTGACTTTGGATATGACAGTTGACAATTTATTTCATATCTTATTACTTCAAGAAATGCTGGTAGAAATGCTGACTACCATTGTGATATTTCTTTCTTCTCAAGTAATTTTGACAGCATTCTGCCAGTTACCTGTGATAAGCCTTCCTTGTGCATAGCTAGGATTCTATGTCTTAAGCATTTGTCTTCTGCTCTTATTTCTTTCTTCCTTGGGCCATCCCATTTCTAGTACGTAAGGAATTTAAGAGTGTGAATCTTTTGCACAGCGGAACAGCTGCTATAATAATTTTGCTACATTTATTAGAAATGACAGAAATGACATGGGTCATTATGTATTTTGTTGCTCCAGCAATGCTAAAAGTCTTGTATATAGTTATCTGTTGATGTGAAAGAACATGTCTAAGGAAGTGACCAGCCTGAAAGCATTGAGGAATGCTTAAGAAATTTACATCCAGAGGCTATCTAGAATCTGTGAAAGCATAGTTATACATCATTTTTTTAAAAAAATGATCCTTTGGTTATGGCCCTGATGGCGAACCTGTGGCACATATGCCACATATGCCACAGGTGGCACATAGAGCCCTCTCTGCAGGCATGCCAGCAATCGCCCCAGCCCAGCTGCACCACGCATGCATGTGAGCTGGTCTTCAGGTCTCTGCCGCACATGCACGAGATGCTGCGCCCCATTTTGGGCTGGGAAAGCCTCCTCCACCAACCTGGAAGCCAAAATAGAGCATGGGGATGCCGCATGAGCCCCCCCTCCCGTGCCCCATTTTGGGCCTGGAAAGCCTCCTATACCAACCTTGAAGCCAAAACGGGGGGCGGGGGGCCTGGGACACTTGCATGGGGGTCCGGGGCGCATGTGCAGGGAATGCATGCATGTGTGGGTTCGGGGGGCATGCACAGGGAACATGTTCACATGCACGGGACTGGAGCACATGCACAGGTGGGCGCTCGCATTGCATTTTGAGGATTCGTGCACGCACACGTGCATTCACAAGCGCACAATTTGGCCACTTGGCACCAAAAAGGTTAACCATCACTGGCTGATGGCTTCTGAGGGAGATGTTTAATATGGATTACTTGTGCAGCAAATATTTTAAATCAACAGGTACAACCTGTTGGTTCAAAATGTTTGCTGCACAAGTAATCCATATTAAACATCTCCCTCAGAACCTATAAGCAAAAGAATATTTTTTAAAAGAATGCTGCAAAGTATGTTTTCACAGAATAAAAATCATTTCAGTAAGGTTTCAACTTAATAACAAACATTAAATTATCTGAAAAATGAAATGTGAGATCCAGATAATTAGTATTTCCCTTTGTTAAATCTAACTTTTTGAATGCTATACATTCATCAAGTATTTGGATTTATATAATTATATAATGTTTCTGACATACTTAGTTCTGTCGCTGCCTTCATTTTAATCCTCAAGAAAGTTTGGATGGAAATTTGAAATGAAGTTAATAATAACCTATTGCAATTTCTGCTAATAGTGATAAAAAAAAATTCCTGTTAAATCCCAGTAAATACACTGGTGATGTTTTTGCATGCATGTATCTATTCTGTTTTCTAGCCATAGTTGGTGTCCCCGGTCTCTACTCAAAATAGCGAGCAGTCAAAAATACAGTTTCTGAACAATAATTTGTTCCTGCAAAACAGTTTACATGCCTTCATCTCAATAGTAATTTATCACAGTAACCTAACAGAAGACACCACAATTCTGTTGTCCTTGGAATCTTTTGCGAAATATTTTTGTGTAGATACTGAAAAAAAAGTTGTCATCATTTTTCATGCCTGGGTTTTATCTGTAATTTTATAACAGTTGGAAAAATACCGCAATGAAAATATTTGAAATGCCTTTCTGTACGGCATATGAATGCTGGTAGAATGCATTCCTATATCTGAATACCAATGGTCCAGACAACAGTCAGATAAGCAATTTCAGACCAAACGATGCCTACGGAAAACCTTTATTTCAACCTTTATCAGTCTAGTGTCCTCTAGATAAACTGGACTTCATCCTGTCAATTTACAAAGCAGCAGGATTTAAAACATCTGCAGGGAACCAGATAGGAAAAATTATTTTAATCATCTCTGTTTACCTCAGGAAGCTAATTCACAGCTCAGTCATAAGGCTCCAACCATTGACTCCCAGGTTAGAGATGAACACTATGTAAACAAATCGCAACCATCCAGGCTCTCTAAAGGACTCATTAAGTATTGGTTAATTGGAAAAGGCAGGAAGAAGTCTTGGAAAAATACCAACTTTCCTGATACATTTTGACTGCAGTGGGCAGGCAATTAGCTCTTATGGATGACATTCCATTTTTGTCTCATAAATAGTTTTTGTCTCAGTGAGTTTTCCTCCAAGTCAAAAAGAAAACAGAAAAGTTGAATTAAGTATCTAGAGATTACAGAGGTATTGCCAAGCTTAAATGTGACGTCTATAAGAAGGTATTTTAGGATAACAGAATAAAAAAGTTCGAAGGGACCTTGGAGGTCTTCTTGTCCAAGCACCTACTTAGGCAGGAAACCCTATATCATTTCAGACAAATGGTTGTCCAATCTCTTCCTAAAAACTTCCAGTGTTGTAGCATCCACAACTTCTGAAGTAAAGTCATCCCACCAATCAATTGTTCTAACTGTCAGGAAATTTCTTCTTAGTTCTAGATTGCTTCTTTCCTTGATTAGTTTCCACCCATTGCTTTTTATTTATTTATTGTTTATTTATTGGTTCGATTTATAAGCCGCCCTTCTCCGGAGACTCAGGGCAGCTTACAATGCGTTAAGCAATAGCCTTCATACTTTTGTATATACCTGCTTAGTAGGGCTTTCGGGGCCCCCTAAGCAGTGTTCTTTTTTATACAGAATCACCTTATTGCCCCCCCAATCCGGGTCCTCATTTTACCTACCTCGGAAGGATGGAAGGCTGAGTCAACCTTGAGTCTGGTGAGATTTGAACTTGCAGTAATTGCAGGCAGCTGGTGCTACTTAACAGCACTTTAGTCTGCTGTGCCACCAAGGCTCTTTTGTCCTGCCTTCATGCATGAAGGGTATACATGATACCTTTTCAGTCTTATTAGGCATCTGTTCCATACATTTCAAGTTATAAAGTACTGCAATTGGAATCTTTTAAGAATGTAATGCTTTTCCGAGTGCTGAATATTAGATTCAAGACTGGGTTTTTAAGATGGGTTTATTTGAGACTTAATAATATCAAATATGCCCACTTGGTGTGCATTTTGTTTAGATTTGCATTGTTATTTAAATATAAGGTTATCAAGTACAAATAATTTACAATAATAACTCTAATCCCAATTTATACTAGAGTTCTTTTAACTTCTATAATTCTAACAGGAATTTAGACACAGGCATACGACCAGCCTGAATGACCAGTGATGTTCTTGCAAGCCTTGCCAGGAGTAGGTCAGGAAATTTGGATTTATGTACCAACCTGAATCAATCTGATAAATTAGACTTCCTCCCATTGTCTTCCTTAGATGGTCTTTTCATCACTCCTATTTTTATTCATGACTCTCTTACCTTTGCTTTTGACTTTAATGGATTTTTAGAATTGGTAACAAGCTTGGTAAATTTGAGATTTTCCATATACTTTTATTGTACTTGCAAACTTCCAAAATTTGGAAGCGTGACTAAGTTTCTGGGTATTTTCTATAATGCCAATTTGATTTTCTAGATTTCAGTCTTCCAATACTAGTCATCTCTGAGCTCCTAGCCAGTGTTTTTGCCTCTTCTTCCCAGGTACCCACTGCCAATCTCTCTACTTTTTCCAAAAACTTTGAATTCTTCTGCACTATTTCTTCTTCCTAAGCCTGTCCCCTATTGTTTGTATATACAGCATATACATATATCTGTATACATATATACATCAGGGCTGGTATTCACTTACTTTCGCTACCAGTTCACAAATGTGAGCATGCACGCTCGTGCGTAACACCTCTGCACATGCGCAGGACCTTCTGCGCATGCGTAGAGCGTCAAAAACAGGACGTGATGATGTGCAGGTGGGCGGAGCTTCCCGCAGCCACCACTACCGGTTTGCCCGAACCGGATAAAACCAGCTGAATACCACCACTGATATACATATATTCAGGCAGTTTCTCTAAATCAGTAGGCCCATTATTCCTTTCTATGCAGATGTTTCTGGGACCAGCTTGTACATCTCACAAAGGTCGCTTGTTAAATTTGTCTGCCATGTTACAAGGCATCTGAGAACAGAGCTGAGCATAATATCTAGTGTCTGATCAGCTGTTGTGCATCTAATGGCCCAGCATGACAGCAAAACGGATCAGCACTATTGATGAGGCCTGAGGCACTGGAATATACTGCCTGTTAAAAATTTACCACCACTTTACTGCCTGAAACTCATACCCTAGATATAACAATCAGTGTGGCTTCTTACTCTGTTCCCGTATGTTCAGGGCCAGATCATGATGATAAAGCATGTGCAATTATTATTTTTTTTTACTGCATTGACAGGTGTCAGCTAGCAGCCTTGTTAAGGTTTGTGGACTCTCTCAAGAGGAGAGATTAGCAAATAAATCTCCCACCTGACATTATGTGACCAAATTGCAGAATACTTTGCTGATAAAAATAATTAGATTTGTCTTATCCTTGAATCTGCATGGACAGATATGGTAGAAAGGGAAATATATTGCAGAGTTAATAGAGATCCTGTCACTCCAGGTGGGTTCCATGTTCCACTTAGCTTCTTAGGTGGGGATTAGAGATGAGATCCAAGAAGTGATAAATGCCTCATTAAAAGAGAGGTGTTTTTTGACGCTTGAACAGGGCCCTTCTTAACAGGTTCTCTCTCAATCAGACTATTTTTGATTATTGCAATTTGGTATCCAATCTATCCTTTTGGGGAGTCTATTGAGATTTCCACGGTGCTTTATCAACCAGGATGTAGACCTGGGTTGCTCTGAAAACCACCTTGAACCCACAATTATCACATACTGGAAAAACCTGAGAGTTGATAGGTGACAACTGCCAGGAGCATATTACATCAGTGCTCAATGCCTTATTGCTGATAAGTTTGTGACTATAATTCTAGTTCTAGTTTTGACCTACAATGTAATTTTACCTCAAGCAACTGTCAGGGTTCAGAGTAATGCATCCACTGAGAGAAGAACTGTGAGACAGGTAGATTCCTCAAAGAACATCTTTATTGGGCACACCGTATCGGCACAGCTAGTGAAAACCAACTCTAAAAGTTCCAGCGGTTTCCCCTATAATTAAAAGAGCAAATATTTCCTCCCAGGTGTCACCGATCACATTGTCCAATGAAGGTAGCTAGGAAGTTGCTCAGCCACTCCTCTGCCATCTGTTGGGATGACCTTGTTTCCCACAGGAAAACTTTTTTGTTTTTGTTTTTTTTTATTATTTTTTTATTTAAAAAATTATAAATTTTATTAAAACACAAATTTGACGTTTACACAACATATGACATATAAATAGCTCATCCTTTTTAAGCATTGTTTCATAGTGGTTTTCCATCTGATACTTTATACTTCTTCCCCTTTTTCTTAGTCTAATACTCCTTCTTTTTCCCCTCCTTCTCTTTTTCTTCTCTTTTTCCCCCCTCTTTCCCCCTATAAAGATCTATATATTTTGATTATATCTTTACTGTTTTACATTTCTACATTCTTATTATATACATATAAAAAAATTATATACATAATTGCACCACTCAATACATATACTATATATATATATTGTATTTCTGTTCTTTTCTTCTTGTATTTATTTTTCTTCATTAATAGCGTTAAGCCAATTATACCATTTATTCCATATTCTGTAATAGTCTGTCTCTTCTTTTTCTTTAATTTCTTTTGTTATTCTGTCCATCTCAGCGCATTCTAAGATCTTATCTATTAGTTCTTCTTCAGTTGGGATATTTTCCAGTTTCCAATTTTTTGCATATGTTATTCATGCTGCTGTTAAGATATGTAGTATCAAATATTTTATTTCTTTGGGGTATGGTTTTGTAAAGATTCCTAACAGGAATGTTTCTGGTTTCTTTTCTATTTGTTGTTTTGTTATTTGTTCTATCCATTTCTTAATGTTCGACCAAATTTTTTTTGCTGCCGGGCAGCAAACTTTTTTGTTTTGCTAGGTAGCCGGTCTATCTTCTCCCCACCACCATCACTTTCCTTCCCCCTTTCAATGTTTGTGGCAACTATGAGGCAGGAGAACAATGGCATCAGCCAGGTTAGCTTCCGAGTTGACAGCAATCGTGGGGACCATCTTCTTCAGTCAGAATGAACACATCCAGTGGATACATCAGAGGAAATTCCTGTGAGATAAAGACCTGAGGCAAAAAGAGGATGCTTTTCTGTTGTAACATCAACATTGTACAAAAGACTCCTTGTAGTTATTAGGTTTCCATCCTCTCTCGCCCCCCCCCCCGCCCCCATCATTGTCCTTTTAGAATGCAGAAAAGACAAATTATTTCAAAGCACCTTTGGGATTTGAACTTTGTTTTGCTGATATGTTATTCATGTCAGGCTGTGTATTCCATTGTGAAGTATTAATTTAGAATGACAGGTTAAGGCGTGACTGTTACTGAGGTGGTTTCAGCTTTAACCACGGCCATTTTAATGTTTATAGTTACTATGGATACTGTATTATACATATTGTCATATTGTAAGCGTTGTAAATGCTATGTGTTGGTGTTATAAATCATAATGAAATTTGCTGTGTTTAATAATAAACTGTTTGTGATAAAACATTATTATTATTATCATCGTTGCCACAGAATATGAAAACGATGATTACCACCCTCATTGTTCCAAATTACTGGATCCTATGGGAAGACTACTTAACACAATAATACAACTGCATAAGACACAGTGGCTCAGTGGCTAAAACGCTGAGCTTGTCGATCAAAAGGTCGGCAGTTCAGCAGTTCGAATCCCTAGTGCCGCGTAACGAGGTGAGCTCCCGTTACTTGTCCCAGCTTCTGCCAACCTAGCAGTTTGAAAGCACGTAAAAAATGCAAGTAGAAAAATAGGGACCACCTTTGGTGGGAAGGTAACAGCGTTCCATGTGCCTTTGGTGTTTAGTCATGCCGGCCACATGACCACGGAGACGTCTTCGGACAGCGCTGGCTCTTTGGCTTTGAAACGGAAATGAGCACCACCCCCTAGAGTCGGGAACTACTAGCACATATGTGTGAGGGGAACCTTTACCTTTAAGTGTATATATGATTATAATGCATTCGGTTCTTTTCTGTCTCTTTGACCTTTGGTGAGCCATGACAAGAGGACCATCAATTTATTATAGGAGAAAATTGAGAATCCAGTTTTGCTCTTTGGCTCTTAGATAAAAGACCTCAGCCGGCATCTGTTGTGTCTCTATCTACCTATAAACCCTGTTGTTACTAGGGATTTGCACAGTTCCGTTGTTTGAGGGCCCAGATTGAAAACAACGTTTAAAAATACATGTTTTATTTAATATAATTTTATATTAGAAAACTATGGAACATAAAAGAAAAAGGTGAAAAAAAGAAAAAAATATGAAAGAATCAAAGAAAAAGTGTGAGAGAAAAATACATCTAAACATGCAATTTCCGATGTTCACTACAGCAGTTACAAACATGGTAATTATTATTTCCAGTATCCCAAATTACATATCATGGGTCCCTTCTTCCTGCAAAGAAAGGGATTTCCTTTGATCAATAAATCCCAAAAACCAATTTATTTTTATCCATTTTCAGCAAAAAAAAAAGTCCATAAAGGGTTTTCAGTATTTTACAAAGTAATTGTTGCTCCCTCCTTAAAAATATTTGTATGTTTTCTTGTAAGAATTGCTTGTATCAGGTAACTTTTGTGAAAGGGATCATTCAGTGGTGGAATTCAATTCTTTTACTACTGGTTCTGTGGGCGTGGCTTGGTGGGCGTGGTGTGGCTTGGTGGGCGTGGCAGGGGAAGGATATTGCAAAATCTCCATTCCCTCCCCACTCCTGGGGAAAGGATACTGCAAAATCTCCATTCCCTCCCCACTCCTGGAGGAAGGATATTGCAAAATCTCCATTACCTCCCCATTCCTGGGGAAGGATCCTGCAAAATCCCCATTCCCAATACTGGGGGAAGGATATTGCAAAATCTCCATTCCCTCCCCACCCCACTAACCTGCTTTCCAGCTCCATTCTCCTGTGCAGAGCAACAAAAGAAGACCCAGCCAATCAGTGGGGGCCAGTCAGAGGTGGTATTTACCTGTTCTCCAAACCTGCTGAATACTCAAAATTTCTGCTACCGGTTCTCCAGAACCTGGTGAATAGCACCCCTGGGATTATCCATGTCTGTTTATCATTAGATATATCCAATATTTGTGAACCATAGAGCTGTGAGTAGGGAAGGCAGGTGCAAACATCTCTCTTTAATCCTCAGGCATGGAGAGCACTGTTTTCTCTTATCCATCTTTAAAAAATGAATTCCTGTCACCAATTTAGGCAAATATATTCAAGCATAGCTGGAAGACTAATTCATTATTCTGTCACTTTGTAAGTCTAATGGAGCAAGAGCAGCTGTTGCTAAGTCTCTGAATACCTCAGATGGAACTCTTTTGAGTAATAGGATGGCAAAATCAGGAACTCTACACAGTGTACACAATGCCAAATTAATTGGAAAATAGATGGTCTGGAAGTTAAACATACTCTTGTGGCCTGTAAACATTTGTTCTGCATCTAAAATAACTTTGTTATATTTAATTGAATGGATTTCTGTTTCCAGCCCATGAATGAATCTTTAAACATCAATTATTTCATTTAAATAATAATAATAATAATAATAATAATAATAATAATAATAATAATAATAATAATAATAATACCTTGAAGGGTTACATGACATTACTTCTTTGTGCACATTAAGCAAAATGTGATGTGACTTTAATGCCACAATTAGGCTCAGGACAAAAAAATATGTCAGGAAGATGTTGAACAACTTCAGAATGTTCTGGTAGAATAGTTTAAGGCCAATTTAACTTTGTTTCTCCACAGTCTGCTATAACTGACTTATTTCAGTTAATTAGTGGCAGGTCTTATTTTTTTAAAAAGGGAATTATTACTACCAATGTTTCACAACTCCGAATGCAGTATAAAGAAATTAGTATCAGCCAATCTATCTTTATTAATTTGCAACGTTCAGTTGTAAAATCCAAGCAAGAATGTTATATATTTTTCATACTTCCTGTAATGTTGCTTTAGAATCCAAAGGCCTAATAGCCATGTATGAATAAACTTCCACATTAGTTTTAGGCCCATATTAAGGTGTTCTCTGCCTAAGATACCTGAATGAATTTGTTGATAGTGAGACAAAATCTCCTTTGCCATGCACCTCATATTAGAATTCCTCATAGTGGAAGTCAAATTAGTTCTATCCTTGATGTTTATGGTGATTTATTGGATGTACAGTATATGGCTACCCATCTCACATAAACTAATTTTGGGCATTAACACAATAAAAATATCGTTACAAAAACAAAATGAAAAACTGAAAACCCATCAAAAGAATAATGGCCATCAAACATAAGTCAATCAAACAATACTTTCATACAACCACCTCCTGACCAGTGCCAGGATTCAAAAAAATTTACTATCGGTTCTGTGAACTTGGCTTGATGGGCGTGGCTTGGTGGGCGTGGCAGGGGAAGGATACTGCAAAATCTCCATTCCCATCCCACTCCAGGGGAAGGATACTGTAAAATTTCCATTTCCACCCCACTCCAGGGGAAGGATACTATAAAATCCCCATTCCCTCCCCACCCCGCTAACCTGCTTTCCAGCTCCATTCACTCGATCAGCTGGGACTCGGGAGGCAGCGAATAGATTGGGGGCGGGGCCAGTCAAAGGTAGTATTTGCCGATTCTCTGAACTACTCAAAATTTCCACTACCGGTTCGCCAGAACCAGTCAAAACTGGCTGAATACCACCTCTTCTCCTGACCCATGCCTCAAAGTTAAGCCTTCTCTTAAGGATTTTGCAGAAAACAAGGCTAGTCTAACCAGATCTTCCAAAAGAAAGTACTTCTACAGAGAAGGCATGCTTCCTGGGCCCCTCCAAGTTGTTGTGGCCCCGCCCTTTGAGCCTGTCCCATCGGAGGAAGAAAGCTCCAAGCATGAGGAAGAGGAGTCAGCCAGGCCTCCCTCTCCAGGCCCCTCCCCTCTGGCATTGTCTCAGGTGCCGGCCAAGGGAGAGGAGATCAGCAGGGAGACAGCTGGTTCGGATCAGAGTGACGAAGAAACATCATTCCTGGATGCACGCCTCCGAAGGCGTGATAAACGATTGCAGCAGCTTAGGAGGCGTGCTAGGGATTAGAACTGAGTCACTGGACCACACCCCAGAGACTATATAATAGAGGGTAGTGGTCAGGGATCCTTGTGACGAACAAAAGCAAACCTTGGATAGTCACTAAAGCCTCGTCCGGAACTGCTGAGAGAAAGATTTATAGTGTCGGACATTTGGACTCTTGAGTATTTATCTTTCTGTTTTACTGTGCAAATAAAGTCACTTGACGGTGTGTCTATCGCTGCCAAGTGGGAGATAAGACCTGGGTGCGTTCCAAAGTGTTTCCTTAACCCTCGGCTGGCTGTGTTTGTGTGTGTGTGTGTGTGGACGGGGAAAGATCACAAGTGATATTTCTTAATCAACAGGACTTTGACTATTGCCCTTTTGCAGGGTCTCATGGGGTATGTAAATACAACTGGGAAAAAAAGGGGTACTTCAAATAAAGTCCCTGCCATAAAGGGACTTTATGGGTAGCAATGAGCATCTTGAATTATCCTCAAAAGTCTACTGGGAGCTAGTGCAACTCATGAACCAAAGATCTACTATGAGAACACTGATGTACATCTGATGTACATAATTGTTCACACTGTTGCATTCTAGACAAATCGAAGCTTTCCAGTGTTCGTCAAGAATAGACACATGTAGAATATGGAGGTGACAAAGGCCTGAGTTGACGATCTACCTCCTGATCCGGGAATAAGTGCATGCTTTTTAAAAGGCCAATTTTTTTACTATTTGAAAAATAGTGAAAACATTCTTGTTCTGTTAATTTTTTAAAGAGAAATTAGCTTTATTAGCTGATTTTATTAGCTGATTTCATGTATTGAAACTAATAATGTTTTGTCGAAACCGTAGTGGGATAGTTCACACACAGACTAACGCGATTGATCGGTTGATTGATTGATTGATTACACTGGTACTTTCATGCTGTTTCAATCGAGTATACCTAAGTACTTGATTGAAACAATATAATAAGGTCAATCTAGCAAATAATCTGCTTTAATTCATTCTAGTTCTGTAAAATTAGAATAAATATAATTTATTTATATAATAATTATATTTATTATAATAAATATAATAAATAATAGCCCCATATACCTCCTAGGTTTCAAATTATTGGATCCTTATACAAAATGTTTGCTTGAATAACCAACTTTTTAACAACGTACTCAATATTAAGAGGCTGCAATAGAAAAATGGTAACAGCCAAAATGTGTGATTGAAAGAAACATTTGGTTTTAAAAAATGGCCAGAACATATTATTTACTGACCGGATAGAAGTTTTGGTTTTTTAGGGGCGATAGCTTTCTGAAAATGTATCTAGAACTGACACACTTTTCCCCATTTGTGCAGTTCTCATTTTTTCCCCAAAATTTTTAGTTTATTCAAAAAAGATTAAAATACAAAACACCAAAATATTTTTTTAAAAGAAAAGAATACAGCAAAAAAATTAACAAAAAAATGTCTTTAAAAAAACTAACTACCATATTTTTTGGAGTATAAGACACACTTTTTTCCCTTTATACACCGAATGTAGCCCTGTCCACCCACTGGCCCCCACTCTTTGGCCTCTGCCTCATAGCAATTTACCTCCTTGCAGCAAGCAGCAAGAAGAAACATCCCATTTCAGCTTCAGCACAGCCTAATTAGCGCAAGTTGATTGTCGGTTGCATCGACCTCCCGACTCTCAGCTGTTTTAGGCTGCAGGGATTGCCATTGCCTATTGCTTACATGGGCCTCTGCTGCTTGCTGCAAGGAGGTAAATTGCTGGGAGCAAATTTTTTTTCTTGTGCTAATCAAGCTATGATGAAAATGAAAGTAAAGCAGGCTGTTTGCTGTTTGCAAAATTGCTGGGAGGCAGAGGCAGATTTCTTTTTCTACCAAAAAAGGGAGGTGTGTTTTATAGTCCAGAGCGTCTCATAGTCTGAAAAATACGGTAACTAACACACACACACACACACACACACACACACACACACACACATATGCAGGAGAAGACCCGAATAACCAAAGACCTACATACAAACACCCGCGAAAACCTGAGAAAACATATATATATATATATATGTATACATACATAAAGTCCTCCCTAGTTGAATGCTGATTGGTGTAATAAAACAATATTAGTTTCCCACCCCTTGTGAAACAGGCCAAAAAAAAATTCAAACTGTTAAACTATTAAATCTACTTGCAAATTGTTAGCCTGTCATTTAGAAACTATATTAATAACAACATGTTCTCTTGAATGGCTCCTATCCTGCTTTCCTTCAAACAAGCCTTGAAGATGTGTTTGTCCGTCTGGTTCTTCTTAAGCTGTGATAAGTCAAGGTATCCTCTGGGAAGGTGTGGGTGGATCATTTCATCCTGGTTAACCATTGTGCTTTCCCTTCCAAAAACCATTGTTTTGATATTTTTATTGTTGTTTGCCACCGAAAGTCATCTTTATACACTTCACTTTAAAAGAAGAAAGAAAGTGCTACTATTCTATAGCATTCTTAGGACTACAATGAAATTCCCTTCAGGGAAAAAATAATACCTATTTTACCTGAACTACTAACCTTTTCAGTTTCTGTCACTCTTTTCTTTCAGTACAATGCTAAAGGTGTTGGCAGAAAAGGAATTATTGAGAAGTGAACTGACATTATAAATGTCAGAGGTCACAAAAGAGTAAGAAAGAAGCGTGGCTGTTAAAAAAATCAAGTTTATATTTTATCAGGAAATTTTCCTGTCTAGTGCCTTCAAAAAGAACAGTTCAGTTTTTGGTCTGCTTATGGTTTAAGGACTAAACATTTTTTGAAAAAATGAAAACGTTATTTATGTGGATGGTGGAATTCAAATTTTTTTGTACTGGTTCTGTGGGTGTGTCTTGGTGGGCATGGCTTGATGGGTGTGGCAGGGGAAGAATACTGCAAAATTTCCTTTCCCACTCCACTCCAGGGGAAGGATACTGCAAAATCTCATTTCCACTCTACTCCAGGGGAAGGACCCAGATTGTTGCGGGCAAATATGCTATTTAGTATACTGTCTTTGGTGTAAACTGCCCAGAGTCCTCAGAGAGTGGGCGGCATAGAAATATGAAAAATAAATAAATAGATAGATAGATAGATAGATAGATAGATAGATAGATAGATAGATAGATAGATAGTACAAAATCCCCATTCCCACTCCACTTCTGGTGGAAGGATATTGCAAAATTTCCATTCCCACCAGTGGCGGCTTGCTATCGGTTCGGTCCCGGATCGGGTGAACTGGTAGCGGTGGCGGGAGGTTCTGCCCGGACACTTCTGCGCATACGCAGAAGCATTGTGTGTCAGCACATGCGTGCCCATGAGCGAACCAGGAGTGATGGGTTTTGAAGCCCGCCCCTGATTCCCACCCCACTCTGGGGCCAGCCATAGGTGATATTTGCCGATTCTCCGAACTACTCAAAATTTCCACTACTGGTTTTCCAGAACCTGTCAGAACCTGCTGAATAGCACCCCTGATGTGGAAGAAGATTTCTTTCCTAAAAAGAAAATTCTTTCTTCTCAACATAAATATAAGTTTGGCGTTCAGTTGAGGAATTGTGTCTTTCTCTTCATCATTAGAAAATAATAAAGGGTTTACTCCAAACCCTGGCTGGGGAATTATGGGAATTGAAGTCCACACATTTTAAGGGCCCCTATTTTGAAAAACACTGAGATCAAGAACTACAGAGCAAAACGAAGTAAAACCTTAGTTTTAAGATTATATTGCTTTGCTGAATCTATTTGTATTGCTGCCCAGTTTTTTAAAGAGCATTCCCTAAAAAAAATTGAGAGGGCCAATGTCTTTTTGAATGGGCTTTATTGTTAGTTCTGTCAGGGTTCCAAGCAACACACCCAACAAAAGAAAATTCCAAGATTTGAAATTCCTCAGAGCTACTTACTCAAAGCTCAAAAGCTATTTTGATTAATAAATTATTTTACTTAGTTGTATTAGTTTTGTTGTTTTAAGTACATTAAATGTGCTGATTTTATTCTTGCTCTATTGTTAACCAGTTAGAGACATAAATATACTAAATCAACAAAAACAAAAATAATAATATAATACAATAAGTGACTATCATCCACTGCTGCCAATCCATATGCTATGATCAGTTGTATCAGCTCGTGGTCAAAAGTGATTAAGTGGCTTGCAGATTTCAGAGTAAAAGCCTCTTCTTATTTTATGGATAAAATAATAATTGGTTTTCCATACTTTCATTTTAAGTAACAGCTTAAAATATTCTTGTTCAGCTACATCTTGGAAGAATTAGACTTCCTTTAAAATGAATTCTTAAATATTCCACATTGTGTTTATTTAGTCTATTATTTGAATTTATGTTTATTGAATATTATTTTTAATATTTGTTGTGCATCCTTTTGGGCTACTTTAGATAATAAGAAAAAAATAATATCATCCATGACTTGTCAAGCCTCCAAGTAACATGTCCCAAAAATTAAAATCCAAGGCATCCTTCTTCCTTTGTAAATCCATTTATTAGGAACACATTAAATTGGCAAGGACTTAGTGTAATTCCGACTCTGAACCGGATCCGGAATTACACCCAATAAAAGCAAAAGTTTGAGACTTCCCTCCTGAGTCACAATCTCCAATCAATTGTCAGTTCAAACTCATGGGAAAGGAATGTTACCTAGACATAACATTCCCCCTTTATCTTTACAACAGTTTCACAAAACTTTACAAAACTTTCAACAGTTAGAAAGTGGCGAGCCTGAAATGATTTTAAATTCAGTTACTACAAACTTAAAGGCTAATAGAAAAAGAGCACAAAGGCGACAAAAAAAATATGGCTACACATATGTCATCTTCAGAGTTGGCAGGATTATTGAACTGATTGATCACCAATACCTGTAAGTGTTAAGTAATAGGAAAAAGCTTAGCGCCTTGTTATTATGGAAGTCCATTTAAAAAGCAATCACATTTTTTCATGTTACTTTACTGCCATCTAGTGATAGAGGTAAATGTGCTTTTTGTCTTTAAGATCAGTATTTTTATGACTCACCTGTCCAATTATGGCAATGACCGGTTGGGTTTATACACCTTTGTCAATCTGGCCAATTTTGTTCAAAGTTGGACTAACCTGAAGCTGCAGACCCTACCTCCACTTCAGCTGGCTCACAAATACTTTGAACTATTTCCAGAACAAAAGGATCCACTATGGCAGGTAAGACGTGCACTGCAAGAGTCCTGTCATTTTACCTGGTGTAAATTTTAAATTTAACATATTTAATCAGTTCTTAGTGATGGAAAGGATATAATATGTACATGATAAAGAATAAGGTGCTTGACTACAAGTTTTGACTACATCGGTATTAATAGTAATATTGAAACTATGAAAACGTAATACGAAAAAAATGCAATAGTATTCTATGGTTACATCGATCAATCAGAATAGAACTGGAAGGAACCTAGTCCAACCTTATGCTAAAGCAGGAGGCACGAGGCCCGTGATGGCGAACCTATGGAATGGGTGTCATAGGTGGCACGCCCCCTCTGTGGACATGTGAACCATTTTCCCAGTTCACCTCTGCTGTGCATGCACACGCGCCTCCTGCCAGCCAGCTAGTCATCGGGTCTCTGCCGCGCATGCATGGGAGGGCAGGGGGGTTGCGGGGGGCCCACGCATGCATGCACAGGAGGTGGGGCAGGTGCGGGGGGCGCGCGTTAATGCATGGGGGTGGGGCATGTATGGGAGGTGTGCGCGCATATGCGGGGCCAGGGGAGCATGCACGGGGGGGCACATGCGCATTGCATTTTGGGGATTCGGGCATGCACGTGTGCATTTGCGGGTGCATTCGCGCACACATACACGCTCTTTGGGCACTCAGTCCGGAAAAGGTTCGCCATCAGGGCCCTAGACCATTTCAGACAAATGGCTGTCCGGTCTCTTCTTAAGAGCCTCCAGTGATGGTGCACCCACAACATCTGAAGGCAAACTCTTCCGCTGGTTAAGAAGTTTCTCCTTAATTCCAGATAATTTCTCTCCTTGATTAGTTTCTTATCTTGCATTCTGGTGCCTTGGAAAATAAGATTAGCCCCTCTTCTTTGTGGCAGCCCCTCAAATACTGCTATCATGTCACCCCTAGTCCTTCTTAATCATAATAAAAAACGATTTGCCTTATACAAAGTCTTTGAGCTAGGGAAATCTCCATGAATAAAGAGCATTTCAATAGCAGTAAAGGAAACTGTTGGAAAATGTTACTTCAGTCTTCCAAAATATACACAGTCTGGGCACTTTGATATTGCTCCTCTTAGATAACTTGGCCAAAAATGAAAGTTCTAACATATCTAAAAATATACTTTACAGAAAGCAGATATATCAGAAGAACCCACTATATCAGTGATGGCTAAACTTTTCCAGTGCCCAAAGTGAGCATACACGTGTGTGAATGCACGCATGTGCACCCAAACCCCCAAAATACAATAAACGCATACACCCCCCGTGCATGCGGCCCGCTCCCCACGCATGCATGCACGCGCCCCACCGTGCATGTGCCCCCTCCCCGCACATGTGCGGCAGAGACTCGAAGACCAGCTGGGCAGCGGGAGGCGCACACTCATGCGTGGTAAAGCTGAGCTGGGGCGATGGCTCACGTGCCCACAGAGAGGGCGCTGCGTGCCACTTCTGGCACACGTGCCATAGATTCGCCATCACGGCACTATATTATAGATCTTTGTGTAACTCTCAAATACTTTTTTTAAAAATCAAAGCTTTAAATATTACATTTTAATATTTAATATCTTTAATATTAAGACAGTATAATGTAACTCAGTGGGATACTCCTGAATAATCATGTGAGAAAGATAAATATTCTAGTGACATAATAAAAAAAAGTCATGGATTATAGTTAGATTAAAATAAAATAAACCCATATTTTAATTGCAAAGAGATAATATTAATAGCAATGTTCATTTTTTAATTTTTCATAGATTCATCAGTTAAGACTTACTGTTCACTAGATGTATTTGGCTTCTGTATTTTCTTTAGTGCAACATTTGAGTAGTGTCATATAGATTAGTGACCAAAAAACCCCAAAAAACTAATATAAAATTGTTCTTTCTCTCAATTTAGAATCCTTGTGATGACAAACGACACAGAGATATCTGGTCTAAAGAAAAAACTTGTGATCGTTTACCAAAATTCCTGGTTATTGGACCACAAAAAACTGGTAAAAACTTTATATAGGGTGTAAATCAAGAATACAAGCATGTGGGTTCATATGCCAATATCTTTTTCAGGCTGTCATAACTCCATCTCCAAAGACATGTAAAGCCAAAATGTTTGGACTTTTTATTATTATTTTTGAAATTGGATGAGAGCAGCAAAATCTCAATGGATCCCTAAGAGATCCTGAAACTCCAATGAATTCTTGCTGTGCCTCCTTTGGGCTATGGCATGCATGGCAGGGTTCTTGAAATCTCAAGCCATACTGTCCCCTGCTTCTTAAGCAAGAGTCATGGTCTAGGACATGGGTATCAAACTCACGGCATCACGTTAATCGGGGTGGTATTCACTTACTTTCTCTACCAGTTCACAAATGTGAGTGCATGCGCCACCTCCGCGCATGCACAGCGCGTCAAAAACAGGACGTGATGACATCCGGGTGGGTGGGCGAAGCCTCCCACAGCCGCCGCTACCGGTTCACCCGAACTGGATAGAATCACCACTGACGTTGATATCACGTGACATTTTGTGGCATTTTTCGCATTTGTGGAGTTGGGGTGGGTGTGGCCTGCGTGTGAAGTATCCGGCCTGTGGGCCACCAGTTTGACACCCTTGGTCTAGGAGAACCTCCAAATTCTGCACCACCTCATCCAGAAAGAGCATCTCATCCAGAGTCAAAGATGACATATTTCCAGGGCCTGGGGTGGAGGCAAAAAAGACAAACTGCTTCATCTTGTCAGGGTTGAGTGTTGTCCTTTCGTTTCCTTTTAGTGTCTTTGCAATATTTTAAGACAAAAAAAAACAACAACATTAAAGCAATGCACCTTGATTTCTTTTCCCATTCCGATGCTGCTTGAATAAAAATCAAAGAAAACTTAGTCAAAGGAAACTTACTTTTGTTCGGCAAAGAAAGCTTTTTATACATGTTTGTTTTTTTCTTTAAAATACTTTGTTTTGCAAGATCCAGTCTGGGTCGGTCACTGGGACCAGAGCAGTGGTGGGTTGCCCCCGGTTCGCACCGGTTCTATAGAACCGGTAGTAAAACCAGTGGGAGGTTCCGCCCACCAACCCCAACATCATCAAAATGCTTCTGCGGATGTGCAGAAGAGCGGGCACAAGCAAAGCGAGCGCGTGCGCGGCCCTGCTACAAACCAGTAGTAAAGGTAAGTAGAACCCACCCCTAGACCAGAGGTTATCTGGAACCTCTGGTCCCGGTGACCGACCGAGATTGGATCTTGCAACCTTATCCTGGGACACGTATATTTGCCTTCATACTTTGTTTGCTTTCTACTTTGTTTTATTTGCTAGTGTAAATGCGATGATGCTTGCTAAAGGAGCTGTACATGAAATAAGGATCTGGTTGACAGAGTGCAGAAGTTTCATCTCAACTCTTGGACTGTTACTCTTTTTGCAGGCACAACAGCTTTATATTTGTTCCTGATTATGCATCCTTCCATCATTAGTAACTCCCCCAGCCCCAAAACCTTTGAGGAGGTACAGTTCTTTAATAGAAATAACTACCACAGGGGGATTGATTGGTAAGATGGGCTACTAGTATGAATCTAAATCATTCTGTATTATGCACAATACCCATATATACATATATATATATATATATATATATATATATATATATATATATATATATATATATATATTTGTTTTCTCAGGTTTTCGCGGGTGTTTGTATGTAGGTCTTTGATTATTCGGGTCAATTGGAAATGTCTTGGCGACGTTTCGACGAAGTCTCATTCGTCATCTTCAGGCTGGTGTTCTCGGCTTCGTGCTTCCAGGAGCGAAGCACGAAGCCGAGAACACCAGCCTGAAGATGATGAATGAGACTTCGTCGAAACGTCGCCAAGACACTTCCAATTTTACGTGGGAGAAGACCCGAATAATCAAAGACCTACATATATATATATATATATATATATATATATATATATATATATATATATATATGCAGTATGTCTAATGTATGCAACTTAGTGTGAACTGTAAAGTTTTACAGTATGCAACTTAGTGTGAACTTTTACTATTCTTCCAAAAATTCTGTGCGTATAAGGCAGTCCTCAGCAGCAAGTATAATTTTTCCTGTATTCACTTGGAAATTGGAAAATAGCTGTCTAAATGTACAATGTGCTGCATTAATTATGCAAGGACTCGAAAATTAATTAAAAAGTCCGCTGCATATTATTGTGGTGTAAATGCAAATATCTAAACAGTCAAAAAATCTGAATTTTCATAAAGAAGCAATTTTTTATTTATGAAAGCAATATATTGAAATAAGAGTGAAAAGTCTGCTACATTGTTCTTTTTTCTGCATAGAAATTTCTAAATGTTTCCATGATTTCAAATAAATATTTTCTATATGAACTGCAGTTAATGGTATTCCAACTTCATGGATCAACATCTCACTTCTTTTCAAATGGACACACTTGAATCTAGCTTAACCAACTCACTTCTTTTTCCTCTTCTCTGAAATTTCCACACCTTCCCTACACAAAATAATGTTCAATGAACTTAGTGCACTTACTGGAAAATGGAAAGTGGGTTATAGCTTAATAGTGTTTTAAACAAATTACTTTTTATTATATCAAGTCCACTAACATACATAAGTCACATTTCTACAAGACCCATAAAATGAAACTAAATAATGTTACTAAAAAAGAAAACAAATGTTGATATTTTAAAATTTTCATTCTATGGACAAATTCTATACCGTGGACTTTTAACTTTTAATAAGGATAGTTGTAAAGACAATGTGTAAATACTGTTTGAATCAATGCCAAGAGCCCTGGAAACAAATGGAAAGTTTGGTTGTATCATTTCACAGCTGCGATATATGTTACTCATTCTAACTAGATTTGTAAGATGTCAAAGTTCCAACCAGATTTTTAGGTTATGGTGTAAAACCCCTTGCTGTTTCTTTGTCATAAAGATGTCAGAGCTACAGCTGAATTTGACAAGTTTAAATGTAACTCAAACCAAATCACATCCAAATCTCTTAAAGTTAACTTAAGATATAATGCTTTCTATTCAGAAAATATTTAGAAAATAAGGAAATGGTGGCTCAGTGGCTAAGACGCTGAGCATGTCAATCAAAAGGTCGACAGTTCAGCGGTTCCAATCCCTAGTGCCGCTTAACGGGGTGAGCTCCCGTTACTTATCCCAGCTTCTGCCAACCTAGCAGTTTGAAAGCACGTAAAAAATGCAAGTAGAAAAATAGGGACCACCTTTGGTGGGAAGGTAACAGTGTTCCGTGCACTTTTGCCGTTTAGTCATGCTGGCCACATGACCATGGAGACGTCTTCGGACAGCGCTGGCTCTTTGGCTTTGAATCAGAGATGAGCACCGCCCCCTAGAGTTGGGAACGACTAGCACATACGTGTGAGAGGAACCTTAACCTTTACCTTTATTTAGAAAATACAATTAGGCAGAATGAAAATCAGTTGATAATCTATTTATAATTGGTTTCACATATATAGAAGTTAGCAAAAATGATATGCTTTGCTAGGAAAATAGCTTTAATATGCCCAGCATAACTTTTTTTTCCCCATATAATGCTGTACTAAAATATTTTTCATGTTTTGTAGGTATATGGAATTTTTTCCTACACCGTCCAATGTAACCACTGATTTTCTCTTTGAGAAGAGTGCCAATTATTTTCATTCTGAAGACACTCCTAAACGAGTTGCTTCATTAATTCCTAAGGCAAAAATCATAACTATTCTCATTGATCCATCAGATCGAGCGTATTCCTGGTATCAGGTATACATTTTAACAAAATGCAGATTCTAAATGTATGTATGATAATTTGCTTCTGTTATTCATTGCGTACCACAATTGCAGTCAGACGTATGGATCATTATTGACAAGTCCATAATTGATAGACTTAAAAACTGTCAATGAAAGCTTTCTGATCCCTTCTTTAATTGTAATTCAGATGTTTATTGGGCAGTAAGTCATCTCACTGAGAACTGACTGCTACAGTTTAAGAATAAACATATGCTTAGCAAGCAGAAGTCAATAATTTTTTAAAAACATGAAGCAAGAGAAAGCTTTTAAGACATAAAAGATTCTATCAAACAATAAAAAGTCTTATCAAATGAAATAATCAAATTGTTTTCATTTTTTAATTTTTTATTCAAAAATTAAAATACAAAAAAATAATAATAATAACCAGAATCGATCTTCCAGATTGTTATGCTTGAAAACATTCAAACAAATATTATGAGTGTTATATTTTATATACTTTTGCTTCTGTCCTCTTATATAATGGTTAATCTTATATAACCTTGTTTGTATTAAATCCAGCAAAATGCTTTCTTCATATTTGGCCTTGAATTAAAGAGGTACAATAGTTGCGTGGAAGGCGAATATTCAGAAAGGAAGACTATTCTGAACTTAAACTAACATTGCTTTACAGTTGACTTCCTTAAATTTGTTTTTCAGCACCAAAGATTTCACAAAGACCCAGCTGCTCTAAAATTTACATTTTATCAAGTGATCACTGCAGGACACCATGCTTCATCAGAACTTAAGATGTTGCAGAAGAAATGTCTGATACCTGGATGGTATGCCATTCATCTGGAAAGATGGTTAACATATTTCCCACCTTATCAGGTAAACAGTATCACATTTCAAACTATTCAGAATCTAATGAGTAGGCAGGATTTTTAGTGCTCACAGGTTGCTGTTGTTTTGTTTTTCTGGGCCAAAACAATAAATTGCCTCAACAAAACTTCACCTGCAAATTGTTATTTCAGAGTTTAGGGAGTATTAAGCATTCCAGAGACTGCAGCTGGTCTAAACATGGCCCAACCATGATGTATTCCATTCCCTTTTTTTTAATTATTCTATTCCATTATGTGGAACATTACTCCTCATGAATTTCCATATATGTGTAGATTATCCAAAACATGAATTGTCCACAACGTTGCCCTTGTGCAACCTGTATATTCCTTGGCATAACAGACTCAATTTTCCTTCTCATTTTTAAAGAAAACTTTGTCCTTATCTAATTCTTTTTAAAGCCTAGCTGTTTCAAGCAGGGCCAGCTTAATTAGGGTTTATGCTTTAGGACAGGGGTCTCCAACCCCCAGTCCATGGACCAGCACCAGTCCGCAGCATGCCAGAAACAGGGCCGTGCAAACAAGTGAAGCCCCATCCGCAGGATGTAGACAGCACACAAAAGCACGTCCCTTCCGGTCCGTGGAAAAACTTCTCTCCACGGAACCAATCCCTGCTGCCCAAAAGGTTGGAGGTCACTGCTTTAGGACACTACTAGCAATTCTTCATTGTTGTCATCCTATAGCTTCCACCTAAGACAGTATCTGGCTCACACAGTACATATCCTATTGTCCGTTAACTAATGTAGACTTGAAAATGATGTTTGATCCAGGGGTGAAATTCACCAGGTTCTGACAGGTTCTGGAGAACCGTTAGCGGAAATTTTGAGTAGTTCGGAGAACCAGCAAATACCACCTCTGGCTGGCCCCAGAGTGGGGTGGGAATGGAAATTTTGCAATATTTTTCCCTCAGGAGTGGGGAGCGAATGGGGATTTTGCAATATCCTTTCCCTGGAGTGGGGTGGGAATGGAGATTTTGCAGTATCCTTCCCATGCCACGCCCACCAAGCTACATCACACCCACCAAGCCACGCCCACAGAACCGGTAGTAAAAAATATGGATTTCACCACTGCCCACATTGGTTTCCTAGACTTAAGCCTGAGGAAAGGTTAGAAAGTCTAATATTTTATGTATTGGAAGATAAGCACATTTTAATAGTTTGCTTAAAAGAATTCAGTTTTGAAACTTGCATATACATTTTTCAAGGCAAATCACATTTAATTTCTTACTGATCAATTTGGTGTTTCTAGAAACCTCATTTTATTTCTCAGTCACCATTGGTGTATCAAGAAGCTTACAATTCAGATCAATTTCATGTAACGAAATGAACATTAATGAAACTTCAAATCATTAAAATTGATGATAAATATGAAGGGATTTAAATTTATTCAATTTGTACATCCCTTCCTTTATAAAACTTGAAAATGAGTTTCAAGTTGTTTATACAATCTTGAATTCAGAATTGATTGTTAATTTTCTTTCTCTTTTCTTTTCTTTTCTTTTCTTTTCTTTTCTTTTCTTTTCTTTTCTTTTCTTTTCTTTTCTTTTCTTTTCTTTTCTTTTCTTTTCTTTCCAGTTACTAATTATCGATGGACAGCAGTTGAGAAATGACCCAGCTATAGTAATGGAAGAAGTGCAGAAGTTTCTGGGAGTTTCTCCTCATTATAATTATTCAGAAGCTCTAACGTGAGTTAATTTGTTGATTTAACATATTATATACAATTAAATTCAGTAGTGGTTTTCACTTACCTTCGCTACCGGTTTGGAACTGTGAGCGCACACGGCGCTTCTGCACATGCACAGAACCTTTTGCGCATGCAAAACCGTGGTGACATCCGGGCAGGTGGGCAGAGCCTCCCACCGCCACCGCTACCAGTTTGCCCAAACCAGGGCGAACCGGTAGAAACCCACCACTGATTAAATTGTACAGAATAAATATTTTTGAGAACAAAGCAACTCATACAATTGTAACTTGGCTTGATAAATCAAAATATGCATAAATATTATATCACTTCATGTAAGCTATTGAATCAGGCAGTCTATCATCAATACTTATTTGTCCAAACTAAGAAATTGGGGTTACTAAATTTGGAAGAAAGAAGAAACCATGATTAGAAATATTCTTCTTTACTTGTGGTTTCTAAAAAGGAATAATAAAAGAGCAATCTACATGGCTACATATACAAATGAAAACATACCTTTGTCAAATATCCTATTTAAAAGCCATAGTATAATTATTTCTTTATTTCTTCTGTCAAACATTTTTTTAAAAAAAACCTTTGTCCCAAAAAGTTACTGTGTTTCCCTGAAAATAAGACCCTGTCTTATATTTTTTTTAACCCCGAAATAAGCGCTTGGCCTTATTTTCGGGGAGGTCTTAATTATTTTGGGGCATGTGGAGCAAGATGGGGCTCCTTTTGCCGTCTTACCTGATTTCCAGCTCTGCATTTAAATATTTTCAGGGAGGGCTTATTTTCAGGGGAGGCTTATTTTAGCGCATGCGCTCAAAAGCCTGATTGGGCTTATTATCGGGGGATGTCTTATTTTTGAGGAAACAGGGTATACATCTAAAATCTTTCTTAGAAGTACATTCTTAAGGAAACAATATTAATATATTAATTAATGAATGACAAATTATTATGATTAATAATAACGAGTACTGGTATATTATTAATTTGATAATATCAGCATTTTATTTTGGGATTTACTCAAATACTATTCCATTAAACGAGAACAACACTAGCAACTATTCACCACCACTGAATTTCCATAAATCTTCCTTTAAAAGGAATATAGTGGACTATTTCAGAGATAGAGGAAGGACTATATCCCGTAAACTGGTTCTGCTTTTAAACTGGCAAACAGAATGACATCCTTTTTTCCACTTACAGCAAAAGAATTTTCATCCAAAAGCAAAAAGAACCAAAACTCATTTTCTTTTCTTTTGATAGAAAAACACAACGCTAGCCTCATTCACATGGCATCCAGTGGGTCTACAATAAATAATTACACACAGAGACCATTTGAACTTAAAAGATTTATTCACCTGCCCTTAAAATGAGATTGATAACCTTGGTCTGTGTCTTTGTTTGGGTTCTCATAAGAAGGACTTAGAATAATATGGCGTCCATTCCTAGCTCTATTTCATGTCTCTGAGGCAACTGTGGGTTTTTTTGTTTGTTTTGTTTTGTTGCAGCATGTATAGAAAATTGATTTTATTTACTGAGAAATAAAGATGATTTTAAAGAGAAAATAGATCAAATTCACTTCTAGAGCAGTCCTGTTCAGCTTCCTACTTCTTTTTCTTCAGAGCTCTTGACCTGAAATACTGTGGATTATTTCCAACGGCATCTAACTCCAGTGCTGGGTTTTTGTTTTTTTTCTTATGCAAAACCATTTGTTAAAATGTTTCCATTTAAAACAACTCATTTTTTTCAAAACCTCTTCTTTCATTCCAGCACTTTTACTTTTTTGAATTATTTTAGCCTTAAAGGTAAAAGTAAAGGTTCCCCTTGCACATATGTGCTAGTCGTTCCCGACTCTAGGGGGCGGTGCTCATCTCTGTTTCAAAGCTGAAGAGCCAGTACTGTCTGAAGACATCTCTGTGGTCATGTGGCCAGCATGACTAAACGCCAAAGGCGCACTGAACGCTGTTACCTTCCCACCAAAGGTGGCCCCTATTTTTCTATTTGCATTTTTTACATGTTTTCAAACTGCTAGGTTGGCAGAAGCTGGGACAATAACAGGAGCTTATCCCGTTACGCGGCACTAGGGATTTGAACCACTGAACTGCTGACCTTTCGATCGACAAGCTCAGCGTCTTATCCACTGAGCCATCGCATCCCTTGTTTTAGCCTTAGATATCCTTATTTCAGTTTATAAGCTAGCAAATAACCAACAAATTTTGTTGAAACCAATGACACCAAATGTGATGCAAGTTTGTTACAAATATAATCCATACAATGAAGTAGTATAAACTTAGAACATGCAGTGATTGTCCTAAGCATCCCACTGTTGTGTTTGTGAGTAGGCAAAGACAATTTATTACTTACTCCTTTCCGGAAATGTGCCTATCGTTGACTTAGTACAATATGCAAATGAAGCCAATACTGTATATGATATCAAATCCCATGTTGGGATTTGATATCATATAACATGATATCATATAACATGATTATCATTGTTATGTATTATCAATAGATTATCATGACAATCATTGGTATATATGCATAAATGTGAATGTTAGGAAAATTTTATGCATCACAACTATACTTTATGTATGGAAGGTAGAAATACATAAACCTAATCCATATGTATGTATTTTAATTCGTAAAATCTAATTTTCTTGACTTGGAAAATGCTGAGAACTAATAACATGGTCTGTCTTCTATATGCCAAACTTTTTTGATTAAGAAATTTTAAAATATATTCTCTATAACTTTTTATATATTCTTTATAACTCTGTTACACTGTGCCAAATTGGAAGAATAGTGAGTCAGATTATTAATCTGCTTTGGGCTTGCAAGAACTTTCTGGCAAATAAAAAATATATATTCTACCCTGGAGATTCCAGATACTAAACCTGAAATGTGAAAATCATATGCTCATTCGTTTATATTTCGCCTCATTTGATTTCTCTTGTGAGTGATAGTCTTTTTACAGCTCTTCTACTTTTTTGTTTGTTTCTTCTGTCAAATATATTCTGGAGCTCCATTAAAAAATATAAATGAAGAGTAATAATAATAATGTCCTTCCTATAGGACAGAACAAGATAGTGGCTGGCTGAATTAATGGCTCCAGTCATGTTAATTCCATCTGGAGCAGGGGTAAAATCCAGCAGGTTCTGAAAGGTTCTGGAGAACCGGTAGCGGAAATTTTGAGTAGTTCAGAGAACCGGCAAATACCACCTCTGGCTGGCCCCAGAGTGGGGTGGGAATGGAGATTTTGCAATATCCTTCCCCCAGAAGTGGGGTGGGAATGGAGACTTTGCAGTATCCTTCCCCTGGAGTGCAGTGGGAATGGAGATTTTGCAGTGTCCTTCCCCTGGAGTGGGGTGGGGATGGAAATTTTGTGTATCCTTCCCCTGTCACGCCCACCAAGCCACACAGAACTGGTAGTAAAAAACACACCAAGCCCACAGAACTGGTAGTAAAAAAATTTAAATTCCATCACTAATCTGGAGGTCATATAGACAAGGTTATGCAGACAAGGCTATAAAAGGTGTTGACATTTTATTACCTAACTAGAAAATGAAGAGCATTTATTGAGTTTAAATGTAGTATATGTTTCAGGTTTGATTCACACAAAGGTTTTTGGTGTCAACTTCTGGAAGAAGGAAAAACAAAATGTCTTGGAAAGAGCAAAGGGAGAAAATACCCTCCAATGGACTCTGAGGTAATCTCTTATTTTAGATGTACTATGGATAAAGTCTACTACTTAGTGATACAACAAATTTTATGGGGGAAAGAACTTTGCCCTTTAAGTTTTTGGCAATTAAAAATGTGTTACTGGTAGTGGATTGTGCCCGTTTATGACACAATCATGTATGGATTGTCATTAAAAATTACTTAGTATTTAGGCAAGATAATTAATTTTATCTGATCTCACTCGCTAATCAGGCATAATCTCCTATTCATTCTACTGTGGCTGATTGCATCTATATTTATTTTGTGAAAAAATGAAGAAGATTCAAAGAAATCTGTAAATTAAGAGGCTTTCCTATAACCCAGAAAGTCAAACCGTTCAGTGTTAAAATATATTAGCTGGACTAGCTGAAAAGTTGTGCTTAGAAAAATTATTGATTTCATGGATTTATTTCATTTTTACCCTGCCATAACCCCACAAGATGCTTGGCAGATTTAATATATATTTAACATACTCATACTAGAGCATTGAGCATAGAAATATTTTTTTAAAAAATGGGTTGAAAATCAATGATCAGTTGTTTGGGAAGGGGATGTACTAAGCCTGAATTTCATGCTTCTTCTTGAACAGCTCATAAGTCAACTGTCATGTTTTTAAAAAGCCACAAATCTGCAACCTAGATAGTGAAATCAAAAGGGAAATTGTGTATACTTTCCCATCTTTCTTCCTGGTGTGCAATCTCCCCTAGATCGATAAGAATATTTGTGTGTTCATTAGTTCTTCTATTAATATTTATTTATAAAAATGATTTATGCAACAAGAAAATACCATATTTTTCAGAGTATAAGACACACTTTTTCCCTCCCTAAAAGAGGGTGAAAATTTGGGTGTGTCTTATACACCGAATGTAGCTCTGCCCACCTGCCAGACCCTACCTTTTGGCCTCTGCCTCCCAGCAATTTGCCTCCTTGCAGCAAATAGCGCGTTTCAGCTTCAGCTTCAGCACAGCCTGATTAACACAAGTAGCTGATTGTTGGTTGGATCGGACTCCGGACCATCAGCTGTTTCAGGCTGCAGGGATTGCCATTGCCTAGTGCCACCTCCGCATGCCCCATTTTCGTCCTTTGCTGTTTGCTGCAAGGAGGCAAATTGCTGTGAGGCAGAGGCAGATTTTTTTTTTTGTGCTAATCAGGCTGTGCTGAAAATGAAACTGAAACAGGCTGTTTGCTGCAAGGAGGCAAATTGCTGGGAGGCAGAGGCAGAGGCAGTTTTTTTTTCTTGTTTTCCTCCCCAAAAAAGGTGTGTCTTATAGTGCAGAACATCTTATACTCCGAAAAATATGGTATATTTTTCAGATTCAAATAAGTGAAAAAGTAGAAGTATAAATAAGGCAACTGCATTATTTCCCTAAATAAAATGTCAGCTTTTGTATCCACCAGTGCAGGGTTTTTCTGTCAAATTACTACAGAGATCACAATGTGGAACTATCAAAACTTCTACACAAATTGGGACAACCGTTGCCATCGTGGCTGAGACAGGAGTTGCAAAAAGTGAGATAGCACAAGACTCTTCTTGACTTAAAATACGAACAAACTTAAGTTTCCAGGAAACTTTATCGGAACTAAGGCTCTTCAACTTGAAAAAAAGGATTGAGATTTATGTGATATATTGTCAACTGGATTCTAAAAAATTGTATGTGTTTATCTCTGACAGTACATGGGTTTCATAACAATGTAAGGATAGGTGGATGTAGCTCAAAGCTTAATCTATCATGGCCTTCAGATCTGTCAGAAATATGAAAATGCATCATGTAACTCCTATTCAATGCAATGGGGTTGGTAAGTGGATTGTGTTTAGAGACCACTCTATGGCATCAAGTTTCAAATGTTTGGGTTAAAACTTCAAGAAGAAGATCTATATAATGTTCCAAAACCAGAACAAATATTTACAATTTTATATAGTTTATTCCTATCACTTTAATAATATCGTGTGTGTCTCTCTCATGCTGATTTTGTAAATTACCTCCTCTGCTCAGTTTTCAAATAATTGAATTACACTGGTGACTTTTTTTTAAAGGTAACAAAAATGTAGCACAAAATGCCAAGCCTACTCCCACTTCACAGTTCTGGTTTAGAAACATAGAACTGGATTTTAAATCAGTGAATGTGGAGTAAGAATATATATTATTTTAAAAAGTAAGGATTCCTCCCAATTGGCCTAAATTCTGGGAATAGCATCAGCACAATATAGAAGCAGTTTGCCATTGCCTTCTTCCAGAACTGTTTTATGAATCCTCAGTTTAAGTGACACTGCTTAATTATTGAGATCAGCCAATGAGCAATTATTAGCAAGTAAGAATTACCATTACTGGAATATGCATATATTAGAATTCATTTTATCTGTTCATTGTGTCATCAGATTTGGGAGTTTTCATAAATGTGAAGATTTCTAGAAGAGATGGACAGGTGCCTTAACTCAGCTGCTATGCTATATCAGGGGAAAAACTATACAGTATATCCATCTAGATATGGATCCGGAAAAATGCTAGATACAGACAGGAGTGTTCCTAGGCCTGCTGTCTCATTCCGTTGTCCTTTGGGAGATTTGTGGCTTCAGCAATTGGAGGAACATTACTGTTTTGTAATATAAATGATTTACCTATTAAAACCAAGAGCTTATAGGATGCTAACATGCCCACAGTTCCCTCGTGTCACCAGCTTTTTATACAGCTGTTTATGCACAGAGTTTCCCACAGTCCTGACTGACAGCAAGAAAACAGAATATGTTCTCAAACCACTGTCAACAGAGCGTTGAGGAAATCATGGTTCCATTAGAAGCACTGAGACATTTAAAACCACAATAAAATTATATTGATTTAAGTATGCAGTTGCTTCTACACACTCTTTCTCGCTTGTATCCCACCCAGGGGTGGTATCACTTACCTTCGTTACCACTTGCATGCGCCACCTCTGCACATGCGCAGGGCCTTCCGCGCTTGCGCAGAGCGTCAAAAAGGGGATGTGATGATATCCGGGCAGGTGGGCGGAGCCTCCCACAGCCACCGCTACCGGTTCTCCCAAACCGGATAGAACCAGCTGAATACCACCACTGATCCCACCCCCTCTACTTCCCTAAATACTATTCAACTAGGTAGGTTGGTAAACAGTCGTTGGAAAAATAGACGCTGCAATGTTTTCATCCAGAACCAGTCAAAAGCTGGTGGGCCTCAGAATTCCTTTATCTTCCACAAAGTTTCACCGATTCATAAATTTGGCAGCTGTGGATAGGATTAAGGTTTCCAGATGGAATTAAGGCTTTCTGGTTTTTTCCCACACAGACACACAGATAATATTATATATGCTAAAAATGGATGCGCTAAGCTAGGCGTTAATCAGGTAATCATCCAAGCAGGCCTTTGATTGTGAAATATCATAGAACTCCCAAACTCCAACCTCTGCCATATCTAGACACTAAGAAAATATTTAGATCACAATTTAAAAGAAAAATCTCAAGAGAAAGAAGATAAAAACCGAACTCGTTTATGCCTGGGGAAAGTATTGGACATAACCCACCCTATTGTTGATGCTTAATTGATGCTCTTCAAGCAAATAAAAGCTAATAAAGCAAATAAAAATATATTTAAACAATTAATGTGCTGCTGTTGTCTTTGAAAGCAATATGCACAGTTTTAAAGATGTGACGAAATGTTGGCTTGAGTTAAGTAGTGACGATCAATGTTTTAGAAGACTACGAAGAGTAAATCTAAATACTATTATAAGCCAATTTTACCTTACTACCAACTGCCCCATGATGCCTCATATCCAAAAAATATGGTCAGTATTGGTTGAATGTAAGCTAAAATATATACTTGGAATAAAAACATTGCTGTGTTCTATTGAAATCCATATGGTTAATTAAATATCCAAAACGTTGCCCAGCCAAAGGTAACATTCTCTTAGTTTAAATATTCTTTAAAAAGAATTCAAATTGGTGTAAATTGAAAGACATTCCACACTTTAGGGGAAAATACTCTTTAATAAAAATTATTTAAAAATAAAAAACCTTTACGGAGTAGGAAGCTCCTTTAGCTTTAGCCCAATTTCAATCAATTATTGGAAGTCAGCACTTTAATACGATGTACAAGTTTTTCTACTGTACCTCTCTCATTACCTTTTGTGAACAAATGTAAAATTGTTCTTGGACATGTTTGCACTCTCCTGTTCATTTGTGAAAAGATTTTTTGCTGAAGAGTGATTCACTTCGTCCTTTATAGAGGTGCAGTCTTCTGCACAATATGGTAGAACTGCAGAGAAATTTTATGTGTTTTTTTTTTCCTTTTGTGGTATCTGAATAATGGGATCTCATTAGCTGAATGTCTGCATAAAGCAGAGAATATATCAAAAACAGTGTTTCTTTCAACTGACCCCTTCCAGATATGGGCTAAGAAATTTTGGGTCTTTAATTTAATACATCTAGAAGTATGGGGAAAGACTACCCTAAAATATTAAGTTGCTAAAGAATTACTCTGTAATATGCAGTGGTTCTGTGACAGAGGTTTCTGAATAAACACTGCAATGTGAGTCAGTATTCTGTAAATTTTGGTCTTAAAGCATTCAAAAAAATCACATAAGCATCTAATATCTTGAGACTTCATGCCAATGTATGCATATGTCCCTGTATGTGTATACCTATAAAAGCAGAGACATACATATATTTCACAGATCCTTCACAGGAATTTACAGAATAATACTGATGTGACTTGAGTTGGCTGTAAGAAACAGGTGAAAATAAAACTCAATTTTAAAACTATCTGTAGGATAGTTAAAGGGGGAGTCAGGTGACAGAAATAGAAACACAGATATTAATCACATATTCCAAGAAAATTGTGTATGTTTCTATTGCAATATTTGCCCAATTCTGCACATGAGAAAACTATTATTAATATATTGTACAGATTATACTTTATTATTGCTAAAATGTGAAGCTTCCTCAGGAAGAATTTTAAAAAAAAAGATATTTCAGTGTTGATAGATGTAATATTCTTCTCATTCACATTGAATGAAAATCTATGGAAATGTATTTCTCAAAATTTTTAAAATAAAATAAAACTGGACATTATTCTGCTGGCGTCATGATTTCTGCAGCACACCAATAAATTAAGAATTGTTTTAGGTTTGCTAAAGTTGCACATGCATTCCATTACAATAAAAGTTGGCACGCCACATAGTTAAAAGTGATATTAGCTTCATAAAGGAAGTGACCACTGCACAATAGTAGTAGATATGCTTATACTGAGAGGCATATATCGGATTGTAAAGTTATACTTTTGCTTTATAACTCATATTTAATTTATCATATTTAAATGATTTTAAGGTCATAAATACTTGCATATGTCTAACATTTTTAGGTCATAGAAATCCTCGCCTTAGTGATGAAGAAATGTCACTCTAATTTCTACCTGATATTTAACCCACTTTATGAACATTTAGTGATGTTGGCAGTTCATCTCTAGGAAAATTATATTCTTTTCTTGGAAACTTGGGAAAATGACTGTTTTAAGGCATGGTCCAAAACATCTAGTTCTATTTCCTGTATAAATCCAGGAATACGTTTTCTCATTTTCATGCAAACATATAATCTATATATATATAAAAGCCAAATACCAACTCCCTCATCACGAAATCTCCAGAATGGTGAAGCCTACAAACTTGAAATTTGACACATATGTTCCTCTTGGCTTCTAGGTGCTCGCTAAGAAAGGACTTTTCAAAATGACCATCACATCATTAGTATTTCATATACAGTATTATATTCACACGCTCTGACGCTAAGGAGTTACACGTTCTACTCCCCCTCCCCACCTGAAAAGAACTCTGTCCCAACTGCCAGTTGCCTTATATTAATATGCTCTGATGCTATCACTTCACTAAACCAGGCATGGACGTGGCCAGCACGTGACTCATCCGGCCTGCGGGCTGGGACATTCTACTCCCCCTCCCCCTCTGTTCCAACCACCAGTTGCCTTATATTAACACGCTCTGGTGCTACGGAGTTACACATTCTATATTAAGTTTCAGCTTTAAGTGTCAATTTATCACACCCAATCACATAGTTTCATAGGGAAACACGGGTGTCCAGCTAGTACTAGATAAAAAGTTTATCAGAAAGTTAAATCTTTCTGATTATAGGGCTCGTGTTGAATTTTATATTTTATCCAGAAACAAAGAATCATTCTGTGTCGTTAACCTGCATAGATTTTAAAACAGACTATTGTTGTTTTAATGTATATAATGCAAATATTTTATGAAGTCTGCAGGGAAGCAAAAAGTATTATAAAAAATTATTACTCAAGTGCATGCAAATGTAGCTGACAATTAAAGTATTTTAACTCAGATCTGCCCCTTGATCAGCAGAAAAAAAGGTATACATTTTGTCACTAGTTAATTATGTCATCCATTATTCATTGCAATTTATGGAGCAGCAAGAGAATCCATGTTGGTTTATGGAAGATAAACAAAGGCTAAAAATAGTAAGAGATATTCTTTCTCAACCTGGTTCCCTCCAGATGGGTCAGCCTAGTAGTTCCATCACTCTTGGACAACTTGCTAGCCATTAATCAAACACAAGAGTAGTGAATAACCATTGCAATCTTTTGAACAAACACATCAATTGCAAGCCCAATCTAATCTTTAAATTTCTGATTCCAATAAAAAATAGTCCTCAATTTACAATTACAATTGGGATCACATTGCTAAAGCAAGGCAGTGAGTCATACGCAATTTCGCAACCTTTCATGCCATGGTTTGTTTGTTTGTTTATTTAGTCGAGTACATATTAGATAATATATATAAGTATAAGCAGGAATTGAATACATAAAAAGAATACAATTAAAGGGAACATTAGACAGGGATGTTGGTGTACTTATGCATGCCCCTTTACAGACCTCTTAGGAATGGGGTGAGGTCAACAGTAGACAGTCTAAGGTTAAAGTTATGGGGGTTTTGGGATGAGACCCAGAGTCTGGTAGGCATTAACAACTCTGTTACTGAAGTCATATTTTGTTAAGTGAATCATACGGTTGTTAAATGAATCCAGTTTCCTCTATTTGCTTTGTTAGAAGCTACCTGAGAAGGCCACAAATAGCAATCAGGTGACTCTGGATTGGTGCAATTTGTGTAAGTACATGCTGGTTGCTAAGCACCCAAATTTTGATCATGTCACTGAGACTGGTAAGTCATTTATTTATTTATTTGCTGTTTTTTGCTGCTGTAACTTTGAACTGTTGCTGAATGAATGGTTGTTAACTTATGGAATTCTTTTCATAAGTAATATATCTTTAAAAACTGGAGAGTTATTAGATATATTGAGAATACATATGCACAGGCAGATTTTTCTGTCTACCATTTCAGAAATAGGGTGATGGATGTCTTGAAGTCAGGACTGTCTTCTGTGACAAAGTTGGTATTTACCAAAATTTAAGCATACCTATGGTATTTGACATGATGGTACCTTCCTTCAGGGTCAAGGGTCTCCAAACTTGGCAACTTCAACTCCCAGAATTCCTCAGCCAGCATTTTTTTTCAAGTTATTCTTTAAAATGGAGGCTACCGTTTTAATGTCATGTTAAAAAGTGACTCCTCTCCCCCACAATCCTACATAGCAGGGGTCTCCAACCTTGGCAACTTTAACACTTGTGGACTTCTTGTGGACTTGTGGACAGCTGGCTGAGGAATTCTGGGAGTTGAAGTCCTCAAGTCTTAAAGTTGCCAAGTTTGGAGACCCCTGCTCCAGGTGAAGTTATTTTTGTTCTGGACAAAATTAAATCCTGTCTATAGTAAATTCACATTTAGTTTTATTGTCAACCCATAAATATATCTTCCTTTTCTATAAATACAGTTACCTGATAATAGTCACCCCATCCTTTTCATTTTTTTTAAAAAAAGTGTCTCCTTTTTGCCTGCATGTTGATGTAATATAATCAATTCCCTGCCTTTCAATTCAGTAAAAAAATTTAAAAGAACATTTAGAATAAAAGACCAGGAAGAATTTAATAATAACAAAACAAACAAACTTCAGTGCATTACAAACTTGAGGGAAAATGCATGGTTTATAGCCTGATGTTACTTGCCAGAGGTGGCATCGTTATTTTTTTCCGGGAAGGATTTACGGTAATATAAGGCCCCCTTTTCAATATTCATTCCCCTATCATTAATTAATCATCAAAGGCTAGATCAATAAGAAAATTATCTTTTTATAATTAAGATAAATCATGTGACACCAGAAGTTCTGACAGATACCAGGGACCCAGACAATAATGGGAGATTTGAAATTTAAAAAAAAATCTAAATTGCCTTTGGCAAACCATAGAAAAACCATAATAGTGCTTGTATTCTGCTTATTAGATTTCCATTAGTGATCCGGTTGGCCACTATGAGAACAGAAATGCTGAATGTGATAGATTTTTTTAATCTGACATAAATGATGGTTCTGAACTAATCTAACCCTGTAACATGGATATATTTCAAGTTGTTCATTCCACTTAATTATCAAGACCTTCCAGTTACCAGATCTCTTGAAATCTGTGACATTAATATAACACATTAAAGAAGTTCCTACCAATCAAAGTCAGCAACAAGGAGACAGAGGAAAAGAGATAATAAACTTTAAAGCGTTACAATAGCCCAGGCGGGAGGTAACGAGGGCATGAATGACCCTACGCACGGTCACTCATGCCCTCGTCACCTCCCGCCTGGACTATTGTAACGCTCTCTACATGGGGCTCCCCTTGAAGAGCACCCGGAGGCTCCAACTGGTGCCGAGTGCGGCCGCGCGGGTGATAATGGGAGCGACGTGGCGCTCCCATGTAACACTTCTCCTGCGCGAGCTGCACTGGCTCCCGGTGGTCTTCCGGGTGCGCTTCAAAGTCTTGGTTATCACCTTTAGAGCGCTCCATGGCTTAGGACCTGGTTATTTACGGGACCGCCTGCTACCACCAACAGCCTCCCATCGACCAGTACGCTCCCATAGAGAGGGGCTCCTCCGGGTGCCGTCGGCCAAACAATGTTGACTGGTGGCTTCTCTGTGGGGGCACCTACTGTCTGGAATGAACTCCCCCCGGAGATACGAAGGATCCCAGACCTGCGCACCTTCCACCGCACTGTGAAGACCTTTTTATTCCACCAGGCGGGCTTGGCCTAATCCTTTCCCTCTTTTTTTAATATGTAAATTTTAATTTGTTTTAAATTATTGGGATGTTTTAATTTGTCAGGGCCAAAACTATTTAATTCGATTTTATCTGTTTTTTTAAAAAAAATTGTATCTATGTATTTTATTGTTTGGCTGTTCACCGCTCTGAGTCCTTCGGGAATAGGGCGGTATACAAATCAAATAAATATAAATATAATATAATATATAAAAGATTTGATTCAGATTGGAGATTGATGATTTGAGAAAGGCATGAGTCAGTTTCAAGTTTAGTGATCTAACTTAATTCAAACTGCAGTGAAAGTCCATTAAAAGAAGATTTGTATCCACTGGGAGAAACACTGAATAATAAAAGCTGCCCCATTGTTTGGGGCAGAATAGGATGAAAATTGCATAGATGGCAAACCGTTTTGCAGGTATTCACCCTGCTGTGTTTCAAATAATGCTTTTTTTAAAAAAGTAAGGCCCTCTTTTTACATTTGCTTTTATGGATGCCAAGCATGAACACAACATTAAAAAAAAGATTGTTTTCTTTCCATCATGATTGCTAGGCTGCCTCTGATTGCTTGGGGGGTTTTTTGGGGAATGCCAAGAGAGTTGCCAAGCTTGGGCTCATTCATCACCAGTTGTGATGCCAAGCTGTATGAGCCACACAAATTGGCAAAGTTTGGCATTTCCTTGGCAGGACTTTGAAGAATGACTGTTGACTTTTCCTTATATGGAATGTAGATTTTGTTGCTTCTAATTGCTAACTTTGGGGGATATCTGGTTGGCAAGCCTGGCTGATCCTGAAAAGGATTTCAACCAGTATTGGCAGAACTCAGTTATCATCAGAGTTGCCATTATTATACAGCAGGGGTCTCCAAACTTGGCAACTTTAAGACTTGTGGATTACAATTCCCACAATACCCAAACCTCCCAATTCTAAGAGCTGAAGTCTACAAGTCTTAAAGTTTCCAAGTTTGGAGATCCCAGCTATACATCAATAAGTGCTTAGTGCATTGTAAGCCGCCCTGAGTCTCCGGAGAAGGGCGGCATATAAATCATTTTTTTTTTTAAGTGTATAAATATACATCTAAGTGCCAGAGCTCACTGTAACAGCATTGTCAAAAAGGCATTAAGAGTTGTTAACCTAATCTTGTGAAGCTTCCTCTCTGGTAATATTGTATGCAAACTAGGGCATACAAAACCTTTGCTAGAACAATTCTCGAAAACAGCTCATCTGCCTGGAACCTGCACTGTATATTGGACATTAATACAATTGAGTGAGTCCAGAGGTATTTCATGAGAAGAGTCCTCCACTCCTCTGCTCGCAACAGAAAACCTTATGCCATTAGGCTTGGAATTTTGGGATTAGACAATTTAGAACTATTCTGCCTTCGGTCATAGTACACAAAATTATCTGCTACAACGTCCTACCTGTCAATGACTACTTCAGCTTCAACCACAACAATACACGAGCACACAATAGATACAAACTTAAGGCAAACCGCTCCAAACTCGATTGCAGAAAATACGACTTCAGCAACAGAGTGGTCAGCGCCTGGAATGGACTACCTGACTCTGTGGTTTCATCCCCAAACCCCAATAACTTTAACCTTAGACTGTCTATTGTTGACCTCACCCTATTCCTAAGAGGTCTGTAAGGGGCGTGCATAAGTACACCAACGTGCCTACCATCCCTGTCCTACTGTCCCCATTTATTCATATCCTTATCCTGTATTCAGAATCATGTTTATACTTATATCTGTTATCTTATACGTGTTTGACAAATAAATAAAATAAATAAATAAATTATCAGATGCAGAAGAATAATGTTGGCAAAGCGAGATTCACTACCACAAAGACAGGTAGGCCACAGAACAAATGGCATTTGTAGTTTGTCCACATATACAACACACTCCATTTTTGGAGCAACGTGTATCTGTATTGGCTTGGCACCATTCATTCCTTGTAAAGAGCTTTAAATAAAGCCTTTGAATTTAACGTGACTCCTGGTGAATGAATCTGTATAGTATTTCTGGCAGCATTATGAAAACACCTTGCTATGGCCTTTTTCCAAGTTTTTTTTATACTTCCCAGTCTAGCCAACACCTATCCAAATAATAACCATGGCTTAACTTCTGAGACCAGCCAAGATCAGCTAAGAACAGCCATGCCGATGCATCAAAACATTGAAATTTTCTCAAATGGATGCAGAATTCAAAACTACGGTTTGATCCAAGTGTGTGTCCTGAAATTGAACTTGTCTTCAGAATACTGAGAGCTGACTTGTACCTCCGGGACAAGCACGGAAATGCAATATCCCATTAGCACAAAAGAAAGCAAAATAAAAACTTGAAGGTGACCTCATTAATGAAAATAAGATAATCAAAGAAAAATCAAATGTGAATTCCCAGATTCCTTGTTCCAAGAAGGAATGAAACAAATGTGGCATCAGGAATAATGTTAGTTTTTGGAAATTGTACAACAAACTGGCTCAATCTTAATTATGTTCCCTATTCTCAAAAGGGGTAAAACGAGTTTTTGCAGCTTAGCCTAATATTAGCCATAGTTATTAACTAAGCCATAATTCCTTATTTCAAAACAGTGACTTTTGACTCCTTAAAATCAATATACACTTGTCAAGACTCATTATCATACCCCACACAAAAGTGCCTTCAACAACTAGAGGCCAATCCATTTATTCAGAGTTCAATATATACCTGCCAAGGGCAAATCAGGTTCTTTGTAAATTCTGTTCTATCATTTTCCACAAATAAATAAACAATCAGAACAGCACAAAAGTGCATTTCCAAGTAATTTGGAAAGAAAATGATAATACAAGAAGCCAAGATATGAATAACAGAAGAAGATCCAGGACCCATGGTTGCTAAATTAAGAAACAAGCTTAATATTTGCATAATAAAGAATTATAACATTGCACTGAACCTTCAACATAGCTTTTTTTTAAATAACCAGCCTCTGCATACAACTATGTCTGGACATTTTAGCTGTCTATAGATTTAGGGTCACATGCCCTAGAAATCAGAGCTTTTATTTTAAGAGCATCATGCCTCAGCCAAATAATTTTCCCAGGATATTTTTTTCAGGAAACAGTGGCCTCAACTCTTCCAAGCCATTTCTCCAAGGCAAAGAACAAACTTCCTATTTGCATGTTGTTGTCAAAATTGCATTTTCAGTTTTCCAAAAACTTTCAGATAATAATGACCCAATTTCTTCTCATCTACCCTGACTATAGTTGAAACAAGACAAGTATTTGCAAAGAAAAACACAAATAGATTAAAATTCCTCCTCTATCCCACATGCACATATTTATTCCAGCTATTCATTTAGACAAGAGTGATGGTACCATCTGGAAGGTATGTCTATATGAAAGGAAATAGGCTGATCAGGGGTGAAATCTAGCAGGTTCTGACGGGTTTTGGAGAACCGGTAGCAGAAATTTTGAGTAGTTCAGAGAACCGGCAAATACCACCTCTGGCTGGTCCCAGAGTGGGGTGGGAATGGGGATTTTGCAGTATCCTTCCCCTGGAGTGGGCTGGGAATGGAAATTTTGCAGTATCCTTCCCCTGCCACGCTTACTAAGCCATGCCCTCCAAGCCACACCCACAGAGCCTGTAGTAAGAAAATTTGGATTTCACCACTGAGGCTGATTACCCAAATACATAGAAAAAATTAAGATAGCAATAGCACTTAGACTTATATACCGCTTCACAGTGCTTTACAGCCCTCTCTAAGCGGTTTAGAGAGTCACCATATTGCCCCCAACAATTTGGATTCTCGTTTTACCCACCTCGGAAGGATGGAAGGCTGAGTCAACCTTGAGCCTGGTGAGATTTGAACTGCCAAATTGCAGGCAGCCGGCAATCAGCAGAAGTAGCCTGGAGTACTGCACTCTAACCACTGAGCCACCGGAGCTTCAAGATGAAGATGCTTCAATCATATTTCTACAGCAGGAGTCCCCAATCTGTGGGCTGTGGCCCACTAGTGGGCTGTGAGGGGATTGCAACCGGGCTGTGGAAATAGCTGGCGAGCACATGCCTACACACGTGCGTCCTCATTTGCATGAGCCGTGGGCAAGCACACGCATGCGCTCCAAATCGTTGCAAATTAGGCTTGTAAATGCATTTGCTGGCATGCAGGTTACACAGTAGTCTGGAAATATTGGATTTAATTATTGGAAAATCTGAAGTGGATAACTTTTGTATAAGCGGTCAAATGCTATACATTCCATATACGGACACAAGAATGATTTTAGATCATTTGAGTCTGAATGCTTTTCATTGCTGGATCTGATAGCTTCCACTTAAATGAAAAAGTCCAACTTGGCTTCATAAAACTGAAATTACAAAAAGAGTTTCCCAAGAAGAATACATTATTTGCTAAAAAGAGTTAGACAAGACACATTAACCGGGTATCAGCAGCTAGCATCACATGGCCAACCTTAGGTAGTCTTGTAAGATAGGGACTCGGTGGCTCAATGGCTAAGAAGCTGAGCTTGTTGATTGAAAGGTCGGCAGTTCAGTGGTTCGAATCCCTAGTGCTGTGTAATGGGGTGAGCTCCCGTTACTTGTCCCAGCTTCTGCCAACCTAGCAGTTCGAAAGCACGTAAAAAATGCAAGTAGAAAAATAGGGACCACCTTTGGTGGGAAGGTAACAGCGTTCCGTGCGCCTTTGGCATTTAGTCTTGCTGGCCACATGACCATGGAGACATCTTTGGACAGCACTGGCTCTTCGGCTTTGAAGAGGAGATGAGCACTGCCCCTAGAGTCGGGAATGAACTAGCACATGTGTGCAAGGGGAATCTTTACCTTTAGCTTTAAACTAAGCTCATTCAAGGGTTGGGTAATAGTTAGGAACCGTCCCAGAACTATAAGCTAAAATGATGTCAAAACAATTCCAGAAGAAGATAGTGGCAAGTTATTGTCCTATCATCGCCAAGAAAACAGTCACCTCCAAGGTTCCTTAAAACTCTTATTATTCTGTTAATTATTTTAATATGTGCAATAGCTCCTATTGCCACAAGATGTCTCCATTTCTTCAGTCATTTCTTTTCCTCCCCTGCTGTTTAGATCCAATGGTTGGTTTAGGTAGTTTGAAACTGAACATAAAAACAAAATCTGGATGAAACAACATCTTAACAGCTTTTTTGAGTGGTTCATTTCTAAAAAATGCATTTCTCCTCCATAACTTTCCTGGCAGTTGTCTATTATTCCAGAGCCCTTCTCCGTTAAGATGTTTATATTGCTGCATAGATAGTAGCTATATATTTGCTAAAACTTTTTATAAAATATTCCCTATAATGTAATTAACATTGAGCAATTAAAATCCAAGAACCACCATGCCAACCTGCTACCCCTAACAGATATTTTGCTTTTAGAAACTAAAAAGAATATAATTCTTTGGTACCCCGGGCACTGACACTATGAGCTGTGATGGTGCAGTGTTTAGAATGCAGTATTGCAGGCTAACTCTGCCGACTGCCAGCAGTTCAATCCTGACCAGCTCAAGTTTGACTCAGCCTTCCAATCTTCCAAGGATGGTAAAATGAGGACCCAGATTGTTGAGGTCAATGTTGAATTACAGATTACAATTACAATTACAGATGTTGAATCTGTAAATTGCTTAGAGAGGCCTGTAAAGCTCTATGAAGTAGTACGTAAGTCTAAGTGCTACTGCTATTACTATTATCTGTGCAGGCTGAAGATGATAAATTTTACACCACTTTGGCAAAGGTTGATATATGGCATGGTGAAGACACAGAGCAGGCTTGGGCTGTGGAACAAAGATGGGATGTAAATCTAATCAATAAATGAATAAGTCTGCCACTAAAAAAATGGAGAGATTATAAAGTTTAGAATAGAGTAACCTTTTTACCTGCTTTCTTCTTGAAGCAGAAGACATAAATAACATGTAGAAGTCACAGTGATTGAGATGAAGAAAGATATATGGAGGGGGCCAGTTTGGGAAAAGAGAATAGAGTTTCTTTGATGTCTTTTTTTTTATTCACTAAAACCAAAACAGGAAAGTGTTACTGATAATTTTGTTGCAAAGGGAAGACTCAGAGCAAAAACAACAGTTAACAAATATCCTTTCATTCATACGATTTGGTCTTATACAATTCTGGAATAAAATAATATTCTAGTTAAGTATCTCAATGTAATCTTAAAATATATTCCTAAAACTTGGAATCTTATCCAGAGCTTTGAATTTTTAAATCTGCAGAATGAAACAATGAAGTGGACATTTAGCACATGTGCATTAATTCAGCCTTCCAGACAGGGATGGTAGTCACTTACCTTCGCTACCGGTTCGCAAATGTGAGCGCACGTCAGTGGTGGGTTCCTCCCGGTTCGGCCCGGTTCTCCCGAGCCGGTAGCGGTGAAGATATGATGTCATCAAACTGGTTCTGCCCCACACACACACACCTTGTGCCCACCCACCCACCCACTGCGTTATTCTTACCTTTTATTTGGCTCCACCCCCAATCTATTGCTGCCTCCTGAGTCCCAGCTGATGGCTAGAGGGAAAAAAACTGTTTAAACTCTTGCCGCGGGGCTTCAAAGGGCCGCCCTACAGCTGATCAGTGTTAAAAGAAAACAAATGAGTAGACCAGTGCCTGCAAAAATACACGAGTAGATCAGTGCCTGCAAAAATAAATGGGTAGACTGGTACAGCTCTGCAAGCAGTTAAAAGCCTGGTAGACCAGTACCTCAGCTAAACCCTAAATAATTGTCACATGACCATCAAGCCATGCCCACAAAATAAGCCACGCCCACAGAACCGGTAGTAAAAAAATTTAGAATCCACCCCTGGCACACGTGGCACCTCCGGGCATGCCCAGGACCTTCTGCAAATGCGCAGACCATCAAAAATGGGATGTAATGACATCTGGATGGGTGGGTGGAGCCTCCCACAGCCAACGTTACCGATTCGCCCAAACCGGATAGAACCAGCTAAATACCACCACTGCTTCCAGATACTTTGTGGCCCAGATGATAAGGATAAAATTCAACTCCGAACATACGTGGAAGAATTATAATCCTATTACTCTGGACTTTGAGAGAATTTGTTTCAAAAGTGGGTTGACATCACTGGGTTTATATCTATGGCAGCAGTGCATTATTTCCCACAACTTGGAACTCAAACTGAGAAAGACATTGCTCTTTGAATAACAGAAGAACAGAGTTGGAAGGGATCTTGGAGGTCTGGTTCAGCCCCCTGTTCGGGCAGGAGACCCTATATCAAGGGGTGCTATTCAGCAGGTTCTGACGGGTTCTGGAGAACCGGTAGCGAAAATTTTGAGTAGTTCGGAGAACCAGCAAATACCACCTCTGGCTGGCCCCAGAGTGGGGTGGGAATGGAGATTTTGCAATATCCTTTCCCCAGGAGCGGGGAGCGAATGGGGATTTTGCAGTATCCTTCCCCTGGAGTGGGGTGGGAATGGGGATTTTGCAGTATCCTTCCCTTGCCACGCCCACCAAGCCACACCCATCAAACCAGGCCCATAGAACCGGTAGTAAAAAAAAAATGAATTCCACCACTGCCTATATCATTTTAGACAAATGGCTAACCAGTCTTCTTTTTTAAAATCCTCCAGCGATGGGGCACCCACAACTTTTGAAGGCAAGCTGCTTCACTGGTTTATTGTTCTCACTGTCAGGTAATTTCTCCTCTTCATGAGATAATTTCTCATCTTCATCAGGATTATGGACTTCTTCAGCAGAACCGAACACTGAGCGTATTTCTTTCCATGAACAGTGCACCGATAATTTGTGGGCTCACATTAGCTATATTTTGGACCTGTTTTAACAAAATTCATAGTGGCTGCAGGTAGTCCTCAATTTGTGACCACAATTGGAACCAGAATTTCCATTGCTAAGCACGTTGTTTGTTAAGCCAGTTATGTGTTAAGCACCAGGAAAATCAGGAGATCGAGATAGTTCAAATGGGCATAAAGATTTATTGTAAGTTTTAGCTCTCAACAAGAATCTGAACTACTAGTGGCCAAAGGGAAATTAGCAGGAAATGAGAGTGGAAGGAATTCAAGGTAGGGTGGTCTTAGATCTCTTGTGGATGTGAAGGGACTCATAACTGATAATGCATTTGACCCCTGCCTTGGGCTCCGCCTGGTCATCTCCTACAACACGCCTGATTTTACAACCCTTTTTGCCATGGAACGTTAAGCAAATCATTCCAGTTGTTAAGTGAATCATGTGACCCTTAAGCAAATACAGCTTCTTTCATTGACTTTCATTTTCTATTGGCTTTGCTTCCTATAAGCCATCTGGGAAAGCCACAAATGGTGATGTCATGAATTGGGACCGTGATGGCGAACCTATGGCACGCGTGCCGAAAGTGGCACACAGAGCCATTTCTCTGGGCAAGCAAGCCGTCACCCGTTGTTCTTCCAGGTTCCGGTGCGCCAGCCAGCTGGTCTTCACACGCTGAAAACCAGAAGAGCAGCTGCCCAGCGCATGCATGCGCACCGGCTGGCTGCTCTTCCGGTTTCCGGCACATGTGCATGCACACACATGTGCGCCCATTTTGGCACTCGGTGCCGAAAAGGTTCACCAACACTGATCTGAGACATTGCAATCCTTGTAAATACTTGCTGGTTGTCTGAATTGGATCATGTGATCATGGGGATGCTGCAACAGTCGTGGGAGCGAAAACCAGCCGTAATTCATGTTTTTTTTCAGTCCCGCTGTAATTTTGAACAGTCGCTAAAAGAATGGTTGTAAATCGAGGACTACCATTAATGCTATCAGGCATCGCTAGTCAGCGCTAACTCTCTAACAGTTCTGGAATCAGAACAGAAATCTTGTATGTGCCCATTGTTGGAGATCAACAAAAGTATCTGATTGGGCACTTAAGGAAATTGATTTTATGGAAGAAGACTTTGTTATCGATGCTTGCTTTAGCGTGTGTAACAGTCAGAACTTTCAAAGTGTAGACTGAAGGGGAACAAGAGATACCAATACATCTATTCGATTCTATTCTATTCTATTCTGTTCTGTTCTGTTCTGTTCTGTTCTGTTCTGTTCTGTTCTGTTCTGTTCTATTCTATTCTATTCTATTCTATTCTATTCTATTCTATTCCTAATGAAATCCCCACTCCTGCCCTTCAAACTATCATTTCCAACAGCAATTCCAGTTCTTGCTAATCCCACTTAAAAACATCAGCACTATAGTTAATAATTGTTTACAGCTGCCCAAATTCCAGCAGTAATATGTTAACATGTTTTTCCTCTTGCAAATCTATTGTTCTCCCTCATCTCTTAAACAATTAGCATTTTACAGATCCTAAGAAATAATTTCAAGCTTTTGTCAGATCGTTTCAAGATTTCTAATATTCAGCTATAAATCTGAAGAACTGCCGACAGCAAGATATGATGTATGCTTGCTCATACCATCTGGCAGAAAGGGTTCCTATCGGGAATTGTAGAAATCTGAAGTCTTATGTGAAAATCAATTTGGCACACACAACCACAAATAAAGAGGCAAAATTAAAATAGCAGATGAATGGACAACTTCCAGATGACTGCTCCTAGCGTAACTATGCTTTAACATCTGTTGCTATACAAATCTTATAAACCTTGATAACAAGCCAAACGTACATATTACACACTTCTTTCTGAAATCTAGAATTATCCATTGTTTTATGCCTTTGGTTAGATTGTGGGTTTATGTACATGCATGCATCTATATATTCACATGCCTTTCCTTTCATATCTACTTCAAGCACATGGTAAATTTAATCCTCAATTACACAACCATAAATCACATATAGCACCCATAATCCTATCTATAGAGAAGTAAATCCATGGGAAGGACTTCTCAATATGATTGTAGAGTAAACTTTCTCAACATGGCAACTTTAAGACACTAGTATAGAGATTGCAGCCACAGATACAAAGGAGGGGGGGGGAACCCCATCAATCTGGAAAGCTACTTTTAGAAATAAAGAAAGTAAATCAACTTGTAAATATGGTAATAATCTCATGATATGAAATGCTGGCCTTCTCTTTAAATTGTATCCCTAAATTGCAATAAATTATAGACATGGATTGGATTACTTTGTACGGATACTTTTTTTCCTGCCAAAGATCTTTCATTGAAATCATTAAGAAGTCAGCACACTCTCTAAATCTTGTGCCCTGAAATTATGTTCCTCTAGTTTTCTGTGTGGAGCAGTGATCCTGCTTTGCGCGTATAAGCCCCTTTCCCAAAATAAGACTCCATCAATTTGCTGTGTGGTCACAACCAGGGATGGGTTTTACTTACCTTTACCCCCGGTTCGCAACAGGATCGCACACGCTCACTTCACTCAGACACGCATCTTCTGCGCACGCACAGATCGCTGATGATGACATGTGGGATGGTGGGCGGGACCTCCCATCGGTTTTACTACCGGTTCTTGCGAACTGGTCCAAACTGGGGGCAGCCCACCACTGGTCACAACCCACAATTTCAATACAGTTGGTCTAGATTCATAAGAAGGTAGGCCTAGGCCCGTGATGGCGAACCTATGGCACGGGTACCACAGGTGGCACACGGAGCCATATCTGTGGGCACGTGAGTGTTGCCATACCTCAATCCAGCACGCATGTGTGCGCTGGCCAGCTGATTTTTGGGCCTTCCGGGCCCACTGGAAGTCGGGAAATGGGCTGTTTCCAGGCCTCCGGAGGGCCTCCGGGGAGATGGGGAAGGCTGTTTTCGCCTTCCCCAGGCTCATAGAAAGGCTCTGGAGCCTGGGGAGGGCAAAAAATGGGCCTACCGGGCCCACCATGCCATCACGTGCCAAAAGCAGGAGGAGACCTGGGGGGTCATGCGTGCATGCATGGGGGGATGGGGCACATTGAATTATGGATGTGGGCACATGCGTGCGCAATCCCCCCCCACTACCCCCGCTTTTGGTACGCAATGGCAAAAAGGTTAGCCATCACTGGCCTAGGCCAACTCAGAAATCTTCATGAATTGTTCCCCCCCACCACATTATTTTTAATCCCTGTAATTAATATCTGCCACTTTTTTTAAGTCAAGAAAAACATATACCGTATTTTTCAGAGCTCCTAGGTCCCTTCCCCGCAGCCCTGCCATGCTTGCCAGCCTTCCACATGCCCTTCTGCCACGGGGGCACTGGGAAGGCAGCGCGGAAGGCAGGGAAGCATGGCAGGACTGCGGGCCACAGACCGGTTTGGAGGCATGGCCAGCTAGCAGTAGATACCGGTTCAGCGAACCAGCCCCAATGTCTGAACTGGTAGCATTTCACCCCTGTTCCCCAGGCTCCAGAGGCTTTCCTCAAGCCTCTGGGAGGGCGAAAACAGCCTCCCCAGGCTCTGGAGGCCCTCTAGAGGCCAGAAATGTTTCCAGCCTTCCTGAACCTCCAGTAGGCTTGTTTTTCACCCTTTCCAAGCCTCTACATGTGCCCTGCACTTACCTACATCCAAAACAGGCTGTTTGGGGACTCCTGGGAGGGGTGGGGTAGGGTGGGAAGGGCCAGCCAGGAGTGGGATTTGGGGTTCTCCAAACTGCACAGAATCTTAGGTAGAGGTTCTCACGACCCTCTGTGAACCCCCAGCAGCCCACCCCTGAGGACCATCTCAGCACCTATTGTCTTTGGAGACTGGTGTAGATGCGGAATGGGATACCTTACCACAGTCAACTCACTGCAGGACAACTTACCATGGCCAACTCATGGGACCAACTCATAGGACAATTTAACAATCCTATTCAATTATTTAATATTTAATAATTAAATATTAATTATTTAAAATAAATAAAAATATTTTAATTTTTGCCATTCACATTTCATTCTGTCCTTCCTTTTGAATCCTTTTTTTAATGATTCCATTATTCACTAATGATTCACTATTTCTTCTTCTTCTCTTGTCCTGCAGAGAGTTGGCCATGGCAAGTTGGCCACGGCAAGTTGGCCATAATGAGTTGGCCGTGATGAATTGTCATATGCCCTGCAGATGTGCCCAATCATTCTCTCCACCTTGGGGACATTCAGAGGGACTCAGGCTTCCTTGCAAGCCAGATTTCCTCTGAATCCACAGGAGAGCCAGTTTCCATTTAATCATGGTCAAATATTGCATGTACTGAGCTATGATGGCTTGTTCAACAAATCAAATCATGACATCCTTTGATATGTAAATAAGATCAAAATTTTATAACTATGATGCATTGACTTTGTTGCTTGCAAAGAAAAAAATAATTATTTCTAATGAATGTCACTTTTACATGTTTTTGATATAAATCTTTCTTTTTCGATGCCTGTTTTAATTTGCAATTAAAAGAACCCAAATGAAAAGCTTCATGTAATTATTTTTAAAGTATGTGTTCTGAATGTATTTTTTTCAAAATATACATTTTTATTTACATCAGCTGAAACATTTCCTGAAATATTCAGAATTCAGTACAATGGAAATCCAATAAAAAGCTAGGTTCCACAAGATACTGTATATTTGGGAGATACAGAAATCATGAATATCAAATATCTGTTTATTGCATTTATGATAAATATTGGACGGGGGGGGGGGGGAACAGCTAATTACACCTAAAAGTAATTTTGTTACTATTAAAAGATCAAGACTGCAGATCTATTGCCATCCAAATTCTCTTATTTGTTCAAAAGTATAATTGGTCCTGTCTATGTTTGTCTAATGTCATAGACACAAAATTGATATAAACAACTCACATAAATATAGTAGTATTTTTCTTTCCTTAATAGAATGTTGCTTAAGCATAAATATTATAGTTTTAGAAGAATCTCAAATTAATTCAGAAGACCTAAGGCATAGAAGCTCAATACACTCCTACACAAACCCAATGACTACTTTGATTATTATTTCACACAAACCAAAAAGTGGAGATTTTACCTAATAAAGAAATTGGTGGATAAGACCAGAAATAACTGTATTTATGTAAAATGAGTCAGAAAAGGTTGGACATTTTTCCAATAAGTCACTTAACTGCTTATATTATTAGAGCAAAATGTTTTGTGAAAGGAAACAGGAATTTAGAATGATTTATCAGAATGATTTGTCCTTAAATCATTCTAGCTTTAAAATGCCACTCATTCTGGTTATGTTTTAATATTCTAAGATTAATATTTTCAATTAATGATACCTCTTAATCCCATTATTTGATCATAGGGCATCTGAAATTAGGGTTGCATTTCAATAAATCATAAAATTATTACACAGAATATTTAAGTATTAAAGTATGAAGAATACAAAGGACAGAGTAAGAAAAACTATTTTTTCATACATTTGAATACAAAATCCTTTTTGATAAAGTCTGGTGACAGTGTACTTCCATCAAAATCCTTTCTATATAATGTTTGAAAAATTATATAAATACCTCCAAGTATTGATTTAAATTTTAGCTTATGTACAAAGAATGTGTGATTGAGGCTACATCAAATTCCAATCATTATTTCCATTCAGATATGTGATTTATTTCAGTTTATCCCACACTGAAATTTAGTGGATAAATTGTTCTGATTCAGTTTGATTTGATTTGAGTTTGGATCAGTTTGAAGAATTCTATACCTAAAGAAAAGCCATCCAAAGTGACAAAATCAATAAGAATTTGACTCAACACTTGGAAAAGGACTGTTGGTTTGATTCAGAAAAGCAATTTAATTTAGAAATTATCTATTTGCCTATTGACAGCCATACAGATTTTGTATAGTGATGAAAATGAGTGAAAACAAGACATGTTCCCATAAGATTTCACTCTATTTGCCTGTATATAAAGTTCAAGCTGTCTGCTCCTTTGTTCGGGAGATCTAACATGCCAAGACTAACCCATGCCAAAATGAAGCCAAGGTTAATTTAAGATTAACATCTTGAAGCTCAAGGATATTTGATATCTATTGTTTCATTTGGCCTATTATAGTTTTATAAAACCAGAAAGACACCAAATACTTAATTATGTTTGACGCATCACTTTAATTGATGAGGTGATCCAGGATAGCTTTGCCTTTATAATAATTGTCTGATGATGTGAATTCTGAGGGGATTTGTTTTTCCATTTCTTGGTGTCTTAAACCTGATATTTTCTCTTAGCATTTTTTTAAAGCCTTAGTTAATTGACTGTACATTCTATTTTGAGAAAAAATAATCTTGGTTCTTTAGTTTATCTCAATTTAACCTCTTTTGTTCTGTTATTATTATATTAAGGCAGCAGGTTGAAAGGCCTATGGGAGCTGAGACTTTTTGAGTATCAATACTACAATCAAAATTCACCTAAGAATCAAATAAATATCATGACATCACCATTTCTCTCCCTACATACCAGTATGTGACATTACCATACAAGAGCAAAAGAGGCGGAGCTTGTATTATGATGCAAGACTCATTTCATCATTTGTCCCTTCCAGCAGAAAAAACAATTACTACCAACCTGCCTTCCATTGAGGACCTGTATACTGCACGAGTCAAAAAGAGGGCTGTGAAAATATTTACAGACCCCTCGCATCATGAACATAAATTGTTTCAACTCCTACCCTCAAAATGATGCTACAGAGCACTGCACACCAGAACAACTAGACACAAGGACAGTTTTTTCCCCAACGCCATCACTCTGCTAAACAAATAATTCCCTCAACACTGTCAAACTAGTTACTAAGTCTGCATTACTATTAGTCTTCTCATCATTCCTATCACCCATCTCCCACTTATGACTGCATGACTTAACTTCGTTGCTTGTATCCTTACAATTTATATTGATTGTTTCCTAGTATGGTGTGACTGCTTATTAGTACTCTATGACTATCATTAAGTGTTGTACCTTATGATTCCTGACGAATGTATTTTGTCTTTTTATGTACACTGAGAGCATATGCACTAAGGACAAATTCCTTGGGTGTCCAATCACACTTGGCTAATAAAGAATTCTATTCTATTCTATTCTATTCTATTCTATTCTATTCTATTCTATTCTATTCTATTCTATTCTATTCTATTCTATGTATATGGGTATCATTGCCAAATTTTCCCAATATACAGTTATCCTTTAGAAAGAGCATATGTCTAATTTTCTGCATCATCTGTTTTTATTTTAAAAACTGTTCAGTTTAAAATCCAGTGCATCCAAAAATTAGGTATATAATAACTAAAGATTACTAACTGTCCTAACTGCTCTTAAATGAGAAAGAAAAAAGTAATTAGAGTAATTAGGAATAGAACAGCCTGTAACAGATATATATTGGAAAAATGATCTCCAGCTGTAATGTTGTTACCTCTTACAGCAATCTGCAAAGTGGCAAGGAGACAAAGGGACAGCTAGACAGTAATTTAATACAAGGACAACCAATATCTCAGGCATATTGTTATCAAAAGAAAGTCTTACAATTGAATTGTCTACTTGATTTTTAAAAATTAGATTATTGGAGCTAATCTGTTCTAATGGTTTGAGGTACTGGAAGTAAAGCCCATTAACTAGGGAGAGGGGTTTTATTCCCAGAATAATACAAAGGTTGTAAAGGTCGAGTTAATACAGCTATTCAGGATTGGGCTGCTGGGGGTTCGCAGGGGTTCAGGAGAAACTCTAGCTAAGATTCTGTGCAGTTCAGAGAACCCCCAAATCCCACTCCTGGCTCGCCCCGCCCACCCTGCCCTTCCCAGGAGTCCCCATGCAGCCCATTTTGGATGCAGGTAAGTGCAGGGCGCACGCGGAGGCTTGGGGAGGGTGAAAAATGGGCCTACCGGAAGTTTGGGAAGGCCAGAAACGGGCCCGTTTCCAGCCTCCAGAGGGCCTCTGGGGCCTGGGGAGGCCGTTTACCGCCCTCCCGGAGGCTCAAGGAAAGTCTCCAGAGCCCAGGGAGGGCAAAAATCCCCCCCACACCATGGTGCAGGAGGCCGACGAGGACACAACCACCATGGCCACGCCCACCCAGCAACCGAGCAGAGAACCCCTTGCTAAAATTTTTGAAGCCCACCCCTGCAGCTATTCCATCTGTAACAGTCTTGTTCAACTTTCAACAATGGCTAGACAGATATAATCATACAGCTCAGGCGTGAACCCGAGGATACTATTCTGGGATTGGCTTTGCATAGGAACATAAAAGGCACCTTAGCATGCTAGAGGTGATCAGAAGAGCAAGATTGCAGTTGTGACAGCCTGACTGAAGACCTGCCCTTTTGTATGAAAGCCCAGGACAGGGCTTTGATCAAGTAGCCCATCGTATTGGCTGTTTTGCTGATTCCCTACAGACATCCCTGCCATGTTGAGAGAAGAACAGGTTTTGGCAGCTCTTGGAAACATGGCCCTTGGTCATGATTCTTGAAAGTGTCTGATATACTTTCCTGTCATTTTGAGCTGAAAAAGTCACAACACCGGGAAACAGAATATAAGTCAATTATTCTCAAAAAATGTAGTATCATAACCCTTCCACTGATAAGAGTGGGCATTGTGGGCTTGAGAGGTGGGTACAGGGAAGATGGTTACAGCAGAAGAAAAAGACTGGGCATGTTGATTTAGGGGCTGTTGAAGGATGTCATTAAGTTAGTTTAGTTAGTTTAGTTAGTTTATTATATTTATATACCGCCCTTCTCCCGAGGGACTCAGGGTGGTGAACAGCCATGGTAAAAACAATGTACAACAAAAATTAAAAGCTTATTAAAATAATTCAATCATTCAGCCAAATTTAAAACATCCAATTAAATTTAAAACATCCAACTAAGTGCACTTATTTGTTATTGTTCAGTCACTAAGTCATGTCCAAATCTTTGTGACCCCCATGGACCATAGCACACCAGCCGCCCCCACCCCCACCCCCGGTCCTCCATTGTCTCTCTGAGACTGCCCAAACTCATGCCCACTGCATCACAGACACCATCATAACCACCACACAGGTGGTTATGGGCATGACTCGTTGTGCCCATGTGACACCTCTCCTGCATGAGCTGCACTGGCTCCCAGTGGTCTTCCAGGTGCGATTCAAGGTGTTGGTCGCCACCTTTAAAGCGCTCCATGGCTTAGGACCCGGGTATCTTCGAGACTGACTTCTGCCACCAGTAGCCTCCCACCGGCCAGTCCGCTCCCACAGAGAGGGGCTCCTCAGGGTGCCATCGACCAAGGTATGTCGGCTGGCGACACCCAGGGGGAGGGCCTTCTCTGTGGGAGCCCCTGCCCTGTGGAATGAACTGCCCCCGGAATTGCACAAGATCTCCGACCTCCGTATAATTCGCTGTGCCCTCAAGACCCTGCTGTTCCGCCAGGCTGGGCTATCAATGTAAATGATTTTAAATTGGGTGTTTTAAATTTTCGGGTTTTAATTTGGGCCGCAATTATTTAATAATTTTAATTATTTTTAATTGATGTCTGTATATTTTTGTCTTTTTAATAGGCTATACACCACCCTGAGTCCTTCGGGAGAAGGGCGGTATAGAAATAAAATTATTATTATTATTATTATTATTATTATTATTATTATTATTATTATTATTATTATTATTATTATTATTATTATTATCTCATCCTTTGCCATTATCCTTCTCCTTTTGTGTTCAATAAGGGCACCTGTAGAGGTATTGATTGATATTGAGTTTATGATTTTGGAACTTGTTGGAGAAGAATTGGTTAGCTTTGAAATGTGCTCTGCCAGTAATGGATTTTAAGGAATGGAGAGGAAGAGAACAGAATTAAGGTGATGATCGATGGCAATATGAAGCATGCAATAGGTTTTAAAGAGAACAAAAGGTTGGCTATTTGAGAATCATCTCCTTTCTGGGTCAGCTGCTTAACCTCAGGAGCCAGAAGGTTATGCCATCAAGTTCTGGCTGTTGCAAATTTTATTTTCCTGGGCTCCAAGATCATCGCAGATAGGGACTGCAGACAAGAAATTAAAAGACGCTTGCTGCTGGGGAGGAAAGCAAATCTAAACAGCATACTAAAAAGCAGAGACATCACCCTGCCAACAAAAGCGCATATAGTCAAGGCTATGATTTTCCCAGTTGCAATGTATGGCTGTGAAAGTTGGACCATAAGAAAGGCTGAGGCCTTTGAACTCTGGTGCTGGAGAAGACTCCTGTGAGTCCCTTGGACTGCAAGGCCATCAAACCAGTCAGTCTTAGAGGAGATCAACCCTGACTGCTCTTTAGAAGGCCAGATCCTGAAGATGAAACTCAAATACTTTGGTCACCTAATGACAAGGAAGGACTCACTGGCGAAGACCCTAATGCTGGGAAAGATTGAAGGCAAAAGAAGAACGGGGCGGCAGAGAACGAGATGGCTGGATGGAGTCACTGAGGCAGTAGGCATGAGCTTAAATGGACTCCAGAGGATGGTAGAGGACAGGAAGGCCTGGAGGAATGTTGTCCATGGGGTCGTGATGGGTCAGACACGACTTTGCAAGTAACAACAACAAATAGTATGTAATTGTGGACAAGAGGACAAATGTGCCTTGAATCACCAACCTTTAAGAGGTCGAATGGGGAAATATTCTCCTTTCTGGAGATCCCGTTCATCTGGATTCTGAAATTTAACAAGCATTGACTCCAGATCAAGGAGTTTGGGGAGTTCTACAGGCAGTTAGAAGTACTTTTCCACAGACAGCCATACATATAACCCTGGATGAGTGAGTGTCTAGCACAGCCTTTGCACAGCTCCAGTTGTGCTCCAATTTTAATTCCTTCTGGAGCAAAAGGTTTTATTGACAGTTTCTCATGTCCTTCATACTTCCTATCGTAGCTCTCCGGAAGCTACAACTGATTTAAAATGCAGCAGCTCATGTGCTGACAGGTTCTGTCCTATTTTATATAAGTGATACATCCCTTTGTGGGAGCTTCTTTGCCAGTTGGCTTCTGAGTACAGTTTAAGGTGCTAGTTACTATATTTAAACCTTTATATGGTGTGGATCTATGACACAGCATTCTCCAAATTTATTTTCTAACCTAATTTGCTGTGAAAAACAATAATTTATGTTGCTTTAATTGATTAAAACTTCAATAATCCAAGCAGTCAGTACTCGACTGACAGTTTTTTGTATTTTCAATTTTAGATTCTATGCTCTAATTTAGTGTTGATGAACCTTTTCGGCACCGGGTGCCAAAACGGGAGCGCACATGCACGCACGGGAGAGCATCAGAAACCTTGTCATCTAATCTTCCGATTTCTGGCGCGCAAACGCGTGTGAGGACCAACTGGTCATGAAACTGGAACCTCAGCTTCCTGGTGCACGCATCCATGCCAGGGATCTGCTCTTCAGGTTTCTGGCGCTCCCGGCCTCGCGAAGACCATCTGGCCAGCACGCATGTGCGTGCCAGAACCCAGGAGAACGATGGGCGATGACTGGCGTGCCTGGAGAGATGGCTCTGCATGCCATTTCTGGCACGTGTGCCATAGGTTCACCATCACAGTTCTAATTTTTCAGCTTTTCAGATGAACCGATAACGCTGTAGCTAAAGTGTAATACTTTTATACAGTTATTCAGTTTAATATGATAATTGGTAATTTATACCCTGTTTCTCCCAAAATAAGACATTCCCTGATAATAATCCCCAATTGAGCTTTTTGAATGCATGGCAATAAGGCCAAGCGCTTATTTCAGGGTTCAAAAAAATATAAAACAGGGTCTTATTTTCGGGGAAACACGGTAATCTCACAGTCACAAAGTTAAACTCCAGCAATTCAGGTTTATTCCTGCTAAAATCAGCAGGACACAGAAAGGTGTTCTTACTTTTGGTTTAATTGTGCTCACTGATATTCAATCATTTCACCATTTATTTAATAGGACTCTAGGTCCAAGAATAAAATATATTTCCTAGATCTTCAGCTATATATTCAGCCAGAGAATTTCATGCTGTTTCTCTCTTGCTAATTTGCATAAGAGGTCTTTTCACCCAGAGAGCTTGTGCATCCTGATGTCAATACCAGGAGCTTTAGAAATTAGATAGTATGGATGAAAAGCGGTACATTTTTAATAGTAATGCCTATAGCTGGAATTTTCTTCCTACTACGTTTGTTGCTTTCTGCTGAGCTAGAAGCAAGAGCCAGCCTACATTAAAGAAATATTGACAGTTCTTCATATAGATTGATCTCTGTTTTTCTTTTTGACCTAGAGGCATTGAGGGATTAGAAGACAGCTGGTAAACTAAACCTCAATTCAAATAAGAAATTGGTAGAAGATTCCCCAATTCAGGAATTAGGTCTTTCTTTGAAAGTTAGAGCACTATCTCTGAAGGGACAGGTACATAACTGGAGGGCTTTCGTTAATTCCATAGTGTGATAAGGGGCCCCTCTCTCCATTTCAGCTGGTACACCAGCTGCAGCTCTAGCCTAGCCTGAAGGATATGTATCTTAATAACATTACAAGTGAATTAATAACATTACAAGTGTGGAGTAGGAATGGCTTTCCAGAGGAAAAAAATTGCAGACTACAGGAACCAGGAGCACTACTCAGGTGACCCTGAGGACACAGATAAATCTCGAAGTGCTTCAACAACCCTCTACAAGGATGCAAAGGACCAGCTGTTTGCAAGGGGTATAAATCCTTCCATTCCCCACTATCCTGTCAGAAGCTTCTTGGATGAGAAGTGAAACATCTTCAAAGAAAAAAAAAATAAGGAAGTGCAGTTGCCTCCTGAAAAAGCACCTTTGGGACATGATTTGAAATTTGCTGAAGATATCACCAACTCTATGGAAGGCTATCCTTGAAAATGTTCTGTAAAAATTTATAGAATACTATTGTCTGGTTGTTAATCAGGGTAGCCAACCCATAAGGCCACTCCTAAAAGCTCTGCATGGCTTCCTAAGAGCTGCTAGGCCCAACCTGAGGACTTTACACTAGCCAATAAAACCTGACATGGACTTGACCCAAGTACTTAAAACAAAGCTTTCTTAAAATCTTTCAATTCATGCGCTAAGATCAGCTGGAGAGACCCTACCTATGGTCGCGCAGTTTAGCTCAAGTACTATGACAACCCCCCCCCAAACGCGGTCTTTCTCAGACCACTATTTAGAATGTTTTTCTGAGCACTCAAGCCCCTTTATGCAAACCAGTGAAATGCCTATACCACATCATAGTTTACAAATTTTAAAAAGCATTCAGTTTAGCATGCTTCAATTTTCTTCCCACAATAGTTTGAAGCAGAGTTGGGTTTCAGCAGGTTCTGCCAGTTCTGGAGAATCAGTAGCGGAAATTTTGACTGGTTCGGAGAACCGGTAGTAAAAATTCTGACTGGCCCCGCCCCCGTCTATTCTCTGCCTCCCAAGTCCCAGCTGATCGGCAGGAAATGGGGATTTTGCAGTAACCTTCCCATGGAGTGGGGATGGAATGGAGATTTTACAGTATCCTTCCCCTGCCACGCCCACTAAGCCATGCCACGCCCATCAAGCCACACCCACAGAACCGGTAGTAAAAAACCCACCACTGGTTTGGAGTGCTGATATAAAAACGCTTCCTATGAACCAAGACCATGTTCCTGTGGACAAGGGGCTGTTGAAACGGCAGCTCATGTCCTGCTATATATATTGTATCCTCTATAAGGGCTTAAGGATCCCTCTTATCACTTTATCTGGTAAAACAGCCAGGAAATTGTCCTCTTTTTAATGTACGGTGGTTGTTATCTGATCAATGATTTAGTTTCCCTGATTTCCCTAGCTAAATGTTGTTATACTGCCTAAACAACAGCCTTGACAGGCTTTCATTATCCACTAACAAAGCCATGAATTTTAATATTTTATCTTGTTTTGTTTTTACTTTGTTTTTATGTTTAATTTTTGTTTGTTCGTTTGTTTGCAATTCTGGTCATAATAAAAGTATTATTCATTTAGATCAGTGTTAGCTAGTGCTGGGGAATTCTGATTACTGATACTGATAATAGAGATGTGATAATTCTACAGTAGAAATACTGGGGTACTCTGGGAGTTGAAGTCCACACATCTTTAAGTTTCTGATGTTCTCTTAAATAACAAAGAAAGATATGCCTCCTTTCACTGAAGTAAGATAACAATAATTTCAGACCAGCCTAGAATTTTCAAAATGAACTCAGTTTTATTTTTTTATTATTATTGTTTTATGAAAATGTATTTAAAACGCTTTTATTGCTTTTTTGTTACACATCTTGGGGAAATAAGTAAATAAATATTATTATTATTATTATTATTATTATTATTATTATTATTAGAACCGTAGTGGCGCAGTGATTAAAATGCAGTATTTATTACAAGCTAATTCTGCCAACTGCCAGCAGTTTGATTCTCTCCAGCTCAAGGTAGACTCAGCCTTCCATCCTTCCGAGGTCACTAAAATGGGGACCCAGATTGTTGGGGGCAATATACTGACTCTGTAAACTGCTTAGAGGGGATTGTAAAGCACTTTGAAGAGGTATATAAGTCTAATTGCTAATGATATTGCTAATAATAATTCTGTTTGCACTACTTCATTTCTCATTACACCTGTAATTATATAGTGAAGGAAAGGCAGTTTGTCTAGCTTCATTGACAAAATCTTTATTAGTGTCGCTGTTGTTTTTGGGCACTGACACCTCTAAGTATATTTCATATTAAAGTGTGCAGGGGGAAGTTGGAATTCTGTTTTGTTGAATATATTGACAACCATCATTTCATTTGCAAATCTACCAACTTCCGGTTGTGAGTTTTACATGAATTCCCTTTTTATTCTCTGTGGGTAGGCTTATTCCACTAATTTGAAAGAAACATTTCAGGAATAGCACCTTTCAGCTATTTATTAAAGAAGCCACATCGTTTTCAGAGTTCTGGATAAATCTGAAACAAATGATGTAGTTGCCTTAAATAAATGAACCATTAAAACAGTGCATCTTTAGTACAACTCTTAAAGCAGTGTTTTCATTTTGTGTGGAAGTGGAAGCTGAGAAAAAGAGATGACCACTTTAATGAATAGCAGCAAAATGAGGTGTTGTTAGTTGTGAAGTTGTGCCCGACCCATTGCAACCCCATGGACAACATTCCTCCAGGCCTTCCTGTCCTCTACCATCCCCTGGAGTCCATTTAAGCTCATGCCGACTGCTTCAGTGACTCCATCCAGCCACCTCGTTCTCTGTCGTCCCCTTCTTCTTTTGCCCTCAATCTTTCCCAGTATTAGGCTCTTCTCCAGTAAGTCCTTCCTTCTCATTAGGTGGCCAACATATTTGGGTTTCATCTTTAGGATCTGGCCTTCTAAAGAAGAGTCAGGGTTGATCTCCTCTAGGACTGACCAGTTTGATCGCCTTGCAATCCAAATGACTTCAGGAGTCTTCTCCAGCACCAAAGTTCAAAGGCCTCAATTCTTTGGAGCTCAGCCTTTCTTATGGTCCAACTTTCAGAGCCATACATTGCAACTGGGAAAACCATCGCCTTGACTATATGCACTTTTGTTGGCAGGATGATGTCTCTGCTTTTTAGTACTGTTATGTATTGATACTTTTAAGTGGGAGTTTCAAACCTGCCTATGTTTCTGATTGGCTGACAGTCCCTCCTGGATTGTATATAAGTATATTAAAGAGCTGTTGTCACTTGCTTGCTTGTGCCTCTCATTATTCCCGAACCACTTCATTGGCGACGAAGGTGGGATTGAGGCTACAAGAAGCCAACCAGTGAGACCACGAGCTTCAGTTAGGCGACGAGGCGAACCACAGGAGGCATTCCAAACATGTCTGCCTACGTTCCGCCCAAGCCTTTTGATCCGACCCGCGAAAAATGGGTCTCGTACCTAACAAGGTTCGAATGCTCGCTTGAAGCCAGCGACATGCAGGGCCTCTCTGCTAATCGAAAGAGAGCCCTCTTCCTAAGCCACTGCGGACCGGACGTGTTCGAGATGGCCGAGTCACTGTGTGAGCCAACGCCGGTTCAAACCGTCTCCTGGGACACCCTGATGGCAACTCTCCGGGCTCACTTCGCTCCCGTCCCCTCCAAGTTCGTGCAACGATACCAACTCAGACAGCGCGTTCAATGTGAGGGAGAACCGGTCAGCGCGTACATGGCTAGCCTGAGAAAAGCCGCAACCCATTGCAACTATAGAGACTTGGACGATGCGTTGCTTGAGCAACTGATCTGTGGTGTTCGGGACATTAGGCTGCAACGGCGTCTGCTCGCCAAGCCTGATTTGACGCTTGCTGGAGCCCTAGACGAAGCCAGCGCTCATGAAGCCTCCACAAAAGCCGCTGAAACGCTGCAGCATCCGCTGACCAGCAAAGACAGCCCCAAGTCTGCCCTGGTGCACAGAGAAGACGCCGGATCCAGCTCGGAGTCCGAGTCGGATGAGGACGTCTTCCGAACGGAGCACCAGAGAAAAGACACTGGCAGCCCCCGGCGAAGCTGTCCCAGCTGTGGCGGGCACCATGATAGACTGTCCTGCAAATACAGAGAGGCTATTTGCAGGCGCTGCGAGAAAAAAGGGCACTTGGCGCAAGTCTGTAGAGCCATTCTGCCCAGAAAACACCAACCACGTAAGCGCTGCAGCCAACCGGAATCAGCGCGCCAGAAGCAGCCAACGAGAGAAGGCGGCGCGAAAAAACGGCGCGAATTTGAACCGCGAGATGGCCGCAGCATACATATCGACCAGGCCAGCACGGCGATCGAGGACAAAGTCAGCACGGTGGTCGAGATCAACGGAAAGCCGTGCTCGATGGAGATCGACACCGGATCAGCTCTCTCCATAATGTCGTGGGTGACCCTAAAGACCCTCCTGCCGTCGTTCCGGAAGGACCAGCTCTCCAAGCAGAGACTGCGCATCCTAGACTACCAGGGAAACCGAGTCCCCCTCGAAGGCGTGGGCACGTTCCGAGTCACCTACGGAGACTACGAAAGAGACCTGCCGCTGACCATCATCACAAAGCTCCCTAGCCTTCTGGGCATGGGGTGGTTCCGAGCCCTTGGCATGGGCTTCACCGGCGTCCACCTGATGTCCAAATCAACTCTGAAAGACAGTCTCCTGTCCGAGTTCCAGGACGTCTTCGGGGACACGTTGGGCAAGTATGTGGGGACCCCTATTTTACTAAACTTAGACCCCAACGTAGCCCAAGTAAGACTTAAGGCCAGACGAGTGCCGTTCGCATTGAAACCAAAGATTGATGCGGAACTGGATGAATTGATTAAGCAAGGGGTGTTGGTTCCCGTTGACCATGCCAAGTGGGAAACCCCTATAGTGACCCCAGTAAAGTCCGATGGCTCAATAAGAATTTGCGCCGACTACAAGTGCACGATCAACAAGGCTTTGCAGCCTAGCGCCTATCCGGTGCCGATCGTGCATCATCTACTACACTCCCTGGGGCCTGGGAAAATTTTTGCCAAATTAGACCTGGCCCAAGCCTATCAGCAGTTACCAGTTGACGACGCCACGGCAGAGGCGCAAACAATTGTAACTCATAGGGGTGCATTTAAATGCACCAGGCTCCAGTTTAGGGTGAGCGTCGCACCCAGCCTATTTCAAAGCACCATGGAGCGCCTTTTGCAAGGACTCCCAGGAGTGGTGCCCTATTTCGATGACGTTCTAGTCAGCGCCCAGGACGAACGCCAGCTAGGGGACAGAGTAAGGAACGTCCTGTCCAGGTTCAGAGAAGCGGGACTGAAACTTAAGAAAAACAAGTGTATGATTGCTGTCCCCTCCGTTGAATTTCTGGGGTACAGGGTGGACGGCACAGGCATCCACCCTACCGAAAGCAAGGTGAGAGCTATTAAGGGCGCACCTGCCCCCAAATCCAAAGCGGAGCTCCAAGCCTTCCTTGGACTGCTCAATTTTTACTCCATGTTCCTGAAGGACAAAGCCACGGTTGCAGATCCCCTACACAAGCTTCTAGGGAAGAATGTACCATGGGTCTGGGGGAAACCACAGGCAGCCGCTTTTGAGGCAGTGAAGAAACTCCTGTCTGAGGACAGCTTCCTGATTCAGTACAATACAGCGCTGCCGCTTGTCTTAGTGTGTGACGCCTCCCCCGCAGGGGTTGGTGCCGTCCTAGGCCATAGACTGCCGAACGGCCTAGAGGCGCCCATTGCGTTTTACTCTCGCACCCTGTCCAGCGCAGAGCGGAACTATAGTCAGTTGGACAGAGAGGCTCTGGCTGCGATTGCGGGGGTTAAAAAGTTCCACGAATACCTCTATGGCCGAAAATTCGAACTTGTGACCGATCATAGACCCTTGCTAGGACTTTTGGCGGGCGATAGGCCAACCCCCGCTGCCCTTTCCCCTCGTTTGACCAGATGGGCCATTTTTCTGTCGGCCTACTCGTATCAGCTTGTCCATCGACCTGGCCGAACCCTGGGTCATGCGGATGCCCTTAGCCGCTGCCCCCTTCCCGACCTACTTGACAACCCAACGCCGGAAGCCTCCGTTCTTTTGTTGGACACTTTGACTTTGGGCCCTATCTCCTCTTGCGAGGTGGCGAAAGCCTCGGCTAGAGACCCAATCATCCGTACTGTTATGGGTTGGGTACTGAAGGGGTGGCCGGTCAAGGTGGACAGAGGGGAGTATCAAGGTTATGCCAACAAACGCAACGAACTGTTTATGCAAGGGGGTTGCTTGCTGTGGGGTGACAGGGTGGTAATTCCAACGAAGCTACGGAATAGAGTTTTAGAGTTGCTGCACGAAGGGCATCCGGGCATTGTTAGGATGAAATGCTTAGCCCGCAGTTATGTCTGGTGGCCCAACATGGACCAAGTCATTTCCGAGTGGGTGGGGAAGTGCAGACCCTGCCAGGAGTCTCGTCCCGATCCCCCAGTAGTGCCCATCCGAGAGTGGGAGAAACCAAAAGGCCCATGGGGGAGGATCCACACTGATTTTGCCAGCCCTTTCCACGGGCAAACGTTTTTAATAGTTGTTGATGCCTACTCAAAGTGGCTCGAAATCATCTTAATGCCATCAACAATGGCCGAGGCAGTTATCAAGGTCCTAAGGAAGTTGTTTGCCACCCACAGCCTGCCGGATACCCTGGTATCTGATAACAGCCCACAATTTACGGCAACTCTTTTTGAAGGCTACTTGGCTGGACTGGGCATCCGCCATGCCCTATCAGCTCCGTTTCACCCGGCTTCGAATGGATTGGCTGAACACTTTGTTAGGACAGCCAAAGAAGCACTGTCCAGATTAGACAACGGGGACTGGCAGGCCAGGATAGACCAATTCCTAGCAGTCCAGCATGCCACACCATGCACAGCAACAGGGAGAAGCCCAGCAGAGCTCCTCATGGGCAGGAAGCTCCGGTGCGTGTTAGACAGGCTTCACCCTAACTACTCGCATGAAAATTTCAAGGGAGAAACCTGTGGCCTAAGACAGTTTCAGGTTGGGTCCCCGGTGTTCACTCGCAATTATGCCAGCGGACCTCTATGGGTTGCAGGAACCATAGTGGGTATAACAGGCCCAAAATCATATACGGTAGACGTAGGGGTGGACAGACTCTGGAAGCGCCACATAGACCAACTTAGAAAAAGGGTGGTCGGCGAGGCAAACATCAATTTAGACATCTCCGAACCTAACTATAACAACTTTCCCAAAACAGCTAACTCAAGCCCGGGTTCGCGAGAATACTTAGCTGACAAGCCCTGGTTCCAGCACTGCCCCAGCGAGTCGCCACTCCCAGCCAGGGATAACCACGCCCCGGACAAAATCCAGGAGGTTCCATTGGCGGAGCCGGGAGAGACGGAGAGTCCCTCCGACCAGCTCGACGCCCCACCAGACACTGAACTGCGCAGGTCAACTAGGGCGAGAACTCGTCCTAGGCACCTGCGAGATTTTGTGTGTGCATATGTAAATTTCTGAATATTAGTGCTTTCTGGGAAGGGAGGGGTGTTATGTATTGATACTTTTAAGCGGGAGTTTCAAACCTGCCTACGTTTCTGATTGGCTGACAGTCCCTCCTGGATTGTATATAAGGAGGACTGCAGCCCCTGAGTTTCTGCTGAAGTCCCACTGTATATTAAAGAGCTGTTGTCACTTGCTTGCTTGTGCCTCTCATTATTCCCGAACCACTTCAAGTACGCTATCTAGATTTGCCATAGCTTTCCTCCCCAGGAGCAAGCATCTTTTAATTTCTTGGCCCAAATTTCCTAAGGTCCCAAGTACTCCTGAATAATTTTCCAAAACATGTACAGATTTAGTGACTGGAAATCTATATCATATCTGAACACTATAAATGTTGCAAAAGAGCAGTTTTGTAGTCACAAATTATTTTCCTCTCCACGTAAAGTAGGGGTGGGGAACCATGGTCCTTTTGTGGACTTCAATTCCCAGAATTCCTGAGCCAGCCATGCTGACTCGGGGATTCTGGAAATTGAAGTCCACAAGTCATAAAAGGGCCATTGTTCCTTACCACTGACAAAAAGCTTTCATGCCTGTTTAGGGCTGAAATTTCATTTGGATTCAGTTGGGAATGGATCTGAGAAAAAATAATATGTAATCGAATGTAATTCTATTTCTACCATATTTTTAAAAAAAATTAGATTTATATGCCGCCCTTCTCTGGAGACTCAGGGCAGCTTACAATGTGTTAAGCAATAGCCTTCATACTTTTTTATATTTTATACAAAGTCAGTTTATTGTCCCCACAAACTGGGTCCTCAATTTACCTACCTTAGAAAGGATGGAAGGCTGAGAGAACCTTGAGCCTGGGGAGATTCGAACTTGCAATAATTGCAGACAGCTGAATGTTAATAACAGGCTTTTAGTCTCTTGAGCTATCCAGGCTCCTAATTTAAATAATTTAAATAATTAGCAAAAGCTAAAAGAGGAATTCCGGTCTTTGGGCATTGATCCATATTATGAACTGGCTGAGTCAGGTAGAATTATCAAAGATGCATTAGACAGAACACTGTCTTTGGGTATGCAGTACAGTAGCTGTAGGAATGTAATATTCCTCAAACCTCACCATGTGGATAAGAGCTTTCTTCTCTTTTGTAAAAAATATTCTAACCAATTTGCATAGGTGTATATGCGCAGAACTTGTGTACCTTAAATGCAAATGCTGGCATCAAGAGGTACAGTGTGGTTACATTTTCTGTTAAGAGCAGTACTTTGAAATGAAAGATTTCCTGGTGAATTCATTATCAGCCTTCAGTCCCACCCCTTCCAGTTGCTATATACAATAACAGGATTACTTCTCAAGAGTTGGCTGGGTTGTGAGGAAAAAATAATTGCATTCAGTCAGAAACCAGCACTGCTTACAACCAAGGTAAGAAAACCATCTTTCTACTTCATACATATTGATCATAAGCTGTTGAAATCTAAGCAATGTTTGTTGAAAGATGTATAAAAGCTGTCATGAGAAGTCACTTAACTGTAGTGAAATAGAAAGAAGTGGAATGAACTAGAGCACCTCACTTTTATAGATAAACATCTGATTGTGGATAAATTGATGGTTTTCTCATTTAATGGAAAATAATTTACCACAAGAAACAAGTTGGGCATTCATAAATACAGGGTTAATAATTTCAACTACTTTTATTTTATGTATTTCTGTCTCTGTGTGTGTGTGATTTGAAACAAAAGGCTTGAGTTTGTGCGCTATTCTTCAAACCTGCCTATTGCAAATATCAGTGAAGATTATGTAACTTGTATGTACCCGTAATTTTCAACTGGGTAACCTTTTCACAATTTTAGTTTGAGATGTTTTTAAATATATATATATATATATATATATATATATATATATATATATATATATATATATATATTTGATTCTCAGTTAAGTAAATGGACTGAGCACCCAGCATCTTTCTAAGAAACTAAATTAGTTAAGTTTAATAAGCTAATGGCATAGCAGCATTTGCAAAACCCAGCTAATCAGTAAAGTGACAAATGGAATAATCTCTGCTCTTCAGGGTGAAGAGTTAATTGAATGAGTGGACTATTTTTTTTTTACATTCCTAATGGATACCTTCATTTCAATCATCTTTAAAGTAATAGATACCCATTCTTAATTTAAAGTCTCTTATGTTTTTCAGCCAGTTGCTTTTAGCTGGGGCAAAGGTCTCAGATGTTTAAATTTTGAAGATTAAAATTGTCAATATGATGTACTAGAAAGCATGTATTTATAACTGTAAAGAGATCTTATTAATCTGTACTTGGAATTACAGCGACATTCAAGAAGTAGAAGCATTAAGTAAAAGTCAAGAGCTGTAATAGAGCTGTATATTTAGTCCCATTTTCTAAAGTTTCAATATTCAGTAAATAGAGACAAGAATGATACACTAGGAACAGCCAGGTAGCTTCTTTCAAAGAACAGAAATAAGGCATTGTTTTGCATTCAAGAAATGGCAACATTTTGGGGCTGAGATTGGGAATACTCATATTCAAAGATCCCCTCAATTGCTGATTAGATGAATTACTTTCAGAAGAATGTTGTAAAGATAAAATGTCTATTAAAATATACCACCTTAAAGCACATTAAGAAACAAAGGAATGGCATAAATGTAAGAATACTTATTTTAAAAGGCAGCTAAAGTTGAATATTTCTAAATCCTATTGATTTCAGTGAAATAATTTTTTTGTTGTTGAAGTCGGCAACTTCGGTCTTTAGCATGATTCAATGGATTATTTTTTAATCCTTTGACATTTTAAGTATATAATAAAAGTCAAACACATATACAATATAGCAGTATGTCCCTTAATACAACAACGAGCAGCATGAAGGCTTATTCTACAAGTCAGACAAATAAGACATGATAGTGTTAAAATGATAAAAACAGACCAAAGGTAGACTAAGAATCCAAATCTGAAATCATTACCATCAGGAGAATCCATATTTCCATCGTTCAATTTCCTGCATATATATCATGAAGGAAAAAATACAAATAAAGGGAGGTCATTTGGAACAAATTTCCATTTACCCAGGGAGAATGAGCTAGTCTGAGCCTATGTTGTTGTTTTTTTAATTCTCTGTGAAAATCCATTCCTAATCTGCTTTGCAGAGACTAAAACCAGAAAAAATGTTTATGCAAAATGATGAGAAAGGTAGATGCAGTAATGAATTCAAGTCCCAGTTGCAGTATCGGGAAGGGCAAGGAAAGGAATGGAAGAGATGGGTTTTCAGGATGGAGATAATACTTAGCATTTCTATTTTTTTAAAAAAAAATAAATCTTTATTTACATTTTCCATTAAAAACAAAAGGAGAACGACAAAATATATAAATAACAAACAAAACATACAAGACAACACAACAAAAACCAACAAAACTAGCATACCTATAAACAGTACCTTAATAACCTAGTACTCGGTACTGTATATCTATATTATAATCCGGAGAAGACAGAACATCTTACATATCTTTATAAAACAATTAGGTCTATCCGACCTCACTTTACTTGTATAATATAAATTTCTCAGTACATATAATTCCTCTTCTAATTTGGGTTATATTTTCCTTTTCTCTAGCCACCTATAGAATTTTTCCCAAGATAAACATATTTGTGTTTGATCTCTATCTTTTAATTTTTTGGTCAATTTATCTGCATTACTATTTTTTTTAATCCCTTACCATCAGCCACTATCTTGTTCTAATAGGTGTATGATATTATTTTGTTGGTTGCTTTACCTCGCTACTCTTGAAACTCATTTATTTTATAGAGGACCTTTTAAATGTATTTCCAACTCAATCACAATATTCAGAAAAGAATGTCATCATTTTTTATAGACATCCTTTTCCCACAAAAGCCTTTTAACCCATTTATCAGAAATTGGCCTCGGTGCTTGGTTTGTGTGTGTGTGTGTAAGTATATATACGAGTGATCTCCGACCTCCGGACTTTTCGTCGGGCCCTAAAAACTCATCTCTTTCAGTTAGCCGGTCTCTCTTGATTTTATGATTTTATGGTTGATTTTAAATTTTGATATGGATTTTAAATTGACAAATTTTAAACTATGGGCCAAATTTAATTATTTTAAATTTATTTTTAATTGTACTTTATGTATAAATGTTTTATTTTGGCTGTTCACCACCCTGAGTCCGAAAGGAGAAGGGCGGTATAGAAATTTGAATAATAAATAAGTAAATAAATAAATAAATATTTATAGTATGTACAAATGTATAAAGGCATATATGTCTATTCAGGTAGTCCTCGATTTATGACCATAATTGAGCCCAAATTTTTTTGTTGCTAAATGAGACATTTTGCCCCATTTTATGACCTTTTTTGCCATAGTTATTAAGAGAATCACTGCAATTGTTAAATTGCTTCTCCATTGATTTTGCTTGTCAGAAAGCCACAAAAGGAGATCGCATGGTTCCAGGACACTGCAATCTTCATAAATATTGCCAAGCCTCTGAATTTTTATCATGTGGCCATGGGAGTGCTGCAATAGCCCTAAGTGTGAAAAATGATAAGTCATTTTTTTTCAGTGCCATTGTAACTATGAACAGTCACTAAATCAGAGGTGGGTTTCAGCAGGTTCTGACCAGTTCTGGAGAACCGGTAGCGGAAACTTTGAGTAGTTCGGAGAACACGTAAATACCACCTCTGACTGGCCCCGTCCCCATCTATTCTCTGCCTCCTGAGTCCCAGCTGATCAGGAGGAAATGGGGATATTGCAGTAATCTTCCCCTGGAGTGGGGAGGGAATGGAGATTTTACAGTATCCTGCCCCTACCACGCCCACCAAGCCACGCCCACCAAGCCATGCCACGCCCACCAAGCCACACCCACAGAACCGGTAGTAAAAAAAATGAAACTCACCACTGCACTAAATGAATTCTTGTAAGTCGTGGACTATCTGTATGTACATATGTACATACATAGAGAGAGAGAGAGAATACAGTAGTGGCCAAAATTGTGGAAACCTTTTTGGAAAAGTGTATTTTCTAAAACTAGCTAAGAACACCATTTTTATTTTATTTTTTTTGGATTAGTGCCATAAAATCATATATCAATGGAAAGATAATTTAATCAAAAATGTAATGCAATAACTTTTATGAAGGATTTGCTATTAGAATAGCAGTTACAGTATAAAGAAGAAAAGTGAAACACGGAGAAAAAATTAGATATACAAAAATTATCACTATGTCAGTTAATGCTTAGTTGGGTAACCTTTAGCATGAATTACGGCCTTACAACGTCTTCCCATGGAGTGAACCAAGTCTTTTAGTTCTGCAGCTGTTATAATGTGAAACCAAGATTGAATGCTTGTTTCTATTGACTGGGTTTTATTGCTGGGCCACTTCTGACTAACAAGTTTCTTTAGTTGGCTCCATAGATTTTCAATTGGATTAAGGTCTGGGCTATTCCCAGGCCATTCCAGCAGTGGAATAGGATTATCTTGAAACTCCCCCCCCCCAAAAAAAGTAGTGTTATTAGCCATCAAACCTCAAAAATACACTTTTCCCAAAAGGTTTCCACAATTATGCCAACTACTGTATACAGATATATAAAACACACACACACACAAACATATACACACATGTGTATGTATATAACAATTGCATTGTCCTGGGGTCATGTGATCTCCTTTCGTGACTTTCTGAGAAGCAAAGTCAATGGTGAAGCAAGATTCACCTAACAACTATGATACTCATTTAACAACTGCAATGATTCACTTAACAACTGTGGCAAGAAAGGTCATAAAATGGGGCAAAACTCACTTAACAAATGTCTCATTTAGCAACAAAAATTTTGGGCTCAGTTGTGGTCGTAAGTCGAGGACTACGTGTATATGTATATATGCCTTTATAGATTTATAAATAGACATATACTTACACACATTCATACACACACACACATATATATATTCTAAAAAAGAAAAAAATCTGTGTATCTTTTCTGGTGACTTTATCATCATACGATGAGTCCAAGTTGCTGAACCTTTAGCTTCATTTCTAGTGCTTCCATGAATAGTGTGATTTTTTTTCTTCATCTAATTGAGAAAATTGAGAATATCGTGTGCAAGATATTCTCAATTTTCTCTAGCAATACAAGCTGAAGGCATCTGTTTTATTTTGTCAATTTTTTTCACAGCCATACGTTGCAACTGGGAAAGGCATTGCTTTGGCAATGTGTAGCTCTTTATTGTTTTGCCATTTGAAAGAACATTTTAAAAAGTATATTTTGCATTTGCTTTCTGCAATGATGTAGTCCATTGTATTATCTTGGATTGTTCTCCTTCATTTGTAAACCAGACTTGAATTTTGGCACATTTCTATTGCAAAGTATGGGGCTGTAGTAACATGCAAATTTTGCCTCTGCTGTTAAATCCATGACTCCTTACACATACCAAGATGTCATTTATTTATTACATCTTTCTGCCAAAAGTGTTTAACAAATTATCTTTAATGATGAGTCTGAGAATAGGTATGAGAAAGCCTTGGCCGGGAGAGGGTTATGTTTTGGCAGCCATATGCCATATTTTACATTTTGGGGGAGGAGGGTATCCACTGCAGGTTGATCCAAGGTGCAAAGTGGTAAGATTATCATCTATATCTATATTCTCTGTCTCCCTCCCTTCCTCCCTCCATCATCCATCTATCTATCTATCTATCTATCTATCTATCTATCTATCTATCTATCTATCATGTTTACCTGAAAATAAGATCAGGGCTTATATTAATTTTTGCTCCAAAAGATGCATTAGGACTTATTTTCCAATTTGGGTCTTATGTTTCAGGAAATATGGTAATAAATGTGTCTGTCTTGCTGATGATCTTAACTGGGGCTTATTTTGGGGATAGGGCTTATATTACAAGCATCCTGAAAAATCATGCTAGGGTTTATTTTTTGGCTGAGTCTTATTTTGGGGAAAACACGGTATCTCTCTCTCTCTCTCTCTCTCTCTCTCTCTCTCTCTCTCTCTCTCTCTCTCTCTCTCTCTCTCAATCTATCTCTCGATCTCTCGATCTATATCTATATCTATCTATCTATCTATCTATCTATCTATCTATCTATCTATCTATCTATCTATCTATCCATCCATCCATCCATCTTCTTGATGCTTGAACTTCTTTCTTTTTCACCCACCCAAAGCTTATTTGGGACTATCACATAGCTTTTCTGGGTGGTTGTTTTTCTTTTTCAAAATAATGGGAAATTTTACCATCAGAATTCAATAACTGTAATCATAAAGATTTTTGTGGGTGAGAGTGCAAAGAGAAGTTCAGAGGCCACATGTGGCTAAGATCTCAGATTGCCCATTTCCGGCCCTGAGGAATTTAAAACCAGAACTGGCTTTGATGTGTGGAATCAATCATAGACCCACATAAAAAGGTTTGAGATACGAATGTATTTTTCTTTAAAAAAATAAATAAAACACATTAAAACAATAATTACACAAAAGTAAAAACACAAAAATACACTTAAAAAGCATATGTGTATGTGCACACACATACACATATACATATAGTATATAGATGATTGATAGATCATAAATCCATAAGGAGGGGTTAAAAACATTAAATAAATATCAAAAAGCTAGTTAATATATGACTATCACCATACAAAACCCTTAATTATTTAAATACTCATTAAGGCTAGTTTGATGCACTAGTCATCATCTGATGCATTTTATTTGCTACTGCACAGATTGTATATTGGGCAGGATTAATGTCTGCAAGCAGCAGACAAATACAGAAATGCCTTGTGTGCACTGGATATTTATTCAACAATGATGAATGGCTTTGATGCCATGCTTTAGCAAGAAGCTTCTTGGATGAGAAGCAAAACATCTTCCAAAAAAACCCAAGAAAGTCCAGTTGCCTCTTGAAAAAGCACCTTTAAGTCTGCCATCTGCACCTCTATAACTGTCTGGTTTGGTTCCGCAACCCAACAAGACAGACACCGACTTCAGAGGATAATTAGAACTGCAGAAAAAACAATGGCTACCAACCTGCCTTCCACTGAGGACCTGTATACTGAACAAGTCAAAGAGAGGGCTGTGAAAATATTTACAGACCCCTCGCATCCTGGACATAAACTGTTTCAACTCCTACCCTCAAAATGACGCTATAGAGCACTGCACACCAGAACAACTAGACGCAAGAACAGTTTTTCCCCGAATGCCATCACTCTGCTAAACAAATAATTCCCTCAACACTGTCAAACTATTTACTAAATCTGCACTACTATTAATCTTCTCATCGTTCCCATCACCCATCTCCTTCCACTTATGACTGCATGACTGTAACTTTGTTGCTTGTATCCTGACTGTATCCATGACTGTATCCTTATGATTTATATTGATATTGATTGCTTCCTGATTGCTTATTTGTACCCTATGACTATCGTTAAGTGTTGTACCTTATGACTCTTGACGAAGGTATCTTTTCTTTTATGTACTCTGAGAGCGTATGCACCAGAGACAAATTCCTTGTGTGTCCAATCATACTTGGCCAATAAAAAAATTATATTCTATTCTATTCTACTCTACTCTACTCTACTCTACTCTACTCTACTCTACTCTACTCTACTCTACTCCTCTACTCTACTCTACTCTACTCTACTCTACTCTACTCTACTCTACTCTATTCTATTCTATTCTTTGGGACAACCATGACCTGGATGATTGAGAATCTCCATAGACAAATTTCACCAAGGTTTATGTATTATTGGAGGATTCACACATGATGCATTGCTTACTTTGTATTTAATTACTTAAATAAGTAGGGTTATTGGTTCCATAAGAGATGTATTATGGACATGTTTTGATAGAATGAGGCACTTTGCATTATTATGGGCTTGAACATGTTTGTTTCACTTTCTTCCCTCCCTTAACTATTTCTGTAGGAGAGGGGTGTCAAACTCCCGTCGTCACTTTTGCGTCATGTGATGTATCCGGACTTTTTTCCCCTTTGCTAAACTAGACGGGGGTGGGACCAGCACGTGACACATCCGGCCCATGGGCCACAAGTTTGACACCCCTGCTGTAGGAGCTTCAATTCCATAAATATAATTTAATTTAACCAATATAATCAAAACAGTAATCTATTTGGAAGCATCAATATTCCTGAATAATACATAAAGGAGGAATTTGTTTATGTTTAAATTGTATTTACATAGAAAGAGCTGTCCATTTCATTTAATTATTTATGTAAAACAATCTTAATAAATATATTTACATAGAAAGCCCTTTCTGTTTTCAGCCACTAGTTTTATTCCACATTTTCCTGGCCTTTCTCCACAGATTTTCGGGGTGTCATTTACGTTCCCATTTATCTTTTCAACAACCCATGAAATAGATTAGGTGAGTGTTAGCAGCTCACCCAAGGTCAGTGAATGAGCCTTTTGGCAGAGTAGACATTTGAACTGAGGTGTCCATGATAATAGCCTGATGCTATCTACAATATCACATTGAGCTTCTTTGTATAATGTCTTTGCCAGGGACTTCTGTTGAATTGTCCATGTGTGAGTGTTTAAGCATCTAAAACCTCACCAGTCAAACATGCAAACATCTGCTTGAATTCATCTTTGTCAGAAAACACATAGCCACAATGGATCTGTTGTGCTGAGTGAGCAGCTTTCATGTGGAAGTGGAACAGAGGTCGTAAAGAAACTGGAACACATGTTTGAAGGATAGCAAAGGTCAGGAGATAGAAGTAGCAGGAATTTTTGAATAACAGCTAAAGAAACTGAGGTGGACAGATAACTGCTACATGAACAGGAATATTTAACCTCAAACATCCTTAGACTCAGGCAATCAGTGTAGATCACTCATGTATTTTCAAGACCGCTGGCTAACAGCCATAGGTGGGCATCACATATTGTAACTATCGGTTCTCCCAGAACCGAAAATATGAGCATTGCTCATGTGCGGGCCTTCCGTGCATGCACATAGCATGGTGGGTTTCAAAAATTTGTACTACTGGTTCTGTGGGTGTGGCTTGGTGGGCATGGCATGGCTTTCTGGGCATGGCTTGGTGTGCGTGGCATGGCTTGGTGGGCGTAGCTTGGTAGGCGTAGCAGGGGAAGGATACTGTAAAATCTCCATTCCCACCCCACTACAAGGAAAGGATACTGCAAAATCCCCATTTCCTCCCAATCAGCTGGGACTTGGGAGGCAGAGAATAGATGGGATGCCTCTTCCCAGCTCAGAAGAAGACAGGACTGCCTGAATCTCAGACTCAGCTGAATCGAGACTGGAGTCCCAGCAAGAGGCTGAGATCTCAGATACTCCCCAAGAGGGCTGGGAAAACAGGACAGAAGGAAGCCCAGAAGAAGTTCCCCAAAGGGAGGGATTTGGCAGAAATCTCCCCGTCTTCCTTCCATCACCCCCCCCCGAAGGATACTGTAAAATCTCCATTCCCACGCCACTACAAGGGAAAGATACTGCAAAATCCCCATTTCCTCCCAATCAGCTGGGACTTGGGAGGCAGAGAATAGATGGAGGCAGGGCCAGTCAGTGGTGGTATTTACTGGTTCTCCGAACTACTCAAAATTTCCATTACCAGTTCTCCAGAACTAGTCAGAACCTGCTGGCACATGGCATCAAAAAAATGGCGATTATATAGGATGGAATAGTGCAAGGGTGGGTGGGCGGGCCCAGCCACTGTCTGGAACTACCGGTTCAGTGAACAGGTCTGAACCGGAAGCAACACACCTCAGCTACCAGCATTATATTTACATTGGATCTTATGAAGACCCAGAATGTTGGAGGTAATATGCTGACTGTTTAGAGAAGACTTAGAGAGGGCTGTAAAGCAGTGGTGGGTTGCCCCCGGTTCGGACCAGTTCACAAGAACCGGTAGTAAAACCGGTGGGAGGCCTTGCCCACTGCCCCAATGTCATCATTGGCAATCTGCGCATGCATAGAAGCAAGGCACATGTGCAGAAGCAAGGCGCGTGTGTGTGCGAAGCGAGCTTGCGCGCGCGATCCCATTACGAATCGGTAGTAAAAGTAAGTAGAACCCACCCCTGCTGTAAAGCACTATGAAGCAGTATATAAGTCTAAGTGCTGTTGCTATGCCTGAAACTCTGAAGACTCATCAAAATCAACTTTATGCATCAAGATAAGTACAGTTTATTTATCTGCTTGTACGCAATAACAGGCAGCTTCTTATTTTCCTATGAAATAACAATTGATTAGCCAACAGCAGGCTACAACCAGGTTCAGGTTGTCATGAGCTTCTTTTCAGGTCTTTCAAAAATTCCTCCAAGCCATGTCATTTGACTTTTTCCCAATATTGTTTATTAAAGAAGCACTGACACTCCATTAATAATCACAATCCATGTTAAATAATGTTGAGCAAAGAGAGAACATCATAACAACTCTTGTGGGTGGAGGATAACATTGGGGTCATTTCAATAAAATAAAATTATATGAAGTACATTGTGAGGAACCTAGAAAGCTTTAAGGCTATGAACTTTTCCCCAGAACACATGCACAGAGGCGCCTGGTTTCTACAGCTTCATAGAATTCATTTTAAAGCTCTTTAAATCTTATAAGATTTACACAAATGCTACATATTAAAGAGGAGACATGATGAGCTATATACACACACATTTAAGTACATACACAGAAGCAGTCATTTCGTAAGACGGGAGAGGTTGTTTCTTTTGAAAACACAACATAAATGTGCTGAATGACATCCTTAACATACTCAAGACTGCATCCTTGATCAATGGTGACCTTATACCTTGACATTAGAGATAGAAGTCTTTCATTTAGTCAGAACAAAATATACCCAGATTCCCAGTGGAACTTTGTGTTACCTTTTAGACCAGGAAATACTTGAACTTTGATGCATCAACCTTGTTATTCAGTAGCCTATGGAAGAGTATCACATCTGGAATACACATGTGTTAAGGATATTGTTGTTGTGTTACCAACCAGCAGAGTGTAGAGCACAGAGAAATGTTGCTGAGAGCAATGAATAAGAGATGTGCAAACTGGTTTATCAAAAGTTTACTTTATAGTGAAAAAACAATCTCATAGTCTTTAAATCAATCCAAGTCTTTGCCAGTTAAATCAGTCCAGTGATACAAAAACTCTTCTTACCACACAAACAGTAGTTGGTTAGAATAACAAACTCACTCTGGTTCACAAACCACAATGGTAGCAGATCCAACGATGGATCTGCACAATGGTAGCAACTCCACACACTATGGTAGCATATCATCAACTGAATACGTTACAGTACCTTTCTTAAATTCGTTTACAACTAGTGATTATCTAATTACAGCATGACTCAGCATTATAATGAATCAGCAGTAAAACTTTAAAGTCACACAATACATATCCATGTTAAAGTCACAGAACACATATATTGCCTGGACAACTTGTTAGGCTCAAACCATATCCTAACAACATGTATTAACTACAATCTATTTCAGCATTCTGAATTTTAGAGGTTCTGTTATTTAAAGAAGCTTCTCTTTCAAACAGGAGAAATAAAAATGTGGAAATAATTGGATGTTAAATAAATAAGGTTTGGATGCATTGTGTTTCTATCTGGAGCACCATCATTATCTCAAACTTATCATAATTTCTGGTCATCATTATTGTTGCTTTGTGCATTGTTTAAGAACCAGATTAAAAACATGATCCTTCCTTTATGTGTATTCAATATTGTTTGCTCAATAACTTTTGAAGGCATTAGTTATAGTGATTTTTCTCATATTGGTTATGCCCTCTCAAAGGACGTAGACCCATGAGCACCTATTCGGAAAGATTTTGCATTTTCATAAAGTGAACAGTGGTTGTGAAATTTAGACTATAAGAAAGGCTGAGCACCAAAGGCTGAGCACCAAAGAATTGAGGTCTTTGAACTGTGGTGCTGGAGAAGACTTCTGCGAGTCCCTTGGACTGCAAGGCGATCAAACCGGTCAGTCCTAGAGGAGATCAACCCTGACTGCTCTTTAGAAGGCCAGGTCCTGAAGATGAAACTCAAATACTTTGGCCACCTCATGAGAAGGAAGGACTCACTGGAGAAGAGCCTAATGCTGGGAAAGATTGAGGGCAAAAGAAGAATGGGATGACAGAGAATGAGGTGGCTGGATGGAGTCACTGAAGCAGTCGGTGTGATCTTAAATGGACTTTAGGTGATGATAGAGGACAGGAAGGCCTGGAGGAACATTGTCCATGGGGTTGCGATGGGTTGGACACCACTTCGCGACTTACAACAACAACAAAAGTGAACTGATTTTCTTTGTTTCTTTTTGTTCCCTCCCCAACGTGTTGTGCATTTTTCAGTTTATTGACTCCTTGAGGGTTCATTTTCCTTTGAGATTCTCCAATAACATTTTCCCTCCTTAATCTCAGGGTTTCATTGTGCCTATACTTTTGTTTTGGATGATCAAATCATGGAAATTATATGCTTCCACCAAAAAGTCACAATACTTTTATTTAAAGGAGACCTGAGTTAACAACAGGCCTGACGGTATTTTAAAAGTCACTCATCTATTACATGCCTTGCAAACATCGTGCATTTCTCCATTTAAATACATAATTCAGATAAATAGCAATTTTAAACAGGCTATGAAAAAAAAAGTACATTGGCTACCTTTATTGCCAAAGATTGTTGTCTAGAATATCACAATGCTATCTTTTTCAATGACATACATACTGTCATGCTGATAGAAACTGAAAGAAAACGGGCACAAGAGAAGCATAGGTGTGTTTTCAGTTATAGAAACCCTCTTCTTTGAAAAAAATAATCCCAAAATATGTAAATTGCTTTCCTTGTATATACAGTAAAAGCACAGGGCACTGAGAGTTAAGAATGCTGAGTAAATCAGAATAGTTGTGGAATAGTGAATGTAATTTATATTTTTAAAAAGTAGAAATCAAATAGTGAGGCAATTGGAGGCATCTAACAACCTTGCAGTATTATTCAAGAGGAAACCATCCCCATTAGAAAATAGGTTGGGATACAAAATCTTCATGGTGGAATCCGTTTGTTTATACTTTAATTTTCTCAGCTAGAGAAAAACCATAGGATTGTAAGTAATTTTACCTGAAGTCCTACTGAAACGATTCATACTGATTGTATTTACTTTTGAAATTCAGGTATTAAAACTATTTCTGATTCCTATTTTCCTTTTACGTCCTTTTATTTTAAATTGTATATTTCTTTACACAATTTAAGCACATTAACAAAACCATAAGGACATGCTTTTGCCTTTCCTCTACAAAAATGAAAACCAATTTGCTTGATAAGTCTGTATCTCACTTTTTCCCCCCTCGGAGCTAAGATAGCTTGGCACAAAGATGCCATTGGCCAAGAATTCCTAAGATAATTCTTTCTTGATTGATATTAAAGAGTTCTGTATGATTTTTTTTCCTGTTTCTCACAACAACAGAAAAGAAAGTTATGACCCAACTTTTTGGCATCAACTATTCAGTTGTGTTTGCCCTTGGTCACTCTTGGATCAACACTTTCCATGCCCCTCTGTCTCTTATGGGTTCCTTCAGATCCACCATGGTCATCCCAATTTCATCTTTTATAGTGTCCAGCCAGCAGATACTAGGGCAGCCCTTTCTCCTTTTCCCAGTGATCACTCCGAGCATGATTGACTTTTTGAGTGCATCAACTCTCATGACATGACCAAAGTATGACAGCCTCTGTTTGGTGAACTCGTCTTCAAGTAATATTTTTGGTGATGTTCAGTCTAGGACTTCTTTGTTTATTATTATGTATGGTATGTGTAATAGTTGCCTCCAGTTCCACAGTTCAACGGTGTTTCACCCTTCTCCTGTCTGCCTTTTTCAAAGTCCAAGTTTCATAGCCATAAGAAGTAGAAGTTGGAAAAATTATTGCTTTAACTACCCTGTTTCCCCTAAAATAAGACATCCCCTGATAATAAGCCCAATCGGGCTTTTGACCGCATGCGCTAAAATAAGCCCCCCCCCAAAAAATAAGTTCTCCCCGAAAATATTTAAATGCATGTGCAGCTGGTCCCTGCCATTTCCTTTGGTTAGGGTTAGGGAGACAGAGCTGGAAATCAGGTAAGACGGCAAGAGGAGCCCCGTCTTGCTCCACGCAACCCAAAATAATTAGACCTCCCCAAAAATAAGGCCAAGCATTTATTTTGGGATTCAAAAAAAATATAAGATAGGGTCTTATTTTCAGAGAAACACGGTAGTCTGTGTTTGGTTGAGAGGATGATGCCTTTACTCTTCCATATGTTATTCACGTGGGACATTGCAGTTCTTCCAAGTGATATATGCCTTCTGATCTCAGGGCTGCAGTCACTACTTTGGTCGATTTTAGAGTCCAAGAAGATGAATTAATTAGAATTAGAATAGAATAGAGCTGGAGGTCTTCTACTCCAACCCCCTGCTAAGGCAGGAGACCATATACCATTTCAGACAAAACCTCCAGTGATGAAGCACCCATGAAGCAGTGATGAAGGCAAGCTGTTCCACTGGCTAATTGTTCCCATTGTTAAGAAGTTCCTCCTTAATTCCAGGTTGCTTCTCTCCTTGATTAGTTTCCATCCATTGTTTCTTGTCCTTACTGTTCTAATGGTCTCATTGTCGGTCTCCATTCTAACCTGTGTGGTCTTTGCAGTTGCCATTATCTCTCTTTTCTTGATGTTAAGGTGTAGACCAAATTTTTCACTTTCGTCTTTGACTTTCAGGATTAGCCACTCCAGATCATCATTGATTTCCACAATGTTGTATTTTGGCGGCTGTTGATATTCTGTTAGGATTTTGAATGTAGTAGCTAGAACAATAAAGTGTACAATAAGACAGAACACACAGTTGTAGTTGATTAGTTAGAGAAGGCTGACTCATGTATGAGGCAATCTACTCTCTGATTGGTTGCTGTAAATATAAAGGGGGTGTTTCCCTTTTTTCCCTCTTTTTTTCTTCTGTGTATTCTGTATATTGTTTAATTTATCTCATGATGTTCCTCTGCTCCTGACTATCTTGGGTTTTTCCTTTTCTGGATGATGACAAAGACAGCTGTAAATTCGGGTGTTAAATATATTTATATTTACATAAAAACTACAAGTTTGTGTCTGTGTCTCTGACTTCATCTGGACAGCTGCTGTGTAATTCCATGACATATACTGAATTTTAAAAAATCATTCCTACCACCGATTTTATCCCATTTTAATTTTAAAGACACAATTTTTAGTTATTAATAAATACAATATTCAATACTTGGAGCTAACCCCAGCTTTCTAAGAATTGCATGGATATATATGATGAAAACACCAGACAAGTATTCATGATAAGCTGCCAGAAATTCTGATCTCTCCACGCCAAATGTTTTTCCTTTCCCTCTGAATCCAGTTTAAATAAATGTTCTATGTCAGTTTTATTTTTGGTATCCAGAACTTCAAGGAATAACTGTTTAAGAGGGAAAAAAACATCCCAGAATAATTAGAAACAACATTTTGGACAAGAAGGACTCAAAAATCATGGGGCCTAATCTACTAGATATGATGAATGAAACTATTTTAAGATTCATTATTTTACCTGGAACTTATTGTTCCGAGTACAGAGAGAGGGCTGGAAGTATGTTAAAACTGAAATTTAAGCATGTTAACATTAATAAAATTTAAGTATAGACAATATCCTTTTTAAAAAAAGACTACATTATATAAAATTTGTACATGGGAGCATACAATAGTTGGAGTAGTTTTGACAGTCTAAATAGCTTTTTTATAAATATAAGAAGATTGCCATTTTTTTCTAAAATGTAAATGAAACATAAAATTGTGGCATTTTTTTTAAAAAAAATCCAAAGTAGTTGCTTTCCTTTTTGGTTCACAGAAATAGCCGTGCAGGAACAGTACACATCTTCAATAAGGAAAGTGACACAAACTCCTTATACATATGTCCTCTAACATAAACATTCATTAGTGAGACATAGGAACTTATATCAAGTCAAGCCAAATGAACGGCAGCCATGTTTTAGATTCCAGAGTGGAATCTCCAGGATCCCTAATCCTTTTTTTTATTATTATTATTTTTATTTTTTAAAATTTGATTTATATGCCACCCTTCTCTGGAGACTCAGGGCGGCTTACAGTGCGTTAAGCAATAGCCTTCATACTTTTGTATATTTATACAAAGTCAGCTTATTGCCCCCACAAACTGGGTCCTCAATTTACCTACCTTAGAAAGGATGGAAGGCTGAGTCAACCTTGAGCCTGGTGAGATTCGAACTTACTTTAATTGCAGACAGCTGGTGTTAAATTACAGTGCTTAGTCTGCAGAGCTATCCAGGCTCCTTTAATTAAGGATTGTCTTTTTACAGAACAAGTTGGTTAGTGCTAAGTCATGGCAAACTATGTAGACTTACGCCTTCATGCAGATAAAGTTCTTTCAAATGAAAAAAAAAAAACAATATAAGTCCCTTATGCAGTATAAAAAAATATATCGTTCTGCTCACAACCAAGTTAAAAATGTTTTGCACGAAAAGCAGATGATTATATATAGGGATGACTGGATTGGATTAGGATTAAACGGTAGGTGGAATTGTTCATCCAGATGTGTTGTTGCATCCACACACCTGTAGAAATGCTTTGGTGATGTCTGCAAAGGCAAGCCTTCAATTTGTTAGAATCATTTTCAATGAAAACCAATAGGTAATGGGATGAAAGAAGCCTTAGAATTCCCTGGATGTCAGGTTACAATGTCGTCTCAAATAAATTGCATTTCCAAACAAATAGTCTTTGATGAAATCTTTCATTTATTGAGCACAACAATCTGTCCCCGAGTCCATCGTAATCAGCACTGACCTTCCGACCCCAAACCCTCCCTTTCTGTTCCCCAATTCTCTGCGTCTCATTGGCCATCTTCCAAGTCACTCTCCCCATCTCTACTACTTCAGCTCACAGGAATGTCCCCCCTCCCATCCCATCTCCTAGGGGATAATATCTTCAGGGAAAATAAATAGGTGAAGAGTCAAGCGTCCTCTTCTCTTCCTTATGTCAGCACTGGAGTGAAAATAGCTTGGAGTGCTGACACTGGAGTCACAGAAGGTTACATCTGTAGTGTTAAAACTGAAGGCCTTTTTTTTTTTACCACTCTAATTACCACTCTAATGGCAGAAAGTGAAGAAGGAAAGTGCAAAAGTTGGCTTGCAACTCAACATTAAGAAAACTAAGATCATGGCACTCAGTCCTCTCAATTCCTGGCAAATAGATGGGGAAGAAATGGAGGTAGTGACAGATTTTATTTTCCTGGGCTCCAAGATCACCGCAGATGGGCACTACAGCCAAGAAATTAAAAGACGCTTGTTCCTGGGGAGGAAAGGTATGGCAAATCTAGACAGCGTACTAAAAAACAGAGACATCGCCCTGCCAACAAAAGTGCATATAGTCAGGGCTATGGTTTTCCCAGTTGCAATGTATGGCTGTGAAAGTTGGACCATAAGGAAGGCTGACCGCCAAAGAATTGAGGCCTTTGAACTATGGTGCTGGAGAAGACTCCTGCAAGTCCCTTGGTTTGCAAGGTGATCAAATCAGTCAGTCCTAGAGGAGATCATCCCTGACTGCTTTTTAGAGAGCCAGATCCTGAAGATGAAACTCAAATCTTTGGCCATCTAATGAGAAGGAGGACTCACTGGAGAAGAGCCTAATGCTGGGAAAGATTAAGGCAAAAGAAGAACAGGACGACAGAGAATGAGGTGCCTGGATGGAGTCACTGAAGCAGTAGGTGTGAGCTTAAATGGACTCCAGAGGGTGGTAGATGAAAGGAAGGCCTGGAAGGCATTGTCCATGGGGTCGTGATGGGTCAGATATGACTTCGCAACTAACAACAAATTGTTGTCATATAAGACCACTTGGCCTACTTACTACCAGACAGAAAATCTGCAAATGATCTTTTTTTTTAACCTTAAATCTCCTCCAAATTATTTTTGAAATGGGCCGCTTCTGTAAAACTCCCAACATTCTTGGTAGTCAGCATAAAGGGAGTTAATCTGAGAAAAGTGTTGGGGTAAGAAAGTGGGAAGTCAAGGGAAAAAGAGAGAGAAACAATCTCTAAGTATAGGGGAGGCTGTTTCATTTGAAAATATCAAACGAGGATCAGGGATTGCCAAGGAAAATACTAAAAATTTTCATCAGCGAAAGAACACCAGCAAGCGATGAATAGGAGGTTTATTCTTTGGTCGTAGGTAGCGGAAGTTGTTTGAGTTGAGAAGCCACACTAGGTCCTATTTTCAACGTAAAATCAACAGGGCATTTTAGCGAAGAAATTTTATTTCAGAGAGCACAGCATTGCTTCCGTAAGGTAACACCAAGCAAATTACTAGGTGTTTCTTTCTCAAAGCTTTTCTCTTCGTTTGCCAGCATAAGCTTCCTTTTATCACTCTAACTGCTATCTGGCAGGAGTCAAGAAAAGTTTAAGAGCATAACAGCACAAGAAAAATCTTTTTAGATCCACCTTCCCTGGACTGGAGGATGACAAATCCCTTCCATTGTTAGTTCTCAGAAATCAAAGCAGAATGCATCTCGCTTGTGATTCAAGAAATGGTAAACATCCATTGATAACTTGATTCTCAATGAACCTCTCCAATCTCTCTTTTTAAAAACAGTCCAAATTTGGTGTCATTGCCACAATTTTACTGTTACACACCATGCACTGGTGGGTTTACAATATTCTTACTATTGATTTGCCGCCGGCGCACGCCTTCTACATATGCATCCAGCCTTCCATGCATGCTCCTCGCCTTAAAAACGTGCCTAAATAGCACGGCATAGAGCTGGGGCGGCGGGGGGGGGGGGGGCACCCGTGATCTCTGCTACCTGTTTGCCCAAACCAGTACCAACTGGCTGAATATCACCTCTGACACCCTGAGGGCGAAAGGGATTTCCTTCTGCTGGCCCTGATCCCCACACATTTAGTTCCATGAAATGACTTAATTGTACGATTGTGAGAGAGTTAGGGAGAAAAATTCTGTGTCTTCTTGCTATCTATGATGTGCATGGTTTTATGTATCTCTTTATGCCTCCCCTTTTCTAAAACTAAAATATATATCAAGTGCTGTAAACTCACCAGCTGTCTCCTAATTTTGGTTCCTCATATTTTGATGTGATATTTGTGATTAGAACTGTAAACAACGCTCCAAATGCAATCTTTTTTTTTTTATTGCAAAAGTTTTACAATTACATTTTCACCCCCCTTTTCCCCCCCCACTACCCCCCCCAAACTTCCCAACCTCCCCAGCCCGCCCTAACCCTCCCCTCCCCCCAGACTTCCTAGTATGCTCATGTCAGATAAAAGGAAAAAACCCTCCTTTGTATATAAAACTTGAACCCCTCCCTCCCCCTTACAAATTTTCATCTTCATTACATTAACCTATTTCTATCTTGGTATATCATTTTCAGATAAATTTTCATCCTGATTACCTTAAAAATATTTCTATCATAATGTAACATTTTCTAACAAATTTTCATCCTTAACCTTAGAATATTTCTATCTTAATATAACATTTTCTAACAAATTTTTATCCTCAACCCTAAAATGTTTCTATCTTATATAACATTTTTAAATAAAGGCTATTTGATACTTCCTAGTTTGATATTTATGCTGAACATAATTTATCCACTTCTTCCATTCCCATTCATAAGTCTCTTGAGAACAATCTTTTAAATATGCTGAAATCTTCGCCATCTCCGCAAAACTGGCCATCTTCAAAGTCCATTCCTCAATCGAAGGCAGCGCTTCATTTTTCCAGTATTTACCTATCAACAATCTTGCTGCACTCCAAATGCAATCTTAACCATAGATTGATATAAAGGTGTTTTTATATTAACAGTTCAGTTCTGAATTGCTTTCCTAATGATTAGCAAATTTGCTTCTTCAACAGTTGAATTGCTCTTACTAGAATTTATTTGCAACACAATAAATCGCTGACAGATCTAACCTGTATTTTCACTAGCGCAGAATTACTGTTCTCCTCATAATATATAACAATGTCAATGAATTATGTTAGTTATACTTATTATCCTGCTTTTTGAGACACTCTAGAAGAGGGCTGTCAAACTCCCGGCCCGCAAGCCAGATGCGTCACGGGTGGGCCACTCCCCCGCCAGGTTTAGCAAAGCGGAAAAAAGTCCTGATACATAACGTGACACCACCATGATGATGCGAGTTTGACACTCCTGCTCTAGAGTAATGGATTGGTAGCTTTAGTCAGCAGCAGATAAACTAATGTATTTAAGCTTTCATAGATAATATGTTGGGCAAATTGAAAGAGATAAATAAAAATAAGAGAATTTTGTTAGTGTGGGGTGGGAGCAGGGGTGAAATCTACTTACCTTCCTTACTGGTTCGGAAGCACACGTTCTGTGCATGCGTAGAAGGTAAAAAACACATTACACCCAGGCGGGTGGTTTGCTCCGCCATCACTCCCGGATCGTCGAACCACTGGCCAAGATTGCTACCGGATCAGGCGATCCGGTCCAATCCGGGAACATTTCACCCCTGGGTGGGAGTCCAACTTCCTTGAAGAAGAAGGTAGTTTGCCTCTTCTACTGGAAGCTATTGTTCAGCCCACCAGTTCTGAATAATTTTTTGCTCAATCTACGACCTCCATTTTTTGGGTAGTCAGGGATAATTTCAGAGCCCTGAAAATACTTAATTAACTGGACCCTCTTCAGTCAGATTTCAGACTACAACATAATGCTGAAATGGCATTGGTCACACTTGATGAAGAGTTTTGGAGGAGCTGAGTCAGGGGTGGTGCCGCCATTCTGGCCCTTCTCCTGTGTCAGCAGCTTTCACTACCACAGATCATGGTACCAGCTATAGGGATTTAGGAGTGAGGCAACACAGTGTTATGGTGTTCCATTGTGTTAGTTATCTTTCTTTTTCTGTGTTTGGTTTCAATTGGAGTTGGCAGAGAGTGAAGATTGAGCCCAAAACTTCTGATGTGTCAGGTGCCATAAAGCTCCTACTGTTTAATATCTACATGAGGCCACTGGGTGGTTGAGGTCATGTGCAGGGTGGAGGTCAGATGTTATCAGCATTCTGATAATATCCAGGTATATCTCTCAACTTTGAACTGACAAAGGGAAGCTGTCAAGGACCTGTCCCAGTTCCTGGAGGATGTGGGGGTTTGTATGAGGAGGACGACACTCAGGCTCAATGTTGACAAGATAAAGTGGCTGTGTATATTTAGACCATCTGGAACCAGAGGCCTGCCATCTTCAGTTGTGAATGAAGTTGCACTTCTACAGAATATTTGACATTGATGTATAATTGGGGGGTCTTTCTGAACTTTCAGCTCCTGTTTGAAGAGCAGATGGCAGTTACAGCCAGGAAGGCCTTTACAAACCACCTTCTTGTGTGCAGTTTTGCAAACAATTACTCACTCTTTGATCATCAAACTGTGGATGGTTCTTAATGGGAGTGCCCTTAGAACCACTCAAAAGCTTCAACCGGTCCAGAATATGGCATTACAGGCAGATATGGGCATGATACCCATGTAACAACTCTGTTTCATTAGCTGTACTGAGTCTTACCAGAAGACCTCCAAGTACAATTAAAGATACACTGGTTATTATTTAGAAAATCTTCATATCATAGGGACTGTCTATCTGAAGTAGTCTATCTCTGTAGCATGTTTGTTCAGTTCAAATCAATAATAGTGCCATGCTTGAGGTCCCATTAATTAAATAAACAAACCAGTGGTGGGTTTCTATCGGTTCAGCCCGGTTCGGGTGAGCCGGTAGCAGCGATGGTGAGCTGAGAAGAACCGGTTTTCTCTCTCTTGGCCCTCCCACCCGCCCATCCTTGCTTTATACATACCTTATATTCAGTCATTTTTAGCCCAGCTGAAAGATGCGGCAAAGCAGATTGCCACGTCTCAGCTTTTCCATAATACATTGCCCAAGATTGGCGTGCATAAGAGCAAAGCGAGCGCGAAGTGAACCAGTGGTAACACCAGTTGAAACCCATCACTGAAACAAACTCTTAAAACTTGGGTCTTACCCTAGCCATCAGGTAATGGCAACACTAGATATCTTGTGGGAAGGTTTAATGCTAAAGGATGTGTTTCTATGGCTCTACCTTGGATATACAACATGCTTTTCTGTTTCATAATATTCCAAACTGCTTTAATTGTGAACCCTATCTAGAAATGTTTTTTTTAACTTTTTTTTTCGATTAAAAGTTTTTATTTTATAAATAAACAAACAAACAATACATAATCAATCATTCAATATATCTTCTGAATACATCTTTTATATCTTCTTTTTACTCCTCCAATATTTATCATAACTTAATATTATCATTTCCTTTATTATGACATTTCCCCCACATTTCTTACTTCTCTGTTAATACATTTATCTATCTTTTAATTTTATTAAAAATTAAACAACAATTTTATTCCCAACAACCTTCAACCCCCTCCCCCCTCCCCCACCCCCAACTTCCCAGAGCAAAAACAGGGTGTGACATTAAACAAGCATAAGCTAAAATATACTAACTTACTACAAGATTCAAAACTCCGTCAGACTCTTTAACTCCTCTTTTAAAAATTATTCATCAGCCTCCTCTTTTAAAATTCTAAGTTAAACATTTTAAAACTTTCTTTAAAGCGTATCTTTTTAAAATAAAAGAAAAAATATATATTATTTTAAGTTAAACCTTTTAAAATATCTTAATACTTTTAATAAGACATTCTTCAAGATATAAGTTTCAAAACTTTTTTTTTTCCTTGTGTGGTCACGGCCCCTAGTTCTGCATAAAGCAGAATCATCCCGGATCCGGAGCACTGAAGGGCTTTCAGGGAGCTCTCACCCTGCAAGCCCCAGGCTTAAAAAAAAAAGCCTGGGGGTCTAGGGGAGCTCTACCCAGACCCTTCTTCTCTTCTCTCCCCCTTTTTCCCTGGGGGAGAGTTTCAAGCCGCTAGAACAGCTGATTTTCGCTATTCTAGCGGCAAACGGAATCACAGGGCTGGAGCTCCTAAAGGACCGCCCATTCGGAGAACGCAGAGCCACCAGAAGTCCTATTTAGAAATGTTTTGAAGTCAAAATGAATAATAAACAAATACATTATTCTGTTAGAATTTTCCCTTTGTATTCATCACATAGTCCATGTGTTAGAGAGATTGGAAGTTCCCATCTCCCAAAGTTTAAATAATTGGGTATTATAGAACAATAATGCTCTATTTATATATGTACTGCTATTAATATATGCACTGCACTGAATGTATTGCTGAGTTGCTTTACTTTACAAGTGCTTTAAGGAGATGCAACTTTTCACAAAAGAAGTAGAATGATACCCATGTTGATTTAAATCAATAGTACATTTCCTCACTTTGGGATAGCAGTGAAAAAGCAGTAGCAGCTTTCTCCATTCATCCAATATCATTCTTTTTTTTCCCTCTCTCTCTAACAGATAGATACATAACAATGACCTTCCAAAATAGATAAATATGTGGTGCAAAGGTGTTATATAAATATAATAAGTAGATCTCACTTGTATGATGCTAATAATGATGCAGAGATTTGATTGGTTCAAAGAATCTGAGGCCAAATAAATTGCAGTAAATACTATAGGTAGAAAGATGAACTGATCCTTCCAAATCATAAGAAATTCTAACAGAGATCAAGGATCTTTTACTGTTGATCACTGCAGGCTGAAACATGAGTTGTAATCCAAAACATTCGCAGGCACTAAAGTATATAGGTGACTGACTAGGTGGCTCAGTGGCTAAGACACTGGGCTTGTCAATCAGAAAGGTTGGCAGTTTGGTGGTTCAAATCCCTAGTACAGGTCTCCTGCGTGAGCAAGGGGTTGGACTAGATTTATTTATTTATTTATTATTGCAATTTATATGCCGCCTTTCTCCCTAGGGACTCAAGGCGGCTTACAATATGATGACCTCCAAGGTCCCTTCCAACTCTGTTACTGTTATATATTCCCAAATTAAATAATCTGGTAAATCCAAAGGCTCTAGTGGCACCTCTATTAAGGAGATGAAACACTATTTATTTATTTATTTTTTATTAGTTCGATTTATATGCCGTCCTTCTCCGGAGACTCAGGGCGGCTTACAATGCGTTAAGCAATAGCCTTCATACTTTGTATATACCTGCTTAGTAGCCCCCCCCCCCCGCCCCCAGTGGTGTTCTTTTTTATACAAAGTCATCTTATTGCCCCCACAATCCAGGTCCTCATTTTACCTAGCTCGAAAGGATGGAAGGCTGAAGAGATTTCAATTTGCAGTAATTGCAGGCAGCTGGCAGCTAAGTGCTACTTAACAGCAGTTTAGTCTGCTGCACCACCAAGGCTATGAGGTATTATTAAAATATTTTCTATAAAGAATATTGACACGCTGTGTATAAAGTACTTTGAAAACAGAGAAAGTGGTAGCAGAAGATGATGCTTTGAGCTATATGGCGTATATATATTAAAAGTTTGGTCTAAAAATGCATGTATTATGCTGTTCGGGAATTTTAATTTTCTGTACAAGGCAGATGAGAGGATCTAGGTGAAACAGAACAGCCATTTTTAATATCTAATTGCCACATAAAATATTAAACTAAGTCATGTGAAGGAGATGAGTAAGTACCATTAAAACTAAACCACTGTTGTGGTGAATACTTTCTTTCAGAAAGTGTAGCTCTGTGACTTATGTAGGTTAAGAGATAAATATAGCAACCAAAGTATAGTTTCTTCTCAACATAAAACAGCTTCAGTTTCCCTCAGGAGGTACAGTATATTCTCTTGTCTATCTAACATCAGTGCTGATGTTAATGATATTAATCCATCTGCATTCTGCTGTGTTATGCTTGTCTTGTCTTCTTGCCTCATGACAAATATGATCATTTCAGAGTTCATTTCTTCTTGTTATCACGTTTTAAAGTTTACAGAAAAGAAAAGAAAGTATTTTATAAATAACAATTTGCAAGGGACGTGGTAGCTCAGTGGCTAAGACGCTGAGCTTATCGATCGAAAGGTTGGCAGTCCAGCGGTTTGAATCCCTAGTGCCGCGTAAGGGGGTGAGCTCCCGTGACTTGTCCCAGCTTCTGCCAACCTAGCAGTTCGAAAGCACGTAAAAAATGCAAATAGAAAAATAGGGACCTCCTTTGGTGGGAAGGTAACAGCGTTCCATGCGCCTTTGGTGTTTAGTCATGCCGGCCACATGACCACCGAGACGTCTTCAGATAGTGCTGGCTCTTTGGCTTTGAAACAGAGATGAGCACCGCCCCCTAGAGTCAGGAACGACTAGCACACATGTGCGAGAGGAACCTTCACCTTTACCTAAATAACAATTAGCAGTAAGTAAGGTGAAATAAGAGGCGCATAAAGTAAAATATGAATTGGATGTTAGTCTTCAGTTTTGGAATACGATAATAATTTCAGGAACACTTACATCATGTGTATCTCAGTAAAGACACCACCCTAAAATAAAGCCAACACAGAGGACAGTTTCAGGGAAGAGCTAATTACTGAAGGCAATCAAGATAATTATAATCGCCTTCTGCATTCTCTTCCTTTACAGATAAAAGTAAATAATGTGGAAAAGAAAGACTTGTTGGCACCACTTTTCCCCCCCACCCCACCCCAATCAAAGCCAGGGGACCTTTTGGTTATATTCCCACAGTTGGAAACTGGTTGGAAGCTGGTTAGATTCCCACAGTTGGAGACCTTTCCTGCACATCTGAAGCGCTGACTTTATACACCAGATGTAATTTATTCTTCATAAACATTTGTCTTCAGGGAGCATTACCTCAGCATTAGATCAGCAGGCGAGCTCCGAGTGTAGATGCTGCCAAGGATTGCTATAAGTCCTTCAGCCATGTGCTTCGGGTGCAGTCCAGAAAATAAGATGGGCTGGGAAAAACTGAGAAGGAATAAGTTTGATACTTTAGGGAAAGTTGTACACCGCAGATGGCCATATTGTGGGGGGTTGGCCGAAAGAGAAAATAGAGGAAACTTCAAACTCCTTCTCTTTTCCTTAGATCCCCGTAGTGCCTCAAAGTGATATTATGTTAATTAAAACCAAGATCACTGAGAAGCAAAGTGAAGTTCATTTGGCAAATATGGGTTTCATTTCAGAGTGTGCCATAAACTCTTCTCTCTCTCTCTCTCTCTCTCTCTCTCTCTCTCTCTCTCTCTCTCTCTCTCTCTCTCTCTCTCTCTCTCTCTCTCTCTCTCTCTCTCTCTTTTTGGTACATGATGAACATTTTCAAATATTACTTCAGAGCTTCTCTGTGAACCTGCCTTTGGGGTACTTCCAAACTGCGAGAAATGCAAATATCAGGCAGTAAAATTACCCCATGAGAGATTCCTGCATTGGAATAAAGCTTAAAAATTGACAGGAATAGAAATTCTGAGCATGTAGAAGTTATCTCCCCAAACAGAATATTTTGAAATTCATTTGTGTCTGTTACACATCCATGTCATTACAAGGTCCCTTTCCCTTGCCACTTCTCAAAATAAAGTAAAGTAAAAAGTAAAACAAATAAAATCAAATAATAAAATCAAATAAAATAATAAAATAAATAAAATAAAATAAATAAATAAAATAAAAAATAAAATCAAATAAAAAATCAAATAAAATAATAAAATAAAATAAAATAAAATAAAATAAAATAAAATAAAATAAAATAAAATAAAATAAAATAAAATAAAATAAAATAAAATAAAATAAAATAAAATAAAATAAAATAAAATAAAATAAAATAAAATAAAATAAAATAAAATAAAATAATAATGGGACCAGGAATCTCAAATATATTGTCAGGAGTTTCACTAGGTAACATTTTCCAGAATCTCAGAGAGGCGCTTATACCAGAGAAAGTAATTTTAAATTGGCAGAGTTCATTAACCTGTGCCTGCTAACAAATGCAATATCACTTATGCTAATGTAGCCTGAGAATTTCATTTGTGCTTTATAGATTATAGTGCCATCTGGTGTAGACAATACCAAATCAAATTAGTCAGATTAGATAAAATGATTAAAGATCTAAGCTTGAATCCTGTCTTTCTTCCCTACTTCTCCCTATGGTTGGTTTTTTTTTTTTTGCAGCGAATTGAGGTTGTGGGGGGTAGCAAAACAGAATGATTTATATAAGTCTTTGCCCTTCTACTTCTCCTAATCCCAATCATCCTCCTGAAAGTAGTGCTTTTCCAATGGAGAAAGCAACATCACACTTTCCTCTGCCAGACTTTCCTTACCAGATAGATTAATTCTACAGTTCCTACCATTTCCTTCGATCATGTTGGATGCCTATATGGGGAGTGTAGTTTTTCTTTGGCTATTTCTTTGGAGTAGCACTTCTCCCACTGCCATGTCGCTGGCGTCTGCTTGGGTTGTTTGGAGTCAGGATGCTTCAGCACCGGTTCCTTTGCAAGAAGCTCTTTTAGTGTTTCAAATGCCTTTTGGTCCCACTGTAGGGGCTGCCCCGGATGGGTCTTCGTCCCTGGACCCCCTGTCTTTAGGAAGTCTCTGGTTTGGTTGACCTCTCTCTTTGGTGTCCAGTTGCTTTCTCATGTTGTTGGCGCGCAATCCGCCATCAACTTTAATGGCTACTCGGAACCACTCAGACAGTTGGTTCAGGATGTCCCGATAGGCGGTTTTTTGAGCAATTTGCTTATCCAGGCTTGTTCTGAAAAAAGAACTAATAGCCGCTCAGGAGCCACTCCCCCTCCTTAGGCCACCTGGTGGCCCTTAGCTCCCTAGGGATCACCATACTGATGCCGAACTTGGTGCGGATACCAGATCAGCATAGCCCACTGGAGCTGAGCTAGAGCAACGCTCACGTGCCCACAAATATGGCTCTGCGTGCCACCTGTGGCACACATGCCATAGGTTCACCATCACCAGACTATCTCAATCCATCAGATTAGAAAATCCATCAAGTAGAAAAATAGGGACCACTTTTGGTGGGAAGGTAACAGCATTCCGTGCGCCTTTGGCATTTAGTCATGCTGGCCACATGACCATGGAGATGTCTTCAGACAGCGCTGGCTCTTCGGCTTTGAAACAGAGATGAGCACCGCCCCCTAGAGTCGGGAACGACTAACACATATGTGCGAGGGGAACCTTTACCTTTACTTACCAGAATTAAACTACAGGACTACGAAAGCATTGCACTGTCCCGTTGTCACAGGTCAACCATCTGTTTTTAGTGGGCATCTTAGCATGTAACAGATTCTTATCTAGCCACGCCGTGTTGTGTGCCTGACATCAGTGTAATTTGATTTAAGGAGCGTAGTTAAGGCATGCACAGTCAAGGGTTCAGGAACTCCTGCTAATTTCTGTTCAGCAAGTTTTATCGTTTACATTAGGGCTGTTCGGATCTGCAATAATCCAACTATATGACAGAAAATAAATACAGAAAACTTGAAGCCTTTGCTGCAAGCGAAGGACTGAATTTTTGCAGTCCAGAGTTTTAAGCTTGGCAGTTTGGACCATTAATTTATTGTCACGGTGGGTCTCTGCATGTATGTGAGTTTTCACCAGGGAAGCCTAGAAGTAGTTTTGGAACTGCAGAAAAATATGTGATGGCCAACCTTTACAAGACTGTTATATAAATGTGAAATGATTATGTGGGATTCAGGTACATTTATATATGTAGAATATAAATATTGCTTGGGGGAAGATGTTAATACCTTAATATGAAGCTCTACCCATTTGGCCTCACTCACCCTCTCATAAATCTGGAGGGAGAAAGGTAATCCAAAAGATATGTTATTGGCAGCTTCAGAAACATTTCTCAAGGCTCCCCCCACCCCAAAATCTATTACACAAAGTTTCATTTAAAATCAGCATTATTCTCCTCTATAATTAGTAGGACAGAAAGGGAATACCAAGTAAGGAAATAAAAATCAAGAAATAAACTTAAAATATCGTTATATAATGGAAAATGTAAATAGGTATATAGAAAAATATAGAATACTGAAGTAACTTTCTTTTTTCTTAAGACGCAAGTTGCAAGACTTGATTTAAATATATAGTTTGTTTATGTTGTGTATTGTATGTGAGCCTTGGTGACGCGGCAGACTAAAGCACTGTTAAGTAACACCAGCTGCCTGCAATTACTGCAAGTTCAAATCTCACCAGGCTCAAAGTTGACTCAGCCTTCCATCCTTTCGAGGTAGGTAAAATGAGGACCCGGATTGTGGGGGTAATAAACTGACTTTGTATAAAAAAAGAACACCGCTTAGGGGGCCCCTGAAAGCCCTACTAAGCAGTTATATACAAAAGTATGAAGGTTATTGCTTAACACATTGTAAGCCGCATAAATAAATAAATAAATAAATAAATAAATAAATAAATAAATAAGTATGTATGTATGTTTTTGTTTATCTATTTTTAATTAAATAAATAATAGATAAATAAAAATAAAATCAGCATTATTGATATACCTCATTGTCCGATAAATCATGTATCACTGGGGCTAACGTTGGATGAATGTTTTCATTTTGCTTTACAGTATATAATGAGGTATTGCCAAATGGCCCAGCTGCAATATGTGACAGGTATATTTAATCCAATATCCAAGAGTTCCCTTTTTTCAAACAGTATTGAAAATGCATTTTGGCCAGAAGAATTTTTTTAGACTTTGATTTAGCAAAAAGAAAAAAAAAAGTTCTTAATAGCCATGTGAAAATCACATTTGGTCTGCAGACACTCACAAATAAAGAACCCTTTGACCTCATTAGATTTAGGTGGTAGCCAATGAAATGTAGCAGATTGAAAACAGCCCCAATACTTCTTTTCAGATGAAGTATTTGGTGCTCACCACAGGCTGTGATTATAACAAGAATGTATTAGGTGGGTTCAAGAAAATAAAGAACAAAATACTGAATTACTGATAGATAAATAGCCTGTCTGTTCTCAAATGGGCCACAACCTAAACAATGTTAGGCCAGTGCATTTTGCTGCATTCATTACCCTTCTGTCAAAGGACCTGTCTACTGCACGAGTCAAAAAGAGGGCTGTGAAAATATTTACAGACCCCTCGCATCCTGGAAATAAACTGTTTCAACTCCTACCCTCAAAATGATGCTACAGAGCACTACACACCAAGACAACTAGACACAAGAACAGTTTTTCCCCGAACACCATCGCTCTGCTAAACAAATAATTCCCTCAACACTGTCAAACTATTTACTAAGTCTGCATTACTATTAATCTTCTCATCGTTCCCATCACCCATCTCCTCCCACTTATGACTGCATGACTGTAACTTTGTTGCTTGTATCCTTACGATTTATATTGATATTGCTTGTTTCCTGATTGGTTATTTGTACCCTATGACTTTCTTTAAGTATTGTACTTTATGATTCTTGACGAATGTATCTTTTCTTTTTATGTACACTGAGAGCGTATGCACCGAAGACAAATTCCTTATGTGTCCAATCACACTTGGCCAATAAATTATTCTATTCTATTCTATTCTATTCTATTCTATTCTATTCTATTCTATTCTATTCTATTCTATTCTATTCTATTCTATTCTATTCTGAAAGAATGTCTCACCCCAGAAGTTATAAGATTTACAATTAAAACCATTAGTCTGCTTCCTCAAGAAATGGCCTTCCTTCATTATGATAACCATGGTGGGGACTAATCCAATGGAGAAAGGCAGTTTTTGTGTAAGTGTTGCCTTTCATGTATTGGTTTGAGAAAAGTACACGAGAGTGGTATTCCATGCCCATAATGTATTCGAAAGTTTTACAAAATTTATTTAACCTACATTTATGACATCCATGAACATTAAAGCAAAATATATGCGCTGGTCATGTCAGCTAATAGAAAAATAAAATTGTAGTTAGTTCATGTCTGAGAGCTATCTTAGAAAGTCTATCCTATGCCATTTATTCATTATAAATGTCCAAATCTTCCATTTTTTTTTTCTTAACCTCAGGAAACTAGAAAATAATGACATACCAAGAGTCTGCACTCATTCTATGTTTAGCCTTACATCTTACAAATTGCTACATTGTTTTGGAGTGAAATTTTTTAGAATTCAAGAAAATTCAAGAAAACATTTGTATAAGCACTTCCACCCATAATGTGTATCAACAGCCCAGAATGGCTGTGAATAAGATGGCATATAAAGTTGTTATGTGTATCCATTGGGTACATCTTTTTCTCCAATATACCCAAATTTTGAACACATAGATAGTTGCCAAGTGTTTTGAAAAATATAAAGAAATGTGCTATTCAAAGCAATAACTGAATTCTGTTGAAATTACCCGAATGATTGAATTTTTAAAAAATCTGATATCCTTGTTAATACATCAAATTGCCTTTTATAGTCTACTTTTACAAGTATCATATTTTCAGACTAATATATCCTCTTGGAGGGACGCAGTGGCTCAGTGGCTAAGACGCTGAGCTTGTCGATCGAAAGGTCAGCAGTTCAGCGGTTCGAATCCCTAGTGCTGCGTAACGAGGTGAGCTCCTGTTACTCGTCCCAGCTTCTGCCAACCTAGCAGTTCAAAAGCACGTAAAAAATGCAAATAGAAAAATAGGGACCACCTTTGGTGGGAAGGGAACAGCGTTCCATGTGCCTTTGGTGTTTAGTCATGCCGGCCACCTGGCCACGGAGACGTCTTCGGACAGCGCTGGCTCTTTGGCTTTAAAACGGAGATGATTTGGGAACGACTAGCACATATGTGCAAGGGGAACCTTTACCTTTACCTCTTGGAAGTGTTTTTGTTTATCAGTCACCTGATTCTGTTCGTTACAGATTTGAAGTTAGAATGTCCTACATGTAAAACATCTGCTAGACTACTGAGCTAGCATTTCTGTGTTGTTGGACAAGGCACTGGTTTATCTAATCATGCTCACATGCTCCTTTCCTCCCTGTGAACCCCCACTCCTTCTTGAACAATCTTCATGACTACACAAAGAATAATCTTAGTTAAAATGTCTTTTGCCATTCCTGTAACATTCCAAAGGAAATACTTGAAGACACATGCTCATTTCATGTGTAGGGGCAGAATAGTTTTCTTGATTTGATATGTCCTCATTGAGATTGAGCCAATTGTTCATTGTTTGTGATTCAGCTGTAATTTCAGGCTTAATATAATGATGTGGTACATTAAAAACATCATGTGGCTTTTCCTGCTGCCACTGAATAGATCATAAGATTTCTACTTTCTTTTTCTTTTTTTTAAGTTTAAAAACAAACTTTATTGAATTTAAAAATATTAACAAACAAAAACAAAAAGAGAGAATATACAAATTTTCTCTCTCTTAAAATTTACATTTTCAATCCATAATTACACTAACAAACTAAGTACATATGATTATATAAACACATATATACAAGGAATATATGCGGTGCATTTTTTTATTTTTATTTTTTTGCATTTCCTCTAATTCTTATCTTTACCCTTTTTTCCTTTGGTTTATCCACTTATACCATCTATTCCATACTATAAAATACTTTGAGTCTTCCTTATCTTTTAATTCTAGAGTTAATTTATCCATTTCTGCGCATGTATAAATTTTTTGTATTACTTCCTGATCTGTTGGCATACAGCATTCACAAGCTATGTGGCTTAGCGTCTTTACTTAGTATTGAGATATGTGTCTGACACTTGACATTTTCTGCCACTTATTATATTTTTAAAAAGGCCATTAATGTAGAAATGGTCACCGGACAATCAGAATAACAAAAGAAGATGGAGATAGAAGACTAGTGAACATTGGTTTGTATTCCAGAATGTGCAGTTTCTATTCCTGTTGTTTCAATTACTGGTGAATAATTCATGTTTGAAACCATGGAAAGTCGGACAAATTTGAGCTACATGAACCAGTGTTTTGATTTGATATAAGTCAACCTTTTATGACTCACTTTATCTCCACTATTTTTTACCTGTTAGGAATGGAATAGAATAGAATACTAGACTAGACTAGACTAGACTAGACTAAACTGGACTGGAATAGAATAGAATAGAATAGAATAGAATAGAATAGAATAGAATAGAATAGAATAGAATAGAATAGAATAGAATAGAATAGAATAGAATAACAGGGGTAGGCAACTGTGGCCCTTTTACAACCTGTGGACTTCAACTCCCAGAATTCCTGAGACAGCCAAGCTGGCTCAGGAATTCTGGGAGTTGAAGTCCACAGGTCATAAAGGGGCCATATTTGCCCACCCCTGAAATAGAATATCTGTATCCTATGTCTATCATTAAGTGTTGTACCTTATGATTCTTGATAAACATATCTTTTCTTTTATGTACACTGAGAGCATATGCACCAAGACAAATTCCTTGTGTGTCCAATCACACTTGGCCAATAAAAAATTCTATTCTATTCTATTCTATTCTATTCTATTCTATTCTATTCTATTCTATTCTATTCTATTCTATTCTATTCTAATAGGGACCTTGGAGGTCTTCTAGTCCAGCCCCCTGCTCAAGCAGGAGGAGACCCAATTCAATCTCAGACAAGAGACTGTCCAGTCTCTTCTTAAAAACCTCCAAAGATGGGAGCACCCACGATTTCTGAAGGCAAGCTGGTTCCACTAGTTAATTGTCCTTACTGTTAGGAAGTTTCTCCTTAATTCCAAGTTGCTTTTCTCTTCGATCAGTTTCCAAGCATTGTCTCTTGTCCTGCCCTCTGGTGTTTTCCCCCTGTTAGCATTAAACTAACATATCTATTAATTTTGGGGCGACTGTGTTCATTATTGCTTAACTCAGCTGGAAATGAAACCCTGGCAGCTTTCAAAGAGAGAGCTTCCTATTTAAGGTCTGACCTTCACAGAAACTTTGCTTCACTCTTAGGTAAAGATGTGGCTTCAGCAATTAAATCATTATTGTCTTTCTCTACAAACTAAAACTACCTCTCTCTTTTTTTTCCCTCAGCAGAACAAATTATTAGATTAGATTAATTACTTTGCTGAATTCACTGAGCTGAAATTATTCTGGCAAACGCTTCTCACAGTGGCTTTGAATTGCCCTGGTAGAGCAATTTTCAGTCTCACCATAAATATTTCCTCCTGGAGACTGACATTTCAAATACTAGACCCCACAGCTCTTTTGTGAACCGAATGCTGGACTTGGTCCTAAGAACATAAGAACAACACTGCTGGGTCAGACCAAGATCCAGCTTATTCCAAAAGTTTGCTTCCACAGTCGCCAACTAAATGTCTCTGAAGCTCTTGTAAACTGGAAAGGAACACAGGCCAATTTCCTACCCTATTGTTCTCCTGGACCTAGTTATCCTGGCTTCCTTTCCAGTAGTTAACCCTAATTTGGTACTTAAGCTTGGATATGAGTAAGCAGTGTCCTCCTCTCCTGCTGAACTCCCTCATAAAGACCCTCCCCCACTTTTTTGTAGGAAGTTAGCATCCATCCCTTTCCTGGAAGAGTGAAATGTTTTGGGAAATATTAAAAAGGCAGAATATTATATTTCCCTGGATGAGAAATGGAGAAGCATATTTTACAGACAAAGCAGCTCCCACCTTCCTGCCCCCCACCCTTTGTTAATGGACCAGAGGCAGAAACCCAATCCTTTGTCAAAGGACATTTGCAACACAATAGCAACAGAAACTAACACAATGGGCCCCATCTAGCAACAAAACTCACCACATGTGACCTGGGAAGCATGTGACCTGGGAAGCACATGTGACCATCAGACAGCAAGGCTAGCTAAGACCCCAACACCCTGGGAGTCTGACAACCAATCAGGATACTCTTTTGGGGCCCAAGAAATGCAGAGCCAGAGAGAGCATAAAAACCCAAGGATTTACTGTATCTGCCCCTTTTCTGTTCAGGAACTCAAACCATGTGATCCTGTCCACCATTAAACCATCTTTCCAAGCAGTCTCCATATTTCCAGTGTCTTTTTCCCCACTTGGAGCAGAACTTAGAAGGAGATTTCTTCCAACACTTTACAAATCACACTCACTGGGAACGTATCCACGATCCCTTCCAATTATAGACACAAAGAATTATCTAAATTATTGCACCCAGAAAATAAGATGGAATTTGTAAAGTTTGTGGTCACACCGTTTTCCTATGCGTCATCCCTGCCAGAAGCAACTGCCCACGTATTTAGCCAGGACTCTATTCTTCTACAAAAAATAAAGTGAAACACACAAGCTGCATTTCTACCTAATAGCTTTCAAGTTATCTGTTCAACACCTACTTTGGGGCCTGAGCCCAAGACATATTCAAGATAAAAGGTCCTGTATTGTATGACATGAATGGGGAGCAGTTGTTGAAGGGATAGAATCAAGATCAAGTGAAGTGTTAATACCACTTTATAATGCCTTGGTAAGGCCACACTTGGAATACTGCATTCAGTTTTGGTTGCCACGATGTAAAAAAGATGTTGAGACTCTAGAAAGAGTGCAGAGTGCAGAGAAGAGCAACGAAGATGATTAGGGGACTGGAGGCTAAAACATATGAAGAACGGTTGCAGGAACTGAGCATGTCTAGTTTAATGAAAAGAAAGACTAGGGGTAACATGATAGCAGTGTTCCAATATCTCAGGGGCTGCCAAAAAGAAGAGGGAGTCAAGCTATTCTCCAAAGCACTGAGGGTAGGACAAGAAGCAATGGGCGGAAACTAATCAATGAGAGAAGCAACTTAGAACTAAGGAGAAATTTCCTGACAATTAGAACAATTAATCAGTGGAACAACTTGCCTCCAGGAGTTATGAATGCTCCAACACTGGAAGTTTTTAGGAAGATGTTGGATAACCATTTGTCTGAAGTGGTGTAGGGTTTCCTGCCTTAGCAGGGGGTTAGACTAGAAGACCTCCAAGTTCCCTTCCAAGTCTGTTATTCTATTTCTAACTATTAGTATTCCTCGCTCTTACCAATCTGGTTCAATTTTTTATATAAGGCGCAATTCCTTGGCTATTTTTGGTTACTTGCATCCTGTTCCAGTTCTTCCAAAGAAGAACCAGAAGGTGTACCACTAGGATCTTATAATTTGCAATTGAGAGTGAGGTCCTCTGTAACCTGATGCTTTTTTCATTCTACAATGACATGAGTTCCTTCTGCCTCCTTCCAATCCTTAATGGCTGATTATAACCAGTAGGTCTGCTTAGAACTGCAACCACAATAATTGTGGGGCAATACCTTCCATGCATCCTACAGGGACGCGGTGACTCAGTAGCTAAGATGCTGAGCTTGTCAATCGAAAGTTGGCAGTTCAGCTGTTCGAATCCCTAGTGCCGCGTAATAGGGTAAGCTCCCGTTACTTGTCCCAGCTTCTGCCAACCTAGCAGTTCGAAAGCACATTAAAAATGCAAGTAGAAAAATAGGGACCACCTTTGGTGGGAAGGTAACAGAGTTCCGTGCGCCTTTGGCGTTTAGTCATGCTGGCCACATGACTACGGAGACGTCTTCGGACAACACTGGCTCTTTGGCTTTGAAACAGAGATGAGGATTGTCCCCTAGAGTCAGGAACAACTAGCACATATGTGCAAGGGCAACCTTTACCTTTACCTTCCATGCATTTCAATACTTCCCAAGCGAGTATACAAAATGTATATTTCTTGTAGCTTCAACAATTTTACAGGACTTGGTATTAACACTTTTCCACAAATGCGGGTCTGTACTATGTTTGGCATTCATAAGAAAGCTCCTTTCTTTGGTGCATTGTATTAAATTGAAACAAACAAACAAACAGGTTAACTAGTTAAACCCCCCTCCCCAATTACGGCATTCTTCTCTTTAGAAACGACAAGAGTTCTTCCTGATAGCGTGTGCCATGTAAATAGTTAACATTTATTATTAATTGATACTCTAATTAAAACCATGCCAGTGCTTTCCATTAACTTACTCTCAAATTTTGACAGAGCTGTCTGTCTGGTTTTAATCAAAACCAAATGGCAATCTGAGTTCCCAGGCTGGAGCAACTAAGAGGAAATCGTTGTGAGGAGGCAGAAGAAGCAGAAAAGATAAACAGCAGATAGTTTCACCAAATCTATATAGAATGGAGGATGTAGTTGCTGTGGGCAGCCTCAGAGATATGATTCAAGCCCTCTGTCAGATTGCAAAAGAGGAATTACAAGTGCTTTATGTCAACCGAATTGAAATGTGACAAGATGGAGTCTATCTATGTGCTTTCCCAGAGTTTGGAGGATTCTCCATAGAGGTAACGTGGTACGTTCACATATGAACTGCAACTAATTTTAATGCCAGTTTTTGTTGTTCTTTCTGTCATTTTTCTTCGTTTTTGTCAGTTCGTTGATTAGAACATTGTCACTGAAATTTATCTGCCTAAGCTTTAACTATTTTCTATTCTTTTTTTATTATTATTTATTTTACTTCTTTCTTGACTGTCTCATTCTTTGCTGGGTGTACTAAATTGCTTTTAAAAGTTTGCTGTGTGTGTAGCATGGTTCTGTCAGCATTCTGTTTGCATTAAGGAAAAGAGTCAAGGAAATTAGCGTTTTCGATATGTGCCTGTGTTCATGAAATGGCACATTTAGAAAATTTGGGAAATTAGGAAATCCTGCAATAAATACCATAAATCAGGCTTTTAATGTGTAATCACATTTTCCCCTCCCTCCCTTCCTCTCCCTCTCTCTCTCTCTCTTCCTCCCTCCCTCCCTCCCTCCCTCCCTCCCCCCCCCCTCTCTCTCTCTCTCTCTCTCTCTCTCTCTCTCTCTCTCTCTCTCTCTCTTTCACACACCCACATGCACACACTTTCACATGCCTACAACTCAACAGCAGGAAATACTTTTCAAGCAATCTGGACCTACTTCTCAGAGGCCCCGTCTCACAAAACATCAGCCTACATTTAGTAGACAAAAGTAACAAGGGAAAGGTTGGTTAAATTCCATTTAGTTAAGGCTCCTTCCAGCTGCAGAATATGTTTTGGTCAGAATCACACATCTAGAGCAAAAGTGCTGAGAATAGAGCAATGATCTCAGCTATGAAATCTGAACTTTATGCTGGTGGTTGCTGAGACGGATTCTGGGTGGGTTCCCCCTTCTTCTCTTCCCTCCCTTTTTGTATACACAGCCAGAGTATTCAGAGAAGTAATTTTGACTATTTCTACCTCCCTTGCCATTCTATGAGGTCAATTCTGGAAGCTTTTTACCTTTTAAAAAATATAAGTCGGTCTGAAATATACAGATGTTTTCTGGAATCCGTTAAGCCAAATACTAGGACTCTGTAATGAATCTTTCAGCGCTGAGGATTTCAACTGTATCAGTGGATTGAAAAAAAGTCACAGTAAGTGGAATTTGCATGCCAACAGTATCTTTAAATCTTTATGTCTGACACCCCCATATCTACCCAAACCAAAGTCTTCTTTTCTCTTTTTAAGCGTCAAATTCCGTACATTTATGACCCATTTACAGTATAAGTAGCATTCACAATGATCTTTACAATGAATATAAAGCCAAAAAATTAGAAAATATTTTCTCTTTTGTGTTTTCTTTTGTTTTTACTATTAAGAAAAACAGGCATTGGAGAAAAAAGTCATGTAACCCTTTGGTTAACATTGATTTATAATGCTTATTTAGAAACAAAATTTCAGCCTTTACTGTTCTTATCAGCTATCTGTCCTCTGAGCTTGGTTTCTTCAACCCCCAGCACAAAAATTGTGATATAAATCTGTTTGTCATTCAGTATTTGAATGTGAAGTTATCAGATAGAACAGCATTCACTGTCAAATGCAGTAATTAACAAAGAATTATTTTAATGGTACATATAATTTAAGAAATTATTTATCATGATATCAAAATCATTTCCTGTAATACAATCCAAAGTTTTCATTCAAAATTCCATTTTAGTTTCTTCCAAGTGCAAAAGTTGTTTTGTGCCCTAAATGGAGCCAATGCAAAACTGAGATTCTTTCTCATACATAAAATCTTAGCAGCAAAGAAAATATTGTGCAAGAATTCCACCCATTGATTAATAAAGATTTATCTGGTCATCAAATGTGTGCTGAGGTCTGAGAGAAACTTAGATTTAAAAGAGGATTAAAAGTCAATGATTCTGAGTAAAAATGCCATATATATCAATCCCTCTCCCTTCTTGGTCTTAAAAAAAAGATGACAGAGGAAACATATGAAGTTTTCCCTATGTCATTAAAATCACAGTATTGTTTATGAACAAATATTAACTGATTATTGTTTGGAATCTACGGACCATAACTTATTATAGTGTTCATACTATATGATATGCTGGAAGGTCATTATAATGTTTAGTTAAACTTAGTTTTAAAATAAACTATGTTTCTTGTTACTGATCTATTTCTATAGTAATAGAAATAATTCGCGTATCATTCTGAGTTTAATTGATATTTGCTTGATAGTAGCTCCATTGAAATCAATGGAGATCTGTTTTGAGTAAAATTTTATAAGTGAGTAACTTATTAGGATCATGCAGTGTCTGCTTAGCATCCTATTTCCATCAGCAGCCAGACAGATGTGTGTGTTTGTGTGTAGAGATAACTCTGGCTGACTGCTTCCAGCAGCTGATATCAGAAAACACAAAAGCTTTATTCTGCAGTCAGAACTCTTAGAACCCCTTCTAAAACTATATCTCTATATTAAATTATTTATTTACTAAATTATTTTATTTTATTGCTGTTGCCATAAAAAACTAACTTGAGAATAGGCTCTTTATAGAGAATCTGCCATAAAGTTACCTATCTAGATGTGGCCATGCATCTTGGTAAGGATCAATTAAGGAATGGCACTGCTTATCATTGTGCAACCTATTTCTGGTGCTAATCATTATCATCAGTTATGTCAGATGATATGAACCACAGACCAATTATGTGTGAAAAGTCACATATAATCCATTATGCAGGGCTCTGAAGGAGTGCTTCAATTTGACAAAGCCTAATGTATCTTCTACAGGTGAAGAAATGGGATGGAATAGGATAGGATAGGATAGGGTAGGGTAGGGTAGGGTAGGGTAGGGTAGGGTAGGGTAGGATAGGGTAGGATAGGATATGGCAGGGCAGGGCAGGGCAGGGCAGGGCAGGGCAGGGCAGGATAGGATAGGATAGGATAGGATAGGATAGGATAGGATAGGACAGGACCAGACCTTGGAGGTCTCTAATCCAACTCCCTGCTGAAGCAGAAGACCTTATACCATTTTAGACAAGTGGCTGTCCAGTCTCTTCTTAAAAACCTCCAGTGATGAAGCACCCACAACTGAAGGCAAGCTGTTCCACTGGTTAATTGTTTTCATTGTTAGGAAATTTCTCTTTGGTTCTAGGTTGCTTCTCATTTCCACCCATCATTTCTTGTCTTGCCTTCTGGTGCCTTGGAAAATAAGTTGACTCCCTCTTCTTTGTTCCTTTGCAATACTGGAACACTGCTATCATGTCACCCCTGGTTCTTCTTTTCTCTAGACTAGCCATGCCCAATTCCTGCAACCGTTCTTCATAAGTTCTACTGCAAAACGTCCTATCTGTGCAGTTGGTCAGTGAAAGTGGATTGTACAGTACATGTGTTTTGCAAGTCACTTCTGGTGATTTAAGGCAGAATGTCAAAAGGAATGCTTCTCCAGTGCTTTGTCCCATGAAGCAATGCACCTTATTGTATCAAAGTGACTTGTAAAGCAGAAGGACTCATTCATAGAATAGAGGATCCTATCAAGGTATGCCATTGTTTCTCAATCTCAGCAATTTAAGGTGTAGACCTCAACTCCCAGAATTCCAGAGCCAGCATGCTGGTTGGAGAATAGGAATAGAAATAGCACCTTGACTTATAAACCGCTTTACCGTGCTTTACAGCCCTCTCTAAGCAGTTTACAGGGTCAGCCTATTGCCCCCAACAATCTGGATCCTCATTTTACCCACCTCGGAAGGATGGAAGGCTGAATCAACCTTGAGCCTGGTGAGATTCGAACTGCCAAACTGCTGGCAGTCAGCAGTCAGCAGAAGTAGCCTGCAGTACTGCACTCTAACCACTGTGCCACCGAGGCTCTTAATCCTAGGAATTGTAGTTTAAACTTCTTAAAGTTGCTGACATTGAGAAATACAGTCGTATACCCAAAATACAGTATGTCTCTACCGTATAATTCTTTTTTTTTAAAAAAAAATCTTAAATCGGTACAATAAATAAGCATAGAACCTTGATGGTTGTAGAAGGCCTTGAAACTGACAATTGTTCTGCACCGCTTGCATGCCAAAGCGGTTATTTGACCACATGCTAAGGATTGCAAGTTTTATTTAAAATGCTTCCTTTATTCCTCATGAAATGTTACATTAAAGTTGAGCAAAATATGGAGACCAGGCATTGGATTCTGGGACTTTGTCACAGCAAAGAACAGCACACAGTTCACACCAGTTCAGGCAAACCGGTAGTAAAAAAAAAAAATGCTACCAGTTCGTCTGAACCGGTATTTCCAACGATCAGCTGTGCCGCGCAATTTATATTCACTAGAAAGCAGGAAATCTTGCTTTCTAGTGAATCTAAATCTTGCGGCACAGCTGTTCCCCCTCTCACTGTTCTACTTACCTTCTTAACCCTCCTTTTCCCACGCGAAGCATGTATTTGGCGCACACCACGCATACGCACGTAGCAAACCGGTGGCAAACCTTGGAGGATTTCAAATCTGATCTAATGGGAGACCATTAGGACATCCTCCTTACTATAGATTAGACTGGGAAATAAAAGTCTTGGAAGAAGGTGTTAGCAAAAGAAGAAGAAAAAACTCTTTATATTGTTACCAACAAAACTAAACATCATTTTAATGTAGGCTCCATGATTTGGACATCAGGGAAGCTTTACTTTTTTATTAGTTCTTTACATAAGTCTCGTGATTAGATTTGTTTAGATCTTTATCCTATTCTGTGCTACTTAGAGTACAGTGTTGCACGACAGAATATATTCTACATCACTTTTGTCCCTTTCTCCACTTGTCTCCTTTCTTGCCTATTCTGTTGTTGGCCTTCCTTCAGAAATCTTTGGTGCTTCACATTTTGTAAGCCAGATAAACTAAAATCAGGGAATGCATGCCAATATACTTAACTTGTGTAATTTGTTTTCAATGCACAATTTGGATTTCCTGGAAGAAAAATCTGGATTAATTTGGCATTACCACTACATTAAAAAAAAAAACAATGAAAACTTTCTTTGTAGGCTATGTCAAAATGGTACATGTAGATGCAATTCAGGTATCTAACGTGACAAAATTATTAATCAAGATTGACCATAAACTTGATTGTCTTCTATGAGCTGTGCATTGCTGTGAAAGATTTATTTATTTTATTTTATTTTTATTCATATATCAAATTTAGAAACCACTCTTCTCACTCACAGAACAACTCTGGACAATGTACAATAAATGGTTGGCTGGAAAGACCCAGAAGGGGAAAAAAAATATCAGCTGTGCTGGCATCGTTTTTTTTGCTCAGTAATAAAGCTTGTTTTGAATTCATTGCTTCTTTTCCTGAAGAAAATTCACATATTAGCCATCCGAGGCTTCTGAGCAGTGTGAAGAGATTATAAATTGGGTGAACATTTTTCTATATACAGGTGTATTTGATACAATTATAAGGAGCCTTGGTGGCACAGCGGACTAAAGTACTGTTAAGTAACACCAGCTGCCTGAAATTACTGCGAGTTCAAATCTCACCAGGCTCAAGGTTGACTCAGCCTTCCATCCTTCCAAGGTAGGTAAAATGAGGACCCAGATTGTGGGGGCAATAAGCTGACTTTGTATAAAAAAGAACACCGCTTAGGGGGCCCCGAAAGCCCTACTAAGCAGGTATATACAAAAGTATGAGGGCTATTGCTTGACGCATTGTAAGCTGCCCTGAGTCTCCGGAGAAGGGCAGCATATAAATTGAACCAATTAATTAATTAATTAATTAATTAATTAATTAAGTGATACAGGAATGCTGAGAGCCAATTTGGTCTAGTGGTTAAAGTGCCAGCTTAGAAACCAGAAGACTGTAAATTCTAGGCATCCCTTAGATATGAAAGCCAATTGGGTGAGTTTGGGTCAGTCACTCTCTCTCAGCCCTGCATACCTCACAAGGTGCTTGTTGTGGTAAAATAAAAGTGCATGTGTTCACCACCTTGAGTTTCCCAAACTATATTAAAAGATGAGGTAAAAATCTAATAATAATCATAAATATGAAAATTTAGAAGAAATAACTTGGTGACAAGACAAAAACAAAATAACATCCTAAATCAGGGGTCAGCAACCTGCAGCTCTGGAGCCACATGTGGCTCTTTCACCCCCTCTGCTGTGGCTCCCTGGCACTAAAAATATGCATCACAACCATCAATGTGTGACACCCGCCGACACGCAATTTATTGAGCTTTTCAACCCCTGGTAGGCCAACCATGGATAAATCCAAGAGAAGAAAAGTTCAGAAGAAAACAGAACATTTAATTCAACTACCTGGGCCTGGTGGCTCAGCAGACTAAAAGCATTGTGATTAACACCAGCTGTCTGCAATTATTGTAAGTTCGAATTTCACCAGGCTCAAGGTTGACTCACCCTTCCATCCTTTCTAAGGTAGGTAAAATGAGGACCCCGTTTGTGGGGGCAATAAGCTGACTTTGTATAAATATACAAAAGGATGAAGGCTATTGCTTAACGCATTGTAAGCCGCCCTGAGTCTCCGGAGAAGGGCGGCATATAAATCAATTTTTTTTAAAAAAAAACTACATATGCTAATTTTGTGGCCACTCAAGAAATAGTCAGGCACGGGAAAGGTTTTGTGACTCCCGGTGTTTTCTTTTTTGGGGGGAAACCAGTCCAAATGGCTCTTTGAGTGTTTAAGGTTGCAGACTCTTGCCCTAAGTTATAATGGAAGGAAGACATGGAAAGAGAAGAATCCTATTGCCTATGGGAACAGTGGTGGTATTCAGCCTGTTCTATCCGGTTCAGGTGAACCTGTAGCGGAGGCTGAGGAAGGCTCCGTCCACCCGCCCGGACATAATCACGTCCCATTTATCCACGTTTTTGATATTCTGCGCATGCACGGAAGGCCCTGCGCCTGTGCAGAGGTGGTGCGTGTGAGCGAAGTGAGTGTGCGGGCACACTCGCATTTGCAAATTGGTAGCGAAGGTAAGTGAATACCACCCCTGTACAGGAGACATCATTTCTACCATCAGCCTCTGCATAGGATAATAATTCCAAAACGTTTGACAGTAGACTATAAAACTATGGAACAGGTATGTAGCTGAACTGGGTAGAAACAAGAATAAAACTGTATTTCCAGAAGCACTGTTTCCTGAGCAGCCTATCAGCCAATACAAGTTTATAAAAGACTATTAAGTTGGAGCTTTTTCCTTCCAAGAACTGTTCTTGCTTCCACAGTATTTATTTCTTCCATATGGTTATACAACAGTTTTCCATGTGCATGCAGACATTCACATATATTGTAGCTCAGCATCAGAGGTGGTATTCAGCTGTTTCAGTCCGATTCTCCCGAACTGGTAGTAGAAACTGCCCACCCACCCCGGCTCTATGCCATCCTATTTAGGCATGTTTTTGAGGCTGGGCGCATGTGCGGAAGGTGCATGTGAGAGCAAAGCACATACGCGGAAGGCCGGATGCATGCACAGAAGGCAGTCATGCGTGTGAACCGGGCACACACATGAAGTGAGCGTGCGCGGTGAACCAGTAGTTGTTGTGGTCCGCCAGCAGCCTGCGGAGCTGGCAGCGGAGTCGGACAGCGATGAGGCTGAGGAAGAACATGGGCCAGTCCTGGAGGCTAGGGAAGGCCCAGATGAGGGCTCTGTGTCAGAGGCAGAGATGGGGCCAGGGCCATCAGGGAGTGATGTGCAGACTTCGGAGCCTCCAGAGAATGACAGTAGAGAGGAAGAGGAACAGGAGGAGTCTGTTCCTAGTGCACGTATGAGAAAAGCTTCCAGAAGGCAGGAGTAGATAAAGCAGAGCGGATGACTTGGGAGTAGGGCCAAGAGATCCCATAAGGCTTAAAAGACTAGCAACGGCTCTTGGCCTCTTTGCCAGAAAACAATTTTGAGAGAATTGCTTCTTGTTTCACTGTATTCATTTCTTGTCGGCATCTTCTGCTTCTGAACTTTTGCCAAGAAAAGCCTTTGGCAGTTTGCCTAATTATCCCAAGGTCGGTGATAAATTGAGGAATGGTGTTTTGAAGAATTTGCTTTAATTTAGTTTGGACTACGCTGAGAATGAGTTAATTCTCAGCTGTTCTAATAAAGTCTGTTTGTTTTCAAACTGTTTGTATTTAATACTAACTACTTGGGCTTGGGTCACAACAGTAGTAATATAATCTGAAACCCACCACTGCTCAGCATATAATATACTGCTCCTCCTAAGTGGCAAATAATAGAGTGATTTCCTTGAGGTTGTCTATATTTTAATTCACCCATAAAGACATGTCCACTCACCCGCACTCAGTGCAATTCTGTACATGCTCATTCAGAAATAGCTTTAGAAAGGGCTTACTCAAATAAATTTGAATTTAATTACATATTAATGCTTCTAATTTTCCATGTGTGGAAAATTGTGTTCCATGTGACACACTGTACTTTTGTCATTTTCCAATTTAAAAAAAACCCTTCATCTTTGAACTTTGTGAGACTTGGGATAGCTTTTATGAGAATACTCTACCCAAGAGAGTTCTCTGCACTCTTTCCAGAGTCTTTTCTAAGTGTGTTTTTCCTTTCTCAGTCTTTTAAAGAATCCCAGCTATTAAAACTCTTGGTCTTCTTTAGCAGAAATGAAATGATGGAAGTCATTCCATCATATGGAAGTCCAGGTAAAGCAAAGCAATGGTCCTTTCAATCGACTGTTGTCCACATTGTATAGTCCACAGACACTAAAGTATACTGTCTCTTCCTTTCTGCAGTTCCAGAGCACTATCTATTAGGCACTATCTATTAAGGCTGTGTGGGACGCGGTGGCTCAGTGGCTAAGACGCTGAGCTTGTCGATTGAAAGGTCGGCAGTTCAGCGGTTCGAATCCCTAGTGCTGGGGTAAGCTCCCATTACTTGTCCCAGCTTCTGCCAACCTAGCAGTTCGAAAGCACATAAAAAATGCAAGTAGAAAAATAGGGACCACCTTTGGTGGGAAGGTAACAGAGTTCCGTGCGCCTTTGGCGTTTAGTCATGCTGGCCACATGACCATGGAGACGTCTTCGGAGAGCGCTGGCTCTTCGGCTTTGAAACAGAGATGAGCACCGCCCCCTGCAGTCAGAAAAGACTAGCACATATGTGTGAGGGGAACCTTTACCTTTATTGTTTTATTTATTTTTATTTTATTATTATTATTATTATTATTATTATTATTATTATTATTTTTTAATTGAAAAAGTTTTCAAATACAAGTTTTTCCCCCTTTTTCCCCCCCCTCTTCCCTAACCCACCCTTTCCACCCAACCCCCCCTGTGACTTCTTCACAACAATAGGCTATTTCATAACTAGTTACATACATAATATCTTCCCTTTCCCTTAATCCCTTCTCGGAATACTGACCCTTAACTTGTTAATCTTATAACTCCCATTTTTACGGTAATCTGCCCTTTTTCTCCTCCCCTATACTTATTGAGTATTATTACAAATTAACCTTTAATCTTTTATATATATTAATATAACATTTTAAATCGGCCTTCTCCCTGCAACCAAATTTATTCAATTCTGTCCACTTCCTCCACTCCTCTAAATATATGACTTGAAATCAGACAATACAATTCTAAATATAATCCACTACCCACTTTACTAGAATATACACATATCTATATATGCATCCCATTTTATAACAATCAGTAAACTAACCTCTTTCAGCCCTTCAATTCCTACAAAATCATGCAATACGATTCTAAATATAATCAACTGCCCACTTTACTAAGATATACACATATCTATATATGCATTTCATTATGTAAAAAGAGAAAAGACAATAACTTTAAGTTTATGATCCATATAATATCTTCTTTGATGTCTTTCCACTAGATTGTTAAATCCATCACCCATAATAGGGTAAAATAACATGCTGGTGCAACAGTTTGTTCAAAATCTTCAGTCATCTTCTGCCCCCATCAGTAGTAGATATCCTCACACCTGTATAAAAGTAAAAACAACCACCCGAGTGACATTATAATTATGAATATATCCGTATGGTTATAGTTGTGGTATTCATCAGGATTGTTAATTCCCGTCATCCTACTGAGTAACATCCAGATCTTCTGCATGCCCCGGCAAAACTCTCCTGCCTTATAACTCAAAATAGTTATAATATATTTCCAAGAGAAAAAAAAGGTAAATAAGAAAAAATTAGATGATTCAAATCCAACAAAGTGAGGCTCTTTCCACTTCCCAAAATCATGGCCTTGCAGAGATCTGCCACAATCCTCAGGATAGTATCAGACAATTGTTCGCCACCACTGTCTTTTCTAATATTCATTCATTTTTTAAAGCGCCTGGCTTCACTGTTGCTTAGTTTGGAAATTGCTGTTTCTATAAGATCTGTTTCTTTTCTTTTTCTTTTTCGGGTTGAATTTCCATCCTCTTTTCTTGCTTACCAATTGTATATCTGCTGGTTGATTTTCATTCTGCTTTGTGGATTGTTCTTGTTGGATTAATTTTATCATCTCATCTTTCTTCTCCATCACTTGTATATCAACTGGTTGATTTGCGCACTTGTCTGTGACTTGATGATTCATCACCTTGGGTTCGGATGACACTGCTCTCTTATTTATAAACAGTCCAGCTGGGGTCTCCAAGGAGTCCAAAGACAATTTATCCATCACAGCCTCTGTAATTTGATGTTTTCCTTTTATTTCCAACTCCTTTTGCTTATCCTGTATTATGCCTAAAGATGTTAAATTCATTTTTAGAATTTTTTGATAAAAATCTTCCGCTTTTTCGACAGTGTGCAATTGATATCTTACGCCTTGATATCTCAATATTAAACCAACTGGGATGTCCCACCTGAATAGGATATTTCTTTTTTTTAATTCAGTCACTAAAAAGCCAAATTTCTTCCTCTCCATTAACATCTTGGGCGGGAGCTCCTTGAAAATCCAAATCTTTCTTCCATGAAATTGCAAATTGGAATTAAAAGAGTTCTGCACAATATCATTCCTAATTTCTTTATCTGTAAAATAGATCACCACATCTCTAGGCAGTTGCCTTTGCTTTGCCCACCAGGATTTTATTCTATAAATTCTATCAATCCTGCAATACACTTCATCAGGTTGAACCTTTAAGATCCCAGCCAGAATTTCAGAAGATACTTTCCTTAAATCATCTCTATTATTTTCCTGCAGACCTCTCAATCTAATTGCATATTCTGTAAAATTATATTGAATCATTAAAACTTCTCTTTCAATCCTCTGTTGTACATTTTCCTCATTACCAATCTTTTGGTCAGTCTCCATTTTAGATTTGTCTTCCAAGCTATTATCCTGAATGTTTATCAAATCCTTTTAAATTTTTTGAGTCATGTCATCCAAATTCTCCTCGATTTCCTTCATTTTAGTCTCTAATAATTCAGTCTTTGCCTCCATCCGAATCAGAAAGCCTGATAAACCATTAGCAACTTTTGAAATCTTTTTATTCAAGAAGTCAGACTCTGATTTCACCAATTCACCAATTTCTTTAATTTCCTGCTTAAATTTTTCAAGTTGCTGATTCACAATCTCATCCCTTCTTACAATCTCTTCAAGGATAAATTCTAATATATTAAAATCGGGTTTCTGACGCTGGAGAGTTGAAATTTGTTGGCGCAATTTCTTAAGGGGGGAAATTCCCCCCCCCCGTTTGTCCAGCTGTATAAGTCCTGATGCCATTTCCCACACAGACAAGATTTAGCAAAAATAAGAGAAGAAATAGAAAACAAAAAGACTTTCCCTCATTAAAAAAAAACTTCTGAGCAGCACAGGAGCGAGGTTTCTCTAGAAATGTAGCCAATGATATTTATTCCGCTACATTGTAATAATGAAAAACGGAAGGACTTTCCCTTTTAGCCCTTCTCCAGCCACAGCAGACGCCATTTTAGAAGGCTCTTTTTCCCTCTTTTCCTCTGCTCTTTTCTTTTAAATAGTTTTTGAAAGGGTGAGATACTTGCGGTTCAATATTAAGGGTCCAGTTCTTCATTTCTTTAATTATTCTTTTAGATTCACAGGCTTGCTCTTGACGCCTGGCTCTGCATAGGCAGAGGTCTCCCAAAGCCCGGAGCAGCGGCAGGGGATATGGGGCTTCTCATCCGCTCCGTCCCAAAAGTTAAAAAAAAAACTTTTGGGACTCTGCGGGGAGTTCTACCCACCCCTGCCGGCTCTCTCTCCGTTTCCTCTTGGAAACGGAGTTTTTTCGAGCCGCCATCCGCTGTAACGGCGGCTCTATACAGGCAGAGGGAGCTGACGATCCCAGAGGAACGTCTGGCGGCGGCCAGCAGCAAACCGGAAGTCTATTATTATTATTATTATTAATTTATTTATTAAGGCTGCATACAGCCTCAAAGGGGCAGTTTTCTTTGACGATGCTTTGAGCTCCTTTGAAACTGGTTTTGAAGCAATATTGCAAATGTCCACCTTGCTTTTAAGGAGCAAACATTGCGAATGTCCACTTTTCTTCTAAAGAGAACTGTATAGCTCCAAATAATCCCAACTGCTTCAGGGGTGAAATACTCCTGGTTCGGACCGGATCACTCGATCCGGTAGCGATGGAGGCAGGTGGTTTGGAGAACCGGTAGCAAAAATCCCTGCTTCCCCCCCACCCCATGCCCAGCTGCACCGCGCAATCATCAGAGGCTTTTTTTTCTTTTAAATGCCTCTGACGATCCAAGCTGAGTTGCCTGATCGGCAGAGGCTTTTTAAAAAACCCTCTGACAATCAGGCAACTCAGCTGTGATCATCAGAGCCTTTTGAAAGCATTTCATTTTTTGTAGAAAAAAATGGTTTTAAAAGTTAAAAAAAAATTGGCCACGCCCACCCAGTCACATTCCCCCCTCCCCACCAAGCCAGGCCCACAGAACTGGTAGTAACAAATTTTAGATTTCACCACTGAACTGCTTGTCCTGGCATGTCCAACAACTAGAAGAGCCTTCAATTTGTATGTAACATACTGTACATACAGAACTGTCTTCTGGCCATGCTGGACTGATGCAGAGTACTTTAACAAGGTGAATAAAGTTACGTCCACAGTGCCTTGCAACTAATCGAGTCAAATCTGGCCATCGGGCACAATCTGACTATTATTCCACTGGCATTTAGAATGTGCTGTCACAAACCCTTTGGCATAAAGAATTCCCTAGGCTTGTGAGTAATAACAACTAACATAATGCAACTTTGTGATTTTTCCCTTATAAGCTTCTGTTGAAATGAATAAGAAAGTTGTTTGGATTATCACAGCCCATGCTACATCAGTGTAGAATTGATGCGTTGAAAGCCCGGCCTTCCTTAAATCAATCAAAACCCCTCTATAGAAAGCCTTGATTGGATATGGAGAACTTGAGACTTCCCATGACCTGAATAATTGGTTAGGTATGTGAAGCATGCAAAGCATAGTTTTTGGGTTTCTTACCAATTTCTAATCATATTTTATAGTGATTTTGCTCCTTCCTGAATTAACAGTTCCAGTCTGTGTTATGGGGGAAGGATGTATGTCTACCTATTGGCTGCTGCCTCAAAGGTGCTTTTTATTTTCTTTCAAAAGGCAACTGAACTATGTTTTTTCCTTGAGGAAGAAGACATTTCGCTTCTCATCCAAAAAGCTTCGTCAGTTCTGATTGGATGGTGTTGGGTGATTTAGACTTAATCCTTCAATCCAGTGATCGGATTCAAAAAATTCTACTACCGGTTCTGTGAGCGTGACTTCTGTGGGCATGGTGTGGCTTGGTGAGCATGGCATGGTGGCATGGCAGGGGAAGGATACTGTAAAATCTCCATTCCCGCCCCACTTCAGGTGAGGTTACTGCAAAATCCCCATTTCCTCCCGATCAGCTGGGACTCATGAGGCAGAGAATAAATGGGAGCGGGGCCAGTCAGAGGTAGTATTTACTGGTTCTCCAAACTACCCAAAATTTCAGCTACTGGTTCTCCAGAACTGGTCAGAACCTGCTGAATACCTCCTCTGCTTCAATCCCCCAGAACTAATCTTTGCATCCCTCCTATCGTCCAGTCAGAACTGATGAAGCTTCTTGGATGAAAAGTGAAATGACTTCCTCCTCAAGGAAAAACATTTCTTCCTCGAGGAAAAAGTCATAGCCAGTTTCTTTTTTTAAAAAAAAAAGCACCTTTGAGACAACCATAATCTGGCCACAGACATATTAGCTGCTGCCTTTTTCTCTCTTTTTCCCTAAACATTTCTCTGAAACATTGTGGAGAGGTAATACATTATGTGGACTGAGGTATCTGAAAGTATTTATTCCAGGAAGTTTCCAGCACTGGTCATAGGAGGCAATTTTATTTTTCTCTCTCTTAAGGAAGTAGAAATTTACCTAGGTACACATTTTCTCCAGGCTTTAATAAGGATGTGTGCATACATGTTGCCTGTGTGTATCTTTACCAATGAAAGCTTAATCAGGAAATGATTAAGCCATGATGGTGCTGTGGTTAGAATGCAGTATTTCAGGCTAACTCTGCTCACTGTCAGGGGTTCGATCGTGACCTTCTCAAGGTTGACTCTGCCTTCCAAGCTTCTGAGGTTGGTAAAATGAGGACCCAGATTGTTGGGGGCAATATGCTGACTCTGTAAATTGTTTAGAGAGGGCTGTAAAGCACTGTGAAGTGGTATATAAGTCTAAATTCTATTGCTATTGCTATTACATATACTCCATCTTGGGTCATGTGACTAGAAGAAGAAGAGAAGTGGGCTTAAACAGATGGCTGCACTTGAGTCATAACCCAGTTGCCTCTCTCATGGAATGAACTGGGGTGGTATTTTATTTTATTATTATTTTTCTCCACATAACCCTCGACTAGATCTGGCCCCTTTTCAAATTTTTATTTTGCAAGCTTCTTCCTCACCTCAAAGCTGCTCCAATTCCATTCTTCTTTTCAGACAGATGCTCTGCTTAAGGACCAAGAAAGACCCAGGACCCTTTATGTGATTTCCTTCCAATGTTCTGTTGGGTTGAAAAGAATAAAAAGACTTTCAAATTCTGCCAAAAACTAAGCTCTCTTCCTGTGGTAACAAGACAAATGTTCTTTTTTGGACCTAGAATTACCCTTTTTGAATGACCTTATTTTTATTTTATTTTTTAAAAGTTCTATAACCAGAGAAATATTATACTCCTTTGTTAGTTTACTAATCTCTCCTGCTTGTTACTGAATTTTCATCTGTAACTCAGAATGATTTTAGAAGTCATTATTATGATAAATGATGATTGTCTAAGTCTAGTAATAGAGGGTTCCTTTTTTACATTGCCATTTTCAATGTAGCTTATCCTAAAGATTTGTCTAAGCACATGGGGACTTCCTTTTTACTTTCTTCCTCATCCCTTGACTCCAACACCAAGGTTACTCATGTTCTTTCCCTGAATTTGGGCACCACACAAAGAAAAATATCCACAATATCTCTTCCCTTTTGCTTTTTGGTTCCAACTTCAATTTCCCCCCTTTTCCTCCTCAGAAGCAGTCCAAGGAAATATTGTGTCTCCCTTTGACCAACTTCACTCCTTATCTCCTGTCTGATTCTCTCTGTGGTGACCTTAAAGGTAAAGGTTCCTCTCGCACATATGTGCTAGTGGTTCCTGACTCTAGGGGGTGGTGCTCATCTCCATTTCAAAGCTGAAGAGCCAGCCCTGTCCAAAGATGTCTCCGTGGTCATGTTACCGGCATGACTAAATGCCAAAGGTGCACGGAACGCTTGTACCTTCCCACCAAAGGTGGTCCCTATTTTTCTACTTGCATTTTTTACCTACTTCTGCTAGGTTGGCAGAAGCTGGGAAAAGTAATGGGAGCTCACCCCATTACGCGGCACTAGGGATTCGAACCACTGAACTGCCAACCTTTCGATCAACAAGCTCAGCATCTTAGCCACTGAGCCATCATGTTCCTATGAGGCTACCTTAGGAACTACTAAATTGCTGTTTAAAAGCTAACTTTGTGAATAGCACTATTTACTTTCCATGGTTCTTTGAATATGTTATGAATGGCCATCTTTCTCTTGAAAAACAAGCTGTTATTTGTGCTATGCTATTATTGTATTTTGCAAGAATGTAAATCGGCTACGTGGTGCTCTCCAGATGTTTGAGCTATGAATATCCCAGTTGCTTCTAATTGGTCTTTTTGGTTGAATCTAATGAGCTTTGAAGTCTAGGACATGTGGAAAGCACCTGGTTCCTATTCCTGCCCTGACATATTTGAATTGACTTTTCTCCAATCCTTCAAAATCCAGATAATTTCCTATTCATAAAGGAAATTCTTTCAGAGAATAACTGATCTTCCTCCTGGTTCTCGTCTCTGCATCAAGCATGGAAGGATCCACGTACACATTGGCACCCTTCAGTCTCAAGAGACAATGGTATCGTGCTCTAGAAAGAGGTCCTAAAACAGCATCTAGTATGACTAAAAGGCCAATTCGAGAGTGGCAATCCCTTCCACACTGAGGGCAGATACATTCCGTCCCCTGCCCAACCCCCAGATTTCGACAAGAGTCTCTTCGAATTGGAGAAGGCCATGCTGCATCTTTAGCCTCCAAGCTGAACGATCAGAGGTCATGGTTTCCCAGTTGTTAATGTCCATTCCCAGGGCCTTTAGGTCCCTCTTGCAGATATCCTTATATCGCAGCTGTGATCTCCCTCTGAGGCGCTTTCCCTGCACTAATTCTCTATACAGGAGATCTTTCGGAATCCGACCATCAGCCATTCTCACGACATGCCTCAGCCAGCATAGACATCGCTGTTTCAATAGTGTATACATGCTAGAAATTCCAGCACGTTCTAAGACTGCGCTATTTGGAACTTTGTCATGCCAGGTGATGCCAAGAATACATCGGAGACAGGAAGGATCCAACTCAAATGAAATTGAAGCAAGAAACTTCTACTTGAAAACATTTTATACTTTCTGCTTCGGCTAGACTGTCATCAATTAATAAGCTTTTCACTTAATGGAATTAATGTGAATATTATGGTAACTTTGCATAAATGTATAGCGAAAGGGTTAGCATGTCAATACTGTTATGGTTTAGCATATGGACATAAGGGCAAAAATGTTCATGATTGTATGGCATGTCACTTAAGATCTAGTGTGTTGAGATTTTCTATTTATATTTGACGTGGTCTTACTGTCAGTCTTTAGGAATTATTTATCCTGTTCTATGATATATTTCCTCTCTGCGTGTACTGTAAAATGAACCGTGCTACTGTTTGGCTGTCTTGTTTGTGTAAATGGGCTGAAATAATCTCAATGTACACTGTTCAACCGTAATTATTTATTTCTAAAGTTAAGCAAAAATTTAGCAGGCTATAAACATATAGTGAGCAAGCTCCCTCTTTTGAAGCACAATTTCTGTTTATCACTTAAAAAAAACAATTGCATTATAGACTAATAGTGATTCATACGTTGCTACAGTTAAGTGACTCCACAATCTTAATCAGAATTTGCATTTAACTACTTTGGTTTTCTCTCTTTGTAGCTGCTATCTTTCCTTGAACTCCAATTTGTGGATGCAGAAATGCTAATTTGTTTTTAAATAGCTTTCTCGCCTTAAGTTTTAGATAGTAGATTTTACTTACATTTTATCCTTTCTTTTAAAAGGGTTATTATTGTTTTTATTTACATTAGATAATGCTACTCCCCGCAGCTTCTACATTCTTCTATCAGGGCAGTTGATCGTAAAGTTAATTAAAATTTTAATCATGGGTTTTCCTCATTTGTTTCATACAAATGTGACATACTGAGAGATGGCCTGGAAGTCTAGGGGCTAGAATCGGGCTATTCAATGATCTTCCTAAGTGACTAAGGGTTTAAACTTAGTGTCCTGATTTTAAGACCTATTTACAAAACAAGGGATGCTAAAATGCTGAGCTTGTTGATCAAAATCAGTGGCTAAAATGCTGAGCTTGTCGATCAAAAGGTCGGCAGTTCAGCGGATCGAATCCCTAGTGCCATATAATGGGGTGAGCTCCCGTTACTTGTCCCAGCTTCTGCCAACCTAGCAGTTCGAAAGCATGTAAAAAATGTAAGTAGAAAAATAGGGACCACCTTTGGTGGGAAGGTAACAGTGTTCCATGTGCCTTTGGCATTTAGTCATGCTGGCCACATGACCATGGAGATGTCTTCGGACAGCGCTGGCTCTTCGACTTTGAAATGGGGATGAGCACCGCCCCCTAGAGTCAGGAACAACTAGCACATATGTGTGAGGGGAACCTTTACCTTACCTTATTTACAAAACACTATGTGTATTTCTTGAAAAAAAATGAGATGTTTGAAATGTTTATTTGGGATAGAATATGATGCTAAGAGTTTAACTCAGATCACACTGAAATAAGTCTTTTCATGTTTTCAAAGGCTTCCCATTCATTTTGACCCCCAAGTGACCTCCAAATAAAAGAGAAGAGTACAGGACTCAATGCTCAGGAAAAATACTCCCACTTAAAACGTCCAGTAAACTTACAAAAATTTCTCTAAATTTATAATTATAAATGTGGCAGAGCAAAATTATTGAATGCAGGGGAGCTAACTGCTAACACTAACTGTATTTCATTACAGATGGCCAGATTTTGGAAAGCACAATTTTCATCCAGTTTCCAACCTTCCCTTCTCAACAACTCTCCAGGCAGGTTGGCGAGAAGTTGGCAATTGCACCAGTTGTGGGGAGAGGAGCTGCAAGAAGTGAATTATCTGAACCATTTTTAGTTTGGGTTTCAGGCCAGGTTTTAACACAGCACTGGTCATACTTGTGGATGACTTTTAAAAGGGTCATGATGACGGTGCATTCTGTTCTTGCCATCCTAGATATCTCTACAGCTTTCAATACCATCAGCTACAATATTCTTCTGGAATGGAAGTGAAGGGCAGGGCCTGGAGTTTAAAACATATGAAGAATGGTTGTAGGAATTGAGTATGGCTAATCTAGATAAAAGAAGGACTAGGGGTGACATGATAGCAGTGTACCAATAGTTGAGGGGCTGCCACAAAGAAGAGGAGGTCAAACTATTATCAAAATGCCTGAAGGCAAGGCAAGAAGCAATGGGTGAAAACCAATCAAGAGAAGCAATCTAGAACTAAGAAATTTCTTAACAATGAGAACAATTAACCAGTGGAATGCCTTGCCTTCAGGAGTTATGGGTGCTTCATCACTGGAGGCTTTTAAGAAGAGATTGGACAACCACTTATATGAAATGGTATAGGGTCTCCTGCCTGAGCAGAGTGTCAAGATCCCTTCCAATTCTGTTATTCTATTCTATTCTATTCTATTCTATTCTATTCTATTCTATTCTATTCTATTCTACTCTACTCTACTCTACTCTACTCTACTCTACTCTACTTTACTCTACTCTACTCTATTCTATTCTTTCCAGCGTATGTATGTATGTATGTATGTATGTATGTAGTATTTTCTTTAAGAATCATTGATAAAAATACATACATACATACAAATATCTAGCTAGCTATTTCACATTTTCTCCTTTTTTAGTTAAACTAATACATAGTTTAACTAAATCAGATCTATTTATAGCATGTAGGTCCACTTTCATTCTGTCTGGAAACTTCCTCCCACTATCTATCTCTTTAAAAAGATCATAGCAGTGTTTTTCTTGTGGAAAACCACAATTAGCAATCCTCTCGTTTTTGGTCTGATTCAATGCATTGGGGAAAGACATTTTTAGTGTCCAGGAACAGGGAGTGAATCCTGTCACCTCTACATGCATGTCTATGTCTTCTGTTTTGCAGACATAACAATGTGAACGCAGGATAGAAATAAGACAGTTTTAAAAAAGAGATTAAAGGCTTCCGTGCAGCCAGACATTACATTGTAAAAATCACTTTGTCCTAGCAGATATCCTTACTGAAACTCAGTCGAGTGGACATAATTCTGCAATTCTTTCAAGGCTGCCTCTTTTTCTACTTTTAGGCATGTGATTTGTCAGGACAGTCTTGTGGTCTGGACTATGCAATTGGAGCTTCCCTTGGTAGAATGAAATGACCCAGAACAAATGCAGTAGTTAATCTTCTTTATTGCTGAAATCAATAAGCAGATCCATGCAAAGTGTTGACAGTTCCTATGGAGGGAGCAAAAAAGGAAAAATAGCAGTTCCTTGAACTTGTAAAATGTTACAGCCAATAAAGCTCTTTACTCTCATTACACTTATTTCATCAAAAGGTGGAGTTTTTTTCCCCCAGAGCATAACAGCATGAAGGGCAGGTATAAGTATTCACACATATGCCTAGACCTACAGGCATCATGAATGGAATGGAATGGAATGGAATGGAATGGAATGGAATGGAATAGAATAGAATAGAATAGAATAGAATAGAATAGAATAGAATAGAATAGAATAGAATAGAATAGAATAGAATAGAATAGAATAGAATAGAATAGAATAGAATTCTTTATTGGCCAAGTGTGATTGGACATACAAGGAATTTGTCTTTGGTGCATATGCTCTCAGTGTACATAAGGAAAATAAAATACTTTCATCGAGAATAAAAAGATACAACACTTAGTGATAGTCAAGGTTACTAATAAGCTATCAAATCGTACTAGGAAACAAATAAAAACAATATGAATCGAAAGATACAAGCAACATTGTTATAGTAATAAGTGGGAAGAGATAGATACCAGTAAGGAAGAGAAAAATAATAGTATTACAGTCTTAATAAATTATTTGATAGTGTTGTGGGAATTAGTTGTTAAGCAGAGTGATGGCATTCAGGAAAAAACTGTCCTTGTGTCTAGTTGTTCTGGTGTGCAGTGCCCTATAGCATCATTTTGAGGGTAGAAGTTGAAACAATTTATGTCCAGGATGTGAGGGGTCTGTAGATATTTTCACGGCCCTCTTTTTGACTCGGGCAGGATACAGGTCCTCAATGGAATTTAAATTTAAATTTATTACTTAGAGATTATTTTGTTAGTTTTACACCATAGACAATGTGGATATTTGTAGAGTCTCTTTATGCTTATATCAAGGGGAAAGAAACATTCAGTGGCATTGGAAGATATCACATCCAATCTTAATTTTGCAGGAAATCATGGGTTACAGAAACATAGAGTTGTAGAGTTAGAAGTGACCGCAAGCGTCATATAGTCCAACCTTTTGCATAGGAAAAGTTATTAAGCCATCTTCAAGAGAAGGCTATCCAGATTCTTCTTCGAAACCTCCAGAGATGGAGAACCCACCTCTATAGATAGACTGTTCAACTGTTATATACATCATGCCATCAAAAGATTTCTCCCAATATTTAATCAAAATTTGTTCTGTAGGTTTGCAGCCCAGCACCAAGTCTTCCCCAATTAAAAAAGAGATGGAAAATTACTTTAATGAACAGTTTAGAACAAAAGTAGTTAAATAGGGTCAAAATATCTGGAATTTTAAGAAGGAATAGAGTATGAAAGAAAAAAAAGTCAATTTGAAGAAACTAGGCATAGATACCTTAAAACAGAGGTGGGCAACTATGGCCCTTTTATGACTTGTGGACTTCAATTCCCAGAATTCCTGAGCTAACATGGCTCCAGTAGTGACCTGTATTTCATTACAAAGATTAAAGGAAACCACTAAAAGCAATGGAGCCACTATAATTTTTAAGACAATACATTTTAGCAATGGATTAATGGATGAAACTGATACTATGGGTAGTGATCCTGAATGGATTATTGAACGAAACTGATCAGTGTGTACTGATCCTGAATATATACAACTGTACAGAATTCAAAATGATTTGAGCATCAGTGATCCAGATACTGTTATCAGATTAGGATTCAACTCTTGAAGACATTCTATTTTCCGTCAAAATGCAAAAAAACCCCCCAAAACCCACCTTGTTTTACAGTGGCAATTAATACAACTCACAAGCAAATAAGACATTACAATGGATGTATCTGCAAAAGGGACGCTGTGGCTCAGTGGCTAAGATGCTGAGCTTGTCGATCGAAAGGTCGACAGTTTAGTGGTTCAAATCCCTCGTGCCACGTAATGGGGGTGAGCTCCCGTTACTTGTCCCAGATTCTGCCAACCTAGCAGTTCGAAAACACGTAAAAAATGTAAGTAGAAAAAATAGGGACCACCTTTAGTGGGAAGGTAACAGCGTTCCGTGCGCCTTTGGTGTTTAGTCATGCCAGCCACATGACCACGGAGACGTCTTCGGACAGAGCTGGCTCTTTGGCTTTGAAACGGAGATGAGCATTGCCCCCTAGAGTCGGGAACTACTAGCACATATGTGCGAGGGGAACTTTTACCTGCAAAAACCAGCTGGTATCGTGAACAGTTATACAAAGAAAAGCCCAGGGTGAGATCATTTGAAACTTTTAAAATATTTTCATTTGTGAAGAAGCTAGACAAGGGCATTTAGGGAATAACAAGGCTATTGTGAAAGGTATTCTTCAAAATACTAATGATGGGATACATTTTTTAAAAAAATAAGGTACTGCTAAAAGGGGGAAACTCTGTATGCTGCAAAGCAGGGGTCCCCTGTCTGTGGCATGCCAGAAACCAGGCCGTACAAAAAAACGAAGCCCAATCTAGGCAGTACACAAAACCACACCCACTCTGGTCCATGGGAAAACCTTTCTCCATGGAACCGGTGTCTGGTACCCAAAAGATCGGGGGCCGCTGCTGTGAAATTAAAAGAGTACATTAATACCAATTGATATAATCAGTGGTGGGTTCCTCCCGGTTCAGCCCGGTTCGGCCGAGCCGGTAGCAGTGACGATATGACGTCACCGAACCGGTTCTCTTTGTTCGGGAGCTGGGCCCTCCCACTGCCCCCTGCATTATTCTTACCTTTTATTTGGCCCCACCCCAATCTATTCGCTGCCTCCCGAGTCCCAGCTGGTCGGCTAGAAGTAAAAAAACTGTTTAAACTCTTGCCGTGGGGCTTCAAAGGGCGATCCTACAGCTGATCAGTGTTAAAAGGCAGTGAGGTGGTAGACCGGTGCCTCCAAAAACGAATGAGTAGACCGGTGCCTCCAAAAATAAATGGGTAGACCAGTGCCTCCAAAAACAAATGAGTAGACCAGTACAGCTCTGCAAGCAGTTAAAAGCCTGGTAGACCAGTACTTCTGCTAAATCCTAAAGAATTGTCACATGACCATCAAGTCACGCCCACAAAATAAGCCATGCCCACAGAACCGGTAGTAAAAAAATTTAGAACCCACTCCTGGATATAACGGTAGCCACTGCAGCATATAACAACCTGATCATTAAAGTGCTGAACAAAGTCAGACTTGCTTTTAGTAATTAGATGGAGAACCACAAGGAATCCTAAATCTTTAGTGTAGATGTGAAGTTAAAAATTAATCCCAAAAGAAGATTATATCAAGGATGAAAAAAAAATGTCATAGAAAAGGATATAGACATGTCCTTGTAATCAGCTCAATTTGAAAAAGATTTTGGCTATTTGAATCCCAAAAAAGTTTTTGCTTCTTAGTTTTTTACCCCCAAAAACATTCCATTTATTGTTGATTTAAAAAAATCTTCCCAATATATTCTTGATCCTGCATTTCACAGCCTAATATCCATTTTCTGGTTTTTCTTCAGAAGGAAAGGGAGAATGATTTTATGGGAGTTGGCTCAATGTGACTTTAAAAATCTGGATTGAGAAAGCTATAAAAGAGGAATTGGGAGAAAGAGCAGACAGGAAAAGGGGGGTCTCTCTTCTGTTGCAATCCTCCCTCTCCATGAAACTCCTGTTCATTTCTTCTTGTTTGAAGACATCCAAGCTACATAGATGCAACTGGAAATTTAGATAGTAGCCTATGCTAGTTCTTCTACATCAGGGATGTCAAACACAAGGCCCACAGGCTGGATCCAGCCTGCGATGTGGTTGGATCTGCCCCATGGGGCTGTCCTGGAAAAAGTAAGGAAAATATAAGGGGCTGCTCCACGTTGCTTTGGCCCAGTCTCTTCAGTGCAAAGAGGAAATATGGTATTGTGGCTCTGTTACCTGAGCCTGTGTCATCGGCAGGAGAGGTCTCCGAGAGTGAAGGAGAGGAGTTGGCAAGGCCTCCCTCTCTAGGACCCTCCTCTCTGGCAATCCCTTCGGTGTCCGCCGAAGGGCAAGAGATAGGGCTGGGGCCAAGCACGTCCACGCAGCCACAAATGGACAGTGATGAGGGTAATGAGTCTTGGCTGGATCCACACCAGCATCGCAGAGATAAGCGCAGAAGAAAAGGCATGCCCGAGATTAGACTGAGTCACTGGACCACACCCCACAAGGTATAAAAGGGAACATGGTGGCCAGTCAAACCTTGTGACGAACAAAGCTGAAAGCTTCCACGCCATTCTGCATTGCCGGACTTTTGCTATAGACTTTGCTGGATTATCTCTGGATTTGATTGACTCTGTAATTATTGAGCTGTTTCCTTTGATGTACCAGAAGTAGGGAGAAGTTATCTCCCCTCTTCATAATTAATAAACTCTTGGCAGGCAGCCACTAGGTTGTTGCCAAGTTCATAAGGAAAAGGATTTTGCCAGCTGGTTTGGTCTTTAACTCTTGAACGTCTGTTGGTGTGTGTGTGTGTGGGACTGGGACAGAACATATGGCAGCAGTTTGGGGAGTGGTGTCAAGCTGGCCACGCCCAACCAGTCAGCCATAGCCAACCAGTTGGCCATGCCCACCTGGCCCCCTGAGGTCAACCACAGCCCTGATGCGACCCTCAATGAAATTGAGTTTGACACCCCTGTTCTACATGAAAAGACAGATTTTGCATGAAGCAGCTGGATTGTTTGCTTATTTCCTCAGCAGAAACAATAGTTTTATACAAGGATGTCATATATCTAAGAGATGCTTTGTAGCAGCTCCATCTTCATTTAGTAAAGGTCTCATGTTCTGGTCAACAGAATTCAATTAACTCACATATCCATTGACTGAATGATTATGTGTGATCAAGTCATTTTTGACTGATAGTAACTACATAGATAGATTTTCTCCATGATGATATATTGTTAATATGTTCTTTCAAGCCTCCCAAAGATGCACTGATTGCCACTTCAACAGAGTCCATACACCTTCCTCCTGGTCATCCACTTCTTCACCTTCCTTCCAACTTTCCTGGTATTAGAGCCTTTCCCTATAGAGCTGGGTCTTTGCATAATGTATCCAAAGTAGGGCCTGGTCATTTGTGCTTCCAGTGCAAACTCTGTTTGTTTCATGACCCATTAGTTTGTTTCAGTGGTGAAATCTTCCGCGGGTCGCGACCGGTTTGCTACCACGCATGTGCAGTGCATATCACACTCATGCTGCACACATGTGCATACACAGTGCACACCAGACTCATGTTGTGTGCACATGGGCAGTGCAACCAAATGCACATTTCATGCAGAAAAAGGAGGTTGAAGGTAAGTAGAACAGCGGGGGAGAAACAGCTGTGCCGTGCGATTTAGATTAGCTAGAAAGCAAGATTTCCTGCTTTCTAGCTAATATAAATTGTGCGGCACAGCTGATCATTGGAAATACCATTTGGGACCAATAGGTAGGTTTTTTTTTTTACTACCAGTTCACCAAACCGGTAGATTTTATCACTACCGGTTTGCCCGAACTGGTGCGAACCGGTAGGATTTCACCACTGGTTTGTTTTCTTAGCTGTTCAGGATATTCTCAGGAGTCTTCTCCAACAATGTGCTTCCTATCCTGATTTTTCAAAATCCAATTTTTGCTTCCATAGACTGTCATGGGGAACACCATGATAATCCACATATCACATATCCATTAAAATAAGAGGAAAATCAGAGTTAATCAAACCCTACCTATATTCAGGTTTCTTCAAATAAAAAAAAAAAATCTTGTGTTTGAAAGAGAAGGACTGAAGCTTGAGATTGATAGAAACATATCATAGAATAGTTCCTTTATCAAGAATAAAAATGCAATTTTGGAGAAATAGGCTGAAAGTAGCATAATGAAATTGTACAGAAACAGAAACAAAATTATTTATTTAGGAAATAAAAATCAAATGCACAGGTTTAGGATAGGAGTGTAGGCATTCTACCTACTTTAAATAACAACCCACTTAGCAAAATGTCTCTAATTGTTAACATCCTAATCAAATCTAATTTTTTTCAAAGGTTTTAGGTAGGTTTTTTATTCCATTTACTTGGGTATAGCTTTACTAGTGTAATAAATATGACCATTTAAAACATAAGAGTCATTAAAACCCAGCTTTTTGACAATAATGCTAGGCTTGGTTATTTTGAAATGTTGACTAGTATCATGAACTCACAAGATTTGATAGCTTTTAAACCTATGGAAAATGGTTGTCTTATGATTGAATCAATGAAAAAGGGTCATTGTCAAAATTTGGCTTACGGAACCTGTTATGTTCTCATAGAGTTGTTTATAACATTCTGTTTACTTCATTGAGGGAGGATTCAGCAAAGAGGATATGCTTGATTATATCTATTTAACTACTTAATAGTTTGCAAACGATTAAAACTGTTCTACAAAATCATTTCTTCTTAAAAGTTTAAGGAATATGTGAATGCTTTCATTGCTTCTTACACTGGAATTCTATCTTTTTTAAAAAATAAAAATACAGATATGCAAGATCAAGAGCCATTTCATTGGATGGAAAAGTTTATAGAATCCATAATGTTTCTTCCAGCGTATATTATGTCACCCTTCGGAACCAATTGTTAAATGCTATGACATGTCTCTAGCAATCAGAAAAAGGAGCTGGGAAGAACATGTGACCCAATGGATGAGCTTGCATTTTGGATCTCTTGATTCTAATATATTATGCAGACATGGCTTAGTAGTTGACAACTTGCAAGCCGGAATGGAAAAGAAGGAACTTCGGTGTGAAAATCTGAAAGAAAAAAGTGCTTCCTTGCCAGATTGCTGTCATGTTGGAGAGTTGGTCGTCTTCCCCTCGAAGCTTTTCAGCAACATTTCCAAAGAATTGGATGAAAATGAAAATCATCAAGAAGAAGGAGACTTTCTCTCATTGGAAGCTAGTGTGGAAACTTTAGTCAATGTTTCTGTTGGAAGCGATGATGGCAACGGTGGCAGCAAGAACACGGACCTCCCTTTGGAGACCATCAACTGCCAGTTTATGCCTGTTGAAGATAAATTGTTAGCTGAAAAGAAGAGCTTAGAGGAACCTTCAGTGAAGATCATCTCAAGAGCAGAAGCAAAGAAACAATGCGATCATATTGCTGAACCAACTGAAAAAATGAGCACTTCTCATTATGAGGGAGCAATGAAAAATAATAGCAGAGAAGAAGTTCTCATACTTGGATACAACAACTCTCATGAAAGTAAAGATGTCTCAAAAGAAAAAAATTGGGAACCTGCTGTGGAAAAAAGTATATTGGAGGAGCAGATAGTTTGTGGAGCTACCGCCCTACAATATGAAAAATCAGATGAGAAGAATGACTGTACTTTATTCCATGATGAAGATACGCTTTCTCAGCATCGTGGCAATGATGCGATTATAAGAGATTCCAATCATTCTCTTGCACACTCACCTGGTTCTCACATCTGGTCAGAGGATAATAATGTGGATGTGCGTAATGTTACAAATGCTGAGGATGAATGCATTCTGAATGCACCCTTGGTCTCGGAAGTATCTGATTTAAAGAGTAAAACAGTCACATGCCAACCTACAGACTGTCAAGTTGTCCTGCGCAAAAAAAAGGTAAGTTCATGTTTCCAGACTTACAAGAAAGAAAGAAAGAAAGAAAGAAAGAAAGAAAGAAAGAAAGAAAGAAAGAAAGAAAGAAAGAAAGAAAGAAAGAAAGAAAGAAAGAAAGAAAGAAAGAAAGAAAGAAAGATGGAAGATGATAGATAGATAGATAGATAGATAGATAGATAGATAGATGGAAGATAGATAGATAGATTGGTTGGTTGGTAGGTAGGTAGGTAGGTGGATGGATGGATGGATGGATGGATGGATGATAGAAGAATGGATGGATGGATGATAGATGGATGGATGGATGGATGGTAGATAGATAGATGATAGATGGAAGATAGATAGATAGATAGATAGATAGATAGATAGATAGATAGATAGATATGGATGGATAGAGGATGGAAGATAGATAGATTGGTTGGCAGGTAGGTAGGTAGGTAGGTAGGTAGGTAGGTAGATAGATAGATAGATAGATAGATAGATAGATAGATAGATAGATAGATAGATAGATATGGATGGATAGAGGATGGAAGATAGATAGATTGGTTGGTTGGTTGGTAGGTAGGTAGGTAGGTAGGTAGGTAGATGGATGGATGGATGGATGGATGGATGCATGATAGATAGATAGATAGATAGATCATCAAAAAGATATTATTTATTGTTTTTTCTTGGACTAGGCAGAAAGGTTTGGTGATATAGTTCAGTAAAACAATCAGTCCAATCCAGAATGAAATTCAGACTTCATGAGCATGCTTAAAATAACTTGTTTAATTGGAAATAAAGCTATAAATGGAATAAGATACTCTATGTAGATCCGTTAGGAAAGGGAAAAATTAAAAATCTACTATGAGGTTCAATCTCAGTATTCCTAAGTGACAACCACAATTCAGAATTGATTTTACAGTTTGAATAAGCTGAGCTGCTGCTGCTGGAAGAGTCTTCATTGTCATCATAATTGTCAGATAGCCATGTATCCACTCAAGTGGCATGCCAACAAACTTAACCAGCTTGTTTTTCAGTGTTTCAAATATTTTTCTGAAGTTAAAAATCTAGTTATTGAAATGTTTTCAAGGTACTTACTGGGTCTACAGCATATTCAGTCAAGAATATGGCCCATATACAGTCAAGAATTATGGCCCCTTTATGATGTGTGGACTTCAACTCCCAGAATTGAAGTCCACACACCACAAAGGGACCATCGTTCCCAACCTCTGGTCTATGTGTTCTTCAGATAAAGTTCCTTCAGTACCCTAAGATGTTCTCATTTATTCCTAGAAATGTAATGTTTTAGGAATAAAAGACAAAAAGATCAGGGGAAGGTCAAAACTGAGAAGCTGGTAGACAGAGCATTGTGATGTTATAATGCAAACTCCACCCCCTCCATCATATAGTAAAAGTGTAATCTTTTACTAGGAGAATCATTTTCATTTCACTTTAATTGGTATATAAAATGCGTTCATATGAGAAAAATCTAAAAATCTATGGAAAGCATAATTAAGGCTATTATTTTTAATGGGGGAAGAGGTCAACAGGATAAGGGACCTAACGGAAAAAAATTTTTTCACTCAGCTGATTTAATTCAAATTTATGTTTTGTCGTACCCTTGTTAAATTTATTTAGATTACTATGCAATTTCTACTTGGAATTTACCCGCAAACAGTCATCAATATTATTTTTGTCCCTTTGGAAGCCATGGAATGCTATCCCACGGACTTTGGCCATGTTTGGATAGAAGAATGATGAATTCCAAACAATCTGAAAAGTATTTAAAACAAATGCCGAACAAAACACAGTTAGGGATGATCCTAGACCATTACACCACCACATTTATGCAAATTTGAATTTTGACACATTTTTGTGACAGCAGACGGTGATAAATTTTACAGACTGCCAGTTTTGTCTAGACTGTGGACCCAAAAAATCATACTACTACAGTTATGCCCCAAGACAGGAGATATTTGAGTTTCAGCTGCCTAAAATGGTAATAAATGCAGCTTTATATATGACTATAGAAGCATATGCCAGGATTTCGTTAATTTGGATTATGGTTTTAAAATGTAGACGAATCGTTCAAAACATCTACTGTAGTTTCTCTGATTATTTCCTGTTGAATGCGTATGTGTGTGTGGGCATGTATATATTTAATCATATATTATTTTTTAAGGATTCATGTAATCCTGTAGTACCCATATGTGTAGTTATATTAAATGGAAAGAAGGCATTTTTAGGAGCAAATTCACACAGCTTTTGGGGTGTCCAACCTTGGCAACTTTAAGACTTGTGGACTTCAACTCCAAGAATTCCCTACCCAGCATAGCTAGCTGGGGAATTCTGGGAACTGAAGTTCACAGGTCTTTAAAATTGCCAGAGTTGGACACACCATGTATAAATAATTATTTCTCAGTTCTTTCAGAAAACAAAGTTCCCTAATGAAGTTATATCTCTATGTCACTAAGACCATCTTTTCTTAATTTCCTACCTGTTCCAAATACATATTTTATTATTTTATTATTTATTACTATTAGTCATATTTCTATGCCGCCCACTCTCCAAGGACTCTGGGCGGCTTACACCAAAGACAGTATACTAAATAGCATATTGCACCCTAACAATCTGGGTCCTCATTTTATCCACCTCGGAAGGCTGGAAGGCTGAGTCAACCTTGAGCTGGTGAGATTTGATCCGCTGATCTGCTGAACTAGCAGTCAGCTGAAGTAGCTGCAGTACTGCACTCTAACCACTGTGCCACCTCGGCTCAGACGCTAAAGTTATTCCCTATTCTAATCTCCTCCTCCTGCCTCAATCTTTCAAGATACCTTTAGAGCAGCATTTCTTGGCAACTTTAAGGTAGAATTTCCCAGCCAGCACCTAGGCTGAAGTCCACTTATCTTAAAAGTTGCCAAGGTTGAAAAACACTGATTTATAGGATAGGAGAGTACGTCATTTCACCATGACCAATGTTTTGTTCTATGTAGCAGGAGTCTCCAACCTTGGCAACTTTAAGACTTGTGGACTTCAACTCCAAGAATTCCTCAGCCAGCTGTCCACAAGTCCACAAGAAGTCCACAAGTATTAAAGTTGCCAAGGTTGGAGACCCCTGCTATGTAGGATTGTGGGGGACAGGAGTCACTTTTTAACATGACATTAAAACGGCAGCCTCCATTTTAAAGAATGATAATTTGAAAAAAAAACATCTTTTTTTCAAACATGGCAGAGGCTGTAAGTATTCTCAACGTTTCTTCTAACTCATAGTAGATTTTGTTATCACTCAAGAATTCCTTTAAATCATAGTTGACTTTCATTATCACAATGACTTCCAGTGCAGGGATTTTTCCTATCTTACCACAAGGATTTTCCAAGTACATTTTTTTTTTCTCTTGGGAATTTTTTTTCTCAAAATTTTCTCTTGGGAAGTTTTCAGCAATCAGAAATTTCCAATTAATCAGCAGCTAATGGAAAGGAAGAGGGTGGGTTTTTTTTGTCTGTCTCCAGAGCTTTAGAATACAGTAGCCCCTACTGATGTGAACAGATATTATTTTAAAGGTAAAAGTAAAAAATAATGGCCCAATTCCTACATTTGGGGCTCATGCCATTTTCCCCCTTATTGGAGTTATTGGCTATGTTCATATCACAAAGCTTTCCCGTGGACATTTCACAGAAAGAATTTCACAGCCGTTATGAAAGGTTTTTTTTTTTAATATAACCATTTTTTACCATTTTTCACTATTTTAGAAAATATAAACAATAATATAACTACATTTTTTAAAAAAATTATAGTTTCAGAATACAGATAATCCTTGACTTACCACAGTTCATTTAGTGACTGTTCAAAGTTACAATGACAACTGGAAAAAGTGATTTATGAACTTTTTCACACCTATAACCACTGCAACATCCCCATGGTCATGTGATCAAAAGTCAGAAGCTTGGCAACAGGTTCATATTTATGACAGTTGCAGTGTCCTCAGGTTACGTGATCTCCTTTTGCGACTTTCTGACAAGCAAAGTCAAGGGGGAAGCTAGATTCACTTAACAACCAGGTGACTAATTTAAAAACTGCAGGGATTCACTTAACAACTGTGGAAAGAAAAGGTCATAAAATGGGACAAAATTCACTGAAATGTTTCACTTAGCAACAGAAATTTTGGGCTCAATTGTGGTCATAAATCGAGGATTGTAACCCAACCATATTAAAAGTATCTCTGAGGCTACATACTGTATCTTTTTGTTAGATTACTGCAGGGGTGAAATCCAGCAGGTTCTGACAGGTTCTGGAGAACTGGTAGTGGAAATTTTGAGCAGTTCGGAGAACCGGTAGCAGAAATTTTGAGTAGTTCAGAGAACCAGCAAATACCACTGGCCCCAGAGTGGGGTGGGAATGGAGATTTTGCAATATCCTTCCCCTAGGAGTGGGGAGGGAATGGGGATTTTGCACTATCCTTCCTCTGGAGTGGGGAGGGAATGGGGATTTTGCAGTATCCTTCCTCTGCCACTCCCACCAAGCCACACCATGCCCACCAAGCCACTCCCACAGAACTGATAGTAAAAACAATTTGGATTTCACCACTGGGTTACTGCTTATCCCACTGACTCTTGATGGTGAATGTCTAATTATGAAATAGACCTTAGGTTGTTTGTTGATGAGATGAGCTTTCTTTTTTTAAAAAAAATGATGCAATCTGCTTTTCTGCATTATTTTCTTCATGGTTCGTTTGATGTTGCATTCCTCATGGGACTCATTCTTTTCGTTTCCTACAAAAATATACCTTGAGGAGAAAAAAAAATGGAACAGTCACACAGTATGGTAATGATTGGAAGAGTTCATCTAACAGGAACTAATTGGGACTACACATTTTTAATGCTTCCAAACTTTTTTTTTTTTTTGAAAATTCTTGTTCTTGTGTCTTAACTGTCAACACCTAGAACTACAGCAGTGGGAAAGGGAGTGGGCCAGCAATCCATAACTTAAGAATAGGCCATTCCCAGATTGTGTCATCTTCAATGTGGTGTGTTCATTTCCAGAACTCCCAGTCAAACTTCCTCCCCGCTATTTCGTGTCCGTTATCAGATTCTGCAAATATTTTACAACGTCAAGTGGGAAACAAAAAGACAAGCGAGAAGAAAAAAGTTCAACAAATAAAGCTGAATTAATATTTGCCTGGGGTAATTTTTTTTTTTCTGGATTCTCACAGGATTTTTTTTTTCATTGACATTCCAGCCTGGCTCAATTCTCTGGTCAGGAAAGCAAAAGAAAATTTAGGTGAATTGTACAACTGAAGAAAAAAAAAACACCCTAATATACAGGAATTTATTTTCATCTCATCAGTCTTTCCTGTCCAAATTTTCTTGGCATGGGCTCATCTCAAGACATTCTACACTCCTACTTCCTAAGCAGCTCTAATATTCATATCGTATTGCAGCTATGATCTGGAGATCTAGGAATTCACATGAAGTATAGTACTAACTTGAGGTGTGCTTTATGTCGAAGTTAGAATCGGCCCATATTTCTAGAATGCCATTTGTTGTGGTATCATTCTTACCTCCTCACATTTCCTGTATTAAGCCTCATCTTAATGATGAGTGATGTCCCGGTGACTTGAGGCCGTGCGGATCTGGATGGGGAGAAACAGGCTCCGACTCAATCCTTCCAAGACCGAGTGGCTGTGGCTGCCGGTGTCCCGATATAGCAAGCTGATACCATTGTTGACTATTGGGGGTGAGTCATTGGCCCCCACGGAGAAGGCTCGCAACTTGGGTGTCCTCCTGGACATGCGGCTGTATTTAGAAGAGCATATGATGGCTGTGGCCAGGGGAGCTTTCTATCAGGTTCGCCTGATTCACCAGATTCACCCTTTCTGGATCAGGACTCCTTATGCACAGTCACTCATGCCCTTATCACTTCCCGATTGGACTACTGTACTGCTCTCTACATGGGGCTCCCCTTGAGGTGCACCTGGAGGCTCCAACTGGTCCAGAATGCGGCCACGCGGGTGACTATGGGAGCGACATGGCGCTCACATGTAACACCTCTCCTATGCGAGCTGCACTGGCTCCCAGTGGTCTTCCGACTGCGCTTCAAGGTGTTGGTTCTTACCATTAAAGTAAGGTGACCAGACGTCCCGCTTTTGGCGGGACAGTCCCGCTTTTGAGCAATTTGTCCTGCGTCCCGCGGCGTTTTAAAAAAGTCCCGATTTTTCATTCTGCCTCCTGGTTCCCGGCTGCCTCCTGAATCCCCGCTGATGGCTAGAGGGAAAAAACCTGTTTAAACTCTTGCCGCGGGGCTTCAAAGGGCCGCCCTACGTTAATTAGCTCGGCTTCCCCCTCTCAGCTGATTTGCACAGGGCTCTGCTCTTGCTAAATTGCTCAGTTTTTTTTTCCTCTTTGTGCAAACCAAGCTCAAAACGAAACTGAAAGTAAAACAGGCTGTTGGCTTTGTGGTTTGCTTGCAACGTTGGAAAATTAGGCAGCAGATTTATTTTCCTTTTCCTCACCAAAAAAGGTAAGTGCAAACAATGGAAAATTATTTAGGGCAAAAGAGGAGAGTTCAAGATTTTAAAACACAAAAGAAAAAAAAGCTCTTTTTAACTAGGGAATTGTAATAATTGAGATATTATTAATTGTATACTGTGTTGAAAGCAGAAATGGTTAAGTTGTGGTTTGGAGGAATATATGGGGGAAATTATTTGGTTTATTATTATTGGTAAGTATAATTAATTGATTTGTAAGAAATTGGATTGCATGGAAATAATTGGAATATTCGTGTTCATATTGATTAATATACAAAAAAGATAGTTATATAACTAATTGATTTATATTAAAATGTTGAATTTGTATTAAACAACTGTATTACATAATTACATAATTAACCAATGTGAGGATGGATATAAAAATAGATGACAATGGGAAGGGGTATAAAATAGAATAGAAGGGAAAAATTGAATTTGATTAAGATTAGAGATGAGGATGAAGGGTAAAATTGTTTTTTTAAAAAAATAGATGAGGAATAAATATGGCAAAAAGGAAATATAGAAATTGTAAATTTAATTGAAATGACTAAACACTGTTTAAATTTGTGAACCAGCCAAATATTCTGTTCAAAGAAAATACATTGTATGTATGTGTGTTTCTAATTATTGCTATTTATTCATATTTGTTCTCTTTTATTCTTTAAAGTTTAACAATTCATTCTTTATCTTAATATCTTTACATTTGTTTGGGGTTGGCTTTCTTCCCTTTCATCTTTTTTATTGTACAGCAATCTTTCTCCTCAAACCTACCACCTCTCTTTTCTTTCCTTCTTACTTTCTCTTCCCCCCCTCTTCTTCTCCTCCCTACTTCCTCTTCCTTTCTCCTTCTCCTCCTCTCTTCCTCCCTCTCTTAACCGTCACTCCTACTCTAATTTCCCTTCCCTTCCTTCATCCCTCTCTATTACTGTATCCTTTTATGCATATGGACTACTCAGAGGGCTGAAAAAGTTATTTTTGACTGGTCCTCGCACATTTGACCAGTCCTCGAACTTACGACTGTCCTCACATTTTACATTTTTGCCCTATCTTGTCATCATGGTGAAGAGAAGCAGTTGTGAAATGAGTGACATGGTTGTTAAGAATGCTGCACGGGCATAAATGTGAGGATGGTCATAAGTGTGAGGACCAGTCAAAAGTGCGAGGACCTGTCAGAAATGACTTTTTTCAGCCCTCTGGTTAGTCCTTTTGTGCATATGGACTACGCAGAGGGCTGAAAAAGTTATTTTTGACTGGTCCTCGCACTTTTGACCAGTCCTCGAACTTACGACTGTCCTCACATTTTACGTTTTTTGCCCTATCTTGTCATCATGGTGAAGAGAAGCGGTTGTGAAATGAGTGACATGGTTGTTAAGAATGCTGCACGGGCATAAATGTGAGGATGGTCATAAGTGTGAGGACCAGTCAAAAGTGTGAGGACCTGTCAGAAATGACTTTTTTCAGCCCTCTGGTTAGTCCTTTTGTGCATATGGACTACTCAGAGGGCTGAAAAAGTTATTTTTGACTGGTCCTTGCACTTTTGACCAGTCCTCGAACTTACGACTGTCCTCACATTTTACGTTTTTGCCCTATCTTGTCACCATGGTGAAGAGAAGCAGTTGTGAAATGAGTGACATGGTTGTTAAGAATGCTGCACGGGCATAAATGTGAGGATGGTCATAAGTGTGAGGACCAGTCAAAAGTGTGAGGACCTGTCAGAAATGACTTTTCAGCCCTCTGAGTAGTCCCTATACACACAGCCATGGCCACCCAGTCACATGACCAGCTAGCCACGCCCACCCAGTCACATGGCCTCCAAGCCACGCCCACACAATAAGCCACGCCCACAATGGTGTCCCTCTTACCAATGTTAAAATCTGTTCACCTTACCCTATACACATAGCCATGGCCACCCGGTCACATGACCAGCTAGCCACGCCCACCCAGTCACATGACCAGCTAGCCACGCCCACAAAATAAGCCACGCCCACAATGTCCCTCTTTACCAATGTTAAAATCTGGTCACCTTACATTAAAGTGCTCCATGGCTTAGGACCTAGGTACCTACGAGACCACCTTCTATAACCGATAACCTCCCACCAATCAGTACACTCCCACAGAGTGGGCCTCCTCAGGGTGCCGTCAGTAAAGCAATGTCAACTGGTGGTTCCCAGGGGGAGAGCCTTCTCTGTGGGGGCACCTGCCCTTTGGAACAGGATACCCCAGGGATACGAATTATCCCAATCTCCGTACTTTCTGTCGTGCCCTGAAGACCTTTCTGTTTCACCAAGCCGGGCTGGCATAAATTTTCAAATTGTCTAAATTCTATGCCAAGGATCTTAACTGATGAGCCAAATTGGTTTAATTATTTTAAATTGTTCTTATTTCACATTATATGTATGTTATTCTGACTGTTCACTGCCCTGAGTCCTTCGGGAGAAGGGCGGTATAAAAATTAAATAAATAAATAAATAAATAAATAAATAAATAAATAAATAAATAAATAAATAAATAAATAAAATCATCATCATCATCATCATCATCATCATCATCATCATCTTACCTCTGCCAGTGCTTAAATAGGACTTTCCTACATTATATTCTTTTTTTAAACTTCTGCTATTAAATTTTCATAATTAAATTAGAATCTGCCTGCCCTGTGGACCGTGGCCTTCTTCAAATCTTAACTATCAAGGCTCCTATCTCCTTCCTGTTTTGCTTTGAATAAAAATCAATCAATCTTAGAAATGTGAAGGGACATAGGACATAAACATTAAAAGGAACTGCTGTTCACTAGACCAAAATACTCTAGCTGAAACTTTGAAGAGCCACAGCTGTGGTGGTTATAGATTCAGCAAGACTATATGTTAGCAAAAGGAGCAGCTTTGCCATAGAATGAAAGCAACCCATTTGACTTCTCCTCATAAAGCAGGGGTCTCCAACCTTGGCAACCTTAAACCTGGCGGACTTCAACTCCCAGAATTCCCCAGCCAGTTCCCAGAAGTCCATCAGGCTTAAAGTTGCCAAGGTTGGAGACCCCTGTCATAAAGGACCTCTGAAGAAATTACTGAAGTTTATCTAGGACACCAAGTTGTAGAAGACTTCTAGGTATTTGGTCTTAAATCAGCCTTCCACAGCCTAATTGGTTTAGGTTTTGGAAGGCTTACCCAAACACCATCTTATTAAGACATTATTAATTAAGACTTATTAACAGTCTGTAGAGATTATCAGTCATCCAGGTCATGGTTGCCCCAAAAGTGCTTTTCAGGAGGCAACTGGACTTTGTTGGTTTTTCTTTGAAGACATTTTGCTTCTCATCCAAGAAGCTTCTTCACCTCTGACAGGGAATGTGGGGAATGGAAGGATTTATACTCCTTGCAGACAGCTGGTCATTTGCATCCTTTTAGAGGGTTGTTGAAGCACTTGGATGTTTATCTGTGTCCTCAGGATCACCTGAGTAGTGCTCATGGTCCCTGTAGTCTGCCATTTTTTTCTCTGGAAATCCATTCCTACTCCAACACCATTCAAAGAGTGTGCATCCCAAATTGTATAGCTAAAAGTCTGTAGAGATTCTCAATCATCCAGGTCATGGTTGTCCCAAAGGTGCTTTTTTCAGGAGGCAGCTGATCTTTCTTGTTTTTTCTTTGAGGAATGTTTCACTTCTCATCCAGGAAGTTTCTTCAGCTCTGAATGTCAACTTGCAAAGCTTTCAAGTTGCCATGAGCAGGAGGATAGTGGGGAATGGAATGCTACAGACTTTTAGCTATACAATTTGGGATGAACACCCTTTGAATGATGTGGGGGTAGGAATGGATTTCCAGAGGGGGGGAAAAAGCAGACTACAGGGACCAGGAGCACTTCTCAGGTGACCCTGAGGACACAGACAAATCTCCAAGTGCCTCAACAACCCTCTAAAAGGATGCAAATGACCAGCTGTCTGCAAGGAGTATAAATCCTTCCATTCCCCATCATCCAGTCAGAGCTGAAGAGCTTCTTGGATGAGAAGCGAAACATCTTCAAAGAAAAAAAAAGTCCAGTTGCCGCTTGAAAAAGCAACTTTGGGACTTATTAACAGGTTATCTAGTAAAACCAACAACAATCAAGAATGATTGATTACTCATTTTCTGCAGTTGCTTTGGATAAATTGCATACAGGTGATCCTCAGGTTATGGGTAATACCAGGACCATTCAAGTGGTTAAGTGGGAATAGATGGGAGTCCCATGTAAGTAAGCTGGTGGGTGAGAGCTCTGGGTGGGAGTGGGCAGGAGGAGCAGGCACTATGGAGCACAGGAAGGCAAAATATTATTTCCAACTCCCTGCTAGCTTCCCCATTTTCTTTGCTTGTGGAAAGCTGGGGGGTATTTTGAAAATCATGGCCACTTTACAATGGAACTTCAGAAACCAGTCCTAAATCTCCCTTGTTCAGCACCATAATAACTTTGAATGTTTGCCAAATGAGTGGTCACAACCTAAGGACTACCTGTATAACATATAGCAATAGCACTTAGACTTATATACCGCTTTACATTGCTTTACAGGCCTCTCTAAGCAGTTTACAGAGTCAGCACCTTGCGCCCAACAATCTGGGTTCTCATTTTACCCACCTCGGAAGGATGGAAGGCTGAGTCAACCTTATAAGTACAATTTGACTAGCATGCTCTGATAATGGAGCAAAAAAAATTGAAAAGAATAAAACCAATAACTACAAATTTACTTTCCGATAACAGTAGGAAAAGTTCGACAATTCTTCAGTGAAATTGCTACTTGCAAATGGGAATTATTAGACTCTTCGGTCCGCAATTCAACCCATATTTTCCTGAGTATAAATATCACTTTTATGTGATTTTTATCAAGTTTCATTGCTACCTAACTGCATTTATATCCCAATTTTTTCATGCACATGGTGGACATTGCTCCTTTCCAGTTCTATCAATAATATTACCATGGGATGTCCCTTAACATGACATTATGGTGGGTGGTTAAACATTAAATATAAAAACAATTTAAAGAAAACAGTTAAAAATACTGAGTTTACTTTAGAAAGGAATATATGAATTCCCTTAGCAAAACATGAAGTGGACTGTACAGTACAGCATCTTATATTTTACTCATTCTTTAAATTTTAATTAATTTCAGTCAATCTATGACTTTTAGTTCACCTACAAGTGTACCTTTGGGAGTCCTGAAAGAACAGATTAGGGATAAATCATCATGGGGGAAAAAATCTTTCTATGTGGTTGCTAGGAGTTGAAAATGATTTAATGGCATACAACCAATCACAACTTTTTAAATAATTTTTTCTAGTTTTATAATAATTTTATAAATTTACTGAACCAACTTTTAACTGTTTCATTACTGCCTTTACTGGTTCTTGGTGTAGACCAGAGACCTTCAAACTTGGCAGCTTTAAGACTTGTGGAGTTCAATTCCCAGAATCCCCCACCCAGCATAGCTGGCTGGGGAATTCTGGGAGTTGAAGTCCACAAGTCTTAAAGCTGCCAAGTTTGAAGGTCTCTGGTGTAGACTATTTTTCTGTTATAATTGGTCAGTTCCACACTCTTTGTTGTTGTTGTGTTGTTGTTGTTACTTCATGATGGGCAAGGACTAAAATAAAGATGTTGTGCTATAAATTATAATTTAATTCATTAATTCAGTTAAGCAGGGCTGCTGCTGGTAAAATACAGGTACAACATTTGAGGGAAGCCTGATTTTAAGATCCAACATTATTCTCTGGTGAGATCTATTTTGAGTCACAGCTCTGACATTTACAAGTTCTCTCTCTCTCTCTCTCTCTCTCTCTCTCTCTCTCTCTCTCTCTCTCTCTCTCTCTCTCTCTCCCTCCCTCCCTCCCTCCCTCCCTCTCTCTTTCTTTCTTTTCTGGCTTTTAACCCTTTCCTTTCCTTTCCTTTCCTTCCCTTCCCTTCCCTTCCCTTCCCTTCCCTTCCCTTCCCTTCCCTTCCCTTCCCTCTTCTCCTTCCCTCTCCTTTCCCCTCCTCACTTCTTCTCTCCTCCTCCCTCCCCTTCCCTCCCCTTCCCATTTGTTCATCTATTTATTTATTTACTTACATCCTTATTTATTCCCACATCCTAATGCCTTTCCTTTCATCCTCAGTGATACCTCCCCTCTTGGCTAATCTCCCTCAGCCTTCTCTGTATATATTTATTTCCTGCCCTTTCCTTCTTCCTGTCCCCCTTTGCTATGTCAAAAAGATTCCTTCCCAACAAATGCAAATAATGATGCTTTGTGGCTGACACTATTAATTACATTGGGCATAAGGGATCCGGAATACTAATTTAAGGCAGTACTATAATTAACACTTCAGAAAATTCTACACATTATAGCAATAGCACTTAGACTTATATAATGCTTCACAGTGCTTTACAGCCTTCTCTAAGCGGTTTACAGAGCCAGCATATTGCCCCCAACAATTTGGGTCCTCATTTTACCCACCTCAGAAGGATGGAAGGTTGAGTCAACCTTGACTCATTAGGTACCCACTAAATAATTTAGTCTATATTCTACCTGCACTATATGCACAATCACTGCTATTCACAATTAACTGAAGTTCCCAATGATACTAGTAAGAGTAAGGCAATTCCACATTGCAACTTAATCTGGGTTCTGTTCCATGATGTTCCCTTCTGTTTCTTAAGCCAACTTCTGACATTCCAGATTGGGATGCAGCTAGTTGACAATGGGTTGGGCTGGTGCTCAGTGTAGAATACGGCTGATTGGTCATTCCTCCGATTCATGTTCTCCCCATTTGTGCTGAAGGCAAGACACACTAGCTGGTTTCTGTATAGACCAGTCTACCAATGCTGGCTTTCCTTTTAGAGATTATTCATATCTCACTTTGGTTTTGTTTTACTTTCCAGATGTTTACACACCTCCTTACCACATTGTCTCCTTTGACATTACAACAGAACCTTTTCCCAGACCCCTTAAGGTACTAACGATGCTCTAATGCTCCCATAATCAAATCAAAAGAGATTGACATGTGGTGTTTTCATTCTCAGCAGAGAAGGACTGCTCATTCAATTTCTATGTTGCAACTTTTTTTTTTTTTAATGGAAAAGTGGGGAGAAGATTGCTTTGCAGAACTCTAACTGGAAAAGTAGAAAACCAAAGAGTATATACTCAGGTGCTTTTTCAAAAGACAACTGAACTTTGTTTTCCATGAGAAGACATTTTGCTTCTCATCCAAGAAGCTTCTTCAGTTCTAAGGAAGCTTCTCGGATGAGAAGTGAAGCGTCTTCAAGGAAATACAAAGTCCAGTTGCCTTCTGAAAAAGCACCTTCAAGAGGACAGAATGAGATGAGAATGAGAATCTCCATGGACAAAGAGAGCATCCTTTGTCTAATCTGAGCAAAACTGAAAAGATGGTGGGAATGTAAAGGTTGAATGAAAGTTGAACTTGTAAAAGTGAGGGCAGTTCATTGATTTAATTGATCATCAGTGTATCAACAACAACACAGGACAAAACAGATGCCCAGGCAGTGATCACTGGAAGAAAGGGATATGCCAGGCTATTGATATGCAACCCCAGATCAATTGAATGTGAGGTTGCTAATAGATGAGTACATTTCTTTTAAGGATTAAGCACCAGAAATCAGAAAATTAAAGCTGGAAAACACATGTAGAAAGTACATTTCCAATGGGTTAGAAGGGGGAGGAAGAAAATGTCTATTTTTGCATCCCAAAAGTGGGTGGCTCATACTGGTAATGAGCCAAGCAAAAATCTTCCCAATGTCTGAATTTAACCTTATTGAGCTCAGCCTGTTCAAATATGTTTGATATTGCAGAAATTAGAACTGTGTTCATTTAAAACTGAATCCTAGCTAAGCAACAGCACTTGACTGACCAAATGTAACAGTAAAAAGGTAAAGGTTCCCCTCGCACATATGTGCTAGTCGTTCCCAACTCTAGGGGGTAGTGCTCATCTCCGTTTCAAAGCTGAAGAGCCAGTGCTGTCTGAAGACATCTCCATGGTCATGTGGCCGGCATGACTAAACGCCAAAGGTGCATGGAACGCTGTTACCTTCCCACCACAGGTGGTTCCTATTTTTCTACTTGCATTTTTTATGTGCTTTCAAACTGCTAGGTTGGCAGAATCGGGGACAAGTAACAGGAGCTCACCCCGTTATGTGGCACTAGGGATTCCAACCATTGAATTGCCAATCTTTCGATTGACAAGCTCAGCGTCTTAGCCACTGAGCCACCGTGTCCCACAATGCAACAGTAGGATGCACCATATCAGTGTAACACAGAATACTACATATTTGTTACTCTTCAAACTCTTTTTATTAGTTGTGAAGAATATGATATATTTCAGGATCCAAATTTTACAGAACCCAGTTCTGTAAAGAGAACCCAGTTCTGTTCAGAACCCAAGACATGCTTCCAAAATCAGGTTTCTTTGTAGGCTCAGAAAATTGCTTTTTATTACCATTTTGTAGCCTTCACATAGATCAGAGGAGAAAACATTCTGTAATACAGGAAGATAAAAGTCTTTAAATTCTCATTGCAAATGTTGAATTGTGATTGTAATAAACTTTACAATGCCCGATTAAAGATGAAGCATCTAACCATAAACATAGAATTTTAGCTTTAGTTTTTCTCACTTCCACATCTGGAGTTCAAAAATCTGGATAACTATGGAGTGGGCATTTGCTATACATTATTGACCATAATGTATAGTCAATAATGATATAATGATTATTTATGATAATCTGTTGTCATAAATTGAAGTTCAAAATACTGAATTATGGTAATTCTATATTCACATACAAAATAGAATTGACCTTGATCTCAAATTGTTGTGTGCTGTTAATGCTAAGAATACTATAATATTCCAAGGAGTCTTTGAACAAACTCAGTGGCGTGCATTGTTAGTTTTTAGTTCTTAAAGTACAAGGGAAAATAATTTGTGCTGGGAACAACGATTGACTTTATTTGGCTGGAATAAAATCAAGACTCTGAAGGTGAAAGGACAACTGATTTTGGCTCATTCAATCATTTCCTGTGAAAGTTAAAAATAAGTTTTGCTGGGGGGAAATATGGCTTTTGTCCTTTAAGAAAAATGCTTTACAATATTGTAAGAGCAACTACATGCAGTAGAAATTTCTTTGTCATGTGTATAGATTTTCCCATGTTTCCATCTTAATAATGCAACTAAACTAGGAAAAGATTTTTCAGATATAAGCTTTCCATAGTATGCTAGAATTGTGATTTTTGCATTGACTTGTGATTTCCAAGGGGGACGTACCAACAGTTTTGTAAGTCATCTCATATTGTGAAAGAAAAAACTGCTGGGAACTTAATTCAGAACTTTTAGGAGCAATACGCAAAAGGAAATTAGCATTTTTTTCCAGTTATCACTGAAGTATTTACTTACAGTCACCACAAAGGTTCCTTTCGAAGAAAAAAATTACTTTAGGCAATGCTTTAAGGCCAATAAACTTCATTACATTTTACTGCTGCTTAGTGTTCCTGCATCCAGGAAAAAAGGAGAAAAAGCTGAAATCTGATCGTGGAGGCAGAATTTATTTTTTAGAAACACTATCTGTATACAGTGTATGTAATCACACCTGTCCCATTTGTTATAGTTCACACCAGACAACAGAAACCCAACTGGGATTAAACTGACAATTAAATATAAATTCCATGGAGCTAAGTATTTATGACAGTGAAAGATAAATGTTCCTTGCATCGTATATCATGTGTCTGTGTTTTCATAAATTTCTTATAAAAGATAAGGAATTCAAGCAAGGTTGGGTAGGAATATTCAGCACAACCTGATTAAGCCACAACAATCCAGATAATTTTGGTATGGCAGAAAAGGTTTCTGATCTTACATGACAGGAATTTTGCAGCCTAGACTTGAAAACCCACATAATATCTCATTTATGTTCTTGAATAAGAGAACTGGAACAGAACTGACGGCATGAATATGTTCAAAAGAAAATAGAAATGCCTTAGCTCAGTAGCTGAAATCAGCCTATCCTCAAATAATTTATCCATCTATGGTAGAATATACATATCCTACCTTAAGAGATAATGGAAATAGTAGAGAGTTAGCCTTTACAGGAAAAGAGTCGCGGTGACTCAGTGGCTAAGATGCTGAGCTTGTCGAACGAAAGGTCAGCAGTTCAGCGGTTCGAATCCCTAGTGCCGTGTAACGGGATGAGCTCCTGTTATTTGTCCCAGCTTCTGCCAACCTAGCAGTTCGAAAGCACATAAAAAATGCAAGTAGAAAAATAGAGATCACCTTTGATGGGAAGGTAACAGCGTTCCATGCGCTTTTGGCGTTTAGTCATGCCAGCCACCTGAACACAGACACGTCTTCGGATAGCGCTGGCTCTTCGGCTTTGAAACAGAGATGAGGACCGCCCCCTAGAGTCGGGAACAACTAGCACATATGTGCGAGGAGAACCTTTACCTTTACCTTTTGGCCTTTACAGAAAGAAGGAAGATCTGTTACCAAAAACACAAACAGATAAACAGGGCTTAAAAAGAGGTTTACAAAAACACCCATGGCAGGTAATCCCTTAATTCATATGAAGATAAAAAAGGGAGCAGGCAAGCCATTCAAACTTGCAAGCCATTCCAATAAAAGTAATTTTCAGCATAGACAACATGTTTCTTGATCTGATCTACCTTGTGAGTGCTGATAAGAAAGAACCTTCATTTTTCCTTAAGTTCTCTTCTTGGAGCCTCACTTCACCATCTTTGTACCAATGTATTCCACTGGATAATTATTATTTATACAACAGCATTCCATCTGCAATTTTTCAACTCACATCTTTAAAGTCAAGCCAAATGTTGACAATATACTGTTTTAGCAGCACCCTGCAGAAAGAATCACTGAGTTTTATAAAATCTTTGATATATTCACCACTGTCCTGTAGGCTATGTAGGGAGACACTAATTATACAAGCAGTCTGAGAACAAAATAAACAATGTCTTAACAATTGGTCAACAACAAGTCAAAAAAGTCCTATTGATTCCTATCCATTTATAGTAGATCAGCAGGTGATATGAAAGTTGACTTGTGGATTATTTGGAAATATTTGATGTGGAAAACCTATTAAGCAGGTGGATGTTGACAAGAAATTACGGGTTAGCCTTTTTTAACTTGTAAAATTGAGACAACACAAAACTCCCAGTTTCATCTTTGAAAGGGGGAAAAAAAACCTATTTTCTGTTTTAAAATTCTTTCATATAGAATTTCTTCCCTTAAAAAGTTAAAAATTTGGTAAGAATAGAAATACATTTATTTTACCCACTACAAACTCAGAGAGCACCAAGGACTCCTCATTTCAACCCTGAGCTACAAATATTCTCCTTTATTGTTTTTTTTTTTTCCCCACTGTACAGCGTGATGTACTCAGGTAACAAAGTGTGATGTTACTCAAGTAACAAAGCTCCTGACAAAATATTTGAGTATCCTATCAAAGTCTCTTTGAATATAATATGCATAAACAGTTTTCAGGGCTTTGGGCTTATTTTTTTGTTCTTTCATTCTCGTGTTACTAATACAATGTCAGGAACCCCGGATCTCTGTTCTTGATCCCTTAGAAATGTATAGTTGTGTTTAACATTATACTAGCATATCATCTCTTTGATCTTCTTTGTCAACATCTGTAGGCTGGAGACTGAGCTGGATAAGATAAAAAGAACTTTATTGTTCTCCATGCATTTTTTTTTCAAAACTGAGTGAAAGTAAAACACATCCAGTATCACAAGCTGTATTGTTTACCTAGGTTATTTTTTTAGATGGAGTCCCAAAACAGTGTAATTACATAGCTACATTTAGAAATGTTAGTTACTATAAAGAGTAAGAGGCTCAAGGACTTTAAGATATAATTCTACTTTGTAATTTGTGCCCTATAATAGACCTGGAGTTGGAATGACTTCAAGATCTTGATGTATTTCTCCTCCTTGTAAACACACGTGATGACACCATGTCATTACCAATTCACATCATTATGTGTCAGAGAATACTAGTAGAATACTATAGAGTACTATAGATCACACCATCTTTATCTTAAGTAAAATCAGACTTGACAGTATATCCTTTTGTTGAGGATTTCATTCCCACAGATCAGTAGTGGATTTCACTTACCTTCACTACCGGTTCACAACTGTGAGCGTGCACGCGTGCATGTACACAGTACTTCTGTGCATGTGAAGAAGCATCCATTATGTCGTTCAGGTGAGAGGGCGGAGCCTCCTGCCACCGCCACTACCGCTTCCCCCAAACCCGGAGTGAACCGGTAGAAACCCACTACTGCCACAGACCTTATATAAGAGAATTTGAAGACTGAAACAAGGCCAGAATCAAAATTGTATGAGGCAGGGTGGATTTGATTTAAATTGAGTTGATTTAAATCACAATTTAAATCAGGATTTAAATCACTAGTAAAAAGGCTTGATTTAAATCAACTCGATTTAAATCATAATTTTTAAAGAGCAACTGTCATCTCTGCTACTCCTTTGACCCACGGTTGACTCACCGATAGTCCCAGTGTTGCAGAATATACAGCCTCATGCTACATAACTAAGGTGAACTAACTATTCACCATTTCATGCTGAATAAACTAAATTATTTATGTATCTTAAATAGAAAACTATCTTACGATAGATTTTTACCCCAAAAGTTTTTTATTAAAATAAATTCGATAAAAATAAAAAAAAATCCGATTTAAATCAAAAAAATCCGATTTAAATTTTAAAAAATCTGATTTTTTTGATTTTTTTTTTAAAAAATCATTGATTTTTATCCACTCTGGTATGAGGAACATATTGATTCTTTTGCTTTTAAAAAAGGCATTTTCTTCCACTTTTCTGACTCTCTTTAGAACAAAAAGCTAGAAAAGGGGCAGGTCATTCCTTTCAGAAGTCTGCTATGTTTACAGAACATTTTGAAAGTACCTGATGAGTTCGTGTATAAGAATAACATATAGTCCAAGGGTTGCAGAAAGAATGTACAGTATTTATTGCTTAGAGAATGTGAAAAGCAAATGTAACTTATTGCTCTGTAATCCACGTAGTACTAAAGCTGTTGTTGCCATGACCTTTTACTGGGAGTAACAGCGCATCATAGGCCAACAATTTTTGAGCCGGAGTACCTTAAATGGGATCACTTACAGAATGTGTCCAAAATCTGGGACTCATGACTCAGGAGGAAATGGAATTTTAGGAAGGTTGTGGTTGCTTCAGTGATACTGGCTGTTGCTGCAGACATGTAAGCCTCATGTTCAACGTTACTGACAGTTTAAATAAATATACAGAAAAGCAGAATAGAATAGAATGACAGAATTGGAAGGGACCTTGGAGGTCTTCTAGTCCAACCCCCTGCTCAAGCAGGAGGCATTTCAGACAAATGGCTGTCCAATCTCTTTTTTAAAAGCCTCCAGGGATGGAGCCCGCACAACTTCTGAAGGCAAGCCATTGCACAGGATTATTGTTCTTACTTTCAGGAAAGTTCTCCTTAGTTCTAGGTTGCTTCTCTCCTTGATTAGTTTCTTCTCCTGCCTCCTGATGCTTTGGAAAATAAGTTGACCCCACCTTCTTTGTGGCAGCCCCTCAAATATTGGAACATTGCTACTACTGCAATGCTCTCTACATGGGGCTCCCCCTGGGGTGCACCCAGAGGCTCCAGCTGGTCCAGAATGCGGCCGCATGGGGGATTATGGGAGCGACGGGACGCTTCCATGTGACACCTCTGCTGCACTGGCTCCCGGTGGTCTTCTGGGTGCGCTTCAAGGTGTTGGTGACCACCTTTAAAGTGCTCCATGGCTTAGGGCCGGGGCATTTACGAGACCGCCTTCTGCCACCAATAGCCTCCCACCAGCCAGTGCGATCGCACAGAGAGTGCCTCCTCAGGGTGCCGTCCGCCAGACAGTGTCAGCTGGCAACCCCCAGGGGGAGAGCCTTCTCTGTGGTGGCACCCACCCTCTGGAACAACCTCCCCTCAGAGATACGTACAATATCAGACCGCCGGACTTTTTGTCCGGCCCTGAAAACTTATTTATTTCACCTAGTCGGGCTGGCTTGATCCCACAGTTTTTGGTTAAATTTAATTGGGTTGTTTTAAATTGTGGCCAAAAATATTTAATCATTTTTAAACTGTTTTTAAATTTTGTATGTTCTGTTTTATTCTGGCTGTTCACCGCTCTGAGTCCTGCTGGAGAAGGGCGGTATACAAATTAAAACAAATAAATAAATAAATCATGTTGCCCCTGGTCCTTCTTTTCATTTGACTAGAAATACCCAATTCCTGCAACTGTTCTTCATATGTTTTAGGCTTTTTGTTGCTCTTCATTGCAGTCTTTCCAGAGTCTCAATGTCTTTTTTATATTGTGACAAAAACTGGATGCAGTATTCCAAATGTGATCTTACCAAGGCCTTATAAAACAGTACTAACACTTCACATGATCTTGATTCTATCCCTCTGTTAAATCAGCCTAGGACTGCATTGGCTTTTAGAGCAGCGGCAGCACACCGTTGGCTCTTATTTAAGACTCCAAAATCCCTCTTGCGGTTCTCGCTATTGAGCCAAGTTTCACCTAATCCGTACCTGTACATTTGGTTTTTCTTGCCTAAGTGTAAAACAGTTTTTTACACTTAGTATTACAGTTTCCCAGTCAGTCTTCCAAACCCTCCCCACACAACAGCAGCTGTTCACCTGCTTGGAGGTAACAGGATGGGAAGGGGCTGGGAGGTGAGAGGAGGGGAGGGGATTTTAGATGTTCTCTGCAGAGGTGGGTTTCAGCAGGTTCTGACCCGTTCTGGAGAACGGGTAGCAGAAATTATGAGTAGTTCAGAGAACCGGTAGTAAAAATTCTGACTGGCCCCGCCCCCATCTATTCTCTGCCTCCCAAGTCCTAACTGATTGGGAGGAAATGGGGATTTTGCAGTAACCTTCCCCTGGATTGCGGAGGGAATGGAGATTTTACAGTATCCTTCCCCTGCCACGCCCACCAAGCCACACCCACCAAGCCATGACACACCCACCAAGCCACACCCACAGAACCGGTAGTAAAAAATTTTGAAACCCATCACTGGTTCTCTGCCAATTCCCCACAAGAAACTCAGTGGGGAAGCCAGCAGGAAGTCAGAAATCACACTTGCTGCCACTGCTTTTTGCACACCCATGGACATTCTGTTTCTTTGTTAGGTAAGAAAACAATCTGAAGCGATGTTCCAAAATGGAACAAGTTGTCTAGTCCAGGGGTGGGCAACTGTGGCCCTTTTACAACCTGTGGACTTCAACTCCCAGAATTCCTGAGACAGCCAAGCTGTCTCAGTAATTCTGGAAGTTGAAGTCCACAGGTTGTAAAAGGGCCACAGTTGCCTACCCCTGGTCTAGTCCCATCTAAATGAAGATAAAAAACAAAAGAGAAAGTTTTGGGTTGGCTTGGGCAAAGAACTTTTCTATTGCCCCCTAATTTAAAAGAAGAAGACATCAAAGCAAGCTATCAGGAGGAACAAATCCTATTTTTAAAAATTAATTTGGGGGGGGGGACACAAATTCTGAAAATATAATATTCAACTTTGGGTAGACTGTTCTTACCTGCCTTCACCTCTAAATTATTCTGCATAAATCCCCATTATTTGCTTTCTGTTATATGCCTCCTGCTGAGTTTGTTTTTTTGTATTCACAGCATTTCCTCTACCCTAAATAGCAAAACAGTCCTGAATCCATGGGAAAATTACTAGTAGCTGGTCTGGGAGAATTTATTTTATAAAGCCAGGGGAGGGAGAGAAGAAGTTTAAATTTCATGTGAATAAACTGCTCTTCAGTTCCAGGGGCTCCTGTAAGTAGACTGTCTCAATTAAATTACACTGCAGTGGAATTTGCTAAGCAGAAAGCTAATCCATGGTCCTTTAAGGAAAAAGGATCCAGTAATTAGCTCTCAAAGGACTCAGCTTGTTATTTTACAACTGAGAAGAAAGCACAGAAGAGAATTTATTTATTGATCTAACTATCTGATAAATCAAGGAAGAGAGCAGAGCTATGAAATCTTTTTGAATAGACCACCTCCTGCTCCAGATGAGGTCAACACCCCCACTCAATTTCCTGTCCCAGAATGTGGAGATTGTCTGGTAAACATAAAGCTGAACGGGATTTAAAAGTCTCCAGAGAGGGTTTGTGGAAGTGGGTGGCATTTGAAGGAATGGATCTTTTTGTTAAGTAGAGTTCTCAGGGAGGGAGAGAAGAGTAAAAGAAAGAAAAGGGAAGAAAAATACACCAAAGATGGATTATATTTAGCATATTGATTTAAAGTTTAGCAACAGTAGGATGTACAGGAAGTCAGGAGAGCCATCACTTCCAACCCCATGCTGGCACTTCCTCTTCGTATAAGAAATACACTGCTAAATTAGCATCCAACTTCCAAACCAAGACAGTGAGATGCAAGGACTCTCCGCAGTGCATTTTCCATGTAGTGCACTCTGTGAATACAGTTCTTGTGTTGAAGAAAGATTATTCTCTTTTGGTGCAATATTTACATCATCTATATGTTCTAGCCATTGCTACATTATAGCAGGATATATAATCTTTCTGTGGATTATATTATAAACAGGATTTTATTTGGTATAATAAAATATCTGAGGGACCATCTCTTGACGGTCACATCTACTGTACCTGACCCATCGGTTGTGGGGAGGCAGGGAATGTTGTGGGTCCCATCCCTGAGGGAGATACACATGGTGGGACCCAGAAGAAGGGCCTTCTTCATGGTGGCTCCCTCTCTCTGGTACATCATTCCCCCAGAGATTAGAATGGCCCCCACTCTAGCACTCTTATGGAAGGCGCTGAAGACCTGGTTTGGCCAGTGGGCCTGGGTAACCCAGAGCGGGATGGAGTCCATTAAACGGCTTGTGTGATCTGCTGTCACCGGGGTGGGGACGGGAGGTGGGGGTGATTTTTTTAATATTGTACTATATTAATTTATTTAATTCTTTTTGTTAGTTTTTATTGTTTTAAATGTGGTTTTATATTCTGTAAGCCGCCTTGAGTCGCCATGAGCAAATAGGCGGCAATATAAATTCAATAAACAAACAAACAAACAAATAATATAAGCAGAGCTCATAATCTTGCTATGGATTACATTATAATCAGGTTTTATAGTCTTAGAAATAGAATAACAGAGTTGGAAGGGACCTTGGAGGTCTTCTACTCCAACCCCCTGCCCAGGCAGGAAACCCTACACCACTTCAGACAAATGGTTATCCAACATCTTCTTAAAAATTTCCAGTGTTGGAGCATTCACAACTTCTGGAGGCAAGTTGTTCCACTTATTAATTGTTATAACTGTCAGAAATTTCTCCTTAGTTCTAAGTTGCTTCTCTCCTTGATTAGTTTCCACCCATTGCTTCTTCTCCTGCCCTCAGGTGCTTTGGACAATAGCTTGACTCCCTCTTCTTTGTGGCAGCCCCTGAGATATTGGAACACTGCCATCATGTCTCCCCTAGTCCTTCTCTTCATCAAACTAGACATACCCAGTTCCTGCAACTGTTCTTCATATGTTTTAGTCTCCAGTCCCCTAATCATCTTTGTTGCTCTTCTCTGCACTCTTTCTAGAGTGTCAACTTGATGTGGAAACCTCCAATTCTGGAGGTTTTTAAGATGAGATTGGACAACTGTTGTCTAGAATGATATAGGATCTGCTTGAGCAGGGGATTGGACTAGAAGACATCCATGGTTCCTTCCAACTATGCTATTCTGTTATTCTGATTGGATCCCTCAGAAGGAGTTGGAGGAGGGTTTCCCTAGCCACTGGCAGCCCCACAAAGATTGTGTGAGCAGACCTAAATTATTTGGCATTTTGAAAGGGTTGTAGGAGAAAGTTTCCAGCTTCTAAAAATCAAAATATTTGGGAAACCTTTTTGGAGCTTTAATTCCTCCAGTTGAGTCTTCTGTTTCTTTATTGTGAAAAGTGACCTCACTTATTTTATGAGAGAGTGAGAGTGAGTGAGAGTGTGAGAGTGAGTGAGTATGTGTGTGTGTGTGTGAGAGAGAGAGAGGGAGGTGTTAATGCAACATCACGCTGCCAATCAGAATAAAGACCGTAGTACAGGAAGTGCATTTTTTTATAGGATAAAGAATGGCCTGCATGTTTTAATAAGACTTCTGGGAAATGACTGCCATTGTCAGGAAGAGGGCTCAACATTTCAGTTCAGTGTGTGTCTCTTATTCTTACTCGATAATTAAAAACTCTTCTAATGACACAGCAGGAAGATACAGCCTAATTGTTCAATCAGACCTTCAGATGAGGACTTGGAGCCCCCAGAAACCATGAAAATAATTGAGCTGTCTTATCCTAAACCATAAACTTGTCGTGAAGACAAAATGAGAGGTTCCTTGGGTGTAACAATGGAATTGTTGTGATCTATCATGTGTGTGATCTTGGCACAGAGTCAAGCGTGAAGGACAGTTTAGAAATGGCAGAAAAGCCTGAACATTTGATCCTCTTTACACATCAAAACCAGGAAACAAGCTTTGCCAGAAAACTTAGTCTTCAGACAAATGAAAGCTTTTCCACTGGACTGAATGTGTTATAGTATGTGTGGGTTAAGTGATACAGCATTTGTCTGCTACACAAAATCCCAGGTTTAATCATTGGCACTAAGAGGTCAATTATGGCACCAACATGTTGTGTGTGGACCTTTGATGCCCGTCAGATTCCCTTCCCCATAATTTTAGATTATTATGGAAAACTTCAAAACAATGTCTCAGCCTCTATCCTCATTTTTATTTTCAAAAATGCAAGCTGGGCCCTGTTTAGAAATAAAAAAAGGTTGAATAAAAAGGTGCTTTGCCTGCAAGTGTGCTATCTGTAAGAGAAAAGGACAAAAGTACATTGACACTGCTAGGCAGCATTCTAAAGGACTAGAAGAGCCAAGCAATTTCACCAGTTTGGCTTCTTATAACAGGCCACATCTAGCCATTGTGTGAAAGTTTCCTGCTGTTTTGGGAGAGTGAAGTTGGCATGCACCTATGTTCTTTGTCCAAGTAGGTAGGAACTGTTACAGGAATATTAACCCACATCCTCCAGTTGCTGCAATGGTTGTCAATAGACTTCCACAGGGGTGGGATTGAAAAATTTTAGCAACTGGTTCTCTGCCTGGTTGCTGGGTGGGCGTGGCCATGGGGGTGTGGCCTAGTCATCTTCTTGCACCACCACAGCGGGGGCGTTTTCACCCTCCTCGGGCTCCGGAGGCTTTCCTTGAGCCTCCGGGAAGGCAAAAACAGCCTCCCCCAGGCTCCAGAGGCCGTTTCCAGACTTCCGGTACTTCCAGTAGGCCTGTTTTTCACCCTCCCCAGGCTCAAGAGAAATTAACCAAGGAGAGAAGCAAGCTAGAACTAAGGAGAAATTTCCTAGCAATGAGACCAATCAACCAATGGAACAGTTTGCGTGCAGAAGTTGTGGGTGCTCCATCACTGGAGGCTTTCAAAAAGAAATTGGACAACCATTTATCTGAAATGGTATAGGGTCTCCTGATGAGCAGGGTGTTGGACTAGAAGACCCCCAAAGTCCCTTCCAACTCTATTATGCTATGTTATATTTACTTGTTGATGTTTCTAATTCTTATTTTGTAGCCTGTGAACAGCCTGGGATCTGATTATGTTGGGTGACATAAAAATACTGTAAATAAATAATAAAACGTGCTGGGGTTGGGATTTTTGTCTCTTTGTTTGTTACACATGCAAAAAAAAAAAATCAATGTTGATTTTTCATATCTGAGTCTCAGGACAATGGTTTACATTGCCTCTTCCCAGCAACAGGTTTGTTTGGAAAGACTGCTATGTCTGTTCAACATTGAGAAATATTTTTTAAAAAGATTTGTGTGTTTCCATAAATGCCATAGAAAGTTGAATGCAAAGCCCTTTTCTCTCAGGCCCATCTTTATAACTCTCTTAAAAGTTATTATCTCTGACCAGAATGTGTTCATTCAGATTGCTTTAAGTGCTACTGAAGCCTCTTGAAATATTACTCTCCTAGCAAAAGAGGAAGATGTTCTTTTTCAATCAGGCTAAATGAAGTACTATTAAAGACAGAGGAAAAAATACAAACATTAATTGATTATTTTTTGTTGTTCCTATTTTGGGTATGTTACAGCTGCCTAGTTTTGACAGAGGAACAATATAATTAAGATAACAGGTTTAGCAAGGTTCAATAATTTCTGGTTAGTCTTTTAGTCTTATTCAGACAGAAGTGTGACACATTGTGTGAAGTGCCCCTTTGTCTTTATTGTAACTTTGTGCTGACAACCAGGTGTTTTAAACTCCTACTGTGTAACATCCATTTATAGAATGGATTTCCTCACTCTTTTTTTTTTTTGTCTCTATTTTTATTTATTACCTCAACTCGAAAGCTTAGATATCATGTGCCTCACAGCTGTTGCTCTATTCCCTTGCTGATGCTTTAACAGCACATTTTAACATTTTACATCTGTAGGTTTTGTTTTGTTTTGTTTTTCTTCTACATCTGTGTTTTCATGAGGGATTGGGGTTGTTTTCTAATTGATTCCGCTGTAAGTGAATTCCAGAAGTATCATTCATGTTATAAAAATTGTGATAAACATGCTGACCAGTGGGATATGTTTTTCGAAAAATAATGCATGTTATTTCCGCCATTTTAGTTGTTTTCATCTTTGGGTTTAGTAGAATTCAGTTTGTTATGTGGATCTTCCCTCATCTATCATCTGAATCATTTGCCTTTTGGGATGGCTGAAAGTTTGAGGAGATTCTTGAGCTAACTGAACAGCTGGGAAAAAGCACAGAAAGTGTATTGTTTATGTGTTGAGTAAAACATATGATAACTGAATCAGCTTGAGTTGCGTTTTGCATGAACATGGAGTTGAAGGTTGAATGCTGACTCTAATGAAAGCAATACATAATGGAAGTACACGTGAATGGAATGGTTGCCATAAATGATTCAACACTGAGCAGAGAGTAAGTCAAGGGAAATATATTAATGGATAAAAGTATAATGATGCTTATGGTAATCGTAGAAATGTATTGGTTTGAGACCCAGTATATGTCTACTTTTGCAGGTGGGTGATGCTGTCTTATCAGCTGAGAACTTGAATGTTTCATTGTGAACATTAGATAGATTACATAAATGGAGTAATAGATTTGAAAATTAATATACTAAACACCTAACTAATTGTGTTTGACAGGGGAAATGGAACAAATTGTTGCAAAAATAGCAAAAAAAAAAAAAGTAGAGCAAGTAAGGAAAGCTGTATTCTTTGAAAAAATGTCTACGAAAATGGGAAACTAGAGAAATTTAAGATAGGCAAATACTGATAAAATGATAAGAAATGAACAAGTGTTGAAAGATTTTTTTCAAAAAAGGATCTGAGTGTAAGAATGTATTTCTGTCCAATTGCTACATGGAAATGAAAGTTAAGTATATAAGCAGAAATATGACACTAAGTTATAAAAGCAGAACTGGAGAAGCAAAAAAAGATATGGTCAAGAATGAATCTATGTTGGCTCACTGAGGGCCAAACACAAACAGAGTAACAAGTACAAAGGAAATAAAAATATATTTGTCTGTCTTCTACCTGTGTATCATTGTAATCAGTCATAATTTGCTAGGACTCCTGGATAATTAACAAACTTTAATGCATGACTTAAAACGTTCATGGAAATCTAAATATAGTATCCATACATTTATATCCTTTGAAACAAATGAAAAACAATAAAACAAAAACCTAGAAAGCATCAGCTCAACCCCAAAAATCTGTTTGGAAGAACTGCATCTTCAGTGTCTCCCAAAATCAATACACCAAGTAGACCAACCTATACTCATCTGATAGACTGTTCCAAATGTTTTCCACTTCTCAATTCCTCAGGCCCCTTACTTCACAGAAGAGTGGTCCTACTAACAGCTTCTTCCAGGACACGTAAGTCAACTCCAGTTGCAGAATGCAATTGGCACTGACATTGGATAAGACAAATGCTCTGTCTTACACATTGGCAAAAAAAAATCAGAACATAAAATACAAGCTAGATGGACATGACCTTGTAGATGACCCTCACTCTGTCAAGGACCTTGGAGTACTCATCTCTAAAGATCTAAGTGCCAGAGCCCACTGTAACAACATTGCCAAAAAAGCATTAAGAGTTGTTAACCTAATCTTGCACAGCTTCTTCTCTGGTAATATTGTACTACTAACTAGAGCAAACAAAATATTTGCGAAACCAATTCTCAAATACAGTTCATCTGTCTGGAACCTGCACTGCATATTGGATATTAATACAATTGAGAGACTCCAGAGATATTTCACGAGAAGAGTCCTCCACTCTTCTGCTCGCAACAGAAAACCTTATGCCACCAGACTTGAAATTGTGGGCTTAGACAACTTAGAACTACTGTATGCCACCTTCAGTTTGATCTAAGCGTAGTACATAAAAGTATCTGCTACAATGTCCTACCTGTCAATGACTACTTCAGCTTCAACCACAACAATACACGAGCACATAATAGATATAAACTTAAGGTAAACCGCTCCAAACTCGATTGTAGAAAATATGACTTCAGCAACAGAGTGGTCAATGCCTGGAATGCACTACCTGACTACCTGTGGTTTCTTCCCCAAACCCCCAAAACTTTAACCTTAGACTTCCTACTGTTGACCTCACCCCATTCCTAAGAGGTCTGTAAGGGGCGTGCATAAGCACACCAACATGCCTACCGTCCCTGTCCTAATGTCCCTTTTTATTCGTATCCATTTCATGTATTCGTAATTATGTTTATACTTTTATCTGTAATCTTATATATGCTTGACAAAAATAAATAAATATTTTTTAAAAAAAACCAGAGGTAAAAAAAAAAAAGACCTGAATTGTAGAGCAAATGTATAAAGCATGAGTACATGTTCAAGAGGAAGGGGAAATCCAAGATAGTTATATTTGGATGGAGTTGAGAAGATCCTCAAAGAGAGAGAGAGAGAGAGAGAGAGAGAGAGAGAGAGAGAGAGAGAGAGAGAGAGAGAGAGAGAGAGAGAGAGAGAAAGAGAAGTGAGAAATTCAAAATCAAAAAGCAGTCTATGAAACAGTGCATGGACATGGTGAAACAAGGATGTTTTGCAAGATAGAAAGGTGTAGAGAAGTATAGTGAATGCTGTTGATGTGAGCTCTTTCCCTTTCTTCTCTTATCTCATACGTTTTGCTTCCTTTGCTTATTATTTCTTGTCCCTTTTATGCGCTTTGCATAATATTGGATATCGCAAAAATAATAGCAGGATGGGTATGTATGTTACTCTTGGAGAAGATCCTCCTTGGATCACTTTGTCAAGATTTTTCTCATCATTTGGATCAAGATTTCCTTTCCTCTGTAGGCATCCTCCCTCTTATAAAAAAAATAATGCGTTAGAAAAATAATATGTGTCATTCATCATAAATATAAAGACTGTATGTGTTCATGTCAGAAAAAATCATCTACCTGTTTAAATTATGCTTCATCATATTTAAGCTGTATGTATGTATAACTAAGGTCTCCTTTTGCAACCTTCTGCCAAATAAAGCCAGGTTCACTTAACAACCATGCTACTTATCTTAACAACTGCAGTGATTCGCTTAACAACTGTGGCAAGAAAGGTTGTAACATGGGACAAAACTCACTTAACAAATGTTTCATTTAACAACATAAATTTTGGGCTCAATTGTAAGTCGTAAGTCGAGGACTACCTGCATTTACAACATCACAATAAAAAAGGAGGAAAGCCCACAAATCTATACCAAGTCTTAAGTATGCATTTAGGTTACATTAATCGGACCATAGATGTATTTTCTTCATTTCATTTTTTTTTTCTTTTCAAGGAGAAGAGGAAAAAAATGGGGATGTTGCCTAGTTTTCAATTTTCAATTATGCTTTGTTTTGTTATAAAGTTTCCGGAGGCAAATCGGTGGATTTCAATTTTTTTTACTACCGATTCTGTGGGCGTGGCTTGGTGGACGTGGCATGGCTTGGTGGGCGTGGCAGGGGAAGGATACTGTAAAATCTCTATTCCCTCCCCACTCCAGGGGAAGGATACTGTAAAATCCCCATTTCCTCCTGATCAGCTGGGACTCAGGAAGCAGAGAATAGATGGGGGCGGGGCCAGTCAGAATTTTTACTACCAGTTCTCCGAACTACTCAAAATTTCCACTACCGGTTCCCCCGAACTGGACAGAACCTGCTGAAACCCACCTCTGAGGCAAATGCATTTAACCAGTTTGAATGCACTCATAATTATTTGGTGTTTTTTTTTAAAAGAAAAGAATCTTGGCTTACTCAAAATTAACATGCCCAGGTTTTTTGGGGGTGGGGTGAGGTGGGAATCTTGGGACAGACACTTCTTGTTGAGACAATTGGCCATATGCTTTGCCTCTTTCTTATCCTTTTTTTCTAGCTCTTTTTCTGCCTGAAATACACACCTCTTCCCTTGGATGTGAAAAAACAAGGGGAGGAAAAGCATGAATTATCTGTCAACATTATGTTGAAACAGCTCATATAATTAATTCTTTCCCTTCAAGAATATAGCTCCCATGGACTACAATGAGAAAAGGAGGAAAAAGAAAAAGAAAAGAAAGAAAGGAATCTTTAAACATCTGATTCGATTTAGTAATGTGGGAAATATTCTTGACAAACTGGAAACCAAGAACAGCTTTACACATATTACCTTACTGACTATGTATGCATAGTTACAGCACTGGGCTACCCACCCCTAAATCAAGTCAATCTTTTCTACACCCTGAAATCTGGAGCAAACATTTAAATTCCAAAACACAGGGCTGTCTTTAATTCAAAACACAAGGCTCGTTTCTGCATGCAAGACACTCCCAAAAAACAGCGAAGAAAGGAATAGTTTGCAGGAGATAGTTGGATGACCAAGATAGAAAACCAGATGATAACCTATAAAAATGAATTAATTATGAGCATTTAACAATTCATGTGCTATGGGCAGAAATATACCGTAGGGTTGTTGTTTTTTTCCTACCATTTGGTGCATGCTAATATACCAGTGGCCTAATTGTAGCTACAGTAGTGGCCAAAATTGTGGAAACCTTTTGGGGAAAGTATTTTCTAAAACTGGCTAATAACACCACTTTTTTTTTCCTGAGTAGTACCATAAAATTATATATCAATGGAAAGATAATTTAATCAAGAATGTAATGCAATACCTTTTATGAAGGATTTACAATTAGAATAGCAGTTACATTATAAAGAAGAAAAGTGAAACATGTAGAAAAAAGAGATATACAAAAATTATCACCATAGTAAAAAAGAGATATACAAAAATTATCACCATGTCAGTTAATACTTAGTTGAGTAACCTTTAGCATGAATTACAGCCTTACAATGTTTTCCCATGGAGTAAACCAAGTCTTTTAGTTCTGCAGCTGTTATAATGTGAAACCAAGATTGAATGATTGCTTCTATTAACTGGGTTTTATTGCTGGGTCGCTTCTTCTGACTAACAAGTTTCTTTAGTCGGCTCCATTGATTTTTAATTGGGTTAAGGTCTGGGTTATTCCCAGGCCATTCCAGCAGTGGAATATGATTATCTTGAAACTCCAAAAAAAAAGTGGTGTTATTCGCCATCAAACCTCAAAAATATACTTTTCCCAAAAGGTTCCCACAATTTTGGCCACTATTGTGAATAGTTAACTTCTACTGACAACAGAAGATGCAGGGAATGGGATATTGAAGAGCAAGTAGCATTTATGTCCATTTATTTCCACATGTTTGGATACAAATTGTGGCTGTTCCTTGATTGGAATGTGCTTCATACACTATTCATATATTACTAAATTCTCAACTGGATTATTGTAATGGCCTCTACATGGCTGCCCATGAAGAGCACTCAGAAACTATAGCTAATCCAAAATCCATCAACTCAAGCAATAATAGGTTTGTGCATCTGTCCCCAAAGCTTCATAAACTTCAGTGGTTTCCCCTTAGGGCAAATTATACTATCTATCTCATGTTATTTCATAAACATGTTCCATGTTGTTCAGTGGGATTTAATTCTGAGGAAACCTACTTTAGAAACAAGATTGTTATGTGTACAATTTGCTACACAACATACCTCAATTCTGTTTCTTATCAGCAGGGTTTAAGTGGCTTCATTAGGAACAAGATAAAAGCGTAAATTTGGTTAACAGCTTGTGTGAAAAATATGACAGACCATGGATCTTTATTCAGAAACACAGGGAAATGCATTTGAAATCATTAAGATCTGTCACTCACTTTGCAGGAATGATTAATGAAACAGACAGAATCTGCTGAGATAGTCAAACTAACCCCTTTAATTAAGGAGAACTCATTATTGGAAACCCTTTATGGACTGTTTACATTAAAAAAGAAAAAAAAACTTATGGCTTTGATGATTAGGAAATAAATGATTATAGAAAGAAGTGAATTGTGAGGTTTAATTATAACTGCATGTGTAACTACTGAGAGAAAGATCAGAAGTCATTACTTTATATTTCTTTTTCATATTTTCTGTTCATTTATTTTCTCCGTTTTCCAGTCTTCTTTTTTAATATATCTTTCAATATATCTTTTTTTTCTTTGAACATACTTATTGTTATATATAAAATCTTTTAATAATTAAGGCCTGCCAATAGAATTGGAAGTCATGAAATGTAAAAGAGCGTATTAAATACAAAGCAGATACAGTTTGATATTTTTGTGACAACCAGATAGGTTGAAGGCTGAAATAGTTCATCATTTGACAACTTTTAGAAAGTCAGAAGATTATCAAAATCTAGTGGCCTGGTATGATCTCTGCATACAACACCATTTCTTTTCTTTTCTTTTTTTCTATTGAAAGTTTTATTGCATAAAAAGTGTGCAGAGAAGACCCACAAACATGATGAAGGGTCTGGAGGCTAAATTTTTGATGAACAGTTGAGGGAACTAGGTATGTCTAACCTACTGAAGAAAGGAGTATGGAGGACATGATAACCATCTTCCAATACTTGAGGGACTGTCACAGATAATACTGCAGTGACTTATTCTCCAAAGCATCAGAGGGCAGGGCAAGAAATAATGGGTGGAAGCTTGTTAAAGAAAGATCCAGCCTAGAAGTAAGGAGAAATTTTCTGAACGTGAGAACAATTAATCATGGAACAACTTACGTCCTGGAGTTGTAGCTGTTCCATAACTGGAGGTTTTCAAAAAATAGATTGAACAACTATTATATAGGGATGGTGTAAGATCTTTTGCCTTGAGAAGCGGGTTGGACTAGAAAGTCTTCCATCTCCATGTTCATTACTTCATTTAAATAATCTGGAATCATTTTTCTGATAAATTAATTATTTATCTGCTGAGAAGAAATCCTCCTGCATTTTTCTACCAATGTCATCATTTAATTTGGGAAAAAATATATATTTTTTTCTCAACAAGAATTTCAAATTCTCATGAGTAATACAGTATGTGGTGTTTCTGCACTTATCTACACTATTTAGAGGGTGACCAAGCAATATGGTTTCTCATATTTCAATTACGTCCCAATAAAGATATAATCACAAAACCCTTTCTAATGTGCTTTTTAGTTGTAGGGTTGACATATATTTCAACTTCCATTCAAGGCTCATACTGTTGTAGCCCGCCAGCAGCCTGCGAGGATCGTGGCTGATCCCGACGACGAGGAGGCTGGTGTGGGGTTGCGCCAGCAACCTGCACAACCGGCGCTCACGTCAGACAGTGAGAAGGCTGAAGAGGATGTGGTGCCAGAGGCAGAGACTCAGCCAGGGCCTTCAGAACCTCCAGAGGCTCCTTCAAGTGGAGAGAGCAAAGTGGAGGAGTCTCTCCTCAATGCTCGAGCATGCAGGGCTGCCAAAAGGCAAGAGTGGCTACTCAGGAGGAGGAGGTCTCCTCGAGAGTAAGGTTTGAGGATAATTGGCCACTCCCTTAGCCTATTTAAGTCGCACACAGTGAGTAATTTCTTGCTGGAAACAATGTGTAATTATTACAGAGCATTTTGGAGAGTGAGTGTCTTATAGTATCTTGTTTTCTGGGCTGGTTGCCAACCTTTCCCGGACTTTGTTTATTCTTGGTACGTTATAATTTTGATAAGGACTGTTGGTGTATGTCACAGTCCTTGGGAATCTGGAGCTGGGGCAGAACACATACTTACAAACATAAAGCCTACAACCACTGTAACACTTATCAAGATGCATTTAATTATAAATGCTCCATAGAGCATCAGCATTCAGGTTGATTGACAAACTGATATGGCCATATGTATCGAGGATGCTTCATAGTTTTCTGACAGGTCAGTGTGATCATTTGCAGGTTACATCTTCCTTAAATCTTGAGAAGTTATCTAAAGTGACTTACGACCATTTTTCCCACTTACGACCATTGCAGTATACCCATGGTCACCTGGCCAAAATTCAGATGCTTCACATCAGGTTCATATTTATGACAGTTTCAGTGTCCCAGGGTCATCTTTTGCAACCTTTTTACAAACAAAGTCAATGAGGAAGCCAGATTCACTTAACAACGGGGTTACCAATTTAAGAACCATAGTGATTCTTCAACAGAGTAGCTGCTATTAGATGACAACTGAGGGGAAAAATAGAAATCAAATGGAACTACGAGTCTCTCAACAGAGTTAACTGTTTTCCATCATTTGCTACTGCTGCCAAATGGATAGCGTTCGTGATGAATAATATGCATAGTTCTGAACTTCAGATCATAAAACCGGCCAAGATTGTCAAATTATGAGTCAAGCCACCAGGGTACATGACAGCACCTTGAGAGAGGAAAGTAAGAGTCCAGAATGAAGATTAAAAGGAAGTTAGTGGGTGGGACGGAATTATTCTTTTGCTATCACAGCGCATAAAACAAGCAGGAATTTCATGAAATCATCAGTGACGAATTTGGACCACAGAATAAAAAAACACCCTTTGGAATGTGGCTTTCTTAAGAGGTCAGCTATTTAATCTGGTGCCTAATGAAGTTCAGTCATTTCTCTTATGACACTTGATTTTTCCTTCCAAGCCTCTTGTTGAGGTTTAGATTTGATGAACCCAAATTAACTCTGCCAAAACCACTAATACCAACTTTCATGTCCAATTCTGAGGGGGAAAAATGCTACTTGTCTCATCCAATTCAGGTTAAATAAGCCATCAATAGCATCAAGTTTCTTAGGTGAGTCCTGCAGATATAAACCTTACTAATCTGTCATTTAGATTCTTGAAATGTCTACTTAATAGCAAACAGAGGTCTTCCTTTGCAGGGGCCTACAAATAAATCTTTTGGGAGACTGGGGTTAAAGAATGTTTCAACCTCACAATCTAATATATTCTGAAGTCAAAAGAAATAGTGAGCTCTAAAAAAGGTCAGTATTCTAAGTATAAAAACATATCCTTTAATATAAATAGATAGAAAACAGTGTGTTTTAAGGTAAGAATATAACAATGTAAAGTTTATGAAAAAATACAGATTGATGAGGAAAAAGAACATGCTTATGTATAAACACATCCAAAATTAATACAGACCGCAAGAATGTTCATTTCTAAATATCTAGGTTTAAAATAAGCAAGTTATTACTATAAAACTCAAATTGTGAATCTTCACATCCAAAGGTAGCTAATACTGTGAAAGATGTCTTGAATTTCGTTTTTTCAAATAATTTTATCAAAAATTAAAAATGAAAAGAGTAAGTCGACACAGGCTACAAAAAATAGAAACATCAAAGTGCAAAAGTAAAAAGAAAATTGGGTGTGAAAAAGAAAAAAAGAAAAGAGAAAAGGATAGAGAAAAAAAACTTCTTCCTTTAGGTAAAAACAATGTTAGTTGTTCATTACTATCTCTAAATAAAACTCTCTTCTTCTGTTCATTTCTTAGATAAACTCTTAAATATAAAAAAGGCCAAATGCTATACAATCAGTATTTGACAGTAACAGTCCAGTAAGGAAACAAACATTGTTATTTTTTTCTTTTAAGCCTGATCAAACAAGCCAATCTTATAAACCTTCCCTAAATTTTTAAAATTCGTTCAAAAAAAAGTCTCAGAGGTAATTTGCCGATGATGTCTTTCAAAGCAAAACCCATCTTAACAGATTTCTTTTGTATCAGTAAGTAAAATTTACTCCTTTGTCACTTCTGAAAAAGTCCTTTCAAATCTTAGCAGAGTTCTTTTATCTATCCAGAAGAGAAAAAAAAAACTTAAAACAGTTTCCTTCTTTAATATTTATTTGTCCCCTTTAAGGAATAAGTATCCATTGGTATTGATTTGTATTACATTTGAAACTCCCTTCTCATTAATTTCATAGACATCCATTGCAGCTTGTTCTTATTTTGCAACTTCATTAGAATATGCTTTGTTAATTTTGTCCAAAAACCTGAATGATTTCTGTTCCATTTTTTTTTTTTAATTTGATTTATATGCTGCCCTTCTCCGAAGACTCAGGGCGGCTTACAATGCGTTAAGCAATAGTCTTCATACTTTTGTACATTTATACAAAGTCATCTTATTGCCCCCACAAACTGGGTCCTCATTTTCTTTTTTCCCTGGCAAGTCCAGTCTTCAAGGTCTCTTTATCATTTTTTTAAAAAAAATTAAAAAGCCATCTCCATTTTTCAATGCAAAAATATATTCTAATTAATTCAAAACTGTAATTCCAAAACCCTCTGTCCCTTAATCCAGGGGTGTCAAACTCAAGGCCTGGGGACCAGATCTGGCCTACGAAGTGCTTAGATCTGACCCTTGGGCCACCCTGAAAACAGTGAAGGACCGGCCCGCAGTGCCTCCGCCAGTGAAAATGGAGTTTGAAAGGGCCACACATGACCCTCCCAAGCTCTGTTTTTGGCTGCGACAGCCTCCTGAAATCCTCTGCCAGCGAAAACGAAGCTCGGGAGGGCCTCATGTGACCCTCCCGAGCTCCATTTTCACTGGCACAGTGCTCGTACCACCACAGAAGCCTCCAACACGAATGACATTGAGCTGGCCATACCCACCCTGGCCACGCCCACCCAGCCCCCCTGCGGTCAAACACAACCCTGATGCAGCCCTCAATGAAATCGAATTTGACACACCCTGCCTTAATCCATTGTTAACTTTTCAAAATCCACATACGAAGCATCCTTTTGCTGCATAGTTGAAATCATATATTTTAAAAAACTTTTAAAATAAAGTTTACAGCATTGCCTATTAAAAGGAGGTGTAAGACTCACCCAATAAATACAGTAGAACCTTCCCAGTTCAAATGGTCATAATCTTTCTAATATAGAAAGAAATTAAAAAAACCAAAAAAAGTAACTAAGATATAAGGCTTGGTCAAGTTTAATGGTTGCTTCGCAAGTGCAAACTTGATGTAATCCCAACTCGTAATCCCACCAGTACGCTGATGACACCCAGCTGTACATCTCCACCCCAGGCCACCCCAACGATGCCCTTGAAGTGATGTCCCAGTGCCTGGAGGCTGTGCGGATCTGGATGGGAAGGAACAGGCTCAAGCTCAACCCTTCCAAGACTGAGTGGCTGTGGCTCCTGGCATCCCGATATAGTCAGTTGACTCCATCACTGACTATTGGGGGCGGGTCTTTGGCCCCCACTGAAAGGGCTCGCAATCTGGGAGTCCTCCTGGATAGGCAGCTGTCTTTGGAGGAACATCTGACGGCTGTTACCAGGGGGACCTTTTATCAGGTTCACCTGATTCGCCAGTTGCGGCCCTTTCTCGATCGGGATTCCTTGTGCACAGTCACTCATGTCCTCGTCACCTTTCGCCTTGACTACTGCAACGCTCTCTACATGGGGTTCCCCTTGAAGAGCACCCGGAGGCTCCAGCTGGTCCAGAATGCAGCAGCGCGGGTAGTGATGGGAGCAACATGGCGCTCCCATGTAACACCGCTCCTGCGCGAGCTGCACTGGCTCCCAGTGGTCTTCCGGGTGTGCTTCAAGGTGTTGGTTATCACCTTTAAAGCGCTCCATGGCATAGGGCCTGGCTATCTGCGAGACCGCCTGCTGCGACCTCCCATCGACCCGTGCGTTCCCACAGAGAGGGCCTCCTCAGGGTGCCATCAGCCAAACAATGTAGGCTGGTGGCCCCCAGGGGGAGGGCCTTCTCTGTGGGGGCTCCCACCCTCTGGAATCAGTTGCCCCCAGAGATAAGGAGAATCCATGACCTCAATGCCTTCCGTCGTTCCCTGAAAACCCATCTTTTTCAGCAAGCCGGGTTGGCTTAAGAAGAAATTTTTAAATTCTTTTAATTAGTCTGTGATTTTTAACTTTCGGGCCAAAATATATATATATATTTTTAAATGTTTTAATATTTGTATTCTATGTTTTTTATCTTGGCTGTACACTGCCCTGAGTCCTCAGGGAGAAGGGCGGTATATAAATTGGAAATTAAATTAAATTAAATTAAAACTCCTAGTCACTCCGCTCATAAACTGACTATAAAAACAGCAGTTTCCATGGTCTACTCAGGAGAAGCAGCTTAAAGTTCTTTCCTTTATTTCAGGGAAATTATGCCAGCTTGAATCCAGCATCCAGCTGTGATTCCCTTCACAAAAGTTATCTTGCTAGCCCACAAAAGCCACTGAGATGTCAGCTCACCATAGCACTCATGGGAAATAGGAAGATGTTTTGAATTTCTAATGATGGTACCTAATGACCCCATGATTTAATTTTTACCCTGATTTCTTTAGTAACAGAGTAGCTGCACAGAGGTTACAGTAGTGGCCAAAAATGTGGAAACCTTTTGGGAAAAGTGTATTTTCTAAAACTAGCTAATAGCACCACTCTTTTTTTGAGTAGTAGAACCATAAAATTATATATCAATGGAAAGATAATTTAATCAGGAATGTAATGCAATAACTTTTATGAAGGATTTGCTATTAGAATAGCAGATACAGTATAAAGAAGAAAAGTGAAACATGTAGAAAAATCAAGATATACAAAAATTATTGCCATAGAAAAAACGAGATATACAAAAATTATCACATCAGTTACTAGTTGGGTAACCTTTAACATAAATTATGGACTTACAACGTCTTCCCATGGAGTGAACCAAGTCTTTTAGTTCTGCCGCTGTTATAATGTGAAAGCAAGATTGAATGATGGCTTCTATTAATTGGGTTTTATTGCTGGGTCGCTTCTTCTGACTAACAAGTTTCTTTAATCGACTCCATAGATTTTCAATTGGGTTAAGATCTGGGCTATTCCCAGGATATTCCAGCAGTGGAATATGGTTATCTTGAAACTCCAAAAAAAAAAAAAGTGTTATTAGCCATCAAACCTCAAAAATACATTTTTCCCAAAACGTTTCCACAATTTTGGCCACTACTGTACAGTAGATTTAGCTCCAAGTAACTATCTTGTAAAAGGTAATGTAAAGGAGTCTCTGCAGACTTTACTAGTCATGGTCAACTATAGCGGACGGTGCTCATCTCCATTTCAAGGCCATTAAACCAGCACTGTCTGAAAACATTGACATGTCATGTGGCCAGCATGACATCATAGACCACTGTTACCTTCCCACTGAAGTGGTACTTATTTATCTACTCGCATTTGCATGCTTTTGAACTGCTAGGTTTGCAGGAGCTGGGATGAGGATCACTCCTCCAGATGGCACTCAGGTCTCAAACCTAGGCTGTCAGGTTTCCTAACGACAAGCCCAGCATCTTAACTGCTAAGTCACCATGCCACCTCAATTACCTTGTAGGCAGGGTGGGATGCAAATAATTTAACAACCGGTTCTCTGCCCTAATGATTTCTTCCAACAACCTTTTCACCAAACTGCTCAGTAAATTAACAACCGGTTCTCCTGAAGTGGTGCGAACTGGCTGAATCCCACCACTGCTTGTAGGGACTCCAAAACTCATTTCATAATTCTGCTTTATAGTCATTTGCTATATGTTGCTGCCAGATACTAGCTCCCTCCCCCAAAAGCCTCTGTGCAATTATTAATTGTTTGACTAATCCTTTTCTAGAATGAGCACTGCTGGTTCATTGAATAAATCCAGCACAATGCTGGAAAAGAGATATCTTGCCTATGATTTCAGAGTGAGAGACTAACCTTGGAAAACACACTGCAAGGCAAAATTGACAGTATATATCCCCAATAGAGGTTTAACAAAATCCAAGCAGGAATAGCTCCCTTGTACACAATATATCACCAGAGCAAAGCTGAATTAGACATCTGGAATATGGTTTGTAGGGCTTAAATAGGAGTTAACAACAATTACTAATCTTTGATGCAAAGTTTAAATGTTTAAACTGCGGCTAGTGGTTGAGGATACAATCAGAATGGAAAGGGGGTGTGGATTGTATCAGTACAAAGTCTTTTTCTTAACTGTGTTTTAAAAAAATCAAAAGGTACCCATTTTTAATCTTGATGGTTTTTTCCTCCTGTTTTTGTATTTCTACCCACACGACACTGATTTTTTTAAAGACAGAATTTTAAATAATTATTATATTTTTCAAGAGCGGACAAAAAAGGAGAAGGAATAAATTGTTTTCAGAAAAGGTTGATTTTGGTCCTCTGCTCTCTCCATCAAAACTTCATAGAAATCCTTGCATCGGAACAAATTCACCCAACCAGATCCCAGCTCGTAAAATAAAATAGGATCTACTACACCATAACTTGATTCACTGATCTACTTTGATGTCCAAATTCACTGGATTTGTTTTCTCCACTATGTGGATTTACTACACTGTGATGTCACATACATCTTAATTCATCTTAGATCAATTTGGAGGCTGTGTAATTCCACTTAGGGACTAAATCTGAATATCAGTTCAGAAATCCAAATATCTGTCTTGCCTTACTATAACTGCAAAACAAAACAAAACAAAAAAAACCCCAAAGCCTTTGAACTTATTGAAAAATAGTGTTGAAATAAATGTGACTAAAAATCCTGAATGCTCCCAAGAGCAAATAAATAGATGTTCTGTTTTCAGGAACACTAGTCCTGAATGGGAGAGCGATTTCCAGAAATGGTATTCAGCCATTTTGGACCAATTCACCCAAACCGGTGGCGGAAATCATGGGTGGGCCAGCCCACCTGTCCCGGCTCTATGCCATCCTATTTAGGCACATTTTGAGGCCAGGCGCATACACGGAAGGCACACACACCAGCAAAGTGCATGCGTGGAAGGCCGGGCGCATGCATGGACATTTGCGAACCGGTAGGGAAAGTAAGTGAATACCACTCCTGGTGACTTCCTTCCTTCCTTCCTTCCTTCCTTCCTTCCTTCCTTCCTTCCTTCCTTCCTTCCTTCCTTCCTTCCTTCCCTGATAAATGCAAGGATGTTCAAGAAAGAAGAAAAGGATTTTGTTTTGTTTTGTTCCAACTCAATTGGAAGCAATAGTATACGGTTAACATACAGAAAATGCAAGGGAAAAAATGGAGAATGTGGCAGCAGAAGGACTTCATATTTAGCCTTTTCTAAGCAAGCTTTCCATTCATAATGCTCCATAATGGTCCTTGAAACTCCACCAACCTTCTTTCAATATCCTTACTCCTAAGGGAGAGAACAAAGACTTCAATGTACTGGAGCAAACTTTCAACATATAATTTTGATACCTACACATATAAGGGAGACCTAGTAAATTTATTCAGCAAGGGTTCCAATGATAGCACTGTGGTATATTTCTCTCGCTCTTCTCCAATCTGGCGTTATCATTATGGAGAGAGTTGGAAAGAAATGCATCCAGACTTACTTAGGGCCAGGGGTGGGCTTCAAAAATCTTAGCAAGGGGTTCTCTGCCTGGTTGCTGGATGGACGTGGCCATCCCTCCCCAGGCTCTGGAGGCTTTTCTCAAGCCTCGGAGAGTGAAAACAGCCTCCCCAGGCTTTGGAAGCCCTCTGGAGGCCAGAAACAGGCCTTCCCAAACTTCTGGTAGGCCTGTTTTTTGCCCTCCCTGAGCCTCTGCGTGCACCCTGCATCCAAAACGGGCCGCGTGGGGACTCCTGGGCGGGGTGGGGTAGGCGGGGCCAGCTAGGAGTGGGATTTGGGGGTTCTCCAAACTGCACAGAATCTTAGCTAGAGGTTCTCCCGCCCTGAGTCTCTGGAGAAAGGCAGCATATAAATTGAACTAATAAATAAATAAATAAATAAACTCCTGCGAACCCCCAGCAGCCCACCCCTGCTTGGGGCTCTTCCCCACATTCCTCTAATGTCAGAAGAGAAACTGTTATGCCTTTTGTTATGTCCCCAGAACGTTGCTTTCTTTTTATTCCCCAGCCCATAGAAGTCATTTAAACTCCTCCATAACTGTTCTAGTTTTCAATAGTGTTTTCCATTTTTTCCTCCCCCAACCATGGATAGGAGTTTAAAACACTTCATCAACGTTGTGGTTGTTGGCAAGAAAAGATGCTTAGCTTCCACAGAGACATTTGCCTGTAATGCCTGACCAACACTTTCCATAGCACTTGTCAATTCTTCTGTGGGCTTCTCATAAATAGAGTTTTAGTGCTCTTTGGGGGGAAAAAATGCTAGACCTGTTTTGAAAAGCAGGTGTTGCAGTCTTTTGAAGGCTGTGTTTAAAAACAGAAATTATACTCCCTCTGAAATACATTGAGGACGGAGTTAAAGAAAGAAAGACATCTGGATTCTACCAACTGCGTGCTGTTGGCTCTGTCATCATTGGGTGCAAGGCAGGTTTTCTGCTGTTTATGGCATCCAAGGGTCTTTCTGTGGCAAGTCTTGTTACTCTTTGTGGGAATTTGGGGAGTGGGCTTTACCATTTTATCTTCGGTGGCACTAAATATTATCCTCCACAAGATCAAGAAGCCAACCCTGAAGAGAAACTTGGCTGATGCCATCTTTGTGACTTCAGGGTTGCCATAAGGCAGAAGAGGGGACAGGGAGGGGGGAATAGTTAGCTGGGGCTTTACAGTCAAAACAAAAAAGTTTTCCTGTGGGAACCAAGGTCATTCCAACAGGTGGCTGAGAGAGGAGGAGTGAAGTAACCAAGCAACCAGCCAGCACCTCTATTGGACGATGTAACTGATGACTTGGGGAAAGGGGGAAACTTTCACTTTTTAATTAGGTGAAAACCCCCAGGAATGTTCAGAGTCGGTTTTCACGAGTTGTGCCAATATGATGTATATAATAATTTGTTCTTTGAGGAATCCATCTGTCTCAGAGTTCTGCTTTCAATGAGTGCATTACTTGGAATGCTGACACAGAAGTCAATTTCTTCTTGATTCATTATTAGTAATACGATTCTCTTGAAGCAGTGCTTGCCTGCCTATTATCATTGCCTCCTGTTTCATTCTGGATTTTTCCTGCATGGCTGTCATTTCTCAGCATGTCTATTTTGAATTCTTCTTTTTTAAAAATGTGTTAATTCCTGGCTCAGAAATAACTTGATTGTCAGATCATAAGAGAAGAAGGAGGGTAGCTGTGAGACGGTCGTGAGGGGAATTTTCTTCCACTTTACCCCATCCACATAAACACACACCTCAGTGGTGAAATGCAAAAAAAATTGCTACCGGTTCTGTGGGCATGGCTTGGTGGGAGTGGCTTGTGGGGGGGTGTCATGTGACTAGGTGGTGTGGCCAACTTTTTTTTTTTTACTATATTAAAGTATTTTTTTACTACCTATTCGCCCAAACCGGTAGTAAAAAAATGCTTTAAAAAAGGGAAAAAAAGGTTTTGACGATCACAGCTGTGCCACGCGATCGTCGGCACAGCTTTAAACTTTTTTAAAGCATTTTTTTACCACCTGTTCGGGTGAACAGGTAGTAAAGAAATGCTTTGAAAAAGTTTTTTAAAAAGGTTCCGACGATCGCACGGCACAGCTGTGATCATCAAAAACTTTTTTTTTTACTTTTTAAAGCATTTTTTACTACCGGTTCACCCGAACTAGTAGTTTTGTTTTGTTTTTTAAATTTTATTGTAATTTTTCTTTTCCAAAACTCTAATATATAATCAAACAGACAGTGTCATTTTTATAGACGTTGGATTAACAGTTCATATGAAATCTACATTGTATACATATATATATATACATCTTCAACTTCCTTATAAACATTACCTATTTTTATTTCTGTTATCTATCCACCTGTACCATATTTCCCACACCGCATAATATTCTGAATCATCTTTTTATTTTAATTCTAAGGTTAATTTATTCATTTCGGCACAAATATTTTTTGAATAATCAATCCCTCTGGTGATAAATTATGTTCTTTCCAATATTGCACAAATGCAATTCTTGCTGCTGTGAATATGTGCAGAATCAAATAGCTTATTTTTTTAATCATATTTGGTTTTTAGTACACCCAGTTTTTATCACTACCGGTTTACTCAAACTGGACCGAACCGGTAGCATTTCACCCCTGACACACCTGTACAATTGTAATCTGCTACAAGCAAATTAATAGATGGAAAACGGTTGTTAGGCAAATTATTGCAGTTGTTAAGTGAATCACATGGTCGTAAAGCAATTCTGGCCCATTGATTTTGCTTGTCAGAAGCCCCGTAGGAAGATCCCAAATGGCAATCACATGACCCCAGGATGCTGCAATCATTATAAATGCAGGCCCGTTGCCAAACATCTGAATTTTGGTCATATGACTGTGGGGAAATGCTGTGATGGTCAAAAGTGTGAGGACTGATCGTAAGTCACTTTTTTCAATGCCAGTGTAACTTCGGTCACTAAATGAATAGTTGTAAGCCAAGGACTGTATGTCTAAAAGAGATTTCTTCTTGGTTGATAATATACTGTATTTTTCGGAGTATAAGATGCTCTGGAGTACAAGACGCGCCTTAGCTTTTGGGGAGGAAAATAAGAAAAAAAAATTCTGTCTTTGCCTACCAGCATCCATTGGTATTCATCTGCCTAGCATCCTGTCAGCATGTGAGAGCTGAGGGCTGTTTGGAAACTGAAATAGTATTTGCTGTGTGAGCAACAAGGAGATAACAAGGAGCATGGGTGTGGCTTAGTTCAACTGTTCTGTACTAAAGCTGCATGGTGTGCTGAGCTCTGAAACTAAAACTGAAACTGAAACTCCTCTCCTCTGCTTGTGTTTTGCTTGTATTTACTACCACGTTGGAAAACCTGCTTTTGGTATTGTATATTTACTTCATATGTTATATTATATATAAAGAGAAGTTATTGAATCCTGCTGAATCAGTTACCTATGTGTGCTTTCTAGATGTGATTGCTGCTGCAAACTCTGACACATCCTTGCAGCAAATAGAGAACAGCCAGGTCAGCTTCAGAACATTATTACAGCCTGATTCAGCATGAGCAGCTGATTGGTGGGTGGATCGGCCTCCCGGAATACCCCCAATCAACTGTTCCAGGCTGCAGGGATTTCCACAGACTATCGCTGCCTCCGTGCCTCGCGTTTTTGGCTACATTCGGTGTGTAAGATGCACCCAAATTTTCATCCTCTTTTTGGGGGGAAGTGCATCTTATACTCCAAAAAATACGGGCTTCAGAAGAGTTGGAATTCAGGTGTTCCACTTTGAACAGATTCACTTCGATTTGGGCACCTAATTTTTTTCAGATGAATATTTTAGGTTCTAGATTTAGAATGATCTGAATCTGATAAGATATCCCAGAGAAGAAAATCATTAAGCAACTTCTTTAAAAAAAAAAAAAAAAAAGCATGCTGTAGAACAACCTTTTCCAATGTGAATTCCTGCACTATGTTGGAAAATGTTGGGATTTGTTGACTAACTTTTATGGAGGGCACTAGGTGAGAGAAGATTACTCCATGCCTTATAGCTGTAGTAAAATATTCTGGGTGTTCCCAAACACATGTAATTGGCAAATGCTTTTATTCTTAATCCGACATAAGAAGAATTTGTCATTGCGTATGACAAATTAGGAATCACATTGAGAGATGAATTCAGTAGCCAAATATTGTATCTGCAACTTTTCAAAATTTCCAACTTGTGTTACAAAGCACACAAACATAATATTGAAGGTGGTTATTGAAATAGACACCACAGATGAACAAGGGTAGATGCCAAGCTTATTTTCTGTTCCCAATTCTTTCTTTCTTTTTTTGATGATGCAAGAAATCCTATCAAATATATTGGACGCTATCTTAATAGTTTCTTTTATAGTGTAGTAATTGTAATAAAATTATATCTCTATGTAAAATCTGCTATTTTCATGAGCAGCTGCCCACACTGATGTGTCCTTGGCTGAGGATCAATCCAGACAGAGTTGGCTTTTTATTTCTTTTCGGTTTCCATTATGAATGATTGTTGGCTACAATTCTCCTGATCGGGACAAAACTGTGCTTATCTTGGAGGCTTGGCAAAATTCTCAATGATCAAGTATGATTGCAAATGCTGAACTAAATAACTACTTTGTTTTGTTCTGTGTCTTGAAATATGGTTCCCTTGTTCATTTCCATGAAAGTTTCACCTTCAGTTTTCAAACATGAATATACTGTGATTTTCTCATTATTATGCAGTTGGTTTCAATGGTCTTAGAGCAGTGATTTAAGTGGAAATGGACAAAGTTGGAAACCACTCGTGAAATTAGATTTACAAGAATGCTTCTGATTGTTGATCACTTTTCACTCTGCACATAGCATCAAACAAGCATGAATCTATGCCAAGAGTTTTCTGGAATCTGACATTAAAAGGCTAGCAATAATCATGGGACAGAGAACAAATCCCTAATAAAATGTAATAAAGGATTGATTGTATAACCAGTTTCATAACTCAATTCAGGAGAACTATAAAGGCAAACCACACAGATATACACAAATTCACATGGTTGACAACAGATTCTACTGACATATTGCTTGGAGGATTTTGATTACAGTGTTATGTACTCAATACTCAGTTTACTGGTTTGTATCCTGTACTTTCTCACAACCTACATTGCTGATGATAGCAACTGCAATTGCAAAAACCCATGGGGACTCTCTAATATTGTTTCTTCTCCTTTTTTGGATAGCCTTCTGGTTGTTTGCAAGCATAATCAGGAGAAGCTTAACATGTAGTGTCACTAGTACCCATATCCCCCCTTTCTTAGTACCTCATTACACATCTCCTCCCTCCCGTCCATCCTCTTTTTCTGAAGAGGGAAGGAGGGAGGAGAAGAAGGAGAAATGGAGAAGGAGAAGGAGGATGGGGGAAGGAAAAGAATTTAAGATGTTTTAATCAATTATGATGTAGTTCATAGTAGAGAACAATATAGGACACGCTGCTGATCCAGTTCTACAGAGGAATTATTGAGTCTATCATCTGCACCTCTGTAACTGTCTGGTTTGGCTCTGCAACCCAACAAGACATACACCGACTTCAGAGGATAATTAGAACTGCAGAAAAAACAATTGCTACCAACCTGCCTTCCATTGAGGACCTGTATACTGCACAAATCAAAAAGAGGGCTGTGAAAATATTTACAGACTCCTCACATCCTGGACATAAATTGTTTCAACTCCTACCCTCAAAATGATGCTATAGAGAAATGCACACCAGAACAACTAGAACAGTTTTTTCCCGAACACAATCACTTTGCTAAACAAATAATTCCCTCAACACTGTCAAACTATTTACTAAGTCTGCACTACTATTAATCTTCTCATCATTCCCACCACCCATCTCCTTCGACTTATGACTGTATTACTGTAATTTTTTTGCTTGTATCCTTACGATTTATATTGATATTGTTTCCTGATTGCTTATTTGTACCCCATGACTATCATTAAGTGTTGTATCTTATGATTCTTGATGAACATATCTTTTCTTTTATGTACACCAAGAGCATATGCACCAAAACAAATTCCTTGTGTGTCCAATCACAGTTGGCCAATAAAAAATTCTACTCTATTCTAAATTTTATTTATTTATTTATTATTAAATTTATATGCCACCCATCTTGTAGCTCAAGTTGACTCTGAGCAGCTTACACTGACAATTATAATTATAAATAAAAGCATATTAAAATTATAAAAAATTAAAACAAACCAAAAAATATGGGTTCAGGTGGAGACATGGTGCTGCCTTGTCTGTTACTACACTAGATCTCAGCTTCTCCTGCAGGACCCCATGCCAGCCAGCAAAGCCAGGCTTTTCCTGAAGGCTAAATGTGGGGGTAGATCTTACCTCCTGTGGCAAGATGTTCCAGAATAGATAGATAGATGGATGGATGGATGGATGGATAGATAGATAGATAGATAGATAGATAGATAGATAGATAGATAGATAGATGATAGAATTCTTTATTGGCCAAATGTGGTTGGACACACAAGGAATTTGTCTTTGCTGCATATGCTCTCAGTGTATATAAAAAGAAAAGATACATTTGTCAAGAATCATAAAGTACAACACTTAATGGTAGTCATAGGGTACAAATAAGCAATCGAATCATACTAGGAAACAATCAATATAAATTGTAAGAATACAGCAACAAGTTACAGTCATACAGTCATAAGTGGGAGGAGATGGGTGGTGGGAACGATGAGAAGATTAATAGTAGTGCAGACTTAGTAACTAGTTTGACAGTGTTGAGGGAATTATTTGTTTAGCAGAGTGATGGCGTTGGGGAAAAAACTGTTCTTGTGTCTAGTTGTTCTGGTGTGCAGTGCTCTATAGCATCATTTTGAGGGTAGGAGTTGAAACAGTTTATGTCCAGGATGCAAGGGGTCTGTAAATATTTTCACAGCCCTCTTTTTGACTCGTGCAGTATACAGGTCCTCCGTGGAAGGCAGGTTGGTAGCCATTGTTTTTTCTGCAGTTCTAATTATCCTCTGAAGTCTGTGTATGTCTTGTTGGGTTGCAGAACCAAACCAGACAGTTATAGAGGTGCAGATGACAGACTCAATAATTCCTCTGTAGAACTGGATCCTTGGGCAGTTTGAGCTTTCTCAGTTGGAGCAGAAAAAACATACTTTGTTGTGCTTTTTTGATGATGTTTTTGATGTTAGGTGTCCATTTTAGGTCTTGAGATATGATAGAACCTAGAAATTTGAAGGTCTCTACTGTTGATATTGTGTTGTCTAATACTGTAAGAGGTGGTAGTATGGGAGGGTTTCTCCTAAAGTCTACCACCATTTCTACGGTTTTGAGTGAGAAGAACGGATCCATGGCAGAAAAGATTCTCCTGGATCCCACCAGCCAAAATTTTGGCAAATGGGATCCCCAGTAGCCCGCTTCTGCCAGCATGAGTGTGATAGGCCAATCCCATTGGCAAAAGACGGTTCCTTAGATATCCTGGACCCAGGCCATAAATGGCTTTAAAGGCAAATAAAGGTAAACTTGGAAGCAGAGTGGAAGTCAGTGCAGCTCACACAACAGTGGCACTTCATGTGCCATCCTAGGGGCCTCCAAAACTGTTCATACCACTGTGTTCTGGATCAATTGTACCTTCCAAACACTCTTCCAGGAAGTCCCATGTAGGAGTATGTTGCAATAATCCAAGTGGGAGATGATCAGTGCATGAATGACAAGGCCTCACAGTCCAGAAAATAGCACAATTGATGCACCACACAAAGTAATGCAAAGGCTCTCCTAGCTACAATTGCCACCTGGTCTTTGAGCAGAAGCTGTGAGTCTAAAAGAATCCCCAAGTTGTATACCTGATCTCTCTGAGGTAGGGCCCAACCCCAGTGGTGGGATTCAAACGTTTTTACTACCGGTTCTGTGGGCGTGGCTTGGTGAATGGGGCCAAGGGATGCAACAGGCAGCACTCGCCCTTCTGCACCCCCCTGGGAGCAAAAACAGGCTGTGGTGGGGCGACGTACCCACAGAAGAACAATGTGTAGCATTTCTCTTCACTGTTTGTGCTGATGATGGCTGCTGGTAATTCTCAGCCTTCCTGTGCCAGATTGAAATAATGATTTAGAAGACTGCAAATATTCTACAGAGCACATTATTGTTTGTGACACAAAGGGAATGAAAAACTCAACTTCTCTTGAGAAACTCTGATTTTTTTCCAACTCTAGGTATCAGGCTAAAAGTTTGTTGAAAGACTGAAGTTGATTATATTGCCTTTGTGAAGGAGAAAACACAGCGACACCTGCACGATTCTTTTAACATGTGAAAAGGCTTACTTTTTTTTTTTTTTTGGTCACATACAACATTGTTATTACTGTGGAGTCTAATGAAAGGTAACCCCCCTCCACCCTTTTATCAGAATGAGACAAAATACCCACACCAGTTTCTCAGCTTAATAATTATTTATTTATTTATTTTATTTTATTCAATTTATATCCCTCCCTTCTCCAAGTGGACTCAGGGCAGCACACAGCCAGAACTAAAACACATATCAATACAAAATTTAAAATTATTAAAAGAATTAAATAACTGTGGCCCAAAAATTTAAAACATTGAAAACTAAAACCCATTTGACAATTTAAAAAGCTAAAAACTAAAAAAAAGGGGGGGGGGTTCACGCCAGCCCTGCTTGATGGAAAAGAAAAGTTTTTAGGGCACGGCGAAAAACCCAGGGATCTGATATCCTTCGTATCTCCGGGGGCAAATCGTTCCAGAGGGCAGAAGCTGCCACAGAGAAGGCCCTCCACCTGGGGGTTGCCAGCCGACATTGCCTGGCTGACGGCACCCTGAGAAGTCCCTCTCTATGGGAGCGTACTGGTCTGTGGGAGGCTATCGGCGGCAGAAGGCGGTCCCGCAAATACCCAAGTCCCATGCCATGGAGCGCTTTAAAGGTGGTGACCAACACCTTGAAGCGCACCTGGAAGACCACTGGAATAATGGTTGTTGTTCCATGAAGAAAGGATTTAGAATCAAGCTGATCTGATTTATATCATTGCTTTCAGAAAAAGGCAGATAGCTCTGAATTAGGATGAAGACAGCAGTTCAGCCGGTTCGTACTGGTTTGGGCGAACTGGTAGCAGCGACTGCGCCCCACCTGCCCCGGTGTAATGCCGTCCTATTTAGCCATGTTTTGTGCATGCGCAGAAGGCGTGCACATGAACAAAGTGCATGTGTGGAAGGCCGGGTGCATGCGTGGAAAGCGTGCACACGCATGAAGCGAGCATGCACGCATGTGGAGAACCGGTAGTAAGAATATGTGAAAATCACCGCTGGATGAAGAGTATTGTCTTCCTTGCCTGTCTTGTTAGTTCAGTCGAAGAAAACCTTGCATAACTGTCCAATTCTGTTCGAGTAACCCAATATTAAGCAAAGCAAGACAGGGAGGAGAACATCCACACTTTATGCAACGTGTAATATTAGTGCAAAATTTAAACCGAGTCCAACTGGCACCAGATTAAAGATGTTCAAGGATTTTTTTGCCAACAATCTTTGTAAATGAACTCTTTCTTCTGAGGATGGATAAGCAAGGACTGCTTTGCCAGTCCAGAAAAGTGACTGCTGGTAGAACTGAAGGCTTACAGTACAGCATAATACTTTGTGCATTTTTTTTTTTTTTTTAGAAATCAGTTTCATTGAGACGTAGAACTTATAGTGCACTTGTAAACTTTCCACAAGACAGTATTCTTGTTATTGTTCTGCCCCAGCTACGGACCCAAAGAACGCAGCACACACAAAGTATGTACAAATCTTAGTTTACTAAATCAAATCAGTCTTTTTCAAACAAAGGCTGTTAATTAACTTTCTTAACAGCCTACAAGAATCCAAAGAATAAATAATCGTAATCTTACTAGGATTGGTAGAAAGCCCAGAAGCAATTTGCAAGACACTGATAAAAGAATTAAGATCCAGACGCGAAGGAGAGTGAACGAAGTTGTTCCCTGCAAATTGCCTCAGTCGTCGTCCATCCTTAAATAGGCTAAGGGAGTGTCCAGTTAGCCCCAAGCCTTACTCTCAAGGAGACCTCCTCCTGAGGAGCCACTCCTGCCTTTTGGCAGCTCTGTGCGCCCGTGCATCGAGAAGACACTCCTCCTCTTCTTCCTCTTCACCCATGGAAGCTTCTGGAGGTTCTGAAGGCTCTGGCTGAATTCCCATCTCTGGCACCACATCTTCTCCAGCCTCCTCATGTCCGACTCAAGTGCCAGCTGCACAGGCTGCTGGCGCAGCACCACACCAGCCTCCTCGCTGTCGGAATCAGCTACTAGCTATACAGGCCACTGACAGGCCACAACAGTTATATTATACAGTATCTTCCACTTGCTGTTTACCATATCAAAAATAGTATGGCTCAGTGGTTGAATGCTGCTAATTTAACAACTGGTTCGGTGAGCACGTGCTGAAAATGGAGCATTTAGAAGCTCAGCTGCTTTCCTTCCAAGTCACCAATGGTAAGTAGAACAGTGAGGGGGGGGGGATCAGCTGTGCCACGCAATTGAGATGAGCTAGAAAGCAGGAAATAAAGGACAGGATAGGGCGGGGCAGGTGGGCAGGTGGGCAAGGACAACTTATCATCGGAGTTACCAGTTTGCCCAAACCAGTCCAAACTGGCTGAATTCCACCTCTGGTATGGCTATTATCTACTAGCAGATTTCTGCATTCAGTCTTTGGTCTTGAATGGGGTCTCCAAATTTTAAGGTATATGGACTTCAACTCCCAGAATCCCCCATTGCTGGTTGGAGAATTCTGGGAGTTGAAGTCCACAAGTCTTAAAGTTGCCAAGTTTGGAGACTCCTGATTATGAGTAAGAAAATATAAAACTTGCTAGATACGAAAAATGTTGTGTTACAGCTCTGAATACTTGATCCAATTTCTCATAGACAGCTACATTGGCATGAGAACTACCACTTGCACGTGTAATGTAACCATGAGTCATCAAGTTGGGCATGACTGCAGATGACAGAGAGCCAATTTGATATGGAGGTCGTGCCATCAAACTAGAAATTAGGAGTTTGTGTGTTCTAGCCCCACCTTAGGCACAAAGAAAGCATGAGTGACCTTGGACCAGTTATTCTCTCTCAGTCCTAGGAAGGAATATCTATGGAGATTCTCAGTCATCCAGATCATGGTTGTCCCAAAGGTGCTTTTTTCAAGAGACAATTGGACTTTCTGATTTTTCTTTGAAGACGTTTTGCTTCTCATCCAAGAAGCTTCTTCATGACTGAGCTGAAGAAGCTTCTTGGATGAGTTGCGAAACGTCTTCAAAGAAAAAACAGAAAGTCCAATTGCCTCTTGAAAAAGTTCTAGGAAGGAAGCAATCAGGGGTGAAATCCAGCAGGTTCTGACAGGTTCTGGAGAACTAGTAGTGGAAATTTTGAGCAGTTCGGAGAACCAGTAGTGGAAATTTTGAGTAGTTCGGAGAACCGGCAAATACCACCTCTGGCTGGTCCCAGAGTGTGGTGGGAATGGAGATTTTGCAATATCCTTCCCCCAGGAGTGGGGAGGGAATGGAGATTTTGCAGTATCCTTTCCCTGCCATGCACACCTAGCCACGCCCACCAAGCCACGCCCACAAAACCAGTAGTAAAAATATTTGGATTTCACTACTGGAAGCAATGGCAAACCACTTCCGAAAACGTGGCAAGAAAGCTGTAGGAACTGGTACACACAGTTGCAAGGAATCAATATTAACCAAAAGGCGCTCTCTCTCACACACACACACACACACACACACACACACACAAATCCAAGAATCAGAGAAGCCCTCTATGCTATGCTTGTACATATACAGCACGTCTGCTACATAAGAACTAAAGCATAAGAGTTCATCACATTGCAGTGTTTCAAATGAATTTGCTTTCAATGAAACGGTTAAGACTTGTAAGGCTATTTTTTGTGCGTCTGTTTGTGTGTTTATTTCATTGGGATCCCAGTCACTTAGATGAAAATAACTCCATAATTGCTAAGTTATTTTGTTGATTTTTTTTTTTTTTTTTTTTTGGCTTTTGTAGAACTATATTTTGCTCTTGCTTTTCCTCCAAGGAGCATGAATAATTTGTAGATGGTCCTATTTTAAAAGACTTCTTACTAAATAGGTTGGATTGCAGGGGAGTTACTGGCTTCAGGCCACCTAATGACTGAAGTTTAGAACTCAGGTGCTTTTGGCCTAAATTCAACACACCTGCTTCCTGCCTGTATGTTTAAGCTGCCCTTGAATATGTCTGAAAATACAACAATAACAAGTCATCCTTGAACCAGAGAACTTCAGGAGCTGCTTATGATACTGGAAATTCTCTCATCAAGCTGATTTTGATAATGGAAAATACGAAATAGTATATTCGAGGCACTAGTGTTATTAGAAATCTCTTTGGCTTCTAAAAACCCTGTAAAGAATGTATTTTCAGCACATTTTCTAGATTTCTCTTTATCCCTAGTCTCAAGAAGAACACACACAATCCATTACGTAATCGGTTTTCTCCACATGCTTATATGGGACCATTACTGAAAATAGTGGAAATTGCCAAGCGTTACCTCAGAAGCAGAATTTACATTTAAATAAAGTAATGTTGAAAATCTCAGGGTGACTGTGACCAACCCAGACTCAACTTTGACACTAATCAAACATGGCATTTATAATATTACCATTTTAATCTTACATCAGATCTTCCATGTCGGAAAATATGCACTGTATAGTATTTCCCAGAAAACCATGGTAGCCAGAACTATCTTTCCATATCACACGTATTATGTCACTCCAATTGTAACCAAGTAGAAGTAAATAATTTGAATTTGTGAAATGTTTTGTGTGTGGAAATAAAGGCAGCTTCAGATTAGAAATTGGTCTTGGGAGCAGAAAAGAAAGATTTGTCTCATTAGGAAACAAAAGTTGGATTTAGATTTAGTTCTATGTGAAAACATTGGTTCCAATCAGTAAATCATGACTTAGTTTCCTATGCCTTACCCAATTCAGAGATGGCAATATAGACATAGAATATAAACAGATATGAATGCTGTCTCTTTCAACATTCTGGTCAAGATTTTCTACATAGGTTTTTATGTGTATCAGTTTTAATTTTTTACGAGTGCATTTACTAGCTGTTTAAAACTCTGCAGTATACCATGTGGAAAAGTAATAAATGCAAAATATTTGTTTTAATGCCTGAAGTAGAATTCAAATAAAAACCAAAGTATTTCACAGCATACTTGGCGATCAGAAACCTAAATTTCTGAATGTGCCTTTAGCCAAATTCTTGAATGTGAGTATTTCTCCTTCTGCGTGCAGTACTGTAGGGATTTCTGAAAAAGAGGTTCTGCTCAACTCTTCAGGGCAGCCCAAGGTATTTTGCTGCCTAAGATAAAGGACAAAATGGCATCCTCTCCAATGAACTTACTGGCAAACAAGTTGTACTTCAATAACAGCAGCACCAAAGCATTTCTGTGAGATGAGCAAGTTAATCTAGGCGATGCTGAATGAGTGGAACAATGGGACAATAGTTGGAAACTAACCAAGGAGAGAAGCAACCTAGATCTTAGGAGAAATTTCCTAACTCTGAGAGCAATCAACCAATGGAATAGCTCGTCTTCAGAAGTTGTAGGTGATCCATCACTGGAAGCTTTCAAAAACAAATTGGACAATCATTTGTTTGAAATGGTATAGGGCAGAGGTGTCAAACTCAAGGTCCGTGGGCCGGATTAGATATTTTTTTTTAAAAAAAAAAAAGTTTATTGCCATTTTTAAAAACAATGTTTTACATGTATACATACAAAATTATTGCAATATGCGCCTATACCACTAATACAGTCCATTTCATTTCCTTCTCTTTTTTTCCACCCAATTATACCATAAATTCCAACATTCGTAATAATCAGAATCTTTTTGATTCCTAAGTAATTTTGTTAACAGGTCTGCCTCTGCGCATTCTGTAATTTTCCAAATCAATTTATTCTCTGTGGGTAATAGTTTGTTTTTCCATTCTTGCGCGTATAATATCCTAGCTGCAGTAGTGATATGGAGGATCAAGTACCATTTTTCTTTCGTTATTTTGTCTGGTTTCATTCCCAATAAGAAAATCTCTGGTTTCAGCTCTATATTATATCCTGTAATTTCCACTATCCAGTTCCGAACCTTGGACCAATATTTGCCTGCTTTGGGATACGTCCACCATTGGTGGTAGTATGTCCCGCTACCATTCCCACACTTCCAACATGCTGGGGAAGCTCCTGGAAACATTCTTGCAATTCTTGCCGGGGGAATATGCCAACAGTAAACCATTTTATATATATTTTCCTTGTAGGGGGTTGACAAAGTAAGTTTCATATTCCTATTCCATATCGAATCCCATTTATCTAGATTCAGGGAAAATCCAAGATTCCTCCCCCAAACGATCATGGTATCCTTAATCACTTCCTCACCGATCCATCGTGATATCAAAAACTGGTAGCACCTTGAAAGTAATTTTTTTTCAGTTCCCAATAAGATTTTATCTAGCTCCGGTAGTGACCCAGATTAGATCTGTCTCATGGGACCGGCCTGGAAACAGCAAAGGACTGGCCCACGGTGCCTCTGCTATTGAAAATGAGCTCACCCCCCACCCCCGAGTTCCATTTTCAGTAGTAAAGGCACCACCGGCCGGTCCTTTGCTGTTTCCAGGGAAGTCCTGCCTTAGCCTTAACACTTGGCCACCACAGGTGCCCCCAACACGAGTCCCATTTCAAACCCAGCATGGCCATGCCCCACCCCCTCCTGTCCCTCTGAGGTCAAACACAACCCTGATGCAGCCCTTAATGAAATCGAGTTTGACACCCCTGGTTTAGGGTCTCCTGTTCAAGAAGGTGATTGGACTAGAAGACCTCTGAGGTCCCTTCCAGCTCTATTATTCTACATTCTAAGTTCAATCAGTTCTTCTTTTTAACTAATCATGAACACAAGCAAAGTGGAAGTGAAACCAGGTAGAACTTGTGTGCAGAAACAGCTGTGTATCCTTCTGCCCTTTAAGCTCACATATATTTACCCAAGCACATTGGTGGCCATTCTCCAGAAGGTAGGACAGAACCAGGGGTGAAATCCAGCAGGTTCTGATAGGTTCTGGAGAACCGGTAGCGGAAATTTTGAGCAGTTCGGAGAACCAGGAACTACCACCTCTGGCTGGCCCCAGGAGTGGGGAGAGTGGGGATTTTGCAGTATCCTTCCCCTGGAGTGGGGTGGGAATGGAGAATGGAGATCCTTCCCTTGCCATGCCCACCAAGCTATGCCCACCAAGCCACACCACGCCTACCAAGCCACACCAACAGAACCGGTAGTAAAAAAGAATTGGATTTCACCCTGGACAGAACCAATGGTTTCTCATATATTTCTCTGAGTAGAGGAGAATAATCTTGTCTTCATTTATTAAGAAATGATAACTTGGATCAAATCTCTCATCATTACAGTTCTAAATATAATAAAAAGAATCAGAAACATAATTAGCTTCTTCCATGTAGTCAGTTAATATCTGTGCTTATGAAGGGGATGCAGCAGAATCATTTCCAACATGCATGCATTTAATTTACTGTCTATATGGCCAGTGGTGGGATTCAAATCATTTAACAACCGGTTCTCTGCCCTAATGACCAGCTGGGTGGGCGTGGCCAGGGGGTGTGACAGGCAGCACTCGGCTTCCTGCACCCCCCTGGGAGCCAAAATGGGGGAGTGTGGGGACTCCTGGAAGTGGCGGAGAGGGGAGGGGCCAGCCAGCAATTTAATAATCAGTTCAGCTAAACTGGCACGAAACAGCTGAATACCATCACTTTGTGTATAGTGCCTCACATAAAAAGTGATTGTCCTGGAAAGCAAAATTCCTGATTACAGTATATGGAAGAATTCCTGCACACCTAACCATAGAGGCCGTTTCAAGCATTATGAACCTACAGCAGGGGTGGGTTCTACTTACCTTTACTACCGGTTCACAATGGGACCGCGTGCGCATGTGCAGAAGTGTTTTGATGACGTCGGGCTCGGTGGGAGGAGCCTCCCTCTGGTTTTACTACCAGTTCTATAGAACCAGTCCGAACCGGGGGCAACCCACCACTGACCTACAGTACACAATATAAATGTAAAGCATGCTTACTATTATGGCGTCACTCTCCTGATTTTTAAATCCGCCGTATGTAAAAATGAACAACATATATTTCATGGATTTTAAGATTTAGTTCATTTTATGAAGGTCCTGAATGTAATCTTGAGAACAACTTTCCCAACTTTTTACTGTCAAATCTGTATTGGACTATAACTGCCATTATCCCCAGTCTGCTTGGCTGGGATATATTGCGCTCAAGAGCAGCAAAGCAATGAATATGGCAATAACATTAAATGTAAAAGTTTAGTAGGATTTCCATTGTAGCTAGCAACATTGGTGAATCCCTCTTCTTAATTCTCACTGTCCAATTGCAGAATAAATTCCACTCTGGACTTCGTGATTTACATGATGTCTGAATAAATATTTCCACAGCACCAAAAAGCTTCAAGTGTTGCAAATCATACTCAATGCAGGCAACATGTGATCAAAAGAAAGTCAAGACATTTTCTTGTGCTCCAACTATGAAAGGCTAAACCTCAAATTTTTATGTGGACTTCCTGAACCTACCATGGAAAAACAAAGCTCTTATATGGAATTTGGGGCATACGGCAAAAAAAAAAAAAATGTTTCAGTAGAATGCTTTGCTTATTCCAAAGAAGTATATTTCCTTTTTCCTCTAGACTGGAATGTATCGAAAAATATGTGAGGAAAAGCATGTGGAGTTTCCTGTTCTATATGCAGGAATGTATATAGTGGAGCAAACAATATGGCCTGTATTTATCATGGAGGAAAAGAGAATTTAGTATGAAAGAGATAGTAGAATCCCTTTCTTGATCGGGATTCCCTGTGCACAGTCACTCACGCCCTAGTCACCTCTCACCTTGACTACTGTAATGCTCTCTACATGGGGCTCCCCTTGAAGAGCACCCAGATGCTCCAACTGGTCCAGAATGCAGCAGCGCGGGTAGTGACAGGAGCAGCATGGCGCTCCCATGTAACACCGCTCCTGCGCGAGCTGCACTGGCTCTCGGTGGTCTTCCGGGTGCGCTTCAAGGTGTTGGTTATCACCTTTAAAGCTCTCCATGGCATAGGGCCTAGTTATCTTTGAGACCGCCTGCTGCTACCGATGACCTCCCATTGACCCGTGCGCTCCCACAGAGAGGGCCTCCTCAGGGTGCCATCAGCCAAACAATGTAGGCTGGTGACCCCCAGGGGGAAAGCCTTGTGATTTTTAATTTTGGGCGGCCAAATTTATATATATATATTAATTGTTTTTAATATTTGTATTTTATGCTCTTAATTCTGGCTGTGCACCGCCCTGAGTCCTCAGGGAGAAGGGTGGTTATATAAGTTAGAAATTAAATTAAATTAAATTAAATAATGAAATTGGGATCATCAAATGTGAAAGCTGGTCCATGATGTCCATAAGCAAAGAAGATTCTGCTCAACAGTTTGCAGCAGGGGTGGGTTCTACTTACCTTTACTACCAGTTTGCATTGTGCCCGCGCGCACGCTCTTCAGATCACCTTTGATGACATCTGGGTCAGTGGGCAGAGTCTTCCACCGGTTTTACTACCGGTTCTTACTACCGGTCTGAACCGGGGGTAAACCACCACTGGTTTGCAGCCTGGAGAACTCTCAAATTTAGTCTCCTTGGTTCAAAGCTACTCACCAGCTGATGGCCCTTTTTCCCCTCTATTCTTGATTTTTTGTTTCAACAAAGGAAAAATTAGGGACAGGCAGAGAAATTGGAAATAGAAATTCTGTTGAACTGACACAGGAGCAGAAATAATCTTTTCCAGAATACTACAAGAATAGAATAGAATAGAGTAGAGTAGAATAGAATAGAATAGAATAGAATAGAATAGAATAGAATAGAATAGAATAGAATAGAATAGAATAGAATAGAACAGAATAATTTTATTTCTATACCGCCCTTCTCCCGAAGGACTCAGGGCAGTGTACAGCCTATTAAAAGCACAAGACAAACATCAATTAAAATTATTTAAAATTATTAAATAATTCGGCTCAATTTAAAACCCCAGAAATTTAAAACACCCAATTTAAAATTATTATGTTGATAGTCCGGCCTGGCGGAACAACAGGGTCTTGCGTGCACAGCGAAATACCGGGAGGTCGGAGACCTTATGCACTTCCAGGGGCAGTTCATTCTACAGGGCTGGGGCTCCCACAGAGAAGGCCCTCCCTCTAGGTGTCGCCAGCCGACATAACTTGGCTGATGGCACCCTGAGGAGACCCTCTCTGTGGGATCGAACCGGCCGGTGGGAGGCTATTGGTGGCAGAAGTTGGTCTCGAAGGTACCCAGGTCCTATGCCATGGAGCGCTTTAAAGGTGGTGACCAACATCTTGAATCACACCCGGAAGACCACTGGGAGCCAGTGCAGCTCGCGCAGGAGGGGTGTCACATGGGCTCAACGAGTTGCACCCATAACTACCTGCATGGCCGCATTCTGGACCAGTTGGAGCCTCCGAGTGCTCTTCAAGGGGAGCCCCATGTAGAGAGCATTATAATAGTCCAGCCGGGAGGTGACAAGGGTGTGAGTGACCGTGCGCAAGGCATCCCGGTCCAGAAAGGGCTACAAGACCTGAATAACAGTGTGAACCAGAACAATAAGAGTCCAAGTATACTTTGCAGTGGTGGGATTCAAATAATTTAATAACCGGTTCTTTGCCCTAATGACCAGCTGTGTAGACATGGCTTGGTGGTCATGTGACTGTGTGGGCATGGCCAACTCAACGTCACTCACGTCGATGGGCGCTTCGCCTTTAGCTGTTACAATGTAATCAGGGTTAACCAGAGAGGCAGTTTCTGTAAGCAGGGCAATAAAGATTAAGCTAGAAACAACACCAGAATGTTTCCTTCCTGCCTTCCTTACAGGATTAGCCCTGTAAAGTGGAAAAAACAAAATAAGATTTCTTCCAACAACCAGTTCTCTGAACTGCTTAGAAAGTTAACAACTGGTTCTCCCAAATAGATGCAAACTGGCTGAATCCCACCACTGATAACTTTGCATTAAATATATAGCATATCCTCCAATAAATTTTTAAAATAAAAATTAAAGAGGGAAGCAATGTAAATAAAAGTGAAAGACATGAAGCTCAATATTGCCCTTCCCCAAATGCATTATCTTCTGTAAGGCAGTGAAAGTTTTACTAAATTTTATCCCTGTGGATAATTCTACCTTAGAGGAATCAGGCTATGAAGAGAAGCTGAAATGTCCATTTCTCTTGTATTGGCATTAGCATCATCTCAATTATTATCTCCATGTTTTGGGTAAAGGCTGCACAGCTCTATATGAAATAATGTGCAGCTTGAAACTTTAAAGTTCAGAATTCTAGAATCCAGTCTGGAGCAATCACCAGGACCAGAGGTTTAGCCTTCCAAGCTTTCGGACTCGTGCTGGAACCCATCCTCAGGAAACTTCTTTCCAAAGTTGTGTGTTGGGCTAGTCTATGTGTAATATTTATGTGGTATCTGGTTGGGTGTGGCTTCTTATTGGTTGATTGGGTGTTGATGGCTGGCTATTATGTCATTGGCTCTTGTTTCCTTCTGCTGCCGAGTCCTCAGCTCCTAAGTACCTGATAACAGTGGTGAGTTGCTCCCGGTTCAGTCCGGTTCTATAAAAACAGTAGTAAAACCAGTGGGAGGCTCTGCCCACCCACCACAATGTCATCATGGGTGATCTGAGCATGCGCAGAAACGTATACGTGCGCGTTCCCGCTGCGAACCGGTAGTAAAGGTAAGTGGAACCCAACCCTGCCTGATAAGCTGGTGGTAAATCAGCATTCCTGTTGACTGATGAGGCCCCATTTCCCAGGCTTTAATCACTTCCCTGGCTATTTTTGTACCTGCTTGGCCAACAATCTAAGTAGCTGTGAAATTGAATGTATGTCCTTGTTCATTGCAATGGGTGGCTACCAATGAGTTTGGTTCTCCTTGTCTGACCGCTCACTTGTGTTCTTGCAATTTGGTGGTTAGCATCTTCCCCGTCTAGCCTACATAGTCACAGGGCCAATCTGTGCAGGGGATCCAGTAGATTACATTAGAAATACCTTCCACCGCCAAGCAATCTTTGCAATGCTTGATTTGTCCTCGTATGGTAGCCTCTGGGCGATGTGTGATGCCAACTTTCAGATTTTGAATCTCTCCCTTTGGGACTGTATAAAATATTCCAGTATTGTTTCAGTGGCTCTGGAAAGTTCTCTCCTTTTGACATATAGGTTTGAGATAAATTGATATATAGATTTTCAGAGATTGACCTTAAATCCCTTTTTTATCTCTTGCTTATTGTTCATGTCACTCTCCCTACTTTTGCCTGTGTTTTTTGTTGTTGCTGTTGTTCCTTTTTTGGCTATGAACTGTTTTTGACATTTGCCAATAAATAAACACCAAGCTATATTTTTGGCTAGCTGCACTGAGTAGCCTTCATGCCTGTTCTGATCTGGATTGACTGGGAGTGTGCTGGATGGAAATTAAATTGGAAATTACTTTTAGGAATTTTCTCACACTTGCATGTGCCAGCTATGAACACATACACATGCCTTGGTAGTCCCTGGTGAGAGAATATTTATTTATTTATTTATTTATTGGTTCAATTTATATGCCGCCCTTTTCCGAAGAATCAGGGCGGCTTACAATGCGTTAAGCAATAGCCTTCATACTTTTGTATATACCTGTTTAGTAGGGCTTTCGCCCCCCACCCCAAAGCGGTGTTCTTTTTTATACAAACTTATTGCCCCCACAAACCGGGTCCTAATTTTATCTACCTTGAAAGGATGGAAGGCTGAGTCAACCTTGAGCCTGGTGAGATTTGAACTTGCAGTAATTGCAGGCAGCTGGAGTTACTTAACAGTGCTTTAGTCTGCTGCACCACCAAGGATCAATATGTTCATGTAGAAACAGATGTGAGATATTATCAGTGGTGGGATACTGCCGGTTTAACGACCGGTTCGGTGATCGTATGCTTTGCGCTCACGTGTGTCAAATGCGCATTGAGCACACGTGCACAGTTTTACAAATACTAACCTTTTGTGTTACCACTTGGGAGTAACACAGCTGAGGTGTGGCAATCCTCTCTGCCACGCCAATCAGCTGAGAAGATAAAGGTAAGTAAAGTGCAGGGGCGGGGGGTGGGCAGGCCAACCTGATCATCAGAGCAAACCGGTTCGCTCTCAGCTGATTGTTGGAGCTACCGGTTCGCCCGAACTGGTAGAATCCCATCCCTGGATATTATTCAGAAGAAAATACAGTTGCCTCCTATGATGGCAGCTAAAAAGGGGATGGCAGCATTTCCAGAGGCCAAGCTCTACATGTTTCCCTACCTTCTTCTCTTTGCTTATTTTACCCATTGAAGCAAAAGGATGTTTTTGAGACCCTCGTCCTTTCCAACGAGGCCTTGCAAGAAAGTCGATACGTCAACCATCTCACTCCATCATCTAGCAAAGAAAGACTCCTGGCCCATTGTTTTACTAAGAGTATACTTTACTGAAGCCTAAGTGGTTACAGAAAGTAATGAAGCTGGATCTGGCATTTTGCAAGCAAATGATACGATTAATTTTTCCTTTTCCCCAATTATCAGTTAATGTCCCTGTTACCAGTTAATGTCCAATTAGATGTTTGTATATTGTTTGGGTAACGGACCTTCAGTTTGTGGGCTTTCCAGTTTTGCATTCTGATGGTTGACCTTGGGCTGGCTGGTGCTTCTCACACCTTGGGCCAGCACAGCTTGATTTCCATTCCCCCCCACCCACTTCCTCCCTACATTCCAATCCTCTCTTCCCTCCCCCAGTTGCTAATGTCAGGCTTGTGATGCTTGGCTAGCAGAATGGCAGCCATGACAGGATATTTCAATGTCCCCATATTATCAGGCATAATGTATCCTTGCAATATGTATGTTCCTGGTCAGAGTTAAGTCCAGGTTGATCTAGAGCCGAGGTGGTGCAGTGGTTAGAGTGTAGTACTGCAGGCTACTTCATCCGACTGCTAGCTGCAGTTCGGCAGTTCAAATCTCACCAGCTCAAGGTTGACTTAGCCTTCCATCCTTCCGAGGTGGGTAAAATGAGGACCCAGATTGTTGTGGGCAATATGCTGACTCTGTAAACTGATTAGAGAGGGCTGTAAAAGCACTGTGAAGCAGTATATAAGTCTAAGTGCTATTGCTATCTTAATAAATATGGTCTCGTGGCATTGACTCCTCAGGAATGAACAATATGTAGGCTTTAGCCATATTGGACTGTAATATCCATCTGCTAAATTATGATTCAAGGCTTCATCAGTTATGCCTTGGCCTTAGAACTGGATGTTTTGTGTGGGATGATTCCCATATAGAATGGGACCAGACGGACTGCAGTCTAAATAAGGCTCCTTTCCTATTTCATGCCAGAATTCAGAATACCTAATTCCGAGTTCTCCAGTGAACCTGCAGGACTACCTGTGGCTTGCTGTGGGGGGAAATTGTAAGAAAAGGGAGGCATCGGGCTACAGGGATTGGTCTCGGCTAAGCTAGCTTAGTTCCTATCTAGTTCCAGCCAGAGATGCAAAATGGAGGGAAAATACTTCTCGGTGAAGTCAAGGCTTGGAGTGAAGAATGCATTGATGAGAGAATGCAGCACAGTACTCTCCCTCCACCCCTTTCCTCCTCCTCCTTCTTTTCTCCCCAAATGTGAGCTTGTTGCCTATTATCCAACCCTGTTTTGTTAAATTAGAGAACAGAGAGTTTTTTATTCCTTCCCAGAAGTGCCCTTTCAGATTCTGTAACTGCGTATTCTAATCCTCAGGAAGCCAGAGACCAGGATCAGTCACGACTGGACTCCATGGTACTACTCATTCTGAAACTGGATCAGCTCGACCAGGATATTGAAAATGCTCTCAGCGAAAGCTCTTCGCCATCCGGCACATTGACACAACCACAAAAGCCCATCCCTGTAAGTCTGGTTGTTCAACCTTCTTTCTCCCCCCCCTCCCAGTTATTTATATTTACTTGCCACGTTTTTTGCTTGTTGCTTCTTTTACTTTTCTTACCCCTCCCCATCGTCCTTTCAGCTCAAATATCTGCAATTTCCAAAACCTAAACACCAAGATAGATTTCTTTTTCCTTTTCTTAGATCTTGCTCTGTCTTCCAGAGCAGTGGTGGTTTTCAAAATTTTTTACTATGGTTCTGTGGCTGTGGCTTGGTGGGCATGGCATGGCTTGGTGGGCGTGGCTTAGTGGGCGTGGCACGGGAAGAATACTGCAAAATCTCCATTCTGTCCCCACTCCAGGGGAAGGTTACTGCAAAATCCCCATTTCCTCCTGATCAGCTGGGACTTGGAAAGCAGAGAGTAGATGGGGGCAAGCCCAGTCAGAATTTTTACGACCGTTTCTCCGAACTATTCAAAATTTCCAGTACCAGTTCTCCAGAACTGGTCAGAACCTGTTCAAACCCACCTCTGTTCCAGAATTATTGTTCTCATTGTGCCTCCTGGGAGTTCTAGTCTAGAATAGAGGTCTCCAACCTTGGTAACTTTAAGACTTGTGGACTTCAACTTCCAGAATTCCTCAGCCAGCAAAGCAAAGCTGTCTGAGGAATTCTGGAAATTGAAGTCCACAGGTCTTAAAGTTGCCAAGGTTGGAGACCCCTGGTCTCGAATACCTGGAAGCAACAAGGCAGACCTAGCTTCTGTTTCTGCCTTTGGTCTTTCTCCGTGCTTGGGGAATGATAAGACGCTTAGCCCAATTCTGGTCTAAACTTTCCAAACTTGCCAGAGTTTCTCAATTTTTAAAGGTGGAATTAAAGTCAAGCCAATCAGGTGATCTGATATAGTTGGTGCTGAATTGGAAATGCTTTGGAAATATAGATGCAGCTTTCCTCAGTATTATACATTTGAAATAAAGGTTCAGGGACTGCTTTAAAATCCTGCCTTTCTAAGAAAAAAGAATTTCAGGGTCTGGCCCCAAATAAGTCCACCCAGATTTATTGTGCCCAAAGGATTATAGAGAAAGGATAAGTAATTATTTCTCTAATATTCAATAATATTTAGGAATTGGATTGAGTCGGGTGCTATTTAAATTGATTAAATTGAATTTCTTCAGATTGTGGATATTATAGTATTGCAGACATTCTGCTACATACAATAATTGTTTATTGGATCCTTTCAAGCATTTACATGAAATCTTTCAGGATAGAGTTCTTTCTATAGTGATCTTTAGATATAAAGATCTTTCACATATTTCCCAAGAAAGGCTACGAAAACTAACTTTATATATAAAGCAAGATAATTGAATGACATTCAGTTATTGTATGCATATTGCTAAGACTAAGCAGGAAGAAAATAACCTAATCATTTATAAACTTCAAGATGTTGGCATATTTTGAATGATTCCCTATAAAAAAAATTTTCTTACCTCATGCAGCTGGAAACATGCATTTGATTATCATATCTTTTTTTAAAAAAATGCATTGATACCCATAATTTGAAATGGCATATAGCCAAGTATGAGCTTCTGGGGGTTCATGGAGGTTTGGGAGAACCTCCAGCTAACGTGGAGGTAGGGCACGTGCGGAGGCTTGGGGAGGGCAAAAAAATGGCCTACCAGAAGTTTGGGAAGGCTGGAAACAGGCCTCCAGAGGGCCTCTGGAGCCTGGGGAGGCCGTTATCGCCCTCCCGGAGGCTCAAGGAAAGCCTCCAGAGCTCAGGGAGGGCAAAAATACCCCACCCCGCCGTAGTGCAGTAGACCACACCCACTATGGCCACGCCTAACCAGAAACCGGGCAGAGAACCCCTTGCTAAAATTTTTGAGACTCACCCCTACATATAGCCCCTTCTACTTCATAAGCACCCCGTATAAGCCAATATACAGTGTAGTGCGCATGTCCTGCTATATTCAAAGGGACTTCATTGTATGCAGTGACTGTGTGTTGGCTTGTGGTCCTTCCTGTAAACGGTACAGAGGGCTTAAAACCCTGAAAAAAAATGAATGTTATCAGATGTTGGTTCGCATTTTAAGTGGGGAAAAAAAAAAAAGCAACAAGAGATTTCACCTGCACGAGGTTCCATCTGATGATGTCACTCCAAGTGGCTAAAGATTTCCAGATGTTACAAAAGGTTTCAAATGCTGCCAAAGACAAAAGATGAAGATATAACATGATATGCACAGGAATTATCAAGAGAAAACATGCCAGAATTTTGAAACTCCAAACTCCTGAACGAAACTACGTTTATTCTTTTCTTCTTGTAGGACACCAAAGCTTTGATCTTTAAAGTACTTTTCAGTAACAGAACAGCAGAGATAGGCAGCGCTTTTAGGCGGGGGAAAGAAATGAATATCCTTTAAATGTATTCCACAAAGTTAACAGCACAACAGCATAAAGAATTTGACTTCTCTTTTAAAGGATTCAGAATCACTTCCTGGAGGCACAGTCGACATCATTGCTGTAAATAACCAGCAAATGAACATACCATCACCATCACCTCCTCTACCTCCTACTCTCTATGGTGCAGATAAAGTATTTCCTACTCCAATGGCTGGTTCTGGAGCAAAACCAAAGATTGGGGTGAGCTAAAAAAAACCTTTTAATATGTATGTGTGTGCTGGGAAAGGGATCTCAAACCATGGATCCATCCTATAGTTTTTATACATTTATGTATAGTTTATTTTTGAAGAAACTGGGATATTCCATAATGTCAAAATCTGTTGTGCAGCTAAGGTTCTTTTTTTCCCCCTGATTCAGTACCAGAACGAGAGGGAGAAGGAGATTTTTCAAAGTATTTGGAAAGTTGGCAGTCAGTGCACATAGAGTAATGATTATACATATTAGATTTTGGCAGTGGTGAAATTCAATTTTTTTTACTACCAGTTATGTGGGCGTGGCTTGGTGGGTGTGGTGTGGCTTGGTGGGCGTGGCTTGGTGGGCATGGCAGGGGAAGGATACTGCAAAATCCCCATTCCCTCCCCACTCTGGGACCAGCCAGAGGTAGTATTTGCCGGTTCTCCGAACTACTCAAAATTTCCACTTACTGGTTCTCTGGAACTTGTCAGAACCTGCTGGATTTCACCCCTGGATTTTGGTAAATATGAACCACTATCACAGGCATTATGTTCCACACAGCTCTTATTATCTTGAGGATGTAGATTATTTATTAATTATAATAACTAGTAAATCATAATGACTGCAGGCAGTTCCTTATTTTAGCCATATCTTTTCAGAAGACAGTCTGGGTTTTTAACTATAGCACTACCAATAGCACTTAGATTTATATACCTTTACACAGTGCTTTACAGCCCTCTCTAAGCAGTTTATAGAGTCCCCCAACAATCTGGTCCTCACTTTACCGACCTCAGAAGGATGGAAGGCTGAGTCAACCTTGAGCCGATCAGAATCGAACTGGTGGCAGTGAGCTGACAGTAACCTGCAATACTGCATTCTAACTACTGCGCCATCATGGCTCACTGGTTAGAAGACAATAGCTTATCTTCTTCCCTTAACTTGTCTGGTTAGCCACTTATTAATACCTTTGAAATCCTATAAAGTGCTACATTTTAATCTTAACAGGAATTGTGTTATTCTTCAGATGCTTACATATTTGGGTAATGAATTGAAATTTGAACTTATTCTCTTTTTATAGTAACTGTATTAAAAATATAATTACAACAATAAAGAACTGATACAAACTAAAGAAATAAAAGAATAAAAAAATAGAAGGTGCAGAAAAGGAAAAAATAAAAATGAAACAAAAATCAGAGTATAGTAAAAATAAATAAATGTATAAAATGATTTACTCTTCATCATATGTATAAGTAATGTATTATTTTCTTTTATAATACAACAAATCTCTTCTTCCCACGTCCCATCTCTTATCAATAATCAAATCCTTAAAATATTATCATTTCAATCCTGATCAGTAAAAGCCCATTGAGGATTACCAAAAATAACAACATATTTATGTTAACTTTGATCAAATAAACCAACCTTATGTTCCTTCCTTTTACTTTTAGCAATCTTGATTTTAGTCCTATAAAGTAATGTCCTAAAACTTGGTTTCTTTTCATCGTTTAATGTCTCTAAACTTGTATTTTAAATTTTATTTTACTATGGATTGAAAGAAATTAACCCAGTTCTGTAAGGCTTATTGATCCAAAGTTTCCTAATAAATAAAAAGCAGTTAATAAGCAATTTCTGAAAGTTATTAAAAAAGGAACTTTGCACACCTAATGTCCTTTTGAAGGTGTCAATTGTGATTTGAGCAAGATGGTCACTTCCTCAACTCCCAGAACTCTAAACCTGCTGGTAACTGTTCTCTTGTGGTTTCCTCATGAGGAGCAACTCTCTGGAACACAATTCCCAGAGAGAAATCCCACAAAGACCTGGTCTATTTGCCAGCTCTTCATTCCAGTTGTTGGCTCCACTTTTGAGGAACCATCTTCCTTTCACCATTTTTTCCCTAGAAATCTAACTTTGATCTTACTCTCATGAGAAATGATTTGGAATAAACTTCAATTAAAAAAAAAAATAGTGCCCAAACCATTTTTGTATGGGAAGGAGGGAATGTATAGATTGAAAATTGGCTAAGGTAGCCACAATTCATACTATTTCAAAGGCTTTTGAAATATCATAAGAAGAATATAATTTATCAAATTATATTGAATGACAATGTATGTAGCTAGCAGTATCTAATTATGAGAAAAAGAAGAAGATAACTGGTATATGGTTATTTACAAAAAAAACCCTCTCAATCCTTGAACAAATGCAAACCAAATTCTTGAAATTATAGTACATAATCCTTACTCAACTACTGATGCTACCACCAGATTAGAAATAGACTGCATCTCATTTAGATGGCAAGATTATGTCGGTTAAGATTTTACTTGCTTTGGGCGTAAAAAAATCTGTGTAGAAAATAAAGGATTTATACATTTAGGTAGACAAAGCCAAACTTTTCTATCTTCCTTAGAGATCAGTTATTCTTTCCCCTTGGAAACTGTGACGAAATGGGGTTGAGGGGTACCCCGGACCGTGAACCAGCTCATGAGTAAACACACTGAGACTGAAATGATTCTAACAGAGGCGTCTTGTGTAAAAATATAATTTACTTTAAAACATTTAAAAAGCACTATGTCTTTATGAAAACACATTAAAAACAAAGTCTTGTCTGGGTATGTGAGGCAAGGCTATCTCCCTAGATCCCTCTCCACAATACCGAAAACAGTTCACAAAAGAATAAAGCTAGCATGAAGGTAAGCAGCTTCGGCGTCGATACATCATCAAGGCAATCATAACGAGGGCAGCACGAGCCTCACAGCTGAAAGTCACCTGAAGTAAAAACAGTTCAAACAGCAAACATTGTTTGAAGCTTGTGGGAGGAAGAAGGTCCAGCAACAGCAGTCCCGATGATAGCTTGCGTGCTACAAAACAGCAAAAGGCAAGCATCCGTGGGAGTCTCTCTGTAACAACGTCTGGAGTCCTTATCTGCATTCTTCTCCCATCAGCGGCATTGCCCAAGCTTCCTGCAGGAGCTGTGCATTTAGGCCTAGAAGACTAGGCCCGAGTAGCAAGCGAAAGGTCCTTGCTTATGTAAGGAGTCAACCTGCAATTATCCAGGGCGGGGAAGGCTTGCAGGTAATTGGCAACAGTAGATGGCTTGATTAAAACCATACTGTTTGTGAGTAGGCAGATAGCCACAGCAATCCTGGAAACACTCGTGACAATCCCCTTCTCTGCGGCTATTTGACTCGTTAACAAACATACATTCTACATTGGGTACATATATACATCAATGGGAAGTACATTCACATAGCCATTGACATTTTACCCAGGAGATAGAGGTGTTGGTCACGGGGCAGCGGTTTGGTAAACACGTCCGCTACCTGTTCCTTGGTTTCACAATACACAGTCTTAATGAAACCTGTTTTCACCAATTGCCTCACATGTTTGTTTTGTATATCAATATGGCGTGATCTCTGGCCTACAGCATCGGCTTCCGATATGTTAATGGCAGCCATGTTATCCTCATAGACTTTTATAGGTTGCATGGGCTGCCTCCATAAGCTTACCAGAAGATCGTCAAACCAAACTAGGTTATTGGAAGCTTTGGACAAACTCACATACTCAGCTTCCGCTGTGGAGGTTGCAATTAACTTCTGCTTCCCAGAGTACCAATACACGGGGCTACTATTTAGGTATACAATGTACCCCGAGGTACTTTTTCTAGATCTAACATCCCCTGCCCAATCGGCATCCGAAAAACAACTCAATCTTAATTCTCTAGTTGCTTCTGGTTCCAATAACAATGAATAGTTCACAGTACCTTTTAAATATCTCAGGAGTCGTTTGATTCCGCTCCAATGGTACTGTGTAGGATGTTCAGAATGTCTAGATAACACATTTACACTTAGACTGATGTCCGGTCTAGTCCAATTTGCAATGTACAACAACGACCCAATCACGGACTTGTAAAGGGTCTTATCCTCAAACTCCGTGCTCTCAGTGTACATATTCTTAAGGAAATCTGTTGCCATAGGGGTATCACATGGCTTCGCCTCTACCATGCTACACTTTTTAAGCAATTCCTGAATCTTATCTTCCTGAGAAAGGCGAAACCCCTTCTCGGTTTTTACGAATTGCACCCCTAAAAATTTGCTAATGTGACCTAGTGGTTTTAGAGCGAAACTCTTACTTAGGTCCTCAGAGAACTTCTTATGCCTGTTCTCTGATCTGCAAATATATAGTATGTCATCAACGTACAACAGTACTGTTTCCCTAATGTCCTGATCTTCCTTGACAAAAACACACTCGTCAGCTGACGATGGTAAAAAGCCCATTTCTCTCAGGCTTTTTGTGAGACACTCGTACCATCGTTTACCAGATTGTTTTAAGCCGTATAGGCTCTTATTCAACAACCACACATCATCTTCCCGATGGCTTACTCCCTGAGGAATCCTCACGTACAGCTCTTTGTCTAACTGGGCGTGCAGGTACGCGGTCTGAATATCGAACTGATACACATGTTCGCCTCGCATGGTAGCGATGGTGAGAGCTGTTCTCACGCTCTCAGGGCGCACCGTGGGCGAGAAGGTGTCCTCATAATCGTCAGGGAATCTCTGCGAGAATCCCTGCGCTACTAGTCTCGCTTTATAGACAAAACCCCCACCTTCAATGGGCTTTTGTTTGAAAAGCCACCTGGTGCCGATCACCCTCTTGTCCTTGGGCAATCTTGTTGGCGTGAATACGTCCAGCCTTCTCAGGCTGTCTAATTCCGTATCCATGGCAGCCAGCCATTTCTGTCGTTCATGGTCAGGTAAGGCCAACACATCCTCATATCTCTGAGGGGTGGCCAAAACCTGGTTGACTGAGGTAACAAAGTCGTTGTACCTCTTAGGCTTATTGCCCCTGGTAACCCTAACTGGTCTGCCTTTAGGAGAGTCACTGACATCAGAGTTGTCCGATGAGTCATCTACCTCGTGACTATCACTATGCGTCTCAGAAGCTGGGTGCCTACCCTTCCTGGCTACCCCCATCTTACGCTTCAATACCCCTTTCAAGGGTGCCTGGGATGCATGCTTCCCAGAACCAGATGTATCCCTATCCTCGGGTAGGTTCTCCGATACATCCTCCGCTCGCCTATGACAACTACGGGAAGGGTTCTGAGTAAGAATCTCATTGGCATGGATCTTACTCCAATTGGCCCCTTCGTGAAAGGTGGCAGACCTCGATATCATTAATTTCCCGTTAGGGTAGGCAAACCTAAATGCCTTGGAGCCCTGCTCATAACCAACAAATCTCAGTTTAACAGAGATTGGGTCTCCCTTTCTCCTGAGCTCCTTCGGGACATGAACATCGGCCATCGCTCCGAAAACGTGGAGGTGTGCCAAGCTAGGCTTATGGCCGTATAGCACCTCGTATGGGGTCTTCTGCACTACGCTAGACCATACTCGGTTCAAGGTGTAATTCGCGTATCTAACTGCTTCTACCCAATACGCGAAGTTTAATCTGGAATCCTCTAGGGCGCACCGCATCATAGTTTGTAACACGCCATTGCGTCGTTCTGCGACGCCATTTTGAAATGCAGAGTAAGGCGCGGTGCGTAAGTGGACTATGCCCTTACTCCTCAACCAGCTGGAGAACTGCCTGGAATTAAATTCAGTACCCCTGTCAGTTAAGATTTTCTTAACTCTGACCTTATGCTGGTTCTGGACTAAGTTACAAAATTCCTTAAACTTAGTCAACGTTTCACTCTTGGACATTAGGGGAAAAACAAATCCAAATCTGCTATGGTCGTCTACTATGGTAAGAAAGTACCGTCTCTTACCCACGGAAGGTGCGAATGGACCCACCAAATCCATGTGGACGAGCTGAAACGGGTGTTCAGAGTACCTCTGAGACTTCTTGGGCGCAGATTTTACCTTCAACTTTGCACTCCTACAAATTGAACAGTCTAGGAATGTGTTACAGTCATTGATCTTGGTTCCCCTTGAGTGTTCGGTTACCTTTTTCACTATAGGAAAACTCACATGACCTAGCCTGCGATGCATCAAGTGAGCACATTCATTGTGCAATGGCTCTCCTATAGAAATTGCATTAGCATTTTCAGGTTTCCTATTATCTGACTCTAAGTTAAAATTTAAAAACTTTTTATTAACTTTACATTTGTCTTTACAAGGCTTCCTCTGGTGAAAGTCTTGATCCTCATCACCTAGTTCTAACTGTGATTCATTGTTACTACCAATTGAGATAGTATAATTGCTATCACTGCAGGTCTCAGCATTCGTATTGGGGGAATAATAAGGCAAGCCACCTATCTTCAAAACCTCCCCAATCACACATTTGTTGTTTTTGATCACAGCTGTTCCTCCTGAGAACAGAATCTCCATTCTGGGGTTCTCACATATCCTCATTAGGCTTAGCAAATTATGATCTATCTCTGGTACATACAATGCTCCATGAATCTTTCCTATCCCAGGAATATAAACATCTCCAATGCCAACAACATTGACCTTTTTACCGTTTGCAACTTTGACCATGGATTGATGCCTTCTCATATTAACAAACAACCTTCGGTCACTGACAACATGGTTACTGGCTCCACTGTCCATTAACCATAGTTGCTCTCGCTGTTCCCTTGTAAGCTCTGACTCAGTAGTTTCCACTATACCTACAGAGCCATCATTAAACCTGGGTTTGTTCCCTTTGTTGCCTTCATTCGGCTTTTTACCCCTTCTGTGGTTAGGAACGTCTCCACTTGGCTTTCTGCCTGGAGGAAGTGACCTCCTTTTACATTTATTATCAGAAGGTGTCTTTACACTTGCCCTAGCATTTACATTTTGTGGGCAATCCCTTCTATAATGTTCTGTTGAACCACAATTGAAGCATTCCCCAATAGCATATGCTCTATCTGAACTATCGGGCCTTCTTAAAGGTTTTTCCTTTTTGTGAAAAGCCACCCTGCATTTTCGCAAGTTATCTTCTGCAATCAATCTACCAGATAACACTTCTAAAGATAAGTTATTACAACTAACATTATCCAATTGCGATATAAAATTATCCCAGCTAGGGTCAAGGGAATTGAGTATAACAGTAATGAGGGTTTGTTCAGACACTGTTTCCCCCATCAACATCAATTCCTGCCTTAACCTGTTTAACTCACATAAGTGTTCATTAATATCTACTCCCGCCTTCAACCTTGCGGAATAGAACTCCCTATAAACTCTGTTTGTAACATGGGAGCTTTTTGAACAAAATAGCTTATGCAGTTTCACCCAAACTTCTGTTACGGTCAGGTTACTAGGTATACTGGGATATAGTGCAGGGTCAATGGACATCAATAAAATACAAAAGGCCTTACGATGTAAAAGATCAACTTCTAAGGACCATGGTCTAGGTGGGGGTTTTAACAACAACGATAAAACATTTTCTCTCATTAAAATTACTTGAATACTCTTAACCCATTCCTTAAAATTTCCTCCACCCACACTTAAACTTTTAAAATTAGGAGGAAGGACCTGTACATTATTAAACATGGAAACAGACATTAATTGGTGTTCAAAATGTGGTCCATCCTGGAACGGGCAATAAGGCATTGGAATAGAAGCACACAGCACAGTGTCTTCTATCTGGCATTCTGACAATCGTTCCTCCCCAATGGGAGGGATTAAAACTTCAGGTTGTGCGGATGCAAAGCTCATCCTGGTTTGATCACAAAAACTTGAGGGTCCTCTCTGGTGCACATCTCTAGGAATTTTTGGACGCGCTCCCAAATTCCTATCTTCAGTTGAGGCAGCCTCCGGAACCGTCCTGGATGTCGATGTCATCACGGATGGATATGTCCCACTCGTGGTGTGCGCTGAATTAGTTGCAGACATCAGGGGTGCTTTGGTATGTGCAGCTACTATTTGTTGAGCCGATGGTACCTGCAAACCATCGCCTAAAATGGTTGCCAAAGTTTCTATCACACTTGCAACCTTACGCTCAACATGAGAGTCTCTTAAATTTTTAGCAGAAGTCACTGATGTCATCAAGGGAGCTAAAGTCTTTATGGCCTGATCTATGATGGCTTCAACAGCAGGTGGCGCAATATCAACTTGGCCATGCTGGTTTAACAAAGAAGCAGGAACATTCGGATCAGGCAGTCTGTTATCCCCCATTTTCCACTTATGGTCTGAGGTGGGGGTTTTAGGAAAAGATTGAAAGTTTCTTACCAATCCGGTGTTTTCTAGGACTTCGATCTTCTTTCCTTTCATGGCTGGATTCTTTAATAATCCGCTAGAATCAGCAGTCGGGTTCTGACTTACTGTGGGCAAACCTAAAAACTGAAGGATTGCCTTCCTAAACTCATCATCCACCTCTGTATTTGTTTTCAAGACCTGAAGTGGCGTTCTTCCAGTCTCTACTTCTTTAGGTGATGATGGCTTATTCACTATCTTAGGCCCTTCAGAAGTTGAGGCCTCTGCTCCAAAACTTACAGCTCCACTATTCTCTAAATCAATTAGAGTTTGGGGTTTTTCAGCCAAAACATTTTTGGCCTGAGCCCCAGACAGTCCAGTTTGTGACTTCATACTTTTTACTGCTGCTGCTGCCCTAGTCAACATCTATTCAACTGCAGACATTCCAGTCTAGCGCGTTACCACATGAGCGTAGGTTCGTTAAACCATCCTCTGCTACCAACTGTGACGAAATGGGGTTGAGGGGTACCCCGGACCGTGAACCAGCTCATGAGTAAACACACTGAGACTGAAATGATTCTAACAGAGGCGTCTTGTGTAAAAATATAATTTACTTTAAAACATTTAAAAAGCACTATGTCTTTATGAAAACACATTAAAAACAAAGTCTTGTCTGGGTATGTGAGGCAAGGCTATCTCCCTAGATCCCTCTCCACAATACCGAAAACAGTTCACAAAAGAATAAAGCTAGCATGAAGGTAAGCAGCTTCGGCGTCGATACATCATCAAGGCAATCATAACGAGGGCAGCACGAGCCTCACAGCTGAAAGTCACCTGAAGTAAAAACAGTTCAAACAGCAAACATTGTTTGAAGCTTGTGGGAGGAAGAAGGTCCAGCAACAGCAGTCCCGATGATAGCTTGCGTGCTACAAAACAGCAAAAGGCAAGCATCCGTGGGAGTCTCTCTGTAACAACGTCTGGAGTCCTTATCTGCATTCTTCTCCCATCAGCGGCATTGCCCAAGCTTCCTGCAGGAGCTGTGCATTTAGGCCTAGAAGACTAGGCCCGAGTAGCAAGCGAAAGGTCCTTGCTTATGTAAGGAGTCAACCTGCAATTATCCAGGGCGGGGAAGGCTTGCAGGTAATTGGCAACAGTAGATGGCTTGATTAAAACCATACTGTTTGTGAGTAGGCAGATAGCCACAGCAATCCTGGAAACACTCGTGACAGAAACCCTCTAATGAAGTTATGTAGATCTAGTGCTGCTGATTATGCTTCTTTTCTTGACAACCTCACAAGGCTGATAATTATATAAATGAACATAATAATCAGACTTACTGCCATGATACTGGAATAAATTACTTTTTTGATTAATCAGGCTATTTGCATAAAGAAACATAACTGTATCATAGGCTCTTCTCAATTTCTATCTTAACCTGAAATTAAAAGGGCTTCTAATATGTATGGTTCTCTACCCTTGTAACAGGATACTATTCTTATATTCCTCCAAAACAATTTCTCTTTGTATTTGATTGCAGTAATGTGGAATAATGTATTCATTATCTATTAAATTACCCATTGTACTTGGGCTTTAGAAAGAGGGCCTGTCTGTTATTTTAAAGCAGCATTGTGATAAATCTTCCATTGTAATCAGTGGAGAATGCTTAAGAGAGATGTTCCCGCTTTTTTTGTACTGGATACCCCAACCAAGAAAAAATTAATCATTTCTTATTTGAACATTTTAGTTGTTAAATCTTGAATTATTATATATTTCATATATGTTTGTTGCAGCGATTTCTTCTTCAAACATAATTCAAGTACAATTGACTAATAGATTGACTAAATACAATTGCCCACACAATAGGGTGTGTGGGTGGCGATCATTATCTTTCAATACAGGTAGTCCTCGACTTACAATGGTAATTGACCCTGGCATTTATGATAGTCATGACAGTTGTAAAGTGGGTCACTACCAGTAGTGAAATTCAAAAATTTTCCCTACTGGTTCTATGGGTGTGGCTTGTTGGGGGTGTGACTGGGTGGGCGTGACTTGTTGGTCATGTGACTGGGAAAACCAACTATCACACTTTGCACAAAAATAATACAAAAGCTACACAACTGACTCACACAGACAATGCAAAAGCAGCTGTCAGCATTCCAGAAAAACCCCAATCTCAAGTAAAAACTTTTGAAACAAGCATTTTTCAAAGTTCTATTTACTAGAATAGGTAAACTGGCACATCTGGGAAAACCTGAATCTGAGAGGTCCGGGTTTTCCCTCAGTAAATCAAAACCCCCAAAACCATCCCCTCACTCCTCAGTCGATCACATGCTCCAATCAACCGCCGTCCCACCTCGAGACATCACTCTGACCACTCCTTCTCCAGATGCAGGATCAGCCTGACCTTGACCGAGAGGAAGAATGCTATTATGTCTACAGACAACCCCTCTACTAAATCCCCCCTCCTACTTTCCCACACATGAGAAGGTGGCAGCATGGAAGCTTCCGGCCTAATATGGCTTCCAAAGCTGACAGCAGCTGGACTTCACACAAAATGGCCCCTGCAACAAGCAGGAACCTCACAGACTCACAGAGGGCACAAAAACAAACCATCACACTTTACACAAAAATACCAGTTCAGGCAATAGGTAGTAAAAAAATGCTTTAAAAAGTAAAAAAAAAAAAAAAAAGTTCCTAGGGATCGTGCGGCACAGCTGATTGTCACAGCTGATTGTCTAAACCATTTTTTTTACTTTTTAAAGCATTTTTTTACTACCAATTTGGGCAAACCAGTAGCATTTTCACTACCGGTTCGGGCATATCACCCCGAATCAGTAGCATTTCACCCCTGGTCACTACATGCTTGAACCTGTTTTTATTACTTCTTTTGTGATGGTAGTTAAGCAAACGTAGCAATCATAAAGCAAATGTTGCAGTTATTACGTCAAGGACTACCTATAGTATATGTTCAATCCATTGTTTGGGGAAATATTCCTCCAGAAAGCTAATGCTGGAAATTATAGGTATAGGAAAGTAAGTCTGATTTAGTTTCATCAGATGTTCTATGAACCGTTTGAACATGCCTATTTAGAAATTTTGTGGGATGGGCGGGTGTAGGACAATTTGCCATGGCCAACTTGTTGTGACCACCTCACCACCGCCCCAGCCAACTCGCCGCAGTCATCTCACTACAACACCCCACAGGACAACTCACTGTGGCCAACTTGTCATGGAACAACTCACCACAGAAAATTCCACACAGGATAAATGTTATCTGTCACTGTTCCTTTGACATTATTTTTATTGACAAAAATAGAAATTGTGTCAAAGAAACAGTGGCAGGTAACATTTTCTGTGTTGAGTTATTCCATATGGAATTTTCCGTGACACATTGTCCTGTAGCAAGTTGGCCCCGGCGGCTGTATCGCAGCGAGTCAGCTGGGTCAAGAGAGTTGTGTCGAGTTGGCCGTGGTGAAATGGCTGTGGCAAATTGGCCGCAGCAAATTGTCCCAGTTTGGGGGCAAGTATTGCCCCAAAGTCATCTCTGATCTAGCTATCTTTCTTATATTGAGTAGTCACTGACTGTAACAGACAATCCCTGTCTCTCCATCTATTCAGGAGTAAAATTCAGGATTTACCATTTGCGTGGCAAACTAAACCCTATCTGACTTAAAAAGTGAGAAACTTCTTTTTATATCTTTATGTTCTTCTTCCATAACTAGGATGGTAGTGATAAAGCAGTGGAATTTCTTTCATCCCTTCTACCACAATCCAATTTGAATTTCCAACCTATCAAGGTCCGTGTAGCTGGCAAATCAAAGTAGCAATAAGTCATGCAGAGTTCAGAAAGGCCTCATTAATCCTAGCCTGGGATAAAATTATTGCAATTACTGCAAGTTCAAATCTCACCAAGCTCAATGGTGACTCAGCCTTCCATCCTTTCTAAGGTAGGTAAAATGAGGACCCAGATTGTGGGGGCAATAAGCTGACTTTGTATAAAAAATATACAAAAGTATGAAGGCTATTGCTTAACGCACCGTAAGCCTCCCTGAGTCTCCGGAGAAGGGCGGCATATATATATATATATATATATATATATATATATATATATATATATATATATATATATATTCATTCATTCATTCTTAGGAACTCTTTTTATATTTGGTTTATCATGAACAAAGATCAACCCAAAATAGTACCATTTCGTACAATATATAAATTGAAACATAAATAAACACCATTAATACAAACTATATTTATTTATTTTGTTCATTTGTTTGTTTTTTTAGTGTTGCTGCCTGATACAAACCATAGATCAAGATAGAAAAATACTATAAAGAGTTATTTCATGGTTTGTATCAGGGAACAACACAAAATGAATGAAGGAAGGAAGGAAGGAAGGAAGGAAAGAAGGAAGGAAAGAAAGAAAAAGAAAGAGAGAGAGAGAGAGAGAAAGAAAGAAAGAAAGAAAGAAAGAAAGAAAGAAAGAAAGAAAGAAAGAAAGAAAGAAAGAAAGAAATCAGATCTGCCAGGATGACATACAAGAATTGAGATATCAAGTGATAAGCATGTGTCTATATACTATTGCCAGGAAATTAGGACAATTTCAATTAGTTCCACCTCTCCAGAGCCACATGGATAAAGCCATTCAGAGAATGAAATGCCCACATAGGTTCAATAAAAGTGCCATCCTCGATTTTATGCCAAAGTCCACATTAATAGTTTTCCAATTTACAAGAATTCTGCCAATGGGTCATGGCCTTTTCATAAGTCCTCTATCAGTCTGGACAGCAATGTCTCACAGAGACTATTTAACCATTTATGTTGCCTCAGAAGAAGCTTCTTTGATAGTAGGTAAGGTTGATGACTGTAGAACTTCATTAGCTATTTTCACTGCGTATATTCAGCTTGACAGGTAGACTATGGTATCATGGAGTTTCAGAAAGATAAAGCCAAGTACTTTGATATTGCAATCTGAGGTAGTATGCAATATTTACTAACAAGTTTGCTCTGCTCAATTCATTGTCCAATAATTCACAAATTACTGTATATTCCTTATAATGGCTTTGGAAGATGAGAAATTTGGCCTTTTTACTAAGAGAAAAATTCAAACCTCTATGGAAGCCATTTTCAGTCAAAGAAAGAATCATTGTATTATCCAGTAGAGTCTGGATGTGTGGGGGGAAATTACTCAGCTATCTTTGGGGAATGGAAGTTAGCTTCATTTCAAATTAGACAATCAACATTAAAAACTGAACAAAACTGAAGCCAGAATTGCAATTCTGTTTGGATATTGAATGAGTATCATTTTAATCAAATATCTCTGGGAAAAAAAATACCTCACATTGAGTTCCTTTCCTATAAAGGCTTCTGAGAAGAATAAAAACACAACAATCCATGGAACTAGTCCCAAGGTTTTGCCAAAGTCTATTTCTATTTATAGCATCAAAAGCCAACATAGAATCCTCAAAAGCAATAGAAAAGGCTTTAAAATGGAAAATTCCAGCCAGGCTTATAATGAGTTAATTAAGGCAGAGTCTCTTTGAAAAGCTTCCTTCCCACAGATGTCACATCTGGACTGTGTTGCATCTCCTCAGACCAGCTGAACATCCCTGTCTGCCTTTCAGTCTCGCAAACAATCGCTCACCCCACATTACCCCCTTTAACATACACAGACATGTCTACTTTTAGGTAACAAAACACATCTTGGAAGGTTTCCAGATACCGTGTTGTCATCCTTCAGCTAAAAGCCTGACAGTTAGTTAGGTATTCTGCTGTGCTGTGAAACCCGGTACAAGAATCACTGCATCTCATTCTCCTCCTGGAAAAATATCTGAGTGTACCAGATGAATAGAATAATTATTCAGAATTACAGGGTGATGGTTCATGTGACCAAAACTGTCTGCGTCCCACATACTTTAGCTGCCACTGCCCCCATCCCACACCCCCACAAAAAATAGTGGTTACAGATGATCTGGTTCTTGCTTCAGACCAATGGAAGCACATTCCCCACATAGTCAAAACTGCACATCCCAATTGTTTTCAGGCACCATATAAACTGCAGATTGGGCTAATTTGGGAATTAATAGCGAGGAAGCAAAGACTAATGTTTCTTTGTTTTACGGAGTGGCTGTCTGTCCAAATGCCCAAATCATAATCCAATGTGAGATACAGATAGACCTCAATTTACGACCACAATTGAGCCAAAAATTTATGTTGCTGAATGAGAAATTTGTTAAGTGGGTTTTGCCCCATTTTACAACTTTTCTTGCCACATTTGTTAAGTGAACCACTGCAGTTGTTCAGTTAGTAACACAATGGTTAGGGGAACCTGGTTTCCCCACTGACTTTGCTTGTCAGAAACAGTGGTGTGGGTTGCTCCTGGTTCTGTCCGGTTCTTCCAAACCGGTAGTAAAAGTGGCAGGAAGTTCCGCCCACCTGCCCAGAGGTCATAAGCAGGGGTGGGTTCTAAAATTTTTTACTACCGGTTCTGTGGGCGTGGCTTATTTTGTGGGTGTGGCTTTATGAACATGTGACAATTATTTAAGATTTAGCAGAGGTACTGGTCTACCAGGCTTTTAACTGCTTGCAGAGCTGTACTGGTCTACCCATTTGTTTTTGGAGGCACCGGTCTACCCATTTATTTTTGCAGGCACTGGTCTACTCATTTGTTTTTGGAGGTACCGGTCTACCACCACACTGCCTTTTAACACTGATCAGCTGTAGGGCGGCCCTTTGAAGCCCCGCAGCAAGAGTTTAAACAGTTTTTTTCCTTCTAGCCGATCAGCTGGGACTCAGGAGGCAGCAATAGATTGGGGGTGGGGCCAAATAAAAGGTAAGAATAATGCGGGGGAGGGGCGGGGGGGCGGAGGGCAGAACCGGTGCGGTGACATCATATCATCACCGCTACCGGCTCGGCAGAACCAGGCCGAACCGGAAGGAACCCACCACTGGTCATAAGGTATGATCTGCGTATGCGCAGAAGCTTCTGCACATGCTCAGAAGCGTGCGTGTGTGAGCAAAGCAAGCATGCACCCGCACTCCCATTGCAAACTGGTAGTAAAGTTAAGTAGAACCCACCCCTGGTCAGAAGGTCACAAAAGGGGATGTCATGACCCCAACAACCATCAAAAATATGAACCAGTTGTCAAGCGTCTGAATGTAAATCACATGGCCACGGGGATGCTGTAACAGTCATAAGTGTGAGAAATGGTCATAAGTCACTTTTTTCAGTGCCATTGTAACTTTGAACGGTCCCTAAATGAACTGTTGTAAATCGAGGACTACCTGTACAGACTATCGGCTGGTCTGAATTGCAGTATGTTGGCTCAAGACACCCATGGTAGTGCTTATTCTGGATTAAGGTTTTTAAGATGAGACTGGACAGCCACGTGTCTGAAATGGTATAGGGCAGGGATGGCTAACCTTTTTGCCGTTGTGTGCCAAAAGTGGGGGGGAGCACAGTAGGGTTGCGCGTGCGTGTGCCCACACTCATAATTCAATGCACCCCACTCCCCCTCCTTTTGGAACGCGATGGCCCGGTGGGGCCAGTAGGCCTGTTTTTCACCCTCGCGAGGCTCCAGAGGCTTTCTTGGAGCCTGGGGAGGGCAAAAACAGTCTTCCCCACACCCTCGGAGGCCCTTCGGAGGCCGGAAACAGCCCGTTTCCCGACTTCCGGTGGGATCGGAAGGCCCGAAAATCAGCTGGCTGGCACGCACATGTGCGTTGGAGCTGAGCTAGGGCAATGCTCGCGTGCCTACAGATATGGCTCCACGTGCCACCTGTGGCACCCGTACCATAGGTTCGCCATCACGGGTATAGGATCTCCTGCTTGAACAGGGGGTTGGACCAGTGGTGGGATTCAAGTAATTTAACAGCCGGTTCTCTGCCCTAATGATTTCTTCCAACAACCAGTTTGCCAAACTGCTCAGAAAGTTAACAACCGATTCTCCCGAAGTGGTGCAAACCGGCTGAATCCCACCACTGGGTTGGACTTGATAACCTCCGGGGTCCCTTCCAGCTCTATTCTGATTTTGAATTTGAATGTATCACTAGTGCAGGTTCTGACGGGCTCTTTCCTGCTTCTTGTCCTTCTCATATATACCTCCGTGTATTTCGTTGTGCCCTCAAAACCTTGTTGTTCTGCCAGGCCGGGCTATCAAATGTAAAGATTTTAATTGGTTTTAAATGTGGGATTTTAAATTTGGGGGTTTTATAATTGAGCCAATTATTTAATAATTTTAATTATTTTTAAATTTTGTCTGTCTTTGTCCTTTTAAGCAGGCTGTACACCACCCTGAGTCCTTCGGGAGAAGGGCGGTATAGAAATAAAATTATTATTATTATTATTATTATTATTATTATTATTATTATTATTATTATTATTATTATTATTATTATTATTATTATTATATGCGGAGAAGGGAAACTTTGCTGGCTGTGTGGCCCCAGTTTGGATGAGTCTGCCTGTAGTTGTCTTTTACGCATTGTTGCCTTCTTCCTTTCATACCCATTCCCTTTTTCTTACACAGAATACTTACACAGACTCTTTCTCCCTCCCCCGCACTGTATTGTACTATTGTTGCTCTGATGCTACAGCAATTAAAACAAAGGGAACAAAGGGAACAAAGGGAATGTTCCTTCATTCCTATGTTTCATGTACTTCCATAGAAACTTTCTTGCAAGTTTAGTTTAGTTTAGTTTATTTGATTTGTATACCGCCCTACTCCCGAAGGACTCAGGGCGGTGAACAGCCAAACAATAAAATACATAGATACACAAAATTTAAAAAACCAGTTAAAATTGAATTAAACCATTTTGGCCCAGACAAATTAAAACACCCCAATAATTTAGAACAGATTAAAATTTACATATTAAAAAGAGGGAAAAGATTAGGCCAAGCCCGCCTGGTGGAATAAAAAGGTCTTCACAGCGCGGCGGAAGGTGCCCAGATCCGGGACCTCCGTATCTCCGTGGGGAGCTCATTCCAGACAGTGCAGGGAAGGGAAATTGTCCAAAGTCACTTGTTCTGAGATGGATGACTACATAAATAGAATGAATGGGTGAATAAATAACCTGTAGTTCAGTGATATGGAAGCGAAGAACTAGTCAGTGAAACTTGTACTTCCATTTCAACCAGTGGTGGGTTGCCCCCGGTTCAGACCGGTTTGCAAGAACCAGTAGTAAAACCAGTGGGAGGCCCCACCCTCCACCTCGGATGTCATCGTCGGTGATCTGTGCATGCGCAGAAGCTTCTGCGTATCAGCACATCTGCAGCGAACCAGTAGTAAAGGTAAGTAGAACCCACCCCTGATTTCAACATGACTAGATTGCAAAGATTTGAACAGAGGAGGGGACAAAATGGAAGGGATGCTTTGCAATACTGTGGGGACAGGTGAGGAAAGCAAAGGAAACTGTCATGACCCCATCGTAGCCTGAGTCTGCAGAGGAGGACAAGCAAGAAGTCAAGGGGGCAACCTCTTTGGCTCCAGAGGAAAGTGGGGAGGAACAGAATGAGGTATCTCTGGGTCCCTCAGGCCTGGGACGACTTGCCAGCAGGGAAGAATGGGGGCAGTATGACCAAGAGCGTGGGGAAGAGAGAGCAGGCAGTGGAGATGAGGAATGACAGACCTCAAGTGACAAACAAGGACCTCCCCTCCTGATCCTTGAGCATGGAGAGTGGAGAGGAAACGGGAGTAGCATAGGCCAGCCTGACGACTTGGGAGGAGAGCACCCCGCCCTCCTTCACAAGGCACACCTGGGGACTGAAACTTAAGGAGATGCTGTGGGGAGGGGCGTCCATTAGGAACACGCACTGAATTCATGGAGTTTTGTGTGCTGTTGCCGACGTCTGGAGTTTGCTGGACTTCTTGCCTTATTGCTGCCTCATTCCTTTGCCTCATTGGACTCATTGTCTTATTGCTGCCTTGATCCTTTGCCTCTCTGGATTTCTTGCCTTGAAGCCATCGTGCTAATTTTTTTTTGCTGGATTACTCGTAGCCAGAGGCTGCTGGAGGTGTGTGTGAGCACTTTGCTCTGGGACTTGCCATAAATGTGGGAGTGTTTGGGGGAAAGTTTGAGCAATAAAGGGCAGTTTGAACTATCAGCTGGCTCTGTTGCCTCCGTGCCTTGCCCTAGGTCATCACAGAAGCATTCAGAATAAGAGAATAACAGAATTGGAAGACTTCTAGTGCAGGGGTCACCAAACTTTCGGACCTCAGGGACCACTAACTTCATAATTTTAAATCCCACTGACTAATATGATCTGGTGAATGACCGGCTGGGTGGGGGTGGCTAGGTGGTCATGTGACTGGGTGGGTGTGGCCAACTTTATGTCACTCACATTGAGGGGCATCTTGCTGGCCTCTACTCACCCCTCCCCTCCCTGCCACTTCTCACCTGCCAGACCGGACTCCTTAGGGCCCCAACAGGAAGCAGTTGTTGTAGCTAAGCAGCCACCACGAGAAAGAGTTGGCAAAACAGTTCAGTTCAAATTGGATCTGGCCAAGAAGGGGCCTCAGCAGAAGCACCTCACTGAGGACTATGAACATAGGCTTTCCAAAGAGTGCAAGGGCAGGTACTGGCATCTGGAAGTTCAGCAGGCCGAGATGGTCAGACAGTTCCAGGACATGATGCAGTGGAACAAGGCCCTCCAGCTCTTTGCCACCAGTGCTTCCCTCCAGCCTTCACCCAAAGCCCCGCACCAGGAGGCTGAAGCAGACCCCAAGTTGGAATTTCTGCCCCCCTCCGACCCACACAAAAAGACCCCGAAGGGGGAGACTCTGCAGCAACACAAACGTTCATTGCATGTATCTGGCCCAGGGGCCGTAGTTTGAGGACCTCTGATTTAGTGCAATATTTTTCTGCAGACCACCAAAATTTTCTCGCAGGCCATCAGTGGTCCATGGACAACCAGTTGGTGACCACTGTTCTAGTGCAACCCCATGTTCAGGCAGGAGCATGGGGCACTATTTCAGACAAACATAGTGAAATAGGCACTATTTCAGACAAACGATTGCCCAACCTCTTCTTAAAAACTTTCAGCCAGTAAAAATTGAAGGAAGTAATGAGCTTTAAGATCATGAGCAAGGAAAGTTAATTGGCTTAATGGGCCATTTTTGCATCAACTGCAAGATAATAAAAATGGCAGCTGTTGATCAGTAGACAACATAAAAGCTTAGCAGGATGAAATAGTTGAAGGAGAGGAAACCCTACCAAATGCTAGAGCCAACTGGAGTTGAGACTTCATTAAAAGGGAAAGAGGCACTTCAGACCATCCACTGAAGTAGACATCACTGTCTATTGGAGATAGACAGTCAACTCTCTGATCAATTTGGGCAGATGAATCTTTTATAACTATTCCAAACTCAAAGTAGAAATTACTAGAAATCTATTATTCTGATATAGCAAAATTCAGCAAAGATGGATTTTTTTCCCTCAGGATTTAATTAGTTGTAAGTGCAGAAGGATATCATAATCAATACAGTACTTAATGTTTGAATAAAATCCAACACAGCTGTAATCTTTCTATCATTTCATATATTAAAAGAAATTACATCACTCATTGGCTTTCACTTTTTTTAAAAAAAAAATTCATTATGGATGTCAATTGCAAGAGGAATTGCTATGTCGTGTCCCCTTCACAATAAAAACTGTGAAATGTTGGAGTGAGTAGAAAAGGAACTCAGCAAATGTGCAGATAAAACATACAGAAAGATCTTGATAGACTTGAACATTGGGCGGTATCGAACAAAATGAAATTCAATGGTGAAAAAAGTAAGGTTCTACATTTAGGCAAGAAAAACAAAATGGACAGGTACAGTATATGTACCTCGCTCAATTGTAGTGTGAGAGGGATCTTGGAGTCCTAATGGACAACCATTTAAATATGAGCCAGCAGTGTGCAGCAGCTTCCAAAAAAGCCAATACAGTTCTAGGCTGCATAAACAGAGGGATAGAATCAGGAACACGTGAAGTGTTAATACCACTTTACCATGCCTTGGTAAAGCCACACTTGGAATACGGCATCCAGTTTTGGTCACCACGATGTAAAAAAGATGTTGAGACTCTAGAAAGAGTGCAGAGAAGAGCAACAAAGATGATTAGGGGACTGGAGGCTAAAACAAATGAAGAATAGTTTCAGGAATTGGGTGTGTCTAGTCTAGTGAAAAGAAGGAGCAGGGGTGACATGATTGCAGTGTTCTGATATTTGAGGCGCTTCCACAAAAAAGAGGCAGGTCAACCTATTTTCCAAAGCACCAGAAGGCAAGATAAGAAGCAATGGATGGAAACTAATCAAGGAGAGAAGCAGCCTAGAACAAAGGAGAAATTTCCTGATAGTGAGGACAATTAACCAGTGGAATAGCTTGCTTTCAGAAATTCTGGGTGCACCATCACTGGAGGTTTTTAAGAAGAGATTGGACAGCCATTTGTCCAGAATGATATAAGGCAGTGATGGCTAACCTTTTTGCCATCGCATGGTAGGAGGGGGGGACGGAGGAGGTGCGCGCGTGCATGTGCTCACACCCATAATTCTATGCGCCCACCCCATGCATGCACGCGTGACCCCTTCTCTCCCCCCCTCCCCCCGCTCCTGGCACGCAATGGCCTGGTAGGCCTGTTTTTCTCTCTTACCTGGCTCCATATCCTCTCTATGCATCTGGGGAGGGTGAAAACAGCCTTCCCCACCCCCTCGGAGGCCCTCCAGAGGCCCGAAACGGCCCATTTCCCAATTTCCGGTTGGACAAGAAGTGATGTTTTTTGCTGCCCCCCCCCCCAGGAGGGAGGTGGGGGCACCCTCCAGAGGCAGGAAACAGCCTGTTTCCCTACTTCTGGTGGGCCCAGAAGGCCCGAAAATCAGCTGGCTGGCGCACGCATGCGCACCAGAGCTGAGCTGGTGTGCCCACTGATATGGCTACGCGTGCCACCTGTGGCACGCATGCCATAGGTTTGCCATCATGGGTATAAAGTCTCCTTCTTGTGCAAGGGGTTGGACTAGTTAGCTCTCCAACTCTGTTATTCTGTTAAGTGACTGCTCTACAGTCACTCAATGATTTTCACAACTGAACATGGACTGGCTTTCTCCACCTCCTGTTTAACCACCACATTACACATTTAATTTTGATGTATTCCATTTTGCCCATATCTGGTAAGCAAAGATCTATCTTGCTGTAGCTGTGAAAGAGGTTCACCACAACAAAGTTGTTTAACTTGGTATGTGCTTTCATGGTCATCTGTATGTTATTGATTTAATCACTTTAGGCTTTTATTTGCCAGCCTCTGACACAGACGCCGATTTCTAAACGTTTAACTATGCATTTGGCAATTCTAAGCCACAAAGGAATGTGTATCAGTCTGAAAAACACAAGAGTCAGCAGTCTTTTGCCCCAGTAAGCATGAGAAACTTTAAGAAAGCAAAGTTAACAAGGACAAGGGGAAAGGAGATAAATATGCCAGATGTCATTGTCTGATGAAGAAACATGTCACACAGCTCTGGGCAACTACCATAGCTCTTCCTTGCATTTAGAGAAATGCATAGTCTATGTGACTGTAAAACTATAGTTATCCTTTTTGCAGTCTACTACATTAGAGATAACATCAAGCAGGATTCAAAGCTACACAAAATCCCTGCCTCTGAATTGGAAGCCATGACAGTGCTGGCAAATGGGAGGAAAAGGTTGCCCAAATTTGAATGACAACAACAACAACAAAAGTTTTCTGCATTCCATATTTATAATTTGCATTGCATTCGCTCTCCTTCTCTGCATTACTATTACTATTAATCTTCTCATTGTTCCTATCACCCATCTCCTCCCACTTATGACTGTATGACTGTAACTTGTTGCTGTATCCTTATGATTTATATTGATTGTTTCCAAGTATGATTCGATTGCTTATTTGTACCCTATGACCATCATTAAGTGTTGTACCTTATGGTTCTTGATGAATGTATCTTGTCTTTTTATGTACACTGTGAGTATATGCACCAAAGACAAATTCCTTAGGTGTCCAATCACACTTGGCCAATAAAGAATTCTATAAAGAATTCTATTCTATTCTCTTAATAGTGATTGTTATTTTGTAATTCGATATTCTTAAACATTTTTGAAATCATCATAAGTCTTCAACTTTTCACACCATGGGAGCATTTAGGTCCCACAAATATATATATTTACACAGGATGTAATGCCTGTTGATGTCAGAAGCTTAGGGTTCAGTGCCAATTTTTCAACTGACGGATGAGAAATGCTTATAAAAAAAGACACCTTTTAATGTTCCAATCACAATTTTGGGTGTCCTTCTAAGGGATGATTGTTAGCAGTGCAGAACACAGTATTTGCTACAGCCCCAAGGTGCTTATTTTTCACATCTTATTGAGGAAGATTTTGCCCTAATTCAGGTAGTCCTTCCCTTGCACTGTCTCACTGCAAGTTTGCAGTAGAGCATTTCCTTTCAGAGGAAGAGAGAAAGATTTTATTATTTATTTATTTATTTATTATTCATATTTCTATGCCGCTCACCCTCCGAGGACTCTGGGCGGCTTACACCAAAGACAGTATACTAAGTAGCATATTGCCCCCAACAATCTGGGTCCTCATTTTACCCACTTCGGAAGGATGGAAGGCTGAGTCAACCTTGAGCCGGTGTGATTTGATCCGCTGATCTGCTGAACTAGCAGTCAGCTGAAGTAGCTGCAGTACTGCACTCTAACCACTGTGCCACCTCAGCTCAGTGGTTAGAGAGGTGGTTAGATGAGAAAGAAAGAGAAAGAGAGAGAGAAAGAGAAAGAGAAAGAGAAAAAGAAAGGGAGATATGATGGAGATGGAGATAGAGATGTTGAGAGAGACAGAGGGAGGGAGGGAGGGAGGGAGAAAAAGGGAGGGACGGAGGGACAGAGAGAGAGAGAGAGAGAGAGGTCACTCAGAAATCCATCTCTTACCATAATGTGTTTGATTTCTTTACTTGCAGAACTTCTGCACCGGAGACAAGTTCATTGTGTGTCTAATCAAATAAAGTATTCTATTCTATTCTATTCTATTCTATTCTATTCTATTCTATTCTATTCTATTCTATTCTATTCTATTCTATTCTCATATGCAATATTGACAAGGTTGCATATTTTAATCTGATAATTTTATTTGATCCCTGCAAAGAACTCATTCCCCCTTAAAATATCTGAAAACATGGCATTCTTTTGGACCTTATTACAGAAAATACTTTAATACATTCTTTACAGCAAATAGCACTGGCACACTAATTTAGCATGGTACATTTGTAATATCTTCTGAATCATATATGCATCAGTTAAAAAAAGAGACAAGAAAGAACTTTTTTTTGAAGGGACTTGCCACAATTAAGAGATATTACATTTTCAGTAAAGTTTTCAATGTTGCTTGGGTCGGGTTAGTTTAAAGAAAAGAAGATTTAGGGGTGACATGATAGCAGTATTCCAGTATTTGAGGGGCTGCCACAAATATGAGGGGAGGGGTCAAATTATTCTACAAAGCACCGGAGGGCAGGGCAAGAAATAATGGTTGGAAACTAACCAAAGAGAGAAGCAACCTGGAATTAAAGAGAAACTTCCTAACAATGAGGACAATTAACCAGTGGAACAGCTTCCAGAAATCGTGGGCACTCCATTACTGGAGGTTTTTAAGAAGAGACTGGACAGTCACTTATCTGAGATGGTATAGGTTCTCCTGCTTGAAGAGACCTCTAAGGTCAACTTTCAGCTATTCTATTCTATTCTATTCTATTCTATTCTATTCTATTCTATTCTATTCTATTCTATTCTATTCTATTTTTAGTCTTGCTGTAACATATGCGTGATTACATTTTCAGTTATTCACAGAATGGTGCCATCTACTGCCTAAAGATATTAATTAGAAGAGCAAACTTGTATTATGGATTGTGGTTTTTATTGTTGTGGTTTTTATTGTTGTGAGCTGTCCTGAGTATGTTGGAGATAGGGCGGCATATAAGCCTAATAATAAAATAAATAAATAAATAAATAAATAAATAAATAAATAAATAAATAAATAAACAAACTGGTTAGGATCTTTAAAGATTACTATATCCAGCGTAATGTTAATTATATTATTTATAAGATGTTCACATTTATTTGTGCATTTATTACACACAGTTGAATATGTTTCTTTTTAGCGAAAAAAATACATAGAATTAATGGCTTTAAGTTGGAAACAAGTGCCATTTATCCCAGCTTTAAATAATCTAAACAGTTAATTTTGCTGTATGAAAGAGCAACTGAGTTAAAGTTGTACTGAAAATGTCACAACAGTATACAAGTTAAATTCTTCTGACTCTAAATGATTATCTCTTTGGTTTACTTGGAAATTTTATTTGCCGAATATAAGGATGGCAAGTCTATGACATTTAAATAGTTTTACTAGAATAAATATTTCATTCTGCTTTATATTCACATTTCTGTTTCACAAGAAATAAGTTGGAAGATTTCCCTCCTTTTCAAAATTCTCTGGCTAATAAAATCAGTTGGAGAAAGCAATTTAGAAAGATTACTAAGGAAGTCTGTAACCATAGGTCAGATTGGGAAATTTAAAAAACCTCAAAGAAGAAGATAGTAGTACACCACTTGCTATCAAGAACTTCATAAACATATAATTCTTCCATAATTCTCTATGAAAGAACAAACAGTTATTTGATTTCATTTCAATCTGATGTCCTCCCAATAGGTTAGAGTTCAGTTCATTATACACCAATCAACATGACTATGATGACTTGGGTATAGTAGGAATTAATATGCAACAATGCTGGAAAGCACTACTTTTGTGTATAGTGTTCTAGAATTTTGAAACAAGAGGTGCAAAGAAATTATTTTCCAGCCATACAATGCACATTTTAGTGTCTTGGAGGAAAGCCTCTGTTTGCAGAATTAACCCATGAATTAAAGTACTACCAAGTGGGAATTGGTGACATATAACTTCTCTGGCACTGCTTATCATCCTGAATATCTGGAAACCTGTGAATTACCTGAACGTATTCTCTCTTTCTAACCTAAGGAAAGAATTTTTCAGAGACATATTGTGTTTCTGCCCTTCTCTATGACAGTATCATAAAATACTTATACATAAAAGATTATGTACCTGCAGTTCTAGAGAATAGAAACAGTCAAAAATGTACTCTTTTATTGCAATTTTCAATAGAGATTTCAGAAATATAGCATCACGGTCACTTTTCTCAGTGCTGAGGTAATTTCAAACGGTCACTAAACTAACTCTTGTAAATCGAGGACTACCTGTATTTGTGTGAAGAATTAAAGGTTTTGAAATTGTATGGTTCCCAGGGGATCATTTTGGAAATCATCAGCTTTTAGGCCTTAATCAGTAGAGACGTTGTTGGAATCTTTTCTATAAACCCAGAGGTAGGCTGCTGGGGGTTCACAGGGGTTCGGGAGAACCTCTAGCAAAGATTCTGTGCAGTTCGGAGAACCCCCAAATCCTATGCATAGCTGGCCCTGCCCACCCCGCCTCTCCCAGGAGTCCCCACGCAGCCCATTTTGGATGCAGGGCACGCGCGGAGGCTCAGGGAGGGTGAAAAACGGGCCTACCGGAAGTTTGGGAAGGCTGGAAATGGCCCGTTTCCAGCCTCCAGAGGGCCTCTGGAGCCTGGGGAGGCCATTTTCGCCTTCCCGGAGGCTCAAAAAAAGCCTCCGGAGCCTGGGGAGGGCAAAAACACCCCCTCAGTCATGATCCAAGAGGCTGACTAGGCCACGCCCACCATGGCCACGCCCACCCAGCAACCGGGCAAAGAACCCTTTGCTAAAATTTTTGAAGCCCACCCTTCCATAAACCATTTATGCTCCTGTCAATAAAGATTCTCAGTCAACCAGTTAGAGCTTTCTGGATGTTTAATCATGGCAACTGGCTTTCTTTCTTTTTTTTAGTTTGAAATGGGGAGAACTCACCGCTGCCAACTCACTATGGCCAATTTGCCACAGCCAAGAAATTGTGAAGTAGAATCATTAAAGAAAGGGTGGAAAAGGAGGGACAAAGTGAAATGTGAATGACAAAAATTAAAATAAAAGTTTAATTATTTAATTAAATAATTAAATAAAATTGTTGAATTGTCCCAAGGTGAATTTTCCTGTTGCTAGTTGGGTGTGGGGAGCTGGCCACAGCAAATTGGTAGCAGTGAGGTGGCCATGGCAAGTCGGCCTTGGTGTGTTGTCCCATTTTGGGTTTTTTTTTTTTTTTTGTTTTTTTTATTTATATGCCGTCCTTCTCCGGAGACTCAGGGTGGCTTACAATGTGTTAAGCAATAGCCTTCATACTTTTGTATATTTTTACAAAGTCAGCTTATTGCCCCCACAAACTGGGTCCTCAATTTACCTACCTTAGAAAGGATGGAATGCTGAGTCAACCTTGAGCCTGGTGAGAATTGAACTCCCTGCTGCGAAACATTTCAAAGAAAAAGAAGTCCGGTTGAGTCACGACTCAACATCCAGACACTCATGCCCTTAGTTTCCCTGCCTTGAAATATGCTGTTGCTGAAAAGAAGAGCAATGTGTGAAGTCCCTTCTGTTCGTACTTTAACCTGTCATACCGTTCCTTTTCATATTGTTCCGTTCCTAAACAATATTATGCAGTAGACTGAAAAGAAGAGAAAAAACAGAAAGTTAAAAAGATTAAAGACATGAAAAGACAAGGGGGGCGGGAGGAAGGAAAGAGCACAAGAAGATTCATTATAACTCAACATACTTTATGATCCTCACATACTATCCTTACTTTCATCACATTCATACATGGTTTCATATATTGGATTTTTACTCATTAAACTCACCTCTGTCTTTTTGAATATCTCATCAGCCATGAATGTCCTGGCCTTTCTTTTTCTCTCAGCCTAACTCATTCTTTCTTTAAATATTTGTTTTGGAATTCGATCCTCATTCATTCTCTCTCGATGACCAGACCATTCCTAATGTGCTTCTTTCATATTGGTTGCTCGCTTTTGTATTAAATCCTCATTCATTCACCACCCGTTAATTTTTTTTACTCAATTGCTTCTTGTTTTGCCACATACCCTTCTACCATACCCCGTTCTCGTTGCATTTAGCTTCCTCCTGACATATCTGACTCTCTCTCTTCCTTATAACCAAGTACAAAGAAGCATGCCATTTATTCACATCATTCTGGTTCCTTTCAACCCATGTTCATTCATCGCTATAGATCACACACTAGAGCCTACATTTCTATCAGCACTGCATATATTAAAATTTCTCCATTTCTCCATTCTTAATATCAAGGAACATATAATTTGTTTGCTCTAATTTATCCACACCGGACATTATGATGGAATTTATGACCTCCTTTTCAACATTTAAAAGGGACCCGGTGGCTCAGTGGCTAAGACACTGAGCTTGTGGATCGAAAGGTCAGCAGTTTAGCAGTTTGAATCCCTAGTGCTGCATAACAGGATGAGCTCCCATTATTTGTCCCAGCTTCTGCCAACCTAGCAGTTCGAAAGCATGTAAAAATGCAAGTAGAAAAATAGGGACCACCTTTGGTGGGAAGATAACAGCGTTCTGTGCACCTTTGCGTTTAGTCATGCTGGCCACCTGACCACAGAGACATCTTCAGACAGCACTGGCTCTTCGGCTTTGAAACAGAGATGAGCACCACCCCCTAAAGTCGGGAACGACTAGCACATATGTGCAAGGGGAACCTTTAGCTTTATCTTTCAACATTTCTTTGGACAGTATAGTGTTAATTTCATTTCCACCCTTCAATATATCACTTGTTCTTTTCATAGAGTTCATTGAAGTGCTTCTTCCAGCATTCCACTACTTCAATTTCATCTCATGTAGTTGCCTTATTTTTATTTTGAATTCCATTCACCTGTACTGCAGCTTCTGTTATTGTCATCTTCACCCACTTCTCCCCAAAATTTTATTTCCAGGAAAAATCACTCTGCATTTTTTCTGCCTCTTTAAATCTTAAGCATCCATCACAAAGATTAGACTCTTTATAGCCATTTTTTCTGTATATACAGTTGTATACTATCTTTCATTCACACTGTTTTCAGGAATCATTGTGTTATATGTGTTATGTATTGATACTTTTAAGCGGGAGATTCAAACCTGCATACGTTTCTGATTGGCTGACAGTCCCTCCTGGATTGTATATAAGGAGGACTGCAGCCCCTGAGTTTTTGCTGAAGTCTCACTGTATATTAAAGAGCTGTTGTCACTTGCTTGCTTGTACCTCTTGTTATTCCCGAACCACTTCATTGGCGACGAAGGTGGGATAGAGGCTACAAGAAGCCAACCAGTGAGACCACGAGCTTCAGCTAGGCGACGAGGCGAACCACAGGAGGCATACCAAACATGTCTGCCTACGTTCCGCCCAAGCCTTTCGATCCGACCCGTGAAAAATGGGTCTCGTACCTAACGAGGTTTGAATGCTCGCTGGAAGCCAGCGACATGCAGGGCCTCTCGGCTAATCGAAAGAGAGCCCTATTCCTAAGCCACTGCGGACCGGACGTGTTCGAGATGGCCGAGTCACTGTGTGAGCCAACGCCGGTTCAAACAGTCTCCTGGGACACCCTGATGGCAACTCTCCGGGCTCACTACGCTCCCGTCCCCTCCAAGTTCGTGCAGCGATACCAACTGAGGCAGTGCGTTCAACGAGAGGGAGAGCCGGTCAGCGCGTACATGGCCAGCCTGAGAAAAGCCGCAACCCATTGCGACTACAGAGACTTGGACGATGCGTTGCTTGAGCAACTGATCTGTGGTGTTCGGGACATTAGGCTGCAACGGCGTCTGCTCGCCAAGCCTGATTTGACGCTTGCCGGAGCCCTAGACGAGGCCAGGGCTCACGAAGCCTCCACAAAGGCCGCTGAAACGCTGCAGCGTCCGCTGACCAGCAAAGACAGCCCCAAGTCTGCCCCGGTGCACAGAGAAGACGCCGGATCCAGCTCGGAGTCCGAGTCGGATGAGGACGTCTTCCGAACGGAGCACCAGAGAAAAGACACTGGCAGCCCCCGGCGAAGCTGTCCCAGCTGTGGCGGGCACCATGATAGACTGTCCTGCAAATACAGAGAGGCTATTTGCAGGCGCTGCGAGAAGAAAGGGCACTTGGCGCGAGTCAGCAGAGCTATTCTGCCCAGAAGACACAAACCACGTGAGCGCCGCAGCCAACTGGAATCAGCGCGCCAGAAGCAGCCAACGAGAGAAGGCGGCGCGAAAAAACGGCACGAATTTGAACCGCGAGATGGCCGCAGCATACACATCGACCAGGCCAGCACGGCAATCGAAGACAAGGTCAGCACGGTGGTCGAGATCAACGGAAAGCCGTGCTCAATGGAGATCGACACCGGATCAGCTCTCTCCATAATGTCGTGGACGACCCTAAAGACCCTCCTGCCGTCGTTCCGGAAGGATCAACTCTCCAAGCAGAGACTACGCATCCTAGACTACCAGGGGAACCGAGTCCCCCTCGAAGGCGTGGGCACGTTCCGAGTCACCTATGGAGACTACGAAAGAGACCTGCCGCTGACCATCGTCACGAAGCAGCTTCCTAGCCTCCTGGGCATGGGGTGGTTCCGAGCCCTTGGCATGGGTTTCACCGGCGTCCACCTGATGTCCAGATCAACCCTGAAAGACAGCCTCCTGTCCGAGTTCCAAGACGTCTTCGGGGACACGTTGGGCAAGTATGTGGGGACCCCTATTTCACTAAACTTAGACCCCAACGTAGCCCAAGTAAGACTGAAGGCCAGACGAGTACCGTTCGCATTGAAACCGAAGATCGATGCGGAACTAGACAAGTTGATTAAGCAAGGGGTGTTGGTTCCCGTTGACCATGCTAAGTGGGAGACCCCCATAGTGACCCCAGTTAAATCCGACGGCTCAATAAGAATTTGCGCCGACTACAAGTGCACGATCAACAAGGCTTTGCAGCCGAGCGCCTATCCGGTGCCGATCGTGCACCATCTACTACACTCCCTGGGGCCCGGAAAAATTTTTGCCAAATTAGACCTGGCCCAAGCCTACCAACAGTTACCAGTCGACGACGCCACGGCAGAGGCACAAACGATCGTAACTCATAGGGGTGCATTTAAATGCACCAGGCTCCAGTTTGGGGTGAGCGTCGCACCCGGTTTATTTCAAAGCACCATGGAACGCCTATTGCAAGGACTCCCGGGAGTGGTGCCCTATTTCGATGACGTCTTAGTCAGCGCTCAGGACGAAAACCAGCTGGGGGACAGGGTACGGAACGTCCTGTCTAGGTTCAGAGAAGCGGGACTAAGACTCAAAAGGAACAAGTGTAGGATAGCTGTTCCCTCTGTGGAATTTTTGGGGTACAGGGTGGACGGCACAGGCATCCACCCTACCGAGAGCAAGGTGAGAGCGATTAAGAGCGCACCAGCCCCCAAATCCAAAGCAGAGCTCCAAGCCTTCCTTGGACTGCTCAATTTTTACTCCATGTTCCTAAAAGATAAAGCCACAGTTGCAGATCCCCTTCACAAGCTGTTGGGAAAGAACGTACCATGGGTCTGGGGGAAACCGCAAGCAACCGCTTTTGAGGCAGTGAAAAGACTCCTATCCGAGGACAGCTTCCTGATACAATACAATGCAGAGCTGCCGCTCGTCTTAGTCTGTGACGCCTCCCCCGTAGGAGTTGGTGCCGTCCTAGGCCATAGACTGCCGAACGGCCTAGAGGCGCCCATTGCTTTCTATTCCCGAACTCTGTCCAGCACAGAACGGAACTATAGCCAATTGGACAGAGAGGCTCTGGCTGCGATTGCGGGGGTTAAGAAGTTCCACGAATACCTCTATGGCCGAAAATTCGAACTTGTGACTGACCATAGACCGTTGCTAGGACTGCTAGCAGGCGACAGGCCAACCCCCGCTGCCCTCTCCCCCCGTTTGACTAGATGGGCGATTTTTTTGTCGGCCTACTCGTACCAGCTCGTCCATCGACCTGGGCGGACCCTGGGTCATGCGGATGCCCTTAGCCGTTGCCCCCTTCCCGACCTGCTGGACAACCCAACGCCGGAAGCCTCCGTCCTTTTGTTGGACACGTTAACTTTGGGGCCCATCTCCTCCGGCGAGGTGGCGAAAGCATCAAATAGAGACCCAGTTATCCGGACTGTTATGGGTTGGGTTTTGAAAGGGTGGCCGGACAAGGTGGTCGGGGAGGAGTACCAAGGGTTTGCCAACAAACGAAATGAACTGTTTATGCAAGGGGGGTGCTTACTGTGGGGTGACAGAGTGGTAATTCCTACGAAACTACGGGATAGGGTTTTGGAGTTACTGCACGAAGGGCACCCGGGCATCGTTAGGATGAAGTGTTTAGCCCGCAGCTATGTCTGGTGGCCCAACATGGACCAGGTCATTTCCGAGTGGGTGGGGAAGTGCAGACCCTGCCAGGAGTCTCGCCCCGATCCCCCAGTAGCGCCCATCCGAGAGTGGGAGAAACCAAAAGGCCCATGGGGGAGGATCCACATTGATTTTGCCGGCCTGTTCCATGGCCAAACGTTTTTAATAGTTGTGGATGCCTACTCAAAATGGCTAGAAATTATATTGATGCCATCTACAACGGCCGAAGCCGTTATCAAGGTCCTAAGGAAGTTGTTTGCTACCCACGGCCTGCCGGATACCTTGGTATCGGACAACGGGCCTCAATTTACAGCAACCCTTTTTGAAAGTTACTTGGCCGGCCTGGGAATCCGCCATGCCCTATCAGCTCCATTTCACCCGGCTTCCAACGGATTGGCTGAACGTTTTGTCAGGACAGCTAAGGAAGCACTGTCCAGATTAGACAATGGGGACTGGCAGGCCAGGATAGATCAATTCCTAGCGGTTCAGCATGCATCACCATGCACAACAACAGGGAGAAGCCCAGCAGAGCTCCTCATGGGAAGGAAGCTCCGGTGCGTGTTAGACAGGCTTCACCCTAACTACTCGCACGAAAACTTTAAGGGAGAGACCTGTGGTCTAAGGCAGTTTCAGGTCGGGTCCCCGGTGTTCGCGCGCAATTATGCCAGCGGTCCTCTATGGGTTGCAGGAACCATAGTGGGAATAACTGGCCCAAAATCGTACACGGTGGACGTTGGGGTAGATAGACTCTGGAAGCGCCACATAGACCAGCTTAGGAAAAGGGTGGTAGGCGAGGCGAATATTAACTTAGACATCTCCGAGCCTAACTCTGACCACTTCTCCAAAACAGCTAACTCAAGCCCAGGGTCGCGAGAATACTTAGCTGACAAGCCCTGGTTCCAGCGCCGCCCCAGAGAGTCGCCACTCCCAGCCGGGGATAACCACGCCCCGGACAAAATCCAGGAGGTTCCATTGGCGGAGCCGGGAGAGACAAAGAGTCCCTCCGACCAGCTCGACGCCCCACCAGACTCTGAACTGCGCAGGTCAACTAGGGCGAGAACTCGTCCTAGGCACCTGCGAGATTTTGTCTGTACATATGTTAATTTTTGAGTATAAGTGCCTTCTGGGAAGGGAGGGGTGTTATGTATTGATACTTTTAAGCGGGAGATTCAAACCTGCATACGTTTCTGATTGGCTGACAGTCCCTCCTGGATTGTATATAAGGAGGACTGCAGCCCCTGAGTTTTTGCTGAAGTCTCACTGTATATTAAAGAGCTGTTGTCACTTGCTTGCTTGCACCTCTCGTTATTCCCGAACCACTTCAATATGCATTTTTTTCCCTCATAGGCAGACTCTTTACCTCAAGCATTTTTTTCATATATCCCATTAGCTCAACTCCACATGCATCCATTCCAAGGTAGTGGTGGAATTCAAAATTTTTTACTACCGGTTCTTTCCGTGTCCTTTCCAGTACTTTCTGACATATATTTTAAGCCACATTCATAATTCTATCTTTTACTTTCCTACATATGTTTATCAATTCCAGGGGCAGACTTTATTCAAATCTCTTACATCTCACAGCTTTAACTCCCACATTGTCAAGGAATTGTACGTTCTTCCCCCCTACCCAAGAACAGCATTATTGTAAGAGAAAATCAATGTAAACTGTAGTTTCTCTTTTCCCCAATTGTGTGTCATCAATCCATTGGCATAAAACTGCATAGTTCTTCCATCTCCTTTGTCCAGCTATCTTGGAGAGATTGCAATTGGCAAGAAGTGTTAAATGGTTAAGCCAGTTAGATCTTGCTGTCTGGATGAAGACAATTGGGATACCCAGCAACCATGTCAAGCTGAGATTATCGTGCCTTTTGTTCAAGACAGGAGAACTGCCAGCTCCATAAGGAAGCACCTGAACTTTTGCTCCCTATTTAGTCTAGGTAGCTTAACATGTTCCAGTCCTCCCTTATTCCTTACCCAATCTTCTTGTCTGGGTTCTGCTCAAAGGTTGTGCTGGAATATGTCCTTGGATGCCTATCAAATATTTGCAAAGTGTATAGCTTTCTTTATATAAAACAATACATTTTACATGTATTGTAAACAATACATTACAATGTAATACAACGCATTCTCGCAGACAGAAGTACAACAAAGTTCTACTCAGGCCGGCTTCCTACAACTTTATCATATTTCAGTTTTTAGCAGTTTGTATGAATTGTCTGCTAATTTCATCTTCCATGGATGTTATGTGGCAGAGTACAACTTCAGTCCCACCTACAGGATCTGAGCTAGATTAGCAACATCAACATATTTCAAGAATCCAGGAACACAATATAGATTTTCTGGAAGAATTTTAATGTTCCGTAAGAAATGAAAAATAGACATTTTTGCAGAATGAGGATCAAATATACACACAGTGCTATCTGAAAGGAAATAAAAGCCGGGGAGATTCCCAGCAGATTGTTCCAATGGGTTGAGACTTATACAAATATTTGTTTCTCCAGCATGTCTTGATTATGCCAGAAAACAGACTTTGACTCTTCTATAATGCTTCTATAATGCTCTTCTATAATACAATTCTTTTATTTCCCCCCTTTTCAATGAATAATATAAGTATGAAAGACTCTACCGTTTTGCTATCCTTCCATTTCTCATTTTAGCAACCTTCACCAACTACTAGTTCCATTCGATAATTTAAAACATTTTTTAAAAACTTTTTATAAGGATTTGCATGCACTCGAATGCATGTTTCTATAGCTATTTTCCCTAATACGCATTTATTTACATTATTTTCAGAGTTTATGTACACATTTTTTAATTGGAGAACTGTATTGCAAAACCTGGAGACGAGTGTATTGTGAAGAACAGCTCCCTTTCATTTTACAAATTGGTTCAAATCTACAAAATTCAAGAAACGTCTTCCCGTCCCTATTTACTGATACTTAACATTTCAAAAACACACACACACACACACACACACACACACACACACACTCATGGGCTTCTGAGGTATACAGGAAATTCCTGAACTCTCAGAATCTCAAAAGCTGGGAAAACATTGCAAGCTTTAAGATTAATTTGGTTTATTTAAGACAAAAGTCGCACTCAGCTAAAGATCATCTCAGCAAGACTGTTTTGACAGGAAATAATGATCAAGAGGTATTAAGTTATAGAGTTCTCAATTTAAATACATGTCCTTGATTCACGTCGTTAATGGTAATAATATTCAAGAATAATCATTTAAAGGGTGCAAATTTCTAATGGGGCGAGATGGCATGTCAAAAAATTATTTAAAGATGATTTACAATCATTATTCTCTGGCATGGTTCCGCTCTCTGATATGCTTATCTCATCTTCTTATATTTCATGAAAAAGAATCAGTTGCATCACACCCCCGACCCCACCAAATTATAAATTGCATTAACAGCTCACATTTCTAAAGGCGAAAATGGATGTGTTTTTTGCAGAACATATATCTGTCAGTTGGTGCCAAGATCTTGGTGTGATAAACCTGCCACTCATACAGATATATGTGAAATATGAAGTAGTGAGTCACCTTAGAAGATTACCCGTGTTTCCCCGAAAAGAAGTCCCTGTCTTATATTTTTTTGAACCCCGAAATAAGCGCTTGGCCTTATTTTTGGGGAGGTCTTATTATTTTGGGGCGTGTGGAGCAAGATGGGGTTCCTCTTGCCATCTTACCTGATTTCCAGCTCTGTCTCCCTAACCCTAACCAGAGGAAATGGTGGGGATTGGCTTGGTGGCGTAGCAGACTAAAGTGCTGTTAACTCCATCCTTTTGAGGTAGGTAAAATGAGGACCCAGATTGTGGGGGCAATAAGCTGACTTTGTATAAAAAAAGAACATTGCTTGGGGGGGGGCAAAAGCCCTACTAAGCAGGTATATATAAAAGTATGAAGCTATTGCTTAACACATTGTAAGCCACCCTGAGTCTCCGGAGAAGGGCGGCATATAAATCGAACCAATAAATAAATAAATAAATAAATAAATAAATTTAAATATTTTCAGGGGGGGCTTATTTTAGTGCATGCACTCAAAAGCCCAATTGGGCTTATTATCAGGGAATGTCTTATTTTTGGAGGAAACAGGGTATATCATCACAAACAACAGATATCTGAATTTACCTTTGGATTTTTCCTAAGGACTGTGTGGCAGTACAGGTAATGATGTTGATAATAACAAACTGTCTTTTTGGACACGCTAAATCTGGTAACCAATAATATAAACACAAATTTGTACAATAATAAGAAAAAGAGTACATTAAATATAACTCCATTGTACAAACAAGTTGTTATTATTACCCTGTTTCCCCCAAAATAAGACATCCCCTGATAATAAGCCCAATTCGGGCTTTTGAGTGCATGGCAATAAGGCCAAGCACTTATTTCAGGGTTCCAAAAAATATAAGACGGGGTCTTATTTTCGGGAAAACACAGTAGCTTAAAAAATGTTAAAATGTAGCAATTAAAGGCGATGAAATAGGAAATACTATTATTTTCTAAAAAACCAAGTGTGAAAGGACCAGACAAAATGCATTTAGGAAAAATGTTACATTGAATAGAATTGGCTCATAGCATCTGATAACCTGAAAGGTAAGCTAATAGGATTTCAGATGCTGGTCTCAAGTCATGGGCAGGTTCATATGGACCTGTGCATTTCTAGATTTTATTCAAGGTGGAAACTTTGACCTTAATAAATTGAGGGTGGAAGTTCGTTCTCTGAGCTTATGGGTAGGTTTCTGAACATTTCATTACCAGGCTTGGTAACATCTTCAGTGGAATTTAAGGAGATGTCAGTGTCACTGTTCTTCTGCTTATAAGATATAGAGTATTAAATATAGAGTATTTCCTATTTCATCACCTTCTGCTTATAAGCAGAATGACTTCTCATAAATTCCTCTGAAAATGTTACTTAGCTTTTTCTGGGAAGTTAGATATTCTCGCACCGTGTGTGTGTGTGTGTGTGTGTGTGTGTCTGTGAGAGAGAGAGAGAGAGAGAGAGAGAGAGATTATTTATTTATTTATTTACTTTATTATATTTCTATACCGCCCTTCTCCTGCGGGACTCAGGGCGGTGTACAGCCAGGATAAAACATAGCATATAAAATTTAAAAACATTTTAAAAAACAATTAAATAATTTTGGCCCGAATTTAAAACAACCCAATTAAAACCAAAATTCGATTAAAAAACTAAGAGGATGGGATCAAGCCAGCCCAGCTAGATGGAACAAGTGTGTCTTCAGGGCTCGACGAAAAATCCAGAGGTCTGATATTGTGCGTATCTCAGGGGGCAGGACATTCCAGTGGGCAGGCGCTGCCACAGAGAAGGGTCTCCCCCTGGGGGTCGCCAGTCGGCACTGCCTGGCCTACGGCACCCTGAGGAGGCCCTCTCTGTGTGAGTGAACCGGTCGGTGGGAAGCTATCGGCGGCAGAAGGCGATCTCGCAAATGTGTGTTTGTGTGTGTACATGTGCATGTGAAAATTAGGAATATACAGTATATTTTCACTGTGTCTAGACTTTCTCAACTCCTATTTGTGCAAATGAAATATGCTTCATTTCTCCTAAAATATATGTTGTATATGTAATTTTCTGCCAGCAAAGTAAATAGATAAAATGTAAAGTAAATAAATAAATAAAGCAAGGGTAAAAACTCTCACACATTTGCATTCCCTCCTGTCTTCTGCTCTAATAATACGATCAACCATTAGAGTATTAAATTCCACAGGATCATCTTCCAGAATGACAGGTGGCCACACTGCTCTCAATAATTCACATTGGATAAACCCTTGTGGAATATGGACTTTGTTTTCAAAGCATAAGAGAAATTCCTCCATAACTGCCTTGGGTTTCTTCTTGTGCTAGTTCCCACAGAAACCATGAAAGCTGTTAAAAGATTTTCATATCATTTCTACTTCAGATCTGTTTTCCTAATGCTGGCTAGCTAGTTGTCATAGTATTTCTGATAGTCTCAGAGTGAAGATTAAAACAAAGCCATGCTTCATACAGGTTCCACTGAATAATCCAGTAATGGTAAAATAAAAACTAAAATAACTGGTGGCCAGAGTGAGGGATAGAGCGATGCATGTAATGTACTGTAACCTAATCTTCTCAAGTTACAGTTACTTGAGACATTTCCATTCAGAAAACTTACAGTCTTTATATATATGTTATTAAACATACCTATGACATTCTCATATGATATTTCTCTGCATTTATGACTATTGGCATACATAACATTCCTTCCTCCATTTGTCTCTACAACAAACCTGTGAGGATAGGGTTGAACATGGGAGCAGCCCAAAGCCATCTAATGATAGTTTGTGTTTTGGGAGTCCCACTATTATTTAATATACTATATCTGCAACTTTTTCATGTTATTTATGGGCTAGCTAGGCAAAACAGATTCTGTATTTATATTTTACAAATTAGAGATGTTGAAAAGATGTAAATTGCAACTGCTTTATGGAAGCTGCTTGGCCATAAGTCCAAAAGGAATTGTATCCTGTACTTAAGGCACTAACATGAAGACCACCTGAAATGATACAAACCAAACATATTTCTTTTAGAGTCAAGAATCTATGGGAACAATCAGATTATGACAAAAGGCCAAATCTCAAGAATTTCAAGAAAATCTTGAAATGTATATAGAATAGAATAGAATAGAATAGAATAGAATAGAATAGAATAGAATAGAATAGAATAGAATAGAATAGAATAGAATAGAATTCTTTATTGATCAAGTGTGATTAGACACACAAGGAATTTGTCTTTGGTGTATATGCTCTCAGTGTACATAAAAAAAATACATTCATCAAGAATCATAAGATACAACACTTAGTGATAGTCATAGGTTACTAATAAGCAATCAAATCATACTAGAAAACAAATAAAACAATATAAATTGTAAAGATACAAGCAACATGGTTTAGTCATAAGTGGGAAGAGATAGGTACTAGGAAAGATGAGAAAATTAATAGTAGTGCAGACTTAGTAAATAGTTTGACAGTGTTGAAGGAATTATTTGTTTAGCAGAGTGATGGCATTCGGGAAAAACCTGTCCTTGTGTCCCAGTTATTCAGGTGTGCAGTGCCCTATAGCATTCCAACATTTAAATATTTTGGGGTGAAATCACGTTTATTTAGTAAAAGTGTGATGTTCATGTGTACCAGTGGTGGGTTGCCCACGGTTCTATAGAACCGGTAGTAAAACTGGCGGGAGCTCCGCCCACTGACCCTGATGTCATCAAAATGCTTCTGCGTTTACACAGAAGAGCGCACGCGCACGTGAGCAAAGCAAGCGTACTACCTGTTGCAAACTGGTAGTAAAGGTAAGTAGAACCCACCCCTGATGTGTATTTGTGTATTTATGAATACACAAAGTGACAGGCAGAAAAAAATAAGACAAAATAATACAGAAGATCTGTGCGAGATTTTTGTCTTCTTTTGTAATCTTGATCAGTTTTGTTTGTTAAAAGTAAAGAACTACTTCTCCACACACAAGAGAATTCCTGATTTGGACCATCCCCTTTCCAGTAGAAATATTCATTGACCATGAACTCAGAAGGGCCTGGCCTAACTTTCTCCCTCTTTTTAAGCATTTTTTATTTTTTAGTATTTTTAATATTCAAAGTTTAAATTTGTTTTAAATTGATTGGGGTTTTAAATTTGTCCGGGCCAAACTATTTAATTCGATTTTATCTCTGCTTTTTAAATTTTGTATATATGTATTTTATTGTTGGCTGTTCACCGCCCTGAGTCCTTCGGGAGTAGGGCGGTATATAAATCAAATAAAAGTAAAGTAAAGTAAGTAAAAGAAGGAGAAAGTCACCCTGGTCAATTAATTCCAAAGTGGCAGATGATCCACAATCAGTATCAAATTTAGCACTTTGTTGGACATGAAAAGAATTATGGAGTGGATATGGCCATGCATAGAAAACTCACCCTCAATCCTCCTAGATCTTTTCATGCTTAGCATGAAGGGTTGTGAAAGTGCTATCAGTGCAACAAGTGTACAGACATCCAGATAAAAAGATATCTCTGACAAGCAGTTCCCAGTCATGACAGCTGGTGCCTAAAAACCTGTAAAGAAAACAGGTGGATGGAGCCATTGGGGAGTAGGATTTTCATGCATGCTACGTTATACTCACATTCTCTTCTTATCTTAGTTCAAGTTTATTATGCTGCAATATTAAATAGCGCTTGTTGAAAAAGAATTTGTCGAAGTTACTGTTCCGGAAAGTGTTAGAGCTAAGATCAAACATGTTTTTTCTTAGAAACAGTCCATCCTTGTGGGGGCTAATGCTTCCCATCAAACATAAAGGTTCAATTGAGATTCATTCATTTATACAACAGCAGGATTTTTATTATTATTATTCTACCAGTCATTTGTTTAACTAATGTTTATCTTGGAAATCCTTTTGCCACCCCAAACACATCAGTAGAGTTCTAAAATCTGGCAAAGTTAATTACAGGAACATAAAAAGGCACTGGTATTCTTAAGAGCTGAAAATTGAAATCTGATGTTTCCCTCTTCCTTTGGCAACGGTTAAAACAGACATATCTATAAATACAATTTTATTGTAAAGTTTTCCATTTTTTATGATAGAGCCTCAAGAAGACTCATCTATGGTTGAGATAAGACTGGAATAATTTGGGCCGCTGCCATTTCCTTTCGAATGAAAATCTGTCCTGAGATTTGAACTGGCTGTTACGTGTTATTAAAATATATTTGTAATTTGTAATGTCCTCGAATTACATCTGCTTTGAATTTAATATTAGTTCACTGTCGAAAGGGGCAAGGATAACTCATCAGTAACTTATGCATAGTATTTCAGTGTATGCCTTACATCAGGGGTGGGCTGCTGGGAGTCGCAGTGGTTCGGGGGAACCTCTAGCTAAGATTTTGTGCAGTTCAGAAAACCCCCAAATCCCACTCCTGGCTGGCCTCGCCTGCCCCACTCCGCCCATCCAGGAGTCCCCATGCAACCCGTTTTGGATGCAGGTAAGTGCAGAGCGTCCACGGAGGCTCAAGGAGGGCAAAAAATGGGCCTACCAGAAGTTCAGGAAGGCCTGTTTCCGGCCTCCAGAGGGCCTCCGGGGCCTGAGGAGGCCGTTTTCGCCCTCCCGGAGGCTTGAGGAAAGCCTCTGGAGCCCTGGGAGAGCAAAAATGCGCCCCCGCCCCCCACCATGGTGCAGGAGGCTAACTAGGCCACACCCACCATGGTCACGCCCACCCACCCCAGAGAACCCCTTGCTAAAATTTTTGAAGCCCACCCCTTCTTTACATATGACATAAGACCAACTTTGCTGCTTGATGCTCAAGATGGAGGATATGGCAGGAAATACTATCTTTGATGCACTGATTGGACATGCCCTTAAGAAATGTGAACTTACTCACTGTAATACATATTCTAGTAAACTCAGAATAGTAATGTATTTACTGTGAGCTAAATTAGGGTTTACAGTTGGGCTGCCCTGAACATGACATAAATATTTTTTTCCTTCGGGTTTAAATGATATATTTTTGTGGTATCTCATCTTCAGCTCACAACTGAGATATCTTTACCCTGTACAGATATTAGCTGTTCTAGATTTAGAGGATTTTTCCTTTTTCTCCTGAAACAAGTTTTGCCTTGGAGATAACCTAACACACTTAATTTATAAAGTAGTTGATGAGAAGGATTTGCCCAGCTCCTGTCAGCCATTTTAGATTGCTGTGGGCATGCTCTTTCCACTCCAGTTGCTAAACATTACCATCCATAACAATTTGGCTTAGGCTACAGAAGAGACCAGAGTCCTAGCTTCCACAGAGCCATATGCCTAGGCAGTGCTTAATTGGTGCTCTCCAACTCATATATCAAGCCCACATCCATGTCTATACAGAGAGAGATGCAGGTTTGGTGCTCTTTTAGAAGAGTATTGGGCCTATGTTTCAAAACAAGACTAGTGTTCACTTGAGACAATGTTGTCTGTGCTACAGAGAAAGGCTGTTTACTTACTTCATTTAATATTATTGCAATTCACTTAGGACTTCACTTAGGTTGACAAATATATACCTGTATTTTTCGGACTATAAGATGCACTGGAGTAAAGACGCACCAAGATTTTGAAGAGGAAAACAAGAAAAAAAATAGTTTTTGGTCTCCGTGCGTCCAGTTTTTGATTTCCCTGGCCCCCAGAAGCACTCTGCAGGCCTCCCAAATCCTCTGTGCATCCAATTTTTGCAAAAAATGGGCCTGTTTTTGCTAAAAACGAACCTGTTTTTGCTGTAAATGGGCCCATTTTTGGCCTCCCAAACCTCCCATGTATCACGTTTCTGCCCTCCCCAGCCACCAGGAGCACTCTGCAGGCCTCCTAAACCTTCTGCATGTCCTATTTTTGTGAAAAATGGGTCCGTTTTCACAAAAAACAGGGCTGTTTTTGGCCTCCCCTCCCCACCATGTCATGTTTTGCCATCCCCAGGCCCCAGGAGCCCTCTGCAGGCCTCCCAAACCCTTTGCACATCCCATTTTTTGCAAAAGAGAGAGAGAGAGAGAGAGAGAGGAGGGGCTTATTTTTGGAGAAAAGGGGATTCGCGGTGTGGGGTTTCGGGAGGTCAAAAATTGCTGTATTTGGTATATAAGACGCACCAACATTTCCACCCTCTTTTGTGGCGGGGGGGTGCGTCTTATACTCTGAAAAGTACAGGTATATATTTTTAAACAAAAGATAAATGAAATGTCCTTAGTAACATCAGGAAAAAAACAATACCAATAAGCAATAATGGAACAGAGACAACATAATCATTCTCAAATGACATTATTTCAAATTAGGAGGGAATACATTCAAATTTTCTACTACTTCTACTTCTACTAATTTTCTACTATGGGTTTTATATGGTGATAGTTTTTGTTTGTGTTACTGGGAATGGGGACACTTGTTTTTACCTGCACCACAGGTACTTCCAGGTGCTACCATCCTTCTCTTTCATCGCACACCCAGATGACAGGTGATAGAATAGCTACAAAGGCCAGAAGATGATGCAGAAGCAACCTCAGTACAGCAACCTGATAATTGGGCAATTTGACAAATTCACCTTCAGAGGAGCAACCCAAATTCATCCAGTTCTGCTTCATCATTAATTAAGCAGAATGATTGATGGTGGAGGATTTTCCCCACAGATAATGCTTGGTGAGAGCCACATACAAACCAAGAGGATTCAAAAAATCTTTTTCCATAATTTGTCCCACATTAAAACTATCTAGACAACACCATGTACCTGTCTTAGAAGATAGCATAGCTCTTGGAGCCCCAAATTTAATGCCATCCTACTTCTCTTCTGGGGGGGGGGGGATTATACTTTAAGATGGTTACTTGGTTGTGCCCTTATATAAGGGCTGAGGAAATACTAAAGATCTCAGCCAGTGGTGGGTTGCCCCCGGTTCGGACCGGTTCACAAGAACCGGTAGTAAAACCGGCAGGAGGCTCCGCCCACCACCCCAGATGTCGTCATCGGCAATTTGCACATATGCAGAAGGTACGCGAGTGAGCGAAGCCAGTGCATGCCTGTTGCGAACCGGTAGTAAAGGTAAGTAGAACCCACTCCATCTCAGACCCAGGAAGATGCAATCTAGGTTACTGACCCTTAGCAGCTGGGGATTCTCATGGACAGGTATGGGCAACTATGGCTCCTTTACCTGTGGACCTCAACTCCCAGAATTCCTGAGGAGGCTGGCTCAGGAATTTTAGGAGTTGAAGTCCACAGGTCGTAAAGGGGCCATAGTTTCCCACCTGTGACCATGGGAGTCTGTGGAATGGAGTAAATAACAAAATGAGTGCTATGGCATTGTGATCCAAGCTCTGTACCTGTGATGCATGCATTCTGAAGCTGCATACATGCACATAAGGAACAGTAGGTATGTCATAACCTTTGTTTTTGTCATTCTAATAAAAATAGTAATAAAAGTATAATCCCTGTTTCCAAATAATTGCTTGTTTAGCCGTGTAGTCACAGGCATAACTCAAAGTATTAATTTAAATTTTGGGAGTTCTAAACTATCAGATCTATAGCTCTTTGGAAGAAGGCTTGTACCTTTCTCTGTTATTGCTTAAGATTACTTGGAAAGGGCTTTGTTTTGGTCTCTAAGAGGTGCTATCAGTGGCATCATATATTCCAGCTGTACTTGGGCATCCTTTTTCTGAAGGCTTCTGCTACAACTTAATAGTTCTGTTGCAAATATAGTTCTATTGTTTATCTTTCTATTTTAAGGTTGTCTTTTGTGCTCCGTACTTTTGTTTTACAATGTGTTTTGTTCTTGTTTTTATTATCATGTTTTGTCAGTTTTATTTAGCATTTGAGTATAGAAAGCCACTTAATGGTCCTGTATTACAAGCAGCTAAATAGGGAACTGTCTTTCCTCTACAACTAAGACTACGTCTTTGGATGAGACTTCGTAAACTACTCCTTAGCAGGCAAAGCTTTTATTCAGCACAATAATGATGTCTTGCCATAAAGCCTGGGCCTGCATACTTTCTGCCTGTCACATAAACAATTCAAAGCCCTGGAAAGGTGGCTTTAATTAGGCTAAATGTTTTAGTTAATTAAAATGTTAGATTTAGTCAAGAATTAACTAAAGCTTTAGATGGTTAATTAAATACCCTTTTAAAAATCCTGAGGTTATACAGCTGGTTGATCTTCAAAGATATACAGTTAGCTTTGTTTTTGCTGTTAGGAATTCTCTGTGGAGGAAGGAAAATCTATAAATCTACAGGGTGAAACCCCTGGCCCACAGATCATCTATGAGGTATATCTCTGGCTATTGAATCTTACCCTCTCTACTGACAATTGTGGGTGACCTCTGAAAGCAAAGCTTACAAAGAAAATGTTCAGAAAGAAAAGAAGATTGAGGACATCAGCAGTGAGAATGCAAAAACAGGACTCTCTGGGGTCATTTCGTTCCTATGGAAATCTAACCAGGAAATGGGGTGGGGGAGGCAATCTTGGATGGGTTTTTTGTTTTTAACTTTGACCTCCCCCTGGAATTCCAGAAGCAACAATCATAATGAAAATGGCAGTATGGTGCCTCTGACAAATGGGATGAATATGTGAGAAGATGGGATCTTTTTCTGAGGATCCTCTGTTAGTTGAAGTATTTTGTTTGTTTATTTGTTTGTTTTATTTGTCAAATATGTATAAGGTAACAGATATAAGTATAAACATGATTATGAATACAGGAAATGGATACGGATAAATGGGCACATTAGGATAGGGACGGTAGGCAAGTTGGTGTGCTTATGCACGCCCCTTACAGACCTCTTAGGAATGGGGTGAGGTCAACAGTAACAGTCTAAGGTTAAAGTTGTGGGGGTTTGGGGAAGAGACCACAGAGTCAGGTAGTGCATTCCAGGTATTGACTACTCTGTTGCTGAAGTCGTATTTTCTGCAATCGAGTTTGGAGCGGTTTACCTTAAATTTGTATCTATTGTGTGCTTGTGTATTGTTGTGGTTGAAGCTGAAGTAGTCATTGGCAGGTAGGACGTTGTAGCAGATAATTGTGTGTACTATGCTTAGGTCAGACCGAAGGTGGCATAGTTCTAAGTTGTCTACGGCCAAAGTTTCAAGCCTGGTGGCATAAGGTATTCTGTTGTGAGCAGAGGAGTGGAGAACTCTTCTTGTGAAATATTTCGGGACTCACTCAATTGTATTCATATCCGATATGCAGTGCAGATGAGCTGTATTTGAGAATTGTTTCAGTTCTTCTCTGCTTTTATTGATCTCATGTGGTCAGTGGGTCATGTGACCGGCTCGTCATACCATGTGACATGTCATATAACTGGTCATGTGTGAAGGTCACCAAGTGGAGAGATGGCCCATGCCATTGTCGGTTGGTTGCTCAATTGATACGGCTCCTTAGGTGTTCATATCATACCATATCAATATGGAATGTATGGATGTTGCAAATATTCCAGGATCTGGTCTATTTGCATGCTGGCTCAGGAATTCTGGGAGTTGAAGTCCACAAATCATAAAGGGGACATTGTTTCCCACCTCTGTTCTAAAAGGTGGAGATTATCTTGGTTTCAGGAGAAGAGTAAAGGATTTTGACAGATTCAAATGCAAACTACCATTAAATGAAGACACCTTGGGAGTTGCGTGGCTCTTCTGCTTATTCTAAAAAGCATTTTTTCCTGGGAATTCTGCATTTCTCCAGATGAATTTCAAAACCGACTACTGTCTACATTCAGCAATAGAGCAGAATATTTTCTGATTCAGCTGTGATACATCCACAATTACAACAACAAATTTTTATGTTTGTAATGATGAAAATATGCAGAGCTATATGGTCTGTTTTCCCAGTGGTGGGAACTCTTGCTACACTCCACTTCCTGGCTGCTGGACTTCAGCTGGTGTAACATTCTGTGCATGGGTCCCTAGAGGAAAAAAATATCTTAATGGCTTCCCAGGTCCTCCTTCAAGGCAGCCACTTCATGTTTTGAAAAAAAAATTGAAATACATCCAGACAAATGCATGCCATCCTGTTGATTGCAAGCTAAAAAGTTGGATTGATCCAAGCTGTTTTCACTCTTTGTGCATCCTTGTAGCTAATAGTCCATCATTCACGGAACACTCCAATATCCCAGCTGAAGAGACTTTTTTATTATTAATTTTTTTTATTAACATACATAAATCATAATATATAATATATAACAATATACACAATACCAACAATCAACAAATGCTCCCCCACCCCTCGGGATCATTCCTGCTTCCAAAATCTTAAAGCTTCTTCTGGTGGTGGTATCCCCCTTCCTCCCAAAAACATATATGTTAGGAACTGTTTCCAGATTCAATTGAATTCATTTACTTTCATTATGCCCCTCCTTACTTTAATATTACAAGTCAGTTTATCATTTATGGCAATATCCCATATTTCCTTATACCATTCTTCCAAACAATAACCACCTTGTGTCTTCCAGTTCCTAGAAATCATTAACCTTGCTGCAGTCAACAAATTTGTTATCAAGTCTTTAGTCTCTTTTTTACACTTTATATCTTCCAATAGTGATAGTTTCATTGGGAAATTTGGAGTAAATATAAAGGGAGGCTGCTTCCGAACAACTCTCCATTATCACCGGTAGTAATCTTGGAAAAGTTCCCAGGGAATTTGAAGAATAAAGTGAATAAAATTTTAAAAGAGAAAAATAAAATGAAACTAAGGGAATGGTTATGAGGAATGAGGACACATGGGGAATTGGAAGAGGTTCTAGGAGGAAAACGGTTGTCTTGGTTAAATTACAGCCAAGTGGAACAATGGACTAAAAACTGGATAAGAGAAAATGGAGAGTGTAGAGAGTTAACGAGGTTCGAGGAATTAATTGAAAAAAATGAAAGTGTAAAGGAAGAAAATTAAGGGATAAAAGGCTTAATGAGTGGAATTTATAAAATATTGTTGGGGGAAGAGGAGAGGAAAATTTAGGAAAGATGGTATGGGAAACTGATTTGAAGATACAAATAGGGCAACAGAGTTGGGAAAGAATTTGGCAACAAATAGTGTTGATAAATATGTCAGTAAGAATAAAAGAGAATTATTATAAAATGGTATGGAGGTGGTACTTAACTCCGGTTAGATTAAGCAATATGAATCAGCACTATTCAGATAACTGTTGGAGAGGCTGTGGGGGAAAAGGAACGTATTTACATATGTGGTGGGATTGTAAATTTGTGCAAAAATTGTGGAAGATGGTGTTTAAGGAGATTGAAGAAATTGTAGGAATAAAGGTAGAAGAGGCACCAAAGGTAGCTGAAGGGACTTTAAGTGAAATAAAAAAGTGATTTTCTCTTCCTTTCCAGTAATAGCTCAGCTAGTTTCCAAAGGCTAGGCTGCTGATTTAGAGTTTATTTTTCAAGCTACTGCTGCATAAATTTGGTTTGTGAGCGCATATATACTAGCAGTTCAAAAACTTGCAAGAAGTTTTTTTTTTAATGGAAGGATAACTCAGTGACTTCAAAAACTCTGCCCATATTTATTTGCATAACACTAGACAAATGTGTACAATATGCTTTGGTAAATTAGAGATATAAAAGTAACATTAGTGTCCCCTGAGCTTAATTTGCACAGCAACAGCATAGAGAAAGATCCAGACAAAACTGGTTATACAAAACTCAGATAGGGATCTTGATTATGTTATCAATATACCAGTGGTGAAATCCAAAGTTTTTTACTACCAGTTCTGTGGGCATGATGTGGCTTGGTGGGCATGGCAGGGGAAGGATACTGCAAAATCTCCACTCCCACCCCACTCCAGGTAAATTATACTGCAAAATCCCCATTCCCTCCCCACTCCTGCGGGAAGGATATTGCAAAATCTCCATTCCCACCCAACTCTGGGGCCAGCCAGAAGTAGTATTTGTCAGTTCTCCAAAGTACTCAAAATTTCCGCTACCGGTTCTCCAGAACCTGTCAGAATCTGCTGGATTTCATCCCTGCTATATACTAACAGAATAGCAGAACAGAATAACAAAGTTGAAAAGGACCTTAGAGATCTTGTACTCCAGGGGTCTGCAACCTTAAAGAGCCATTTGGACCCCTTTCCCACAAAAAGAAAACACCAGGAACCACAAAAACTGGGTGGGCGTGGCCAACTCGATGTCACTCACTTCCACCAGTCACATGACCCTCCCAGCCATGCCTACCCAGCCGGTCATTAGGGCAGAGAACCAGTTATTAAAAAACACCGGGATCCACAAAATCCTTTTGACATCTCTCTCTCTCCCCTCCCTCCCTCCCTCCCTCTCTCCCTGTATCTCTCGATGTGTCTCTTTCTCCCCCTCTCTCTATATCTCTCTGTCTCTGCCCTGGCCACTTCTCCATCCCTCGCCATCGCCCTTCCCTTCTCAGGCCAGGCGAGGAGGGGAGGGCAAGGGGCAGAGCCAGCCAGTGGTGGGGCTCACCTGACAGGGAGCCACAGATGAGGGCGCAAAGAGCCGCATGCGGCTCCAGAGCCACAGGTTGCTGATCCCTGTTCTAGTCCAACCCCTGCTCCAGCAGGAGTCCCTATATCTGTGATGGTGAGCCTATGGCACGCATGCCAGAGGTGGCAGTCAGAGCCCTCTCTGTGGGCACATGCGCAGTCCCCACCTGCTCTTCCTTGTTACGACGCTCCAGCGCATACATGCGCACACACTCCAGTTTCAGCAGTCAGTGCCGAAAAGGTTAACCATCACTGCCCTATATAATTCCAGGCAAGCGGCTGTCCAGTCTCTTCTTAAAACCTCCAGTTGATGGAGCATCCACAACTTCTGAAGGCAAGCTGTTCCACTGGTTAACTGTTCACTGTTAGGAAGTTTATCCATAGTTCTTAGTTGCTTCTCTCCTTGATTAGTTTCCATCCATTATTTCTTGTCCTGCCCTCAGGTGCTTTGGAGAATAGCTTGACTCCCTCTTCTTTGTGGCAGCCCCTCAAGTATTGGAATACTACTGTCCAAATTGCCCATTCCTTTTAATGTGTGTTTTTTTAAAGTATTAGGTGACCTTATATTGTGATCAGAGGTGGGTTTCAGCAGGTTCTGACCAGTTCTGGAGAACCGGTGGGTGGAAATTTTGAGTAGTTCAGGGAACCGGTAGTAAAAATTCTGACTGGCCCCACCCCCATCTATTCTCTGCCTCCCAAGTCCCAGCTGATCAGGAGGCAATGTGGGTTTTGCAGTAACCTTCCCCTGGATTGGGGAGGGAATGGAGATTTTATAGTATCCTTTCTTTAGAGTGGGGTGGAAATGGAGATTTTACAGTATCTTTCCCCTGCTACGCCCACCAAACCACGCCCACCAAGCCACACCCATAGAACCGGTAGTAAAAAAAATTTGAAACCCACCACTGATTGTGATCCTTGACTCAAAAAAACTGTATCTCTGTTAAATGATTATTACACAGGCAAATTATTATTTTTAAACTGTAGGCAGCTTTATTAGTTATAGTATGGTAGTGAATTTTATTAGGAAACAAAAGTGTGCGAGAATGACATAACTAGTAATTTAATTTTATTTTTCTAATCACACACTATGACAATATGAAACAGGAAAAAAGTGAAAGTGTATTTATTGTTCAATCATATGGAAGGTATTAGAATTGTTCTTTTGTTTCATCATGTTTAAGGAGTTAGGAATAATCTGAAGCTGTATTAGACCCATCTGGCTGTTCAGGAAAATCCCACTTAATTGCTCTTTTGCCAAAAAGGTTATATCACTTCCTGGGAATGCAATTAATATAAAACATATGGAAAGCACTGGAGAAGGTCCACAGTGAATTCAAAGATTTCTTTTTTTTTTAGATGTAGCCATTTTTCATAAGTAACAGTAAGGCATGCTATCCTACAGGGTTGAGAATTAACAAAGTATGTCAGTGTTCCACCTTAAGTCGTATGGAGCAGTGGTGGGTTTCAAAATTTTTTACTACCGGTTCCGTGGGTGTGGCTTGGTGGGCATGGCAGGGGAAGGATACTGTAAAATCTCCATTCCCACCCCACTCATGGGGAAGGTTACTGCAAAATCCCCATTTCCTCCCCATCAGCTGGGACTTGGGAGGCAGAGAATAGATGGGGGTGGGGCCAGGCAGAATGTTTACTACTGGTTCTCCAAACTACTCAAAATTTCCGCTACTGGTTCTCCAGAACTGGTCAGAACCTGCTGAAACCCACCTCTAGTATGGAGCTTGTCAGCATTTTTTTTACAACCTCTTCAGCTGAAGAGGTTGTAGAAAAAATGGTTTTAAAAGTAAAAAAAAAAATTGGCCAAGCCCACTCAGTCATATTACTCCACCACCACCAAGCCACACCCACAGAACCGGTAGTAACAAATTTTACATTTCACCACTGGATTCAAGTATTTTATCTGTCCAAATGCTCCTTGGAGAAGCAGACCTTGGCGATAGTATTTCTGACTCCAGAAAGCATCTTTCTTCAATAATTCTGCCGAAATTTCAGAAGTTGGCTGGAACTACTGGCAAATATATAGACAGTTGATCAAGATGATGTGGTCAGAGCCCTGTTCGGCTGTTTGGTTTTTAATGCAAGTAATAGTTTCCAGGTGATATTTCCACATGAGCTATGAAACAGGAGAGGAATATGCTACTGAAATGCAATGTGACAGTCTGGGGGTTCTAACACTGCTGATAATAATAGAATACGGCGCACATATTTTTGTATATTTGATAAGTAATATTGGTTGCTTCAGGGGTGAAATGCTCCCGGTTCGGACTGGATCGCCCGATCTGGTAGCGATGGAGGCGGGTGGTTCGGAGAACCGGTAGCAAAAATCCCTGCACACACACACACACACCACATGCCTAGCTGAGCTGCACAATCATCAGAGGCTTTTTTTTTACTTTTAAAAGCATTTTTTCTACAACCTCTTCAGCCAAAAAATGCTTTTAAAAGAAAAAAAGCCTCTGATGATCGCGCGGTTCAGCTGGGGTCGTCAAAGGCCTGATTGGCAGAGACTTTTTTTCTTTTAAATGCCTCTAACGATCAGGCAACTCAGCTGAGTCGCCTGATCGTCAGAAGCATTTAAAAGTTAAAAAAAAATTGGCCACGCCCACTCAGTCACATTACCCCACACACACACCAAGCCACGCCCACAGAACCGGTAGTAACAAATTTTAGATTTCACCACTGATCTGAAGAGCAGTGTTTTCCAATTTCTACTGCATAGTGATATTGTGTGGCCCAGCTGCTACACTTCATTTTCTTCTTGGCACTCTATTTTTTAAGCAAGTGGATTCTGAAATTCCTCTTCCACTTCAAGTAATAGGAATATTGCAAAACAGTGGTTGTTTTCTTTTCTATCCAGAGAGATGAATAGACAGGTGTCGATTATAATGGGAGCTTGTACAAGGGCTATATTGATGGAAACCACATGGTCTTAAAGACCCATGCATGGAAGCAGAGTAAGTGGTCCTTGCTTTCCAAGAATTGGGGAGAGGGTTAAAGACATGGCAGTTCACCGATGCAATCCTAAATTGCATTAACAGAGAGATACAATCAAGATCAAGTGAGGTAATAATACCACTCTATAAAGCCTTAGTAAGACCACGCCTAGAATGCTGCATCCAGTTTTGGTCACCACACTATAAAAAAGATGTTGAGATTCTAGAAATAGTGCAGAGAAGAGCAATCAGGATGATTAGGGGACTAGAGGCTAAAACATATGATGAATGGTTGCAGGACCTGGGCATGGCTAGTTTAGTGAAGAGGAGTGCTACAGAAAGGAGGGGGTCAAGCTATTGTCCAAAGCACCTGAAGGTCAGACAAGAAATAATAGATGGAAACTGAACAAGGAGAGATTCAACCTGGAAATAAGGAGGAATTTTCTGGCAGCGGGAGCAATGGAACAGAAGTTGCCTTCAGAAGTTGTGGAAGCTTCATCACTGGAAGCTTTCAAGAAGAGACTGGACAGCCATTTGTCAGAAATGGTGTAGGGTCTCCTGCTTGGGTGGAGGGTTGGACTAGATGTCCCACAAGATCTCTTCCAACTCTGTTAACCTGTTAACCAGTCAAGATATGTTAATTGATAGTGTGCATTTGCCAAATCTGAAAAACATATTAAAATGCAATACCAGTTTTTTAAACTGGCATTTTTAGCCCTTTTCAGTAGAGGAGAAAGAGCTTAGAGCTGTTATGCAAAAGAGCCCTAAGCTTATTCTTTTGACATTCCATTCTCCCATTATGTTGACTACAGTCCTCCTAATTCCCTGTAGAATTGAATTACGGGAGATATGTGATACAGCTGGAAGGTCCGTAGAATAGGGATACCAGTCAAAGCTATTGAGAGGTAAATAGCAGCAAATGTCAAGTAAGTAGAGAACAAATGTCAAAATATCAGAAGCTGCAGAGGAAGCAAATTTTCAACTTTAAAAACAACATGGCAATTAAACATAATTTAGAATCAGAATCTAAGGATGAATCTAAAGATAGTTCCAGGGGTGGGCTACTGGGGGTTAGCAGAGGTTCGGGAGAACCTCTAGCTAAGATTCTGTGCAGTTTGGAGAACCACCAAATCCCATTCCTGGCTGGACCCGCCCCGCCCCTCCCAGGAGTCCCCAAGTGGCCCATTTTGGATGCAGATAAGTGCAGGGTACATGGGTTTCCGGCCTCCAGAGGGCCTCCGGAGCCTGGGGAGGCCGTTTTTTGCCCTCCTGGAGACTCAAGGAAAGCCTCTTCAGCCCAGGGAGGGCAAAAATGCACCCACCCCCCCCCATCGTGCAGGAGGCTGACTAGGCCACGCCCACCATAGCCATGCCCACCCAGCAACCGGGCAGAGAACCCCCTGCTAAAATTTTTGAAGTCCACCCCTGGATAGTTCCTAAAATGTGTGCCTATGAATGTTTTAACCTTTTCATTCTTAAATTTGATGTTATGCTCTTAGTTCAAGATGGATTACTTATCTGCTGGGTTCTAGGAAATTATGTGCACTTAACTGCAAAAAGATCTCATTGTTATCTCATTGTCATGTAGAATCTTAGAAACAATAGGAAACGTTTATTAAAAAAGTGTTAAATAAGGAGGTACAAAATTATGAAAATATAACAATGTTATTTTATTTTTTCCAGGCTGTGCCAATTATTACAGAAAAGGTGAAAGCTGGTGAGTGGATAAAGACATATACATATACATATTACTTTAAATATCCCTAAAGAAACGAGCAGGCTTGAACTTCAGTTTCAGCAGAAGGTGCAAATTATGAACTTAACAAATATTAAGTGCTTGCTGTTAATAATCTGTGTTTTCACTCCACTCCGGAAAACAGTGGTATACATTGGTGGTAAAGCTTTTCACAAAAGTTGAAAGTCCTATTAAAAAAACTAAATTTGGCCTGAAGCGATATGGCCAATGATCAGTCAGAAAGACGAAATCTGATATAATAGGCTGGGATCTTGCTTTCTTAACCCTCAGTAACAAAGAAATTGTCTGAAATTGTCTCAGTAATCCAGAATTGTCTTCTGGATCATTTTATTGTTAGTACTTTTGTCTAGAAAGTACGTAATAGCAATTTGGAACCCATATGCAGATCGCTAAATGGCTTTTGATGGATCATCAGGCATTCTGCACATAGTTGGAAATTACACTTTAAAGCTTCTTCATTATTGCAAAATTCTCTTTCACTAAGAACTTTATTATGATGGGTGGCTTTTTAAATATATATATATATATATATATTTAGATTGCTGCTTTGTAACATTTTTCCGAGTTCAAATCAATTATGATTTGGCTACTTCAATAAAGGGTTGATTGTGCTCAATAAAGGGTTGAAGAAGGAATAGAACTACATTTTTTTTGTTCTAGACCCTTAAATGCAGAGGTGTTATTCAGCTGGTTCGGATTGGTTCACGCGAACCTGTAGCTCCGACAATCAGTTGGCCCTGCCCACCAGTGTGCCTACCATCCCTGTCCTACTGTCCCCATTTCGTATCTATTTCCTGTATTCATTATCATGTTTATACTTATATCTGTTATCTTATACATGCTTGACAAATAAATAAATAAATAAATAAAATTTAAAAATAAATTAGCACCACCAGATTTGGGCTACAAAATCCAGGAAATAGGAGACACTTGCAATTTAAATTTCGTGTGTGTGTGTGTGTGAAAGAGAGAGAGAAAGAAAGAAAGTGGGAGAGAAAGAGATGGAGAGAAAGAAAGAGACAGAGAAAGAGAAAGAGAGAGAAGGAAATGGGGAAAAGAGGGAGAGAGAGGAGAGAGAAAGAAAGAGAGGGGAAGAGAAGGGGAAGAGGGGAAGAGAGCAGAGAGAGAGGGGGAGAGAGAAAGAAAGAGACAGAAAAAGAGACAGAAAGAGAGACAGAAAGAGAGGGGGGAAAGAGAGACAGAAAGAAAGAGAGAGAGAGAGAGAGAAAGAAGGACAAGAAATAATGGGGAGGATCTTGTTTGCTGCTATCTACGGTAATGGCTACTGGGTTATTCTACATAGTATTTTTTAATCGCTTTAATATACAGGCTGAAAAGGAGATAATTCCAAGGAAGTCAATGTTAAATTTCATAAATCATGAAGCCTTGTTTTCAAACACATTGCCAAATGTTGACTACACACAAAATGTTATTGATTTCTTTTTTATTTAAATTTATTTAATTTCATTTAAATAAAATTATTCCATTGATCCAATTGATAAATGAAAAACAAACATATATTAGTTATCTAAGATTATACATTTGAAGTGCATGATGTTTTCAAAAACTAATCTTCCTTGTTCTTACTCCCATGCCGGATGACTCCACGATTCTTCATTGGGGGGAGGGGTGTCTATAATTAATATTATAAACAGAAGTTTATCACAGAATCAATTTCTTAGGTTTTAAGACATAATGACATCCTTCATCATTAGGCTGTCGGGATTCCATTGATTTCAGGTCACTTAGCTTCAGTGAACTCTACACATAATACCTTTGCTCTTCAAACCATCAATACAATTTAATTTCTTCATAAAATGGAATTTTATCTCTACTAGAATCTGCCTTTAAAAGTGATTTTCTTTCCCCAATGGCCACTCAATATTTCATATTAGTCTTTAGTCAGCTCTGAAATCAATAAGCCAGTTGCGAACCAGTAGTAAAGGTAAGTAGAACTCAGCCCTGGTGTGCAGTGCTCTATAGCATCGTTTTGTGGGTAGGAGTTGAAACAATTTATGTCCAGGATGTGAGGGGTCTGTAGATATTTTCACAGCCCTCTTTTTGACTCGTGCAGTATACAGATCCTCAATGGAAGGCAGGTTGGCAGCCATTGTTTTTTCTGCAGTTCTAATTATCCTCTGAAGTGTCTGTCTTGTTGGGTTGCAGAACCAAACCAGACCGTTATGGAGGTGCAGATGACAGACTCAATAAATCCATACAATATGACTTCCACAATTGGAGTGACCATTGCAAAACAGCCATTTTATCATTTAAAGACAACCTTCTCATTACCTTCATTTTTTTGATAGACAAAAAAGTCTTATTTTCAAACAAAGTACTGCAGTGTTCCCCTTATTTACTCTCCTCATTCTGCCCATTCAAACTGTTTTCTATGAATACCTACAGGGCTTTTGTGATGACGTCCTCAGAAATAAAAAATCATGCTTTCTGATTTCCCAAGCTTCCATTTAATTTTGTAATTAAACAAAACAGGTTTTTTTTTTCATAAAGTTATAGGGAGTTGAATCCTTGCTGATATCAAGGAAAATTTCTGTTAGCAAAATGATACCTGCTATGTACCTGACATAAATGAAACTTAATAGAATAGAATAGAATAGAATAGAATAGAATAGAATAGAATAGAATAGAATAGAATAGAATAGAATTGAATTCTTTATTGGCCAAGTGTGGAGCCTGGATAGCTCAGCAGACTAAGCACTGTAATTTAACACCAGCTGTCTGCAATTAAAGTAAGATCGAATCTCACCAGGCACAAGGTTGACTCAGCCTTCCATCCTTTCTAAGGTAGGTGAAATGAGGACCCAGTTTGTGGGGGCAATAAGCTGACTTTGTATAAAAATATACAAAAGTATAAAGGCTATTGCTTAATGCACTGTAAGCCGCCCTGAGTCTCCGGAGAAGGGCGGCATATAAATCAATTTTTTTAAAAAAAAAAAAGTGTGATTGGACACACAAGGAATTTGTCTTTGGTGCATATTATTACGGATAATATAGATCCTTTGCAGAATCAACAGCTAGCATACAGACATCGTGACTATATTTACATAACGTCAGGGCCTGGATTAGGAGGTCTAGTCATTAAGGCTAAAAACCAGGGGTTTGGGAGTTCTAGTCCTGCCTTACGCATGAAAGCTGGCTGGGTAACTTTGGGCCAGTAATTCTCTCTCAGCCCAACTCATTTTGCAGAGGAGATGTTGTGGGGGAAATAAGAGGAGAAAGGAATATTAGATATGTTTTTCCCCCTTGAGTTTTTTTATAAAAATAATAAAGGCAGGATTTAAAAATAAAATTTAACACTTTGACTTAGCGAAGCATAATTCTGCTTTTCTTTGGTATGTTAATTCTTGTAGATGGCTGGTGTCTAGAAAAACCTTAGATGGAATGCAACTTTAAGTAATGTGGTAACACTTAAAAGGATTTTCTGTTCCTTGGTATACGCATGAGACTCAAAGCATACATACCTTTTCTTTTTTAAAAAACTGTGATTCTATCCTCCTCACTTTGTTAAAGTAGAGATGATCAGGGAATACATGAAGGTGGAGTAAGTACTTGTCTTACAATCACACAAGAGTTTCTTCACAGAAGCTTTTAAATATAGGGACAAACCAGTGGTGGGATTCAAATTTTTTTTATTACCAGTTCTGTGGGCGTGGCTTGAATGTGGCATGGCTTGGTGGGCGTGGCAGGAGAAGGATACTGTAAAATCTCCATTCCCACCCCACTCCAGGGGAAGGTTATTGCAAAATTCCCATTTCTTCCCAATCAGCCGGGACTTGGGAGGCAGAGAATAGATGGGGGCGGAGCCAGTCAGAGGTGATATTTACCGGTTCTCCAAACTATTCAAAATTTCCGCTACCGGTTCGCTAGAGCTGGTCAGAACCTGCTGAATACCACCTCAATGTACCAAACTATATTTATTGAATGATTTGTATAGTCAGAGGCCTTCCAATATCTGATAACTCTGAACAGTTTACAATTTAAAAAGTAAAAATAATTAGGGTAGATGGGGTAGCGTAGGATAGGGTATGGTAAAGGAGAGGGGAGAAGAAAGGAGTTTGTAATGCTAGGAAAGGGGGAAGGAAAGAAAAGAAGAGGGCAATTTGTAGCAAGGTGGATGGAATCAGTTTCAGTGGCAATAGGTACATCAGTGAAAAACCTGAAGGACGAAGTCAGGGACAAATCACCCTGTATAAAATCCATCTATGCAATTGCTAAGAGTCAATACTGAACTGATGATGCACCATCAAGAAAGGAATTTCTTTGTTTATGAGATTTATAATAATGGGAACTAAATAAAATAGCCAAGTCTAGAGGCAGCCTTTTATGGCAAGAAATGAATACTCAAAGCAAGTTATTAAAAGCTCAAAAAAATAGCTATATCTAGAACTGTTTTATCCAAGATTATATTCATTTGAGGGTGTGCTTGCTAGTGGGTTTCATCCAGTGGTGGAAATCATTTTTTTTTACTACTGGTTCTGTGGATGTGGCTTGGTGGGCATGGCAGGGGAAGAATACTGCAAAATCCCCATTCCGTCCCCACTCTTGGGGGAAGGATATTGCAAAATCTCCATTCCCACCCCACTCTGGGGCCAGCCAGAAGTGGTATTTGCTGGTTCTCCGAACTACTCAAAATTTCCACTACCGGTTCTCCAGAACCTGTGAGAACCTGCTGGATTTCACCCCTGGTTTATCCTGCCTGGTTTTGACTTAAAGGTGATAACAGTAGCAGGGACAGAGAGTGGAGTCCAGTGGAATCATCATTCCAATTTCTTTAGTGTCCCAGAAATACACTTTGCCAGATGCATTGTGGGAAATTTACAGTAGCTGGTGGTGCTAATTCCAATGGTTGAAAATTTATGAAAGGGAAAGAAATTATTGGAATGAGGAACATGCTTATTTTTATAAATGTTGTTATGCTATAAAAAAATTAAGAAGTCAATTACTATTAGATTTAAAAATCTGTGGGAATAGTTTCTCCGCTAAATTAAAAATTACAGTTTATGCAAGCCAAGTTGGATGACTTGATTCTAAGAAATTGAATTCAACATCTGGAAAATCTCATATTACATCTGTGTTTGAATATTTTTTTTTTTTTGGTGTTTGTTGTTGCTTTCTCCATCAGTTCCAATCATTCTTTTACCTTTATCCTGTTTTCTTAACAGAAAAAAAAAAAAACATTTTGTTGCTGAGATACACTCATCTAATGCAACTAAATATAGCAGAATCATTTCATTTCCTGGGATTCTGTTACTTACTCTCCTTGCTGATATTTAAATCCATTCAGGGAGAGATGCCGCTTCCTTCCTTCCCTTTCCAGAAATAGAAGAGCATATTTCAAGATCTCACAATGCAAAATGAAATAAATTAAATTAATGTATACTGATTGACCCTTAGATAATAAGAGCAAATATTCTTACACCTTGATAAATAACAGTCATTTTGGCCATGTAGTTTTCAGATTGTGTTCTGCCCCAGCTAGGACCCCAAAGAACGCAGCACACACAAAGTCTGTACAAACCTTAGTTTACTAAATTAAATCAGGTTTTTTTTTTCCAAACAAAGGCTGTTAATTAACTTTCTTAACAGCGTACGTGAATGCAAAGAATAAATAATCTTAATCTTACTATGGTTGGCAGAAAGCCCATTTGCAGAGAACTAAGATCAAGGCACGAAGGAGAGTGAACGAAGTTGTTCCCTGCAAATTGCTTCAGTCAGCATTCCTCCTTAAATAGGCTAAGGAAATGGCCAATTAGCCCCAAGCCTTACTCTCGAGGAGACTTCCTCCTAAGCAGCCACTCCTGCCTTTTGGCAGTTCTGCGCGCCCGTGCATCAAGAAGAGGCTCCTCCTCTTCATCCTCTTCACTTAAGGGAGCTTCTGGTTCTGTCGGCTCTGGCTGAATTCCCACCTCTGGCACCACATCTTCGTGTGAGGACTCCTGGGAGGGGAGGGGCGGGACCAGTCAGGAGTGGGATTTGGGGGTTCTCTGAACTGCACAGAATCTTAGGTAGAGGTTCTCCCAAACCCCTGAGAACCTCCAGCAGCCCACCCCTGGATTGAGAGAGTTAAAACTCACAGATTATGGAACTGTTCTATTTATGAATGGTTTTAACACTTGAAATGTCTACTTGATAAAATTATTTTTGCGAGAATATACAATGTAGTTGTCTCAAACTACAAAATCATGTATCTCATACATGGTTTTATGGGACTGGATTAGGGGACTAAAACATATGAAGAACGGTTGCAAGAACTGGGTATGTCTAGTTTGATGAAAAGAAGGACTAGGGGAGACATGATAGCAATGTTCTGATATCTCAGGGGCTGCCACAAAGAAGAGGGAGTCAAGCTATTCTCCAAAGCACCTGAGGGTAGGACAAGAAGCAATGGGTGGAAACTAGTCAAGGAGAGAAGCAACCTAGAACTAAGGAGAAATTTCATGACAGTTAGAACAATTAATCAGTGGAACAACTTGCCTGCAGAAGTTGTGAATGCTCAAACACTGGAAATTTTAAAGAAGATGTTGGACAACCATTTGTCTGAAATGTTATAAGGTCTCCTACCTGAGCAGAGAGTTGCCCTAGGTCCCTTCCAACTCTGTTATTCTATTCTATATTCAGGAATACTTAAAATAATACCAAACCAGAATTTGTAACTTCTTATTCTCTAAACAAGAAATCTCTTCTGCTTGCCTAGGTTTTTCTTTTCTTTGTTTTGTTTTATCAGAACTAAATGATGGTTTTGTTTTGACTTTAGAGAGATCCAGGTGGTCATCTCACCTGGATTGTACTGTACAGCTTCTATTTTTCCTTCTATTGTGCATTTAATAAAGGAAAAGGAAACACAGCACTTGTCCAAAACACCAGCTGAGCCAATCCATTGCTCAGCAGTTGCAGAAAAATGCATAGAGCATCGCTGCGCTCAATGGTTGGAGATGTCTTACTGTAATCTCCAGAAGGGTTTCAGTTTCTGGATGAATTTCAAAGACTTAAAATTGATGTATGAAGCATGCTGATTAGATGAAATTCATAAACCACCAATCTCCTCTAAGTTGTGTTGGTCTTTCAGAAACTGTCTGGATCAGCACTAGATATTTCAGATGATTTATTCAATTTTAGCACAATTCATTATTTGAATTAACGATTCAAACTAGCTTAGATGAATCTTGGCTACAAAGGCTAGAGCGATGTAGCTGTACGTCACAAATATCATCACATACATAAATGAACTGTTTAACATAGCTTTTCTGACCTAGGCTTCCTGAGTCATTAAAACACACGAGTTGTCCCAAAAACCTCTTTTATTGCAACAGCTGTGAATTCTGTTCATTCACAGATGAGTCCCAATTAGTTGCAAAGAGTCCTTCGGGAGAAGTCCTTCGGGATAATCACCCACCTTTATCTCCCTTGACACGCTGCCAAAGACCTAATTGGCAAAGCCACACGGAGTCCAGAATCAAACAGAGCTTCAGACTTTAAACTGAACCGAATGAACAAACGTTGCTTCCTGCAAAGGCCCACATGCCTTTGCTCCTCTTTTAAGTCTTATGGGAGGGGCCAATCATCTCTCAGCCTTATTCCTGAGTCATCCCTCTTTTTTTAGCTGTCCTTGCCTTCTGGCAGCTCTGCACATGCGCGCACTGGGAACAGGCTTCTCCTGTTCATCTGCCTCGCTGAGGTCTGACTCTGGAGGCTCCAGAGGCAGCAGGTACCTCCCAGATGGCCCTATCTCTGCCTCCGATGCAGAGCCCTCATCTGAGCCTTCCCCAGACTCCAGGACTGGCCCATGGTCCTCCCCAGCCTCTTCACGGTCCGACTCTGCTGCCAGCTCTGCAGGCTGCTGGCAGACCACAATACTAGCTGGTATTTTTCATTCTTACGCATGGTTGTGTGAATGAAGTACCGTATTTTTCTGGGCACAGATTCCAGCTTCTTTACATTGTTAACCATTTCTAGTCCTTTAAAAGATGTTATTATACAGGTTGTCCTTGACTTACGACCACAGTTGAGACTAAAATTTCTGTTGGTAAGTGAAACATTTGTTAAGTGAGTTTTGTCCCATTTCATGACCTTTCTGGCCACAGTTGTTAAGTGAATCCCTGCAGTTATTAAATTAGTAACACGGTTGTTAAGTGAATCTGGCTTCCCCATAGATTTTGCTAGTCAGAAGTTTGCAAAAGAGGATCACATGACCCTGGGACACTGTAACTGTCCTAAATATGAACCAGCTGTCAAGTATCTGAATTTGGATCATATGGCCAATGGGATGCTGCAATGGTCATAAGCAGTGGTGAAATCCAATTTCTTTTACTACTGGTTCTGTGGGCATGGCTTGGTGGGCATGGTGTGGCTTAGTGGGCATAGCAGGGGAAGGATACTGCAAAATCCCCATTCCCATCCCACTCTGGGCCAGTCAGAGGTGGTATTTGCTGGTTCTCCAAACTACTCAAAATTTCCGCTACCGGTTCTCCAGAGCCTGTCAGAACCTGCTGGATTTCACCCCTGGTCATTCATTCATTCATTCATTCATTCATAAATAAAAAAATAAATAAATAAATAAATAAATAAATAAATAAATAAATAAATAAATAAATTTATTTCTATACCGCCCTTCTCCCGAAGGACTCAGGGCAGTGTACAGCCAATTTAAAAACACAAGACACAACAATGATTAAAAATTAAAATAATTAAATAAGTTTGGCCGGATTAAAACCCCAAAAATTTAAAATACCCCAATTAAAATTATTATGTTGATAGCCCGGCCTGGCGGATCAACAGGGTCTTCAATGCGCAATGAAACACCCGGCGGTCGGAGATCTTACGTATTTCCGGGGGCAGTTCATTCCACAGGGCTGGGGCTCCCACAGAGAAGGCCCTCCCCCTGGGCATCGCCAGCTGACATAACTTGGCCGATGGCACCCTGAGGAGACCCTCTCTGTGGGAGCGGACTGGTCAGTGGGAGGCTATTGGTGGCAGAAGCCGGTCTCGAAGGTACCCGGGTCCTATGCCATGGAGCGCTTTAAAGGTGGTAACCAACACCTTGAATCGCACCCGGAAGACCACTGGGAGCCAGTGCAGCTCGCGCAGGAGGGGTGTCACATGGGCACAACGGGTTGTGCCCATAACCACCCGCGCGGCCGCATTCTGGACCAGTTGGAGCCTCCGAGTGCTCTTCAAGGGGAGCCCCATGTAGAGAGCATTACAATAGTCCAGCATGACAAGGGCATGAGTGACCGTGCGCAAGGCGTCCCGGTCCAGAAATGGCTGCAACTGGCGGATCAGGCGAACCTGATAAAAGGCCCCCCTGGCCACGGCCGTCATGTGCTCTTCTAAAGACAGCCGTGCGTCCAGGAGGACACCCAGATTGCGAGCCCTCTCTGTGGGGGGCAAAGATTCACCCCCAATAGTCAGCGATAAGTATGAAACATAGCCATAAGTCATTTTTTCAGTGCTGTAGTAACTTCAAACGGTCACTAAATGAATTATTGTAAGTCTAGGATTAGGAAACAGGTCCTTCAAAGTAAGACACTTCTTAGAGATGGATGTTACCAAAATATCTAGGGACACTAATCATTTATCCTTTCCTTGCAACTTCATTAGCTGTCATGTGGTTAAGCCGGAATGTATATTTAGCTGTTTCATTATTATTTTTTTGGTACCTGTACATAATTAATTCTGACCTCATTTTTCAGACAACTAGTTGTAAGCATTCTGTCATCTTTCATATATTCGTTTTGCACATGGTAAGATACACAACATATTAGCAGAAATTTATCTTCCTGCTCAATAAACAGCTGGATGCTATCTTGGATTAGATTGCAAAGTCTGTACGTAGTGATGTACTCGTGGTTTTTCAAGCTGCTGCAAATTTCTAAACAGACTGAGGGAAAGACCTTAGCTATACTCTTTCTCTATGATTGTCAGCAGTTAGCAGTCACAGAGGGTGAAGCGATGAAGTCAGTTCAGATTAAATAAGTGGCAGTGGTGGATTTCAAATTTTTTTACTACCTGTGGGTGTGGCTTGGTGGGTGTAGCATGGCTTGGTGGGTGTGGCTTGGTGGGCGTGGCAGGGGAAGGATACTGCAAAATCTCCATTTCTTCCTGATCAACTGGGACTTGGGAGGCAGAGAATCGATGGGGGCAAGGCCAATCAGAACGTTTACTACCGGTTCTCCAAACTACTCAAAATTTCCTCTACTGGTTCTCCGGAACTGGTCAGAACCTGCTGAAGCCCATCTCTGATAAGTGGGATCATTTTTTATTTATTCCATTACCAGGGAAGGGTTTCATTGCAGCTCTGCACATTATAAAATGAGAAAAACTGCTGTTAATATTCAGCTGTAAAAAAAAATTGGCCAAGCCACTGAAAACCATTTTTAAAAATACTATAAAAAAGGCTCATGTGGCCATGCTGCACTGAATTAGTTGACTTCAATCCACTATGCATATAGTAATAAAGAGTTCTACAATGTGTAAAACACTCATACAGTAAAATAAATATAATTTGTGTAACAGGACAGCCAGTTGTTCTCCTTTATAGACTATGGCCTACTGATCTGCATCTCCAATGCCCTGGAACAAATTTAGGATATATGGGCATAAAACGTTATAGGGAGGATATCTAAATAAATTTATCATTTTTTTTTATCATTTTATTTGATTTCTATACCGCCCTACTCCCAAAGGACTCAGTGCGGTGAACAGGCACAAGATAAAACACATAGAATACAAAAATTTAAGAGCAGAAGTAAAATCGAATTAAATCAATTTAGCCCAAGACAAATTTAAAACCCCAGGTTAAGAACAAATTAAAATTTACATTAAAATTTACATTAAAAAGAGAATGGGAGAGGTTAGGCCAGACCAGCCTGGTGAAATAAAAAGGTCTTGAGAGCATGGCGGAAGGTGCGTAGATCTGGGATCCTCCGTATCTCCAGGGGGAGCTCATTCCAGATAGTAGGTGCCCCCACAGAGAAGGCTCTCCCACTGGGGGCCGCCAGCCAACATTGTTTGGCCAATGGCACCCGGAGGAGTCCCTCTTTGTGAGAGCATACCAGCCAGTGGGAGGCCGTTTGCAGCAGCAGGCGGTCCCGTAAATTTTGCAGAGAATGACATTGGATAGCTACTCATTGAACTCATTGAATTCAACTCAGTGTTCTAAGGTTAGAAGGCATATTCTTCTTCATTGACATTATGATGGGTCAAACTGTTGGTCATTGGGCTATCAGATCATGGGTTATTGGGCCCATCTAGAACAAGGTTTTTCATGGGACTTAATAAGTTCCCAGGACAGACTAAATGGGAAGGAAAAAAATACATGTATATAGTAAATAGAACTTTACTTTTGGTCAAATTTTCTAGGGGAAATTAAGTAACACTTTCAGCAGCCTGGAAAAGTTTGAAAACCTCTGTGCCACAAATCTGTCTTTTTATGCCTTAGGCCAGGAGTTTGTAAAGTTTTTTTAAAAAGCTACCTATCACTTCGTTATTCCGTTTACATTTATGTTACCGTGTGAAATTATCCCTGCTTCTATTTTCCTAAAAATTCTATATATCTATAGTTAATTGATATAAAGCTTTGTTAAAGCTCTTTTATGGCTGAACAAGAGTTTAAACTTGAAAAATCTTCTCACCTATAAAGGTGCAACATCCCAATGATTCCCAGAGTGAAAATGTGAGAAAAATAATATTCAGAATTAGATTAAGAGTAACAAAAGGAAAGGGGTGCACGCACATGTGGGATGATGGGGTGTATGCATGGGCCCACGTGCGCATGCATGGGGGAGGGCACATACGCGGGGCCCACGCACACATTGCATTTGGGGGTTCAGGCACTTGGGCACTTGGTCCGGAAAAGTTTAGACATCACTGCTATAAATGAATTATTAGGGTTAATGGACTTTTGTCCAATTCCTGAACTTCCTTTTCTATTCTGCTTTTTCTATTCCATTATTTTATTCGATTGTTTTCCTGCTCCCTGTTCCCAGGTATTCACTACAAAATATTTTTCCCCCTCCAGAACATGGATTTACCTCTTGGGGTTTCTTTTCTCTCCTCATTATTCCTATTCTTGGTCTCTTGTTAAATAATTTAAAGTATTTATTTATTTTTTGTATTTCATGATACCACCCATCTCCCTCAAACTTAGACACTTCTTCTTCTTAGAGAGGGATATCCCAAAATATCTGGGAACACTTATCATTTATCTTCACCTTGCAACTCCATTAGCCGTCATGTGGTTAAACTGGATGTATATTTAGCTGTTTCTGTATTTCTGGGTAAACCAATCTCATCTACCTTTCTATAATGTATGCTGTTATCCAAATCCTTTCTATCCTGCTTTGTAGTACTGAAGAGCCTCAAACTGTATGATGAGGTAGGAATCCATCTATGCTTAGTAACTTGGTATCCTCTGGATGTTGGGCTTAAGGTTAGGGCTATATCTTTTAACTATCCTTGAATAAACTTCGGGATGTCTGTAAGGTAAAAAATGATGATACAAAGGGATGTTTATGGTCAAGTAGGGTTAGGGTAAAAGACGCTGAGCTTGTTGATCAGAAGGTCGGCAGTTCAGCGGTTCGAATCCCTAGTGCCGCATAATGGAGTGAGCGCCCGTTACTTGTCCCAGCTTCTGCCAACCTAGCAGTTCGAAAGGATGTAAAAAATGCAAGTGGTGCTTTGGTGGGAAGGTAACAGCGTTCCATGCACCTTTGGCATTTAGTCATGCTGGCCACATGACTATGGAGACATCTTTGGACAGCGCTGGCTTTTCGACTTAGAAACGGAAATGAGCACTGCCCCCTAGAGTCAGGAACAACTAGCACGCATGTGCAGGGAAACCTTTAGCTTTACCTTTTAGGAATCATACTGGCTGGGAAATTCTGGGAGTTGCAGTCTACACATCTCAAAGTTGCAAAATATTTCAATATGCAATTATAGTATGAAATAATATGTTTATCAAGAATCTTTACTTGATACTTACTTGGTAGCGCAATACTGGAAGAAGGACTCTTTGCCTACTATTGAATAATGGACATTGAAAGTAGCGAATTTAGCGGAAATGGCGAAAATTTCAGCATATTTGAAGGACTATACACAAGAAAGATACATATCGGAATGGAGAAGATGGATTGATTATATTCAAAATAAGTATCAGACAAGAAAATATCAAATAGCTTATGAATGAATGTTAAACTTTAGAAGTATTATGTTATCCATAGTGGAGTTAAGGTTTCGGGGGGGGATTTGGTAGTTTAAGAATAGTTAGGCTAATTTAGCTTATGATCGTTAATTGAAATACCGTGTATTTTGCTCTGGGAAGTCTGGAGTGGAGGGGGGAATGGGAAGGGGGGAAGGGTGTGGGGGTGGTGGGGAGGGGAAAAGAGTGGGGGGAATATTGGGGGGGGGGAATTTTCTCTGTAAAACTTTTCAATAAAAAAAAAGAATCTTTACTTGATTACCTCTGAATTTATTTATACTATCCTGTCATAAACGGAAGTACAACTTGAAAACTACTGTAACTTAGTACTATACCTGACAGAATAAGATTGAGAACTTTGCTTCTCTGGGCCGAACCTTTATTACTGAGAAGAATGCAAACAATGGTAAAGATGTGGAACTTGTCAAATTACAAGAGGTGGGATGTGGATTGTAAGGAATGGGAAGAATCCAGGGCAGAGTTTGCTTATATCATGATGTATTCTACAACTCCTCTACCACTGAGATGCAGTTTGTTGTAAAGCTTTCATCTTTCAGGTTTAAATAATTTAATTTAATCTTTCATTTCTGTAGAAATAACATTTATATTGACAGTCCTGAATACTGACAATTTCAATAAGTGACAATACTGAATATTGACAGACTTAAATACTGGGCCCTATCTAACAAAATGACATTCAGCCTAGATAAAAGTAAGGTTTTCCACATCGGCAAGGAAAAACAGATGTATATGTCAGAGGTGGTATTCACTTACCTTCACTACCCATTTGCAAATGTGAGTGAATGTGCCTCCTCCACGCATGCACAGAGCCCTCTGCGCATGTGCAGAGGGTCAAAAACGGGACGTGATGACGTCCGGGTGAGTGGGCAGAGCTTCTGCTGCCGGCACTGCTGGATCATGCGATCCGGATAGAACCGGCTGAATTTCACCATTGGTACATGTACAGATTAGGTGAAAGTTGGCTCAATAGCAGTAATTGTGAGAGGGATCTTGGAGTGCACAATTTAAGTGCACAATCACTTAAATATGAGCCAGCAGTGTGCGGCAGCAGCCAAAAAAAGCCAAAGCAATCCTAGACTGCATTAATGGAGGAATAGAATCAATTCTAGATAGAAGTTCTAATATCTCTTTTCAAAGCTTTAGTAAGACCACACTTACAATACTGCATCGAGTTTTGGTTGCCACAGTATAAAAAAAAGTTTTGAGACTCTGCAGAGAAGAGCAACAAGAATGATTAAGGGGCTGAGAGTTAAAACATATGAAAAATGGATACAGGAATTGGGTCTCTCTGGTCTAATGAAAAGAAGGACCAGGGGAGACATGATAGCAGTATTCTAATATTTGAGGGGATCCTACAACGATGGGGGGATCAAACTATTTCCCCAAACACTAGAAGGCAAGACAATGGATAGAAATTATCCAAGGAGAAAAGCAAGCTAGAATTAAGGAGAAATTTCCTAATGATGAGAGCAATCAACCAATGGAACAGCTTGCCTTCAGAAGTTGTGGGTGCTGCATCACTGGAGGCTTTCAAAAAGAAACTGAACAACCATTTATCTGAAATGGTTTAGGGCAGGGGTTGGCAATTGTGGCTCTTTTACAACCTGTGGACTTCAACTCCCAGAATTCCGGAGACAGCTGAGACAGCTGTCTCAGGAATTCCGGAGACAGCTGTCTCAGGAATTCTAGGAGTTGAAGTCCACAGGTTGTAAAAGAGCCACAATTGCCCATCCCTGGTTTAGGGTCTCCTGTTCAAGCAGGAGGTTCAACTTGAAGACCTCCAACTCTATTATTCTATATCCTATGTCCTATAATTGAATATAGATCAATATTCATAGACTATATTGTTGTTGTTAGTTGCGAAGTCGTGTCTGACCCATCGCAACTCCATGGACCACATTCCTCCAGGCCTTCCTGTCCTCTACCATCCTCTGGAGTCCATTTAAGCTTACGCCTACCGCTTCTGTGACTCCATTCAGCCACCTCATTCTCTGTTGTCCCTTTCTTCTTTTGCCCTCAATCTTTCCCAGCATTAGGCTCTTCTCCAGTGAGTCTATATTAGACTATATTTTATTTGCTCTTGTAAGGGTTGAATTTTAGGATAACTTGAAAAATTCTCTAATGTGCTTTCATATGGGGAAAAACATGAGATTTTGTGCCTAGATTTTTTATGACAATTGTACATGCAATTTCTATCTTTTTTTTTCTGTATGGAAGCACTGTCAGTGTTTTAAAGTCATAATATCTGAAGCAGCTTGAATTTATCTTCATAGAAACAATGGTTGGATGTATTCCATGAATGTTTGGTACATCATTGTTTACGGGGACTTTATTGTGGGTTGCATAAGTATGTTTTTAGCTAATGCGATAATTGCTGTAGTCATTTTGGGATAACTGTGTCTGACTTTTAATGAGTCAGCTTCGATCCTTGCTGGAATAAACTGACATGAAAATGGAGGGGGTGGGAAATTGTTTATCTTTAACACAAGTTGTAATTTGTTAGCAGTTATTACAAATTTTTGTTGGAAAAACTGGAAGGGTAAAAGACTAATAACAAAACAGATGAACATTTAGTGTTCATCTAATATTATCTTATATTCATCTTATATTCATCTAATATAACTCCAATTGCAAACTGTATACAATCTTATCAAACAGCTTTCTGCAAGACAATTATATAGCCTGATTTTTTTGGTTTCCATGGTGGAATATTTTGAAGTACAGTGAGTTTGCATCCTTTTTTTATTATTATTATAAATTAAATTTTATTAACATAAACAACGTAAAACACAAATACATGTAAACACTTATACATTAACAAAGAGTCAATCGACTAACTTCTAGAAAACCTTCGCATCGGTGATTAATGTCCATTTAACCAATTTTCCTTAATCATACTATTTACAAATTTACTTGCTTATACCTTAATATATTCATTGAAGTTCAGCAGTATCTTTCTACATGAGTTTGCATCCTTAACAGCTCTTTCATCCTCCTGCTGCAGCTCCTTGTCGCTGGTCGGCTCCACAATTGATAGGGCTTTTGGTTAGGACAGGGAGAGGAAAAAGGATGCCGCGCTAGGAGGAGATTCTATGGTGGGGGAACTGGACTTCCGGTTGGTTCCAGAACTGAATGGGGGGCTTCCAGTTAGGACCTTTGTGCCTCTTTGAGTGTTTAAGGTTGCCGACCCCTGGTTTATGGGAATGGCTTTCAAGACCCATTGAAGAATTCCAGAAATTATAACCAGAAAACCTCTTGAGGGATGCAGGTTGTGAAGTCTGAGATGGTTGTATTATGCCCTGCCTGGAACTCAACGGATCTATTTTAAAACTGCTTTTATTGATCACCGCTGTCTGATTCCACGGAAGTCAGCTCTGGCCCACATTGGTTCAGATGAATGGAGTTTTAATAACTTTCTTCCTGTTTCTAGGAACCATGGCACAGTTTTCACTACGTGTCTTATTTCCTCTCGCTAATGCAGGGGTCTCCAACCTTGACCACTTACTTGAAGCCTGGCGGACTTCAACTCAACTTCAACTTTTGCAAAAGCAAAAGCTGGCTGGGGAATTCTGGGAGTTGAAGTCCGCCAGGCTTCAAGTGGCCAAGGTTGGAGAGCCCTGCGTTAATGCATACAACTTCAAAAGTGACTACCAACAATTTGGGCAAGGGCTAATTCTATGAGGATGGCTTACAGCTGAGGGCTTGAAAGCAGCAGGTGAAGCCAGGAGCCGGATGGCTAGATGGCTCAGTGGCTAAGACACTGAGCTTCTTGATCAGAAAGGTCGGCAGTTCAGCGGTTCAAATCCCTACTACAGGCCTCCTGCGTAAGCAGGGGGTTGGACTAGATTACCTCCAAGGTCCCTTCCAACTCTATTACGGTTACCCAAAGTCTGCAGATGCATGCTGGCATTTTATGCCTGTTCCCTCCGACCATGAAGGAGTAAGTAAGATGCCTGTTTTCAATGCAGAGTTGATCTCTGACCGGTTTTCTTTTGCGTGTTTGTGGTGCTAGTCTTGCTTAGGCCTGAAAAGGTGACTTTCCTTTCACCTTCACCTAAGGAGTCAATGGTGCTTGTTACTCATTCTGTGTATCAGATTCAAATTCAGGCAGCGATCCAGAAGAGCACTTAAGACACAGGCCACATTTTTTTCTTCCAACGATGTGGATTTGGTTGTGGTGGCGGGTGATGGTTTAAATAATTGGAGCTCATCTTTCTCCTTGTCAATGTGTTGTCCATAACAAGCAGATTGTGCTCTTTTGCTGCTGCTGCCTTGGCGTTTTTGGGAAGAATGTGTACTCATAATGGGATAAAAGGTACCACTGGGATTTAACAGACAAAAGGGCAATTTTCTTCCTTGTCCAGGTGGAGCGTACGAAGTGGATTGAGAGAGTGGACTTTTTGCCAAGAGAAGTGAGGCTGTCTGAAGACAGCAGAAAGCTTTGAAAGCGAAAAACAAACCACAGCTTATATAACAGGCTTACAGCCCACCACAAGCAGCTGCGAAATGGAATAATCTCAGCATTGTTATTTTGCAGAGTAATTGTCTGTATTCAGCCCTAAAGAGACAGATAATCTCTAGCGTTTGTGAGGAAGAGAAATAAAACCTTAAATGTGCGTCACGTACAAGGATCTGTGCAATACCCAAGGATTCCCATTCTTGGGAATAGGAGCACATTCCTAAAGAGGCAGCATGTTGCTGCAGAGACAGGAGAAGGGAAAAAAATAAGAGTGGCATAAACTCTTTGCTTCTTTGCAAGGGCTTATGAAATTTGGAAGACGAGCCAACTCCAAGGAATGAAGGATTCAGTGTAAATATCTTGAGAGTTCTGATTGCTGAATGAATGTGGACAAGGAGAAGAGGAAAGGGCCTGCTTTGGTTTTTCAGAAAAATCTGAAAGTATCATAGCATCCATCCATCTAGCTAGCTAGCTAGCTAGCTAGCTCTATCTCTGTAATCTCTCTCTCTCTCTATCTATCTATCTATCTATCTATCTATCTATCTATCTACCTTTCTATCTTTATCTCTATCATCTCTATCATCTCTATCTCTATCATCTCTATCATCTCTATCTATCTATCTATCTATCTATCTATCTATCTATCTATCTACCTTTCTATCTTTATCTCTATCATCTCTATCATCTCTATCTCTATCTATCTATCTATCTACCTTTTTATCTTTATCTCTATCTCTATCATCTCTATATCTATCTATCTATCTATCTATCTATCTATCTATCTATCTATCTACCTTTTATCTTTATCTCTATCTCTATCATCTCTATCATCTCTATCTATCTATCTAGCTATCTATCTACCTTTCTATCTTTATCTCTATCTCTATCATCTCTATATCTATCTATCTATCTATCTATCTAGCTATCTATCTATCTAGCTATCTATCTACCTTTCTATCTTTATCTCTATCTCTATCATCTATCATCTATCATCTCTATATCTATCTCTCTATCTCTCTATCTCTCTATCTCTATCATCTCTATCTCTATCTATCTATCTATCTAACTACCTTTCTATCTTTATCTCTATCATCTATCATCTATCATCTCTATATCTATCTATCTCTCTCTCTATCTCTCTATCTCTCTATCTCTATCTCTATCTCTATCTATCTATCTATCTATCTATCTCTGTCTGTCTGTCTGTCTGTGTGTCTGTTTATGTGTGTGTGTAAAGGTAAAGGTTCCCCTCGCACATACGTGCTAGTCATTCCTGACTCTAGGGGGCAGTGCTCATCTCCGTTTTTAAGCCAAAGAGCCAGTGCTGTCTGATGACAATTCTGTGGTCATGTGGCCGGCATGACTAAACACTGAAAGCGCACAGAACACTGTTGCCTTCCCACCAAAGGTGGTTCCTATTTTTCTACTTGCATTTTTTACATGCTTTCGAACTGCTAGGTTGGCAGAAGCTGGGACAAGTAATGGGAGTTCACTCTGTTATGTGGCACTAGGGATTCGAACCACCGAACTACCGACCTTTCTGATCAACAAGCTCAGTGTCTTAAGCCACTATATAGCCATGTATATAGATTTTTTAGTGCTGCTACAAGGTATTGGTGGCAAAAAAAAAACACCCATCAGTTTTGGTTGCATGGTACATTTATCTCATATTTCATAATTAGAAAGTTTCTGCTTTGGATACTCTCACACAACCGAGGTTAGAATCAGATGATTTCCTAATCAAAATGACAAAAATATATTTTTCCTGACTTTCACAGCAGAGGTGGGTTTCAGCAGGTTCTGACCAGTTCTGGAGAACTGGTAGTGGAAATTTTGAGTAGTTCAGAGAATCGGTAAATATCACCTCTGACTGGCCCCGCCCCCATCCATTCTCTGCCTCCCGAGTCCCAGCTGATCGGGAGGAAATGAGGATTTTACAGTACCTTCCCCTGGAGTGGGGTGGGAGATTTTACAGTATCCTTCCCCTGCCATGCCCACCAAGCCACGCCACCAAGCCATGCCCACAGAACCGGTAGTAAAAATATTTGAAACCCACCACTGCTTCACAGAGTCTCTTTAGTTCAGACAATGAATCCTGTGGGTATATATATTGCTGCTATAATTATCTGAAACTTTTGCCTAGCAAGCAGACCACAGTTTGGTGTTCCAACCCAACCTGTTGTTCAAAATTGCATCATCTGAGTGCCGATAAAACATCTGCTATTCAGAATTTAATCCTGGTTGAAACTACTGGGTTGTATCATGGAGTTCAGACAGAGGGAGGCAAGAGTAGTTAATTCTGATGGCTAATTGTGTGATAGGCTAGGATTGCAGACAAATAGGGTTGAGGATGGGGAAACATATTGTGGTCTGCAATAGTCCAGCAGTTTTGAGCACCTGTTCATTTTTGGAGTGGCCGATACAATGTAGGGAAGATAGAATATCAAATAACAGAATTTATTTATTAGTTCAATTTATATGCTGCCTTTCTCTGAAGACTCAGGGCGGAAGGGACCTTGGAGGTCTTCTAGTCTGCTCAAGCAGGAGACCCTATACCATTTCAGACAAGTGGCTGTCCAGTATCTTCTTAAAAGCCTCCAGTGATGGGGCACCGACAATTTCTGAAGGCAAGGCATTCCAGCTAACAATATTTCTTCCTGAAGTAGTCCAGGTAAACTTGGGCATTTCAGGTAAACAATGGCAAGAGAAGAGTACAGTAGAACTTCTGGTCACAACCATAATTTGTTCCATAACTTTGGTCGCAAACCAATTTGGTCGTGACCCGAACCTAATTTTGGAAATTTGGCGGGTACAAAAAAAATGGCGTGGAAGGGGAAATCAGCCGCGGGGGGGGGGGGGGGGAATGTGAATTTTTTGGTCGGAACCCGATTTGGTCGTGGTCAGAAGTGTTCGTGACCAGAGGTTCTACAGTATATCTTGACTTCTTGTTATGTGCATTTCACAGCAATCCGATTGGCTACAGTGGCATATAGAATTCTGCATTAAAGTAGAAAGATAGATAGATAGATAGATAGATAGATAGATAGATAGATAGATAGAAAGAGATAGGGGGAATGGATGGACGGATGGATGGATAGATGGATGGACGGATGGACAGATGGACAGACAGACAGACAAACACATACACAGATAATACACACACACACATGTACAAATATATGTGTGTGTATAATTTTTCTTGAAATTTTTTATATAAAAGACAAACATCAAAATATATAAATTTAAAGAAAGAAAAAAGGTTTATAAAGTGAAGAAAGCAATATAGTTGAAGAAAGAAAAGGGTAATTAAAGAAGTGACTTTTGATCTTCTTTGTGATTGTTACCAATAAAGAAAATCCTTCTTCCTCCTTCCCTCAAGTTACATTACAGAGATAGCTTCTGCCTATATTCAACTCCTTTTTCAATCAGCAAATCCACAAATCATCATTTTACTTTATTCCATTTTCAGCAAAAGTTCATAAAACATCTTTTATAGGTTTAGTGTTCTATAAAAATATTCATTAGGATCAACAAATGAAATATTCCTCTTCTCTTCTCTCTCTCTCTCTCTCCCCCCCTCCCTCCCTCTCCCTCTCCCTCTGTCTGTCTGTGTCTGTCTGTCTCTCTCTCTCTCTCTCTCATATGACTTTTATATCGTTACTGAGTCTAAAATTTCAGATGCAGAAAAGTTCTCCTTTTGAAAAAGCAACCAACTTAAAAATGGAAGGAGAATATCTGAAGACACAAAGAAATTGTTTACAACTTGTTCCTTATTTTCACTCCTAAGCCCCCCCCCCAACCTATATATTTGTCACCGAGCAAGGTCCACTGTCTGTGTAAACATCAGGTTTCTGTTTAGCCCCTGGCAGATAAGCAAACCTTTGCTCATTCTAACAGAGAATTTGGCTCTGGAATGTGTGAAGTAATCATTAGTGGAACATTTGAGTCTTTGGACTGCATTTAATTGATTGTTAATCATGAGTACACAACCACTGAGCATGTTCAGAAGGAAGCGCAATGCTTCCTCTTTGCATTAATGCTGTCCCTCTTTATCAAATCCAGGAATCGACTGAAAAATTCCATATAATATTTGCACAATACTTTTAGCCCCAACCATCACAACTTTTCACCGATTCATGCTAAATTAAAGCTACCTGTCTTATACATGATCAAAACTCTGGTGCACCTGGCTCTGAAGCTGGAAAGCACGCTTCCCAATTGTTTCTTTTCTCAGTTTCAGATGGCAGGGCTGGGCTATGGGCCATGAGATAACGGTGATTGTTGTCTGAATACTCCTGTTAAATACTGCCATACAATCAGTCCACATGCCACTGAGCTGACATTGCCTATAGAGTCCTATAGATGGGTCAGCCATTTTTTTTTTTTTTTGATTTGATTTATATGCCACCCTTCTCCGGAGACTCAGGGTGGCTTACAATGCGTTAAGCAGTAGCCTTCATACTTTTGTATATTTTATACAAAATCAGCTTATTGCTCCCACAATCCGGGTCCTCATTTTACCTACCTTAGAAAGGATGGAAGGCTGAGTCAACCTTGAGCCTGGTGAGATTTGAATTTAGAGTAATTGCAGACAGATGGTGTTAATCACAATGCTATCAGTCTGCTGAGCCACCAGGCCCTGGTGGTCCAAGTGTGGTCTTACCAAGGCATTATAAATTGATAGCATCACTTTTCTTGATTTTGATTCTATCCCTCTGTTAATGCAGCCTAGGATTGTGTTGGCTTTTTTGGCAGCTGCATCACACGGCTGGTTCATACCGTGTTTCCCCGAAAATAAGACCCTGTCTTATATTTTTTTGAACCCTGAAATAAGAGCTTGGCCTTATTGCCATGAGCTCAAAATCCCGATTGGGCTTATTATCAGGGTATTGCTTATTTTGGGGAAAACAGGGTATTTAAGTGATTGTCCACTTAATGGGATCCCAAGGTCCTTTTCGCAGGTATTGCTGTTGAGTTGAGTTGACCCAAGTTTCCCCTAATCTGTGCCATAGTTTGTACCATAGTCTGAATAAGCATTGAATATCTATATGTTGGGAAAAGAAGTCATCAGTAATATCACTCTGGTTATCCATAAGATAAAGTTGTACAGACCAGCTGTCCAGATTCCTGGTGATGTGTCACCGTCTTAGAAATGAAGTATGCATGAAGTACTGCAAATCATTCTTTTCTTTCACAGAAGGAGCTGAAGAATGACGCCTAGCTCTTTTGAGGGTCCATTGATAGCATGTGTGAGGGAGGGAGGGAGAAAGGAGAGAGAAATGACGGGAAGCAAAACAAACATGTCATATCAGGAAAAAGGCAGCTTTGCAATTTGGGGCTGGGGGCTGGGGTTGCTCTGTTTCAGTGCCTGTCTCTTCTTTAAAAACGAAAAGAAAAATCACCAAATGTCAGCACAGCAAAAGCACGCTGCTTTGGGGGAAAGGGTCATGTGTGAATGGAGGAGAGAATCTAGTGTTTTACTTCATTGAACCAGCAAGCCTTAAGTCAGTTGCGATTCTCCGTGCTTGGGGCTCCAGATCTAAACGAGAAGCTCATTGATAAGCCTTTCCAGATGTGACGGGCAGCAGCCTTAAGTTTGGCAGCCTGCCAACAGATTGCCTGCAGTCTCTCTGCTTCTCTGTATCTGCAGTGAGGAGAGCTGCAACGCTCGAGTCTTGAAAGAAAACACAGCTGACGGCAAACCTCTCCCCATGTCATGAACCCACACCTCAGACAGAAATTATCCAGCAAACAACAGCACCACCAAACAAATACCTTTCTCACAAGGCCTGGCTTGTTTTAGTATTGTGGATGTGAGATTTTTTTTTTCCTGTCTGGCATTATGGATCACCACGCAGTAAGACCCCCTTTGAGAAGATCTTTCAGTGATCATATCAAGAACTCCACTACTAGAGCCTTGGATACTATCTGGAAGAGCACCAGAGACCGACGTCTGGCAGGTGAGGAGGTGGTTGGAAACGGGTTTTCTTTACACCAAGGGAATTGTGTCCCTTAGTGATAGTAAGAGATGCAACTGGACAGAAGTGAGAAGATGCTGGTCCCGACAGTTTCTCCTTTACCCTCCTGCGTCCAAGAAATTGGGATTGTGGTTTATCTGTGCAAGATTCAGTAGTTGTGGGCTTGTAAAAAAAAGGCTTTCTTGAAAATAAGAAAAAAGTATTAGTAAAGAATCCCACGTCTTATGTCCTCAGATTTTGTCCTAGCATTTATTTTTATTTTTTTTCATTGCAAAGAAAACAAGTCCCATGTACCTTATATTGAAATTGCTTGCTTCGTTGGATTGCCTTAAGAATGGTTGTCCCTCACCAATAATGAGATAAAAGTCTCTGGGCAGAGTATTTTGAGACTGGGGGCTCGTTTCCCCCCAATGACAAGGCTGCTTTGCAGTCCAAACACATGTCCTTGATGACACTAGCAGACACTTAATATGCAAATTAAATTGTGTTGACAACCTCTTGACGTTGTTGGTGGGGTTTGAGACCAAAATCCAGGAGACCAGAAAAGTCAAAAGTTTTCCTTATCTCATTGCTACTATCTTGTGGGCATCCAGTAGTTTGCGACCCAGATCTAATAGCATTAGGAGATGACATGTTATTTGGATATTACATTGTCAAGATTTTTTTAAGCAGAAAAGCTGAGAAATTATTCCTGATACAAGACAGCAAGTTGAATATTATAAAGAAAATGTGAATTCTCTTTAATTTCAACCAAATAGGGACAAGCCAACAAGGCAAACTCTTTTTATAGCTGTGCTAGTTTCTTACTGAACTAGATAGCCTCAATTTTTCTCCTACAACTTGTTTGTAAGTATTCAGTCAGTAACTAGTATGACTAAATACTTCCTCCTCCTCCTTCCCTCCCTCCAAATATTCCAGCATCATTTTAAGCTGCTAACTATTTTCCATGTTATATTTAAAATGAATGGAATAATTACTGCATGGAGAGGTTTAAACTTCTGAAGTAATTCTAAGAGGACATACCTATCTATGCTGGCTTCTTTAAAAGTAAATTTCAGAGTGCCTATAAACTTTCCTCTATAGCAGTGATGGCTAACCTTTTTTTCCTCAGGTGTCGAAAGTGTGCCTACACCCATAATGCAATGCCCCCCGCATGCCCCGCCCCCCTGAGCATGCATGCGTGACCCCCCCACACTCCCCCGCCTCCACACATGCGCGTGCTCCCTCCGTGCTCCCCCGCCCCCTGTGCATGCGTGCATGCCCCCCGGTGCCCCGTTTTGGGCCTAGCAGGCCTCCCTGAAGCCTCCTGGGACCAAAATCGAGCCATAGGGGTGTCACGCACGCTGCCCTCCATCCCGCATGTGTGCGTGACTCCCCGTCCCCCTGTGCATGTACACACGACCCCCCCCGCCCCCACACATGTGCACGCATATCCGCAGAGACCCAAAAATCAGCTGGCCGGTGGGAGGCACGCGTGCATGCATGGTGGAGCTGACCTAGGGTGACAGCTCACGTGCCCACAGAGATGGTTCCCCGCCATAGGTTCACCACCATGGCTCTATAGGAACAGTAGATGTATACCAGAAGTCAGTCTGACTTTGCTGAAATATAAGCCTCTGTAGAAAATAGAATTGTGATGGATTGTGGATGGTTGTGAAAATACATTGAGTAAGAGAGTTCAATGCATTATAAGTATATTTGTTTTCAGAGACATGGGGTGTCTTGCTGGACATCTGCCAAACATTGAAATTTATAAATTGGCAAGGGGGAGAAGGCCGAGAAGCCTATCTTTCTCTGGGAGCCATATTTCCTTGGGAGTAATTTACTAGCATGCCATAAGTGGGAAGGGTCAGAAGGAGTTATGAGCAAGGTATCCCTTCTTCTTTTACTATCACTCCCTTTTTTTCCCTTTCTTTTTGGCTCCCTCCCTTTCCCTTCCCACCCATCATGTTTTCAGGGAGGCATCGTTTACTCTTGCCAAACCTCTGATCTTATTGCTTATAGAAATTAGATCTGTAGTTTGTTTCATGTGAGCCCACTCTTGTTCTTCTAAAATAAATGTTCCTTTCTATAATCAATTTATAATTCTATGAAGTAGGGTTGGCGGTTTAAGAATCTGTAACAAAGGAGTCTCCGTAGCCTTTCAAATTCTGAATTTTGCGTTGTTGTGGCAGACAGAAATGATGACAGTGAAATGAATGTAAAATAATACATATTTTAATTATGTAAATTTGGCCTTCATCTTGCAGCAGTGATGAAGCAAGCATTCAATTGTCCTTTCGTCTTGGCAAAAACCTTGTTACCTTGTTTTCATTGGATTGTTTTTATTTATTTTTATTTTATTTATTAAATTTGTATTCCATTTCTTTGTTGATTTTACTTTGTTGTTAAGACAGGAGTTACGTAGATGAGATGGGTGTTCATACGAATAAAAATAAATCATCATATCATTTTGAGAATACAGTTTAATTCCTTTCTAGAAGCAGGAAAGGTTGGAGTTCCATTTTCACATATTCTCTAATTTTTGTACAATTTAACAGCTGATTAATTATTTGATCTTTTGTGCTGGAATTGTCCACAATGGAGGGTGGTGCTGAGAATTCATATCAGTGGTGGGATTCTACCGGTTCTACCCAGTTCGGGCGAATTGGTAGTAGCGGTGGTTGGAGGCTCCGCCCGCCCACCCGGACATCACCATGGATGCTCCGCACATGCAGAGAGGTTGCGCGTGCGAGCGATGGGGAAGAGGAAGATCTGTCATACAGCAAGACTGAAAATCTGAGACTTGTGGGAGCTGGGTGGTTGTTGTTTTCCAATTTGTCCTGCTGGTTTTGAAAGCTATATAGCTGCTCTGAAATGCTTTCACTTGTTTGACAGTATATCAATAAACTCTATAAAGCCATGGGATTTCATGGCAGACAATCAGCCAGCTAGGATTTCCGTCTGCTTGCTTCCTTAATATGTTTCATATCATAGAACATAGAATAACAAAGTTGGAAGGTACCTCTAGTCCAGCCCCCAGCCAGAGCAGGAGACCCTATACCAGTTCAGACAATGGCGGTCCAGTCTCTTCTTAAAAGCCTCCAGTGATGGAGCAATCACAACTTCTGAAGGCAAACTGTTCCTCTGGTTAATTGTTCTCACTGTTAGAAGAAAATATAAAAAGAGAAAGATATAAAGAAATAGTTTCCCATATCCTTTATAACATTTAATTTAATTAATTTAATTTAATTTATCATATTTCTGTGCCGCCCAACTCTCAAGGGACTCTGGGCGGCTTACAACAAAAATAATACAAACAATGAACATAATTTTTTTTAAAAAAAAACATCATAAAAGCATTTTAAAAACATTAAAAACACATGCACACCATCCATGGCTGGATCTCGCAAGATTGAACAGCAAGATCAACGGCCCCAGGCCTGCCGGAAAAGCCAGGTCTTCACCGCTTTCCGGAAGACCAAGAGAGTTGGGGTAGTCTGGACCTCAGGAAGTAACTGGTTCCAAAGAGCTGAGGCAGCCACAGAGAAGACCCTCTCCCGCGGGCCCACCAGCCAGCATTGTTTAGCTGACGGGACCTGGAGGAGATCAACTGGGATCTTACCAGTCGCTGGGAGCTATGCGGTAGAAGGCGGTCTTGAAGATAGCCTGGCCCTGAGCCATGTAGGGCTTTAAAGGTAATAACCAACACCTTGAATTGTGCCCGGAGACCAAACAGTTATAATTACAATGGTATTTTTAACCTCTACAGTTACATCATAACACTCTTCTTTCTTTCTATAGTCTATCCTGTCCTGCCTCAAAATCACAATCGTTGCATTTATTTATTTGCAAAAAAACCCCACCTCTCAATAAGGGTTTCTAGTCACCAATAAACATAGACGTCCTTTCTCTAATCAAAGTCATAAATGAACGTATGTAATAAACATTCTGTCTATGTTTGACTGAGGTCAATTCTTATGACTAAGTTAACGGAATAAAACATGGAGCACAGGGAATAGCAGACTATTCCGTAGACAATGATTAGGTCCATTTCTGCTTCTGTATCCACCTAGTTGGAGATCTTTCCAGGAGGTGCTTGAGTAAAAGCTGTTCACAGCTCAGTTTTATTGGCTACTGATGTCAGCAGCTCCCAGGAATATCTGCCCAACTTCCACAAACACTCTTTGCAAATCTTGTACCTTGCTTTTCCTCAGTTCTTTTGCAGAGAGACATGTAAAGGTATGTGCAATCTGTACCTTTGAACCTTCCATGACATACTTTTAAAACAAGGTAGGTGTTATCCAAGCAAAACAAGTGTCAATGTCTGCATATTTATTCTTTCCCCCTTGAAAAAAAAAAGCCAACAATTTAGGCTGGAAAGTATTAGACTGCTTGTTACAGAGACTGCTACATTCCTAGAATGAAACCAGAGCCATCCTCCCAGGCCCCTTGCTGTACACTGATAAGGATGGACGTTTATATTCTTGATGGTAGACATTTACAATCAGTTACAGGGTTTTTTCTTTCTTTTTTTTTATTTTTCTTCTTCTTCTTTCAAAAAGTTTCCTCCCCTCAGAGATTAGATGTTGGAGGACTGTAAAAAAAAAGCAGTGAGCATTGGATTTTCCAGAATCAGGCAAAGCTCTAAAGTTGACAGGTATAATAATATGCCTGGTTTTCATTTAGCAATATAGCCATCGTTTATCAACCTGTGGCGGGCATCCAATCTAGCCTCTAAATTTTGTCTGAAATCTATTTTAAAAGAGGGAGGGCTTTCAGTGCCCTCTGAAATTCTGGAAAGGAAAATTAAAAAGAACGAAACTGTATGCCTCCCTTTTCCTAAAAAAAAAAAAAGAAGAAGAAGCTCTGACTTTTAATTGTTTATTTTTATGCTTTTTTTTTTTTAAGCATGTGGAGTTTGTCCTCACTGCAAATTTGAGAAATAATAGGCTAAAACAGTCACTCATTCAGTTGCATGGTCAAATGGCAATTTGATTCAAGCTTGTCTAATTTAAGAGTTCAGCCCCCACTGATTTTATGACATTTACTGTATGTAAATCAGAGATGGGTTTCAGCAGGTTCTGACCAGTTCTGGAGAACCAGTAGCGGAAATTTTGAGCAGTTCGGAGAACCGGTAGTAAAAATTCTGACTGGCCCCGCCGCTATCTATTCTCTGTCTCTCAAGTCCCAGCTGATTGGGAGGAAATTGGGATTTTGCAGTAACCTTCCCCTGGAATGGGGAGGGAATGGAGATTTTGCAGTAACCTTCCCCTGGAGTGGGGTGGGAATGGAGATTTTACAGTATCCTTCCCCTGCCACACCCACCAAGCCATGCCATGCCCACCAAGGCATGCCCAGAGAACCGGTAGTAAAACTTTTTGAAACAGGCAACTCAGCTGGGATCGTTAGAGGCTTTTAAAAGCATTTTTTTACAACCTCTTTGGCCAAAGAGGTTGTAGAAAAAATGTTTTTGAAAGAAAAAAAGCCTCTGCCGATCAGGCAACTCAGCTGGGATCATTAGCGGCTTTTAAAAGCATTTTTTTTCTACAACCTCCTGGGCCAAAGAGGTTGTAGAAAAAAATGGTTTTAAAAGCCTTTGAGGATCCCAGCTGAGCCGCACGATCATCAGAGGCTTTTTTTTTTTTTACTTTTAAAAGCATTTTTTCAGCGGAAGAGGTTGTAGAAAAAATGCTTTTAAAAATTAAAAAAAAAGCCTCTGATAATTGCGCGGCTCAGCTGGGCATGTGGGGGGCAGGGATTTTTGCTATCGGTTCTCCAAACCACCCGCCTCCATCGCTACCGGATCGGGCGATCCGGTCTGAACCAGGAGCATTTCACCCCTGCCATGGGGATGCTGCAATGGTTGTAAGTATGATAAAATGGTCACAAGTCACTTTTTTTTTAGTGATGACATAACTTTGAACAGTCACTAAATGAACTGTTGTAAGTAAGCATACCTGTATTGTGCATGATCATGTTTATCCTTACCTTAGTATTTCATTGGAATTTGCTTGTGCTAAAAAACAAAAATGTGAAAGAATGATGCTAATCTCCAAGTACTGGGGGATATATATGGAATTATATGTATCACTGTGTAGCTGCTGGATGTATAACCGGTATGTGTTGAGAAATGCATGGCTACTCTTCACACTTCTGTGTGTTTATTTGAGGAGACTTTGTGTACCTGTGGGAAGAGGGATTGCCCCATCAAGCTTTAATTCAAACATTTTCGGAATGCTTAGTGTTAGTAAATAAATAACTTTATTGTCATTGTACATGTATACACAGTATACCCATACAACTAAATTCACTTACCATCCAAAGACCAGGTCCAACACACATAAAAATCCCCAAACACACCCCCACCCACCGCAAATTCCCCACCCCTAAACCACCCAAACATCCTCACAACAGACCAAGTAATACTGTACAACAGCTCACTTGATGGTGGCCCTTTAGTTCATTATTGAGTGCAATTATAGCTCTGGGATAGAAACTATTCAGAAAACGTGTGGTCTGAGTTTTAATTGTTCTGTATCTTCTGCCAGAAGGCAACAATCCAAAAAGATTGTAAGCAGGATGGGAAGAGTCTCTGAGAATGTTATGCAACTTTCTCAAACAGCAGGATTCAAAGATGTCATCCAGGGCTGGTAGCTGGAGTCTGATGATATTCTGGGCAGTTTTAATGATTCTCTGTAGAGCTTTTTTGTCCACTACAGAGCTGCTCCCATACCATGGACGAATGCCGTATGTCAGGACACTCTCAATGGTGCTGCGATAGTAGGACAGAAGTAGATGCTGAGATAGATTTATCTTCCTGAGCATTCTCAGGAAGTTCAGCCTCTTAGTAGATCTTTAGTTAGTAGACAGGTTGTCTTTCCTTGAATCTAATGCTTTAAAAAAAAATCTCTAAGAGATAAGCAAATCATTTTCCAACAAGAAGCCAAAATGTCCACCCAGCTTGAAATAAAAACCAACCAGTATCTTTGCCTTAATGCCTTCTCTTGAAATTGTCACTCTTCAAAGCTTTCCAATACTCCTTCACATTTTTCTCTGAAGAGGTTGTGGTGCAAATCTAGTGCTGTTTATCTTCAGCTTTCGGAATGTTTTCTTTTTCAACACCCTTGCCCTTCTCAACTGAAGGCTGATATGTGAAGTTTCCAATAGTCCTGCCACCCTACAACCAGTAGTATACTCGTTTTATCATGAATCTTGTAAATGAAGATTCAGCCCAAATGTATCAGACTCTGGCTTTCAGGACAAGAAAGATTGTTGTTGTTGTTGTTGTTGTTGTTGTTGTTGTTGTTGTTTCAGATTTTTGAAACACTTAAATCATCAGTCTACTAGAATATTGTGTTATTGTTTTCAAAAAGTGATCTTTTCTAGTTCTAAAACCATCACAGAAATCCCCACATTTTTGGCTGATTAATCACTGAGGCCTAACTACCATAGAATAAATCTGTTAATTCACCATATTGAAAATGTTACATTTAGGGATAACCAGATAAAATTTTATGCTTAAATGTATTTAAAAGATAGCTATCAAGAAATCCTTCAGTGAGGGAGGAATCACTAACCTTCAGGAAATAGGTTCCGTTGTTAAATTCATATGGCCATTAGAGCTTTCCTAATACTTCCTAATAATAATAATAATTCCTAATATGCGGTGGCTCAGTGGCTAAGACATTGAGCTTGTCGATCAAGGTCGGCAGTTCAGTGGTTCAAATCCCTAGTGCCGCGTAACGGGGTGAGCTCCTGTTACTTGTCCCAGCTTCTGCCAACCTAGCAGTTTGAAATCATGTAAAAAATGCAAGTAGAAAAATAGGGACCACCTTTGGTGGGAAGGTAACAGCGTTCCGTGTGCCTTTGGCGTTTAGTCATGCCGGCCACATGACCATGGAGATGTCTTTGGACAGCACTGGCTCTTCGGCTTTGAAATGGAGATGAGCGCCGCTCCCTAGAGTCAGGAATGACTAGCACATGGAGAACCTTTACCATTACCTTATACTTTGCTGAAACCTGCCCTCTATAGGAGCAAAAAGCAAATATTTTCTCTCTCCTTTTTAAGAGGCTTCCAAATATTTGAAAAGTAATATCACTTGCCTCCTCAGCCTTTTCCTCTCTTGACTCAATATGTGTAGTTCCAGTTTTGAATACCATTGTCAGGCGTAAAGAATCAGAATCACACATAAGTTCCAGTTCAGAAGATTTATTGCTCATGCCTATAACACAAGAATCTAGCATTACACTCACACTACATAAGAGTTAACAGAATTCAAAGGTGGGCTGGATGTGGAGCATTTATGGACACGTAACAACTCTAAGCTGAGTCCTCTCTGAACTCCACCTCAGGCTCTGCCTCTTCTTCTCCTACAACCATTAATGATCTTCCCTGCACTATAGTGAACCTGTTTAAGTTCGTCTAAATTAGGGATAGGCAGGGGTGGGCTTCTGGGGGTTCGAAGGGGTTCAGGAGAACCTCTAGCTAACATTCTGTGCAGTTCAGAGAACCCCCAAATCCCACTTCTGGCTGGCCCCACCCACCCCGCCCCTCCCAGGAGTCCCCATGCATCCCGTTTTGAATGCAGATAAGTGCAGGGCACGCGTGGAGGCTTGGGGAGGGCAAAAAACAGGCCTACTGGAAGTTCGGTAAGGCCTGAATGGGCTCAGAGGGCCTTCGGAGCCCGGGGAGGCTGTTTTCACCCTCTCAGAGGTTCAAGGAAAGCCTCCAGAGCCCAGGGAGGGCAAAAACGCTCCCCTCCCGCTGTCGCCATGATGCAGGAGGCCAACTAGGCCACACCCACCATGGCCACGCCCACCCAGCAACTGGGCAGAGAACCCCTTGCTAAAATTTTTGAAGCCCACCCCTGGGGATAGGCAACCTGTAATTTTCAACTCCATCGGACATCAATTTAGCATTGATTCAGGTCTCTCAGCAGCCTGTAATTTGGAAGAGAGAGCAAAGAAGGGATATCAAAGAAGAAAGGAAAATGTTACATGAGCATGGGTGTCCCCACTCACTCTGGCCTAAAATACTCATTTAGGCCATTTCCATTATGTATCTCCCAATGGATTATCTCCATGGAAACGTGGTTTATAATTGAAAAAGATTTTTTTTTTTAACCTCCAGGGTATATAGTCCGATGCTTTTCTGTGTAATTAATTTTACATGTAACTCTGCCAATGCCTGGGTAGGAGCAGACAGAAATACGATCGCGCTGTCACTTTGTATTGATGGAAGGACGAAGTGCTCGGTTGTGTTTTGAATTTCTGTTTGCAAAGGAGTGGAGGAAAAGTGGACGGTTACCACAACAATTACGTTTAATGTAGGTTGCCAAAATTATTATTATTTTTTTTGCAGAAGGCCATGAGAACAAGAATACATCATTGGCTGTAATCAGGTCTGCTAATTATATTGGTGAGCTAGAATATACACAGCACATTAATCACACTCCCATTCAAAACATTTATTCTGGCAGTGACGAATGGCAAAACCTCAAGCTTTATGCCTTTATTGCTCATGGCAGCGTTGGCTCTTTCTTTTAAATATATTGACCTACAGTGCTTCTGGCCTACCAAACCAAATACACTAGACAAGTATGATACCCCGTATGATAAATGTTCTGGTTTGATGACTGTTTGGGATTGTAAAAACAGGGTATATGTTTCAAGCACTTAGTGGGTCACAATATATCTCCGCTCACTTATTGGAGAAACATAAATTTTGCAAACCTTTTTTTTTTTCCCCCACACCACTTCCAATGTTAACTTTTTTAAAAAATAACCTTGGGTGACTTAATGGCAAAGTATGCTTTGTATGCCTTAGAATGCCATGCATTATATCACTTTGTAAATGGAAATTGATGGATTTCTTTCCAATTTTTAAATAGTGCCATATTCGATATACGACTCGGGAATATTATGTAAAAACAAACAGCTAATTAGTAAAATTATTATCAGCCTAAATAAAACAATTCTTCCCTCCTAGTCTTCAGACATATGTTTGCTGCCAGCAAAAGTTATATATTTCTAATATATATATATTAGAAAGGAAAAAAGCCCAGAACCAAGTAGATGTGATTCTACTGAGCTGGAGCTACAAAAAAAAAACCTTGGCTACGTAGGAAAAACCTGGCTAGAAGAAAAAACACACACACACACACACACACACACACACACACACACACACACACACACATATATATATATATATATATATATATATATATATATATATATTGAAGGAATGTGCCATTTTGGCATTGCATGCATGCATTTTGTGTGTCTTGTGTATACACACGCACATAGTGTAATGTAGGAAATGTTCCCTTAGATCGAAAAGAGAATTCTAAGAAGATCAATGTATTCAACTTTCACAATATTTTGAAATACTTTTGGACATCCTTTTCTTTCAACACTATTCGGCCACAGGCCTCTGGCTACATAGATAGTATACAACTTCTGCATTTCCATACGGGATGCCAAACATTGTTCCTTTGATGAGCTGAAGATAGAGGAGGGATAAGAAAAATGAGGCATTTGTACTTCCTGTTCTTCCATACCAAGTTCAGAGAAGTTCCAAAGCTGCTGTGAAACGATGTATTCAAAACACACATTGTCTGGTTTTTCTCAACAGTGTTCCAAAAATTAGGACAAAAATAAAATTCTAAAAAGGATCCTAGGATCGTTATATAGCAATAGCATTTATACATATACCACCCCAGCCCCATACTGCTTTACTACAGCGCTCTCTGAATGGTTTACAAAGATCAACATATTGCCCCCAACAATCTGGATCCTCATTTTACTGACCTCAGAAGGATACGTCAACCTTGAGCCAGTCAGGATCGAACTCCTGACAGTGGGCAAAGTCAGCCTGCAATACTGCATACTAACCACTGGGCCACTAATGCTCCTTATATGAAATAGACCAGTGGTGAGTTGCTACCAGTTTGCCCCAGATTGGGCAAACAGGTAGTGGCGGGAGTGGGAGGCTCCGCCCACTCGCCCGGATGTCTCTGCGCATACACAGAAGCTACTGAGCATGCACAGAAGCGGCACACGCGAGCACATGTGCTCCCATGACCGAACCGGTAGTGACGGGATTTGAATCCCACTACTGAAATGGACAGTCCAGAGGTGGGTTCTACTTACCTTTACTACCGGTTCGCATCGGGGCCGCACACTGTTGAGGTCGGTGGGCGGAGCCTCCCACCGGTTTTACTACCGGTTCTATAGAACCGGTGCGAACTGGGAGCAACCTACCACTGGGACAGTCATGTAAGTTCTTTAAATAAATAATAAACATTTCCATTAATGCAAGAGCATGGAGGCAAGAATAAAAATTTCAGCCAAAATACATTCTGGCAACAGTAAAGCTTACTTTAAAATATAATAATTGTCTCTTAAGAAAATGGCAGGAAAAGCAAGAAGCCTATGTGAGAAAACTGAATTGTTCCACAGTTACCTTAAAAGAGGAAACATTTCTGATTGGAGAGAAGATATCCATTTGGCATTAAGTATATGATAAAGAATTAAATATATGATGAAGACAGGGATACTTTCTATGTGGACAGCAATTATTGCCAATGCAATGAGACTAATCCATCTTGAAAACAATGCAAGAAACGGTGTATATTTTTATTTAATATCTTTTATCATCTAACCCTCCAAAAACTATACTTACCATAACAGAGGCATAAAATGGGCCAGAATAAGTAACAGCTACATGTTTAAGACAATTCCAACAGCAGAACAGGGATAGAAAAATAACTCTAATACTAGTCTGAATGATCTTAACAAAATAACCGAAAAACAGAGTTTATTGTTATTTATTTATTTTATTAGTCATATTTCTATGCCGCCCACTCTCCGAGGACTCTGGGCGGCTTACACCAAAGACAGTATACTAAATAGCGTATTGCCCCCTAACAATCTGGGTCCTCATTTTACCCACCTCGGAAGGATGGAAGGCTGCGTCAACCTTGAGCCGGTGAGATTTGATCCGCTGATCTGCTGAACTAGCCGTCAGCTGAAGTAGCTGCAGTACCGCACTCTAACCACTGCGACACTTTCTAAGGGACCTCGAAGGTCTTCTAATCCAACCCCCTGCACAAGCAGGAGACCCTATTCCATTTCAGAAAAATGGCTATCCAGCCTCATTTTAAAAGCCTCCAGTGATGGAGAACCCACAACTTCTGAATGCAAGCCATCCCATGGGTTTATTGTTCTCAGTGTCAGGAAATTTCTCCATAGTTCTAGATTGCTTCTCTCCTTGGTTAGTTTCCAACCATTGTCCCAAAGGTGCTTTTTCAGGAGGCAACTGGACTTTCTTGTTTTTTTCTGTTGAAGACGTTTCGCTTCTCATCCAAGAAGCTTCTTCGGCTCTGACAGGATAGTGGGGAATGGAAGGATTTATATTCCTTGCAGACAGCTGGACATTTGCATCCTTTTAGAAGGTCCATGAAGCATTTGGAGGTTTAGCTGTATCCTCAGGGTCACCTGAGTAGTGGTCCTGGTCCCTATAGTCTGCCATTTTTCCTCTGGAAATCCATTCTTTCTCCACACCATTCAAAGGGTGTTTGCTCTACAGCAAAAAATCTGTAGAGAGTCTCAGTCGTCCAGGTCATGGTTGTCCCAAAAGTGCTTTTTCAGGAGGCAACTGGACTTTCTTGTTTTTATTTACCAAGGAATTATAAAGTGGTGCTAAACTTCACACGATCTTGATTCTATCCCTCCGTTAATGCAGCCTAGGACTGCATTGGCTTTTTTGTCTGGCTTAAATCTTATAACAGCCCATTCCAACCTTGCCTCAGGCAAAAGGAAGCACTTTTTGATGCAAGGCATAGCTAAAGCACGGAGTTTATTTCCACAGTTATAATGATAGAGTAGAGTAGAGTAGAGTGGAGTGGAGTGGAGTGGAGTGGAGTGGAGTGGAATGGAATGGAATGGAATGGAATGGAATGGAATGGAATGGAATGGAATAGAATAGAATAGAATAGAATAGAATAGAATAGAATAGAATAGAATAGAATAGATCAGGCCAAGTGTGATTGGACACACAAGGAATTTGTCTTGGTGCATACGCTCTCAAAAGAAAAGATACGTTCATCAAGAATCATAAGGTACAACACTTAATGATAGTCATAGGGTACAAATTAGCAATCAAATCATACTAGGAAACTATCAATATAAATCATAAGGATACAAGCAACAAAGTTACAGTCATAAGTGGAGGAGATGGGTGATAGGAACGATGAGAAGATTAATAGAAGTGCAGCCTTAGTAAATAATTTGACAGTGTTGAGGGAATTATTTGTTTAGCAGAGTGATGGCATTCGAGAAAAAACTGTCCTCGTGTCTAGTTGTTCTGGTGTACAGTGCCCTATAGTGTCATTTTGAGGGTAGGAGTTGAAAAAGTTTATGTCCAGGATGTGAGGGGTCTGTAGATATTTTCACAGCCCTCTTTTTGACTCGTGCAGTATACAGATCCTCAATGGAAGGAAGGTTGGTAGCCATTGTTTTTTCTGCAGTTCTGATGGCCTCTAGGTTAATCATCTTTAGGAAGAGGGTTTCATAAATGAAAGGAGAAAGATACTAATAGACACTAGTCATGTAGAGCAATAGGTTTTGGGCATAGTAGGAGAAAGATGTTTGGCTCTATTGTAATTTCATATTTTTGAAACATGAAAATGTAAAGTTAGTCTACCTTATTCCCCTATCATTTCGAAGTGCTTTGAAAAATCTACTATAACTACTGTTTTATTATTTATTTCATTTGCACCCCACCTCGTCAGGAAATCACCACTAGTAATGCTCAGAGAATATTTTGTTATTCCATCCTAAACCATGCTTTCCAATTTCCCCAGTTTCTTTTTATTTTAATTTTTTTCCCTCTTTTTTTGCTTGCCTTGTTTTAGGATTAGAGTTCTGCCATTATTTTAACTTTGTGACAAATTGAGGTGATACATTTTTGTTTTGTTGTTCTGTTTTGCTTATCTCATTTTATTCTGCAGCCTTCCTGACTACTTGTGTTTTATGATCTAAAAAGGGCTTGGGAAAAGATGGCGGCTTCTCATTGGATATAATCAGGGGTGGGCTTCAAAAATTTTAGCAAGGGTTTCTCTGCCCGATTGCTGGGTGGGTGTGGCTATGGTGGGCGTGAACTAGTCGGCCTCCTGCACCATGGCGGGAGGGCCTCGGAGCCCCAGGCTCTGGAGGTTTTCCTTGAGCCTCCAGGAAGATGAAAATGGCCTCCCCAGGCTCCAGAGGCCCTTCCTGAACTTCCGGTAGGCCCGTTTTTCACCCTCCCTGAGCCTCCACACACACCCTGCACTTATCTGCATCCAAAACAGACCGTGTGGGGACTCCTGGGAGGGAAAAGTGGGCGGGGCCAGCCAGGAATGGAATTTGGAGGTTCTCCGAACTGCACAGAATCTTAGCTAGAGGTTCTCCTGAACCCCTGCGAACCCCCAGCAGCCAACCCCCGGATATAATGAACTAAGGAGAAATTTCCTGACAGTTAGAACAATTAATCAGTGGAACAACTTGCCTCCAGAAGTTGTGAATGCTCCAACACTGGAAGTTTTTAAGGGGGTGTTAGATAACCAAGTGGTGTAGGGTTTCCTGCCTAAGCAGGGGGTTGGACTAGAAGACCTCCAAGGTCCCTACCAACTCTGTTATTCTATAACTGAGAAATGAAAAACCAGAAAGGCTGCAGACCAATGAAGAAGTAATTATATAATGAAAGTCAGACTACTCAAACAAACTTTGGCGATTTCAAACATAACAAAAGGGCATGTCTTTGGCTTCACAGTTGTGTTTGCCATTTTGATTTTCCCAACATACACCCTCCCTGCAGCTGCTCCTGCTCTCTACTATCCCATCCAGTTCATTACACTTCTTCCCTCTTAGATTTTATTTTATTTGGAAACTGTTCTTTTCCATCAGATTAAATAGGAATGACTGAAAAGGAAATGACATTTTTTTAAAAAATTTGATTTATATGCCGCCCTTCTCCGGAGACTCAGGGCAGCTTACAATGTGTTAAGCAATAGCCTTCATTCTTTTGTATATTTATACAAAGTCAGCTTATTGCCCCCACAAACTGGGTCCTCATTTAACCTACCTTAGAAAGGATGGAAGGCTGAGTCAACCTTGACCCTGGTGAGATTCAAACTTACAGTAATTGCAGACACTGGTGTTAATCACAATGCTTTTAGTCTGCAGAGCCACCAGGCCCTTTGTGGTTTATACCAAGGTAGGTGGTATAGAGGGATTTTTGTGAGCTTAGGAGAGCACTAAAGTTCTCTTAATGTACAAATAAACCTAGAATAATAGTAATAATAATATTATAATAAAACATTGACTTATCTCCAAAAAAAAGCCATAGGTGGTCCTCGTCTTACAACAGTTCATTTAGTGACCATTCAAAGTTACAACATCACTGAAAAAGTGACTGTTTTTCAGGCTTATGACCATTGCAACATCCCCATGGTCACATGATCAAAATCCAAATGCTTAGCAACTGATTCATATTTATGATGGTTGCCATTTCTGGGGTCATGTGACTCCCTTTTGCGACCTTCTGACAAACAAAGTCAATGGGGAAGCCAGATTCACTTAACAACCATGTTACTAACTTACCTTCACTGGTTCACTTAACAACTGTGGCAAGAAATGTCGTAAAATGGGGCAAAAATAATTTACCAATGTCTCACTTAACAACAGAAATTTTGCGCTCAATTGTAGTCATAAGTCAAGGACTACCTATATATTTTTTTAAAAAAAATAAGCACCTATGAAATTAGCAATAGCACTTAGACTTATATACCGCTTCACAATGCTTTACAGCCCTCTCTAAGCGGTTTACAAAATCAGCATATTGCCCCCAACAATTTGGGTCCTCATGTTACCCACCTCGGAAGGATGGAAGGATGAGTCAACCTTGAGCCTGGGGAGAGTCGAACTGTCAAACTGAAGGCAGCCAGCAGTCAGCCAGAAGTAGCCTGCAGTTCTGCACTCTAACCACTACGCCACCGAGGCTCATTTTAGAAGACAAGAATGGAGGTATTTCAAATAAATGATTTAAAGAGAAGAAGCATCAGAACTTCTCTCTTCTCTTTTTCTCCTGCTAAACCATTTCACCTTCCTTTCCGTTGTTTGAGCCATTTTGGCAAACAAAAGTTTGGGAATGCATTTGGCCTGGCATAGGAAACAATCTGACTCCCCCTACCTAAATCGAATAGCTTTACCTTTTGCTATTTCTTTCAGTCTTTTTGAAAGGGAAAGCAATTTGCAGGGCGAGTTATGAAAGAACCTTATTCAACAGATACTACAATACACTCTACCGGGCCGCAGATATCTGATGGTTTCCTGACGTCACTTGTTGGGTGATGGTTTCCAGATGTTTATGACTTATTGATGTTTTGATTAACTTCTAAGCAGCACGGTCTCTCCGTTTTGTATGCTGCATCCAACTTCTTTTGCACATGAGTGTTATTGGAAGAGAGTGGGAAATAAAATTAGTGCTTGGCATCCAGCCATGGCCTAGCTGAACTTTCCTGTTATCATCAGCAGGTTCAGCTCTGCTACAGGATGTGTGCAGTCTGTGAGAAGGTTGGTTCTGAGATAAGGGGAAATTTTACTAGAATGCTACGTTCAGTTAAAAGGAGCTGCAGAACAATTAGCTAATTCAGCCTAAGATGAAGCATCGAACGCTAAAGCTATCCAGACAACAGGAAGCAAAGGAATAAGAAGAACAGGAATAGGATGCATTTTAATCATTGTTTCACTGCTTGTCTTCCTAAAACTTCTTCCTATGCAGAGGACATTTATGAAAAAATTATGATAAACGTTTCCAAGAACGGTATCAGCTACACCAAGCTCCATTAAGAATGTTTGCTTTCTTTGGCTGCTGATGCCTGGAATTGTCTCCCAGGTACAGACCAGTGGTGGGTTCCTCCCGGTTCGGTCCGGTTCGGCCGAGCCGGTAGCGGTGACGATATGACATCACCGAACCGGTTCTCCCCCCCCACCCTCCACCCACCCCTCCACCCACGTTATTCTTACCTTTTATTTGGTCCCACCCCCAATCTATTGCTGCCTCCTGAGTCCCAGCTGATGACTAGAGGGAAAAAAACTGTTTAAACTCTTGCCGCAGGGCTTCAAAGGGCCGTCCTACAGCTGATCAGTGTTAAAAGCAAACAAATTAGTCGTAAGTGCGAGGACTGGTCGTAAGTGCGAGGACCTTCCAGAAATGACTCTGACCAGCTAGCCACGCCCACCTAGTCACATGACCTCCAAGCCACACCCACAAAAATAAGCCACACCCACAGAACCGGTAGTAAAAAATTTAGAACCCACCCCTGGTACAGACCAGGGGTGGGATTCAAAAATTTTAGCAGCCAGTTCTCTGTCCAGTTGCTGGGTGGGCATGGCCTACTTGTCCTCCTGCACCATGGCAGGGGTGGGCATTTTTGCCCTCCCCACGCTCCGGTGGTTTTCCTTGAGCCTTCGGGAGGGCAAAAATGACCTCCCCTGAGCTCTGGAGGCCCTCCAGAGACCAGAAATAGGCCTGTTTCTAGACTTCCAGAACTTCCAGAAGTCCCGTTTTTCACCCTCCCAGAACCTCTGTGCGGGCGCTGCACTTACCTGGCATCAAAAACTGGCCACGTGGAGATTCCTGGGAGGGGCGGGGTGGGGTGGGCGGGGCCAGACAGTCCTTGCAACTACAGGTTCAATGAACCAGATATAAAATTAGCATCCAATTCACCCGAACTTGTCCGAACCAGCTGAATCCCATCCCTGCTACAAACACAATACAGTTATTGCTAGTTCCCTATAAAATCTGTGTCTTCTTTTGCATTGTCAAGGATTTTCCATGTGGTGGAGTGTGACTTCTTATGGGGTTGTCTATGGAGATTCTCAGTCATCCAGGTCATGGTTGTCCCAAAGGTGCTTTTTTTTCATGAGGCAACTGGACTTTCTGGTTTTTCTTTGAAGACGTTTCGCTTCTCATCCAAGAAGCTTCTTCAGCTCTGACTGGATGGTGGGGAATGGAAGGATTTATACTCCTTGCAGACAGCTAGACATTTACATTCTTGTAGCGGGTCGTTAAGGTCACTTTGAGGTTTATCTGTGTTATCAGAGTCACCTGAGTGGTGCAAATGAAGGTGAAGCCTTCTTGGAACTGTTGAAAGGACTGTGCCCTGTAAGATTGGAGATAGATGATGGGGTTTCAGTGAGGGAATAAGAACAGCATAATTCCCTAATCCCGATGAGGATTTTTTTCTCCTGATGCCAATAGTTTAGAAGGAGTGATTTTTATCAGGACTTCTGCAAAAGTGAAATGGAGTGGGAGTTTGTACAGAGCCGAGGTGGCGCAGGGGTTAGAGTGCTGTACTGCAGCTACTTCAGCTGACTGCTAGTTCAGCAGATCAGCAGATCAAATCTCACCGGCTCAAGGTTGACTCAGCCTTCCATCCTTCTGAGGTAGGTAAAATGAGGACCTAGATTGTTGAGGGCAATATGCTATTTAGTATACTGATGATTGTTGTAAGCCGCCCAGAGTCCTCGGAGAGTGGGCAGCATAGAAATATGATTAATAAATAATAATAAATAATAATGTACCTCTGTCACTATAGAAATTTATTCATAACAACAATAATAATAAAATGATGGTGATGATGCCACAATATAAGTTCTCTCCGTTTGTATTTGCATCATAGTACTGCAAGCACAGTTGTTCTTACTCATTGTGGAAAAAGAACCCCTTGCAAATTTAATAATTTCATGATAGCCAGTTGATTAAACATATCAGTGCAAGTATCACTTCATTTTTTATCTTACATGATAATGTTTGTGCTTAACTGCATACAGTAACCAAGCTATCTAAACTGACTTTTAACCCAGGAAAAGACTTAGTCTTATTACAAAAAAACTAGATCAAGTAACCATCTATCAACCCTGTAATGAACCAAAGTACATGAAGGCAATATCCAAAATTGAAGTTTATTCACAAAATTTCCACTGAATGGAAATTCAGATCCACTCTGCATCTAATTTATACTATAAAGGTAAAGGTTTCCCCTATCCGGTCATGTCTGACACTAGGATGGTGCTCATCTCCGTTTCTTAGCTGAGAGAGCCAGTGTTGGCCAAAGACATTTCCATGATCATGTGACCAGCATGGCTATACACCAAGGTGCATAGAATGTTGTTCCTTCCCACCAAAGTAGTACCTATTTATCTGCTGGCATTTGCATTCTTTCAAACTGCTAGGTGAGCAGGAGCTGGGGCAAATAACGGGAGCTCACTCTGTCATGCAGTACTCGGGTCTCAAACCCAGAGTGTCAGCTTTCCAGCTGACAAACTCAGTGGCTTTAACACAGGGGTGGTATTCACTTACCTTTGTTACTGGTTCGCAAGTGTGAGCACGCACTTCGCTCGTACGCACCAACTCCGTGCATGTGCAGGGCCTTCGGTGCATGTGCAGGGGGTCAAAAACGTGGATAAATGAGACATGATGATGTCCGGGCGGGTGGGAGGAGCCTCCTGCATCCGCCGCTACTGGTTCGCCCGAACTGGATAGAACCGGCTGAATACCGCCACTACTTTAACCCCTAGGCCAGGGCTGTCAAATTTGCAGCCCACAGGCCGAATGCTTCAAGTGTAAGGTGACCAGATTTTAACATTGGTAAAGAGGGACATTGTGGGCATGGCTTATTGTGTGGGCGTGGCTTGGAGGCCATGTGACCGGGTGGCCATGGCTATGTGTATAGGGACTACTCAGAGGGCTGAAAAGTCATTTCTGACAGGTCCTCACACTTTTGACTGGTCCTCACACTTATGACCATCCTCACATTTATGCCCGTGCAGCATTCTTAACAACCATGTCACTCATTTCACAACTGCTTCTCTTCACCATGATGACAAGATAGGGCAAAAATGTAAAATGTGAGGACAGTCGCAAGTTCGAGGACTGGTCAAAAGTGCGAGGACCAGTCAAAAATAACTTTTTCAGCCCTCTGAGTAGTCCATATGCACAAAAGGACTAACCAGAGGGCTGAAAAAAGTCATTTCTGACAGGTCCTCACACTTTTGACTGGTCCTCACACTTATGACCATCCTCACATTTATGCCCGTGCAGCATTCTTAACAACCATGTCACTCATTTCACAACTGCTTCTTTTCACCATGATGACAAGATAGGGCAAAAATGTAAAATGTGAGGACAGTCGTAAGTTCGAGGACTGGTTAAAAGTGTGAGGACCAGTCAAAAATAACTTTTTCAGCTCTCTGAGTAGTCCATATGCATAAAAGGATACAGTAATAGAGAGGGATGAAGGAAGGGAAGGGAAATTAGAGTAGGAGTGACGGTAACAGAGGGAGGAAGAGAGGAGGAGAAGGAGAAAGGAAGAGGAAATAGGGAGGAGAAGAAGAGGGTGGGGGGAAGAGAAAGTAAGAAGGAAAGAAAAGAGAGGTGGAAGGTTTGAGGAGAAAGATTGCTGTACAATAAAAAAGATGAAAGGGAAGAAAGCCAACCCCAAACAAATATAAAGATATTAAGATAAAGAATGAATTGTTAAACTTTAAAGAATAAAAGAGAACAAATATGAATAAATAGCAATAATTAGAAACACACATACAAACATACAATGTATTTTCTTTGAACAGAATATTTGGCTGGTTCACAAATTTAAACAGTGTTTAGTCATTTCAATTAAATTAAAATTTCTATATTTCCTTTTTGCCATATTTATTCCTCATCTATTTTTTTAAAAAAATAATATTACCCTTCATCCTCATCTCTAATCTTAATCAAATTCAATTTTTCCCTTCTATTCTATATTATACCCCTTCCCATTGTCATCTATTTTTATATCCATCCTCACATTGGTTAATTATGTAATTATGTAATACAGTTGTTTAATACAAATTCAACATTTTAATATAAATCAATTAGTTATATAACTATCTTTTTTGTATATTAATCAATATGAACATGAATATTCCAATTATTTCCATGCAATCCAATTTCTTACAAATCAATTAATTATATTTACCAATAATAATAAACCAAATAATTTCCCCCATATATTCCTCCAAACCACAACTTAACCATTTCTGCTTTCAACACAGTATACAATTAATAGTATCTCAATTATTACAATTCCCTAGTTAAAAAGAGCTTTTTTTTCTTTCGTGTTTTAAAATCTTGAACTCTCCTCTTTTGCCCTAAATAATTTGCACCTACCTTTTTTGGTGAGGAAAAGGAAAATAAATCTGCTGCCTAATTTTCCAACGTTGCAAGCAAACCGCAAAGCCAACAGCCTGTTTTACTTTCAGTTTCGTTTTGAGCTTGGTTTGCACAAAGAGAAAAAAAAAACTGCTGGAGCAATTTAGCAAGAGCAGAGCCCTGCGCAAATCAGCTGAGAGGCTGAGAGTGGGGAAGCCCAGCTAATCAACGTAGGGCGGCCCTTTGAAGCCCCGCGGCAAGAGTTTAAACAATTTTTTTCCCTCTAGCCATCAGCTGGGACTCAGGAGGCAGAATGAAAAATCGGGACTTTTTAAAATACCGCGGGACGCGGGACAAATTGCTCAAAAGTGGGACTGTCCCGCCAAAAGCGGGACGTCTGGTCACCTTAATCAAGTGCTGCCTATGTCACGTCTGGTTTAGCGAAGGGGGGAAGTCACAATATGTCACATGATGATGCCATAACAACACGAGTTTGACACTCCTGCCCTAGGCCATCATGTCCTCAGTTTATATTATACAAGCGCTGGAAGTCTAATTATTTCTTAAATGCTTAACTAAAATTGAAACAGTTTAACAAACTAAATTTATTAACTGAATTGTGAAAATGTAGTACAGTGTGTATATATTTTGAAGATCATAACTGTTGTATAGAAGCAAGGAATAAGGAATTTAGAAAGGGGAATTAATCCATTAAATGAACAATGAACGTATTTCTGATTTTTAAAAAAAAACATACTGGAAAATAATTGTTCCTCTAATGGATGGCTTCCAAATCTGGAAAACAATGGTGTTTTTTTTAAAGTACATTGTGAGAACAGTTGCATAAGTCTTACTATGATAGTAACTTCCTATATATACCTGGGAGGATTGTTATGCGATGCAATAAATGGAAAAACATGTTGTTTTCTTTACGCATTTAGTTTGAATAGCGCCAACACTGTGATAATTTGCTTTTATTAATAGTTTATTTCAATAGTATTTTTTTTCAGGTTTTCTTCCCCTCCCAATCTGGGCAAAGTTTGGAACAATTTTCTGGCAAAATATTTAGAAGAATTAACAATTAAAGAACTGTTCTGTATTCTCCGATCTTCAATTTCAGTCTTGCATGGTCAAATTTTTGTAGATATGTTTTATGAGCTGAGGATTACAGAAATATAAGTCTTGGCCTTATATTTGGGATGGGGGAATGTTTTCTAAAATATTTGTAGTGAATTTGAATTGGATAAAAATGAGAAATTCTTTACAGTTCAGCCAAAATTTCTAAAGGTAGTTTAGACATTTAAAGACTGTGATGCCATATTATGTGAAGATCAACCAATCATTGTGCTTGGTCTTGGCAAGTGTGTGTGTGAGATTAAACAGAAAGTGGCCAATCATCTATACATCAGTTATAGTCTAGATCAGGGGTGTCAAACTCGATTTCATTGAGGGCCATATCAGGATTTGTATGACCTCTGGGGGGGGGAAGTGGCCCAAGTGGTTGTGGCCAGCTCGATGTCACTCATGTTGGGGCACCTGTGGTGGCCTGAGCTCTCTGCCAGCAAAAACAGGCTCTTGAGCTCTGTTTTTGGTTGTGATGGCCTGCTGCAACCCTCTGCCAGCGAAGCAGGGCTCCGTTTTCACTGACAGAGGAACTGGGGGCCAGTCCTTCGCTGTTTCCAGGGTGGCCCCACAAGCTAGATCTAAGCACCCCACTGGCCATATCCCGCCCGTGGGCCTCGAATTTGACACCCCTGGTCTAGATCAATGTTTCTCAACCTTGACAACGTTAAGATGCATGGATGTCAGCTCCCAGAATTCCCCAGCCAGCATGCTATTTGGGGTATACTGGGAGTTAAAGTCCCCACATCTTAAAGTTGACAAGGTTGAAAAACATGGATCTAGATTCTTTCTATGTCATGATTAATAACTGAGTTATGATCGAATGACTTGATTATAAAAATTGTGGAAGTTAACTTAGCATCTCTATTGTAGACAAAAAAGCAAAATAATACCCAATGATAATCTTAGCTTTTGTTCAGCTGATTTATCACACAGGTCAATATTCATTCAACCTCCCATTCATACATATAAGTGAGTGGTTTTGTTTGAAAAAATTCAGAGAAGGATTTGAGGGGTGAGGGCATTTCAAGCGGTGCCCACAACAGTAATTCAAGGAAGAGGCCATCGGATTTCATTGGCACAAAAGTTCTCTCTTTGTGATCCATTTCATGTTGAAGATCTACTTCATTATTTGCATTATTATCCTTTCTAATCATCCAAGTCAGTATTTCTCAACCTTGGGAACTTGAGGATGTGGGGACTTCAACTCCCAGAATTCCCCAGCCAGCATGACTGGCTGAGGAATTCTGGGAGTTGAAGTCCACACATCTTCAAGTTCCCAAGGTCGAGAAACACTGATCTAGATTGACGATTATTGCACACAAAGAAGGACAAACTAGGAGAAGAGTGTTACCAAATCATGTTGCTTCTTTTGACATGATCAATTTACTTGAAGTCTATGACATTTGATAGGAAAGGTGATTTTCTCACTAAATGCAGTTCATACACTGTCTGGGGAATCCTGGGCAATTGACGCCCTAAAATTGTAGAGTTGCTAAGGTTGAGAAACATAACCTTAAAGATATTCACCTTGTTCTGTCCCCATACCCCACACGCACCCCCACAGACGGCCCGGAGTTAATAAGCCACACGACAAAACTCTTTGAAGATAAAGCTGGCAGCAACCCAGTGGCTAGCTGCCAATTCAGACTGTATTCACACAAAACAAAGATTAGACTGCAAGCATTCCGATAAAACAGGCAGAGTGTCAACAATACAAGGATTAATCCAAATGCAGGCAAAGTCCAGTAACGCAGAGATCATGGAGTATTTCCAGTTTTTGCTCATCACAAACTGAACCGGCCACCACACCCACATTTATACCCTGTGGGGTGTGGTCCAGTGACTCAGCTAATCTCTGGCACGCCTTCCCTTCTGCTGTGCACACTTCTCCCTGCACCTCTGTCGCAGGTCCAGCTAGCACTTATCTTCTTCGTCGCTGTCCACCTGTGGCTGCGGGGACGTGCTTGGCTCTGAGCCTATCGTTTGGCCTTCGGTGTCCTCCGGAGGCATTGCCAGAGAGGAGGGTCCTGGAGAAGGAGGCCTTGCCAACTCCTCTCCCTCACTCTCGGAGTCTGCATCTGTCGATAGCCCAGGCTCAGGCAACGGAGCAACAACACACCTTTAGAGAACAGTGCAATTCAAAATATTGTAAGAATTTTGTCTTCTGCCTTTGAAGATTTTAGCAAAATATGCATAGGACACCTTTGGATAAGTATCTGTAGGAGATGATGAGGCTGAGCTCAAGGAAGGAATAAAATGTGTCATAAGTCATGAGTCCCTGTGCACCTGCAAAGATCTAAGTTCAGCCCACCTTGAATGTCTTTCTTATTTCTGTGCATTTCCTTAAATGCTAGTTGGTCAGATTCTTGTAGAGAACTTAAGCTTGCCAAAAATCTTTATACTCGCTTGAACTGCCTGAATCTCCTGATTTCTCTGAGGCTTAAAGGTAAAGGTTCCCCTCGCACATACATGCTAGTCGTTCCTGACTCTAGGGGTTGGTTCTCATCTCCGTTTAAAACCGAAGAGCCAGCGCTGTCCGACAATGTCTCCGTGGTCATGTGGCCAGCATGACTAAATGCCAAAGGCGCACGGAACGCTGTTACCTTCCCACCAAAGGTGGTCCCTATTTTTCTACTTGCACTTTTTACGTGCTTTCGAACTGCTGGGTTGGCAGAAGCTGGGACAAGTAACGGGAGCTCACCTCGTTATGTGGCACTAGGGATTCGAACTGCTGAACTGCCTTTCGGTCAACTAGCTCAGCATCTTAGCCACTGAGCCACTGTGTCCCTTAAGTCTCCGAGTCTTGACAGTACCTTTAGTATTTTATCACTTCTTAAGTGTAGTTTCCAATCATCCAAACAAGGGACATCCCATGTCTATTCTTGATATCCTATCAACACCATTTGATGAAGCCAGAAAGCAGGGTGTGTACTACTATCTACTATCTTTACTATCATACTGAATATTGCAGTATTCACATGGTGATACAGCCTCCATCACTGGATCTTTCATCCCCATTTTGTTTGCATTTCCCTTAATAGTTTAACATGTGAGAGGTTCATCAATGAGCATCTTTACACTCCTTCCTCCCTTGCTTGCAAAGGATTATGAAAGAAGTCTGATTCAAAGAACAGGTTGACATACTTTTCATTGAAGGTATGAAAACTTGTTTATTTCCAAAAACTGATGATGACTATGCTGGCAAATATTGTTGGGACTTGGAGTTTGATAACAATTGGAAAGCCACTTATTAAACTTAACATTTTAAATTAAGAATCTCAGAGCCCATCATCCCCAAGGGAATAAAATATACTATACTCCACCTTGTTTTAGTTGGGCAAGTTTTGTTTTGCTTGTAATGTTCCCGTGGCTATGGGAACAGCGGTTTCTCGTAAGTCTCTTGTTAAAATTGTAATGCAATAATATTGTGACATCACTTTTACATCCTTCAAATTAAGAAGGTCTAAACTAAAGCCAGAAGTTTTTGCTCTTTGTAGCCTGGTCACTTTTTAAAGAGACCTCCTAAAGCATTGGAGCATTATACGTTTCCCTTTTTGTATATGAGAGTGGCCTGCTCAATGAACAGAGTAAGCTGTTTACGGCAGCTTACTCTGATTAGCCTGGTGGGTGGTGATGAATGCATTTTATTGAGCTTACATAGAAAGATTTGATCGCTTGAGCATTGCCTTTTCATACCCAGCAGCTGGATGAAATTCTCCATACAGATGGAGTTGTTCTGTTTGGCTTTTGTATGAGAGAGAGAATTGGAGAGAAATAGGATTTCCTTAAATTAGCCTAGTAATAATACAAAAATAGACGACTTGAAATCAGCTAAAGCAGGATTGTTTGCCGCAAAGTTATTTAGTATTAATTTTAGTTTATAGTGTGCTTAGTTATAAAAACATCTTAAAACCACTGCTAAATGACTATTGGTAGTAATGATTTCATAGGAAAGGGATTCGTGAAGTACTCTTCCACCCACTTTATTTTTGATCTGGAAAGTGAGTTCACTACAGTGGAATTTTTTAAACCAGAGTGGGGAAAGCTTCAGATATGGAGAAACTACTTCATTTTTAATTAGCGTCTTAAGATTCATCGATAATGTCTTTTATGGACAGACGCATTCTAGAATTAAGATATAGGAATTTATGACAAGTAACTGGAACCAAACATGCAATCCCTTAAAATCTTAGAAAGTAACTTACTTACTTACTTACTTATTTGTCAAGCATATGTAAGAAAACATATAAAAGTATAAACATGATTTTGAATACATGAGAAGGGTACGAGTAAAAAAGGATGGTAGGACAGGGACGGAAGGCACGCTGGTGCTCTTATGCATGCCCCTTACAGACCTCTTAGGAATGGGGTGAGGTCAACAGTAGATAGTCTAAGGTTAAAGTTTGGGGAGTTTGGGGAAGAAACCACAGAGTCAGGTAGTCCATTCCAGGCGCTGACCACTCTGTTACTGAAGTCGTATTTTCTGCAATCGAGTTTGGAATGGTTTACCTTGAGTTTGTATCTATTGTGTGTTCGTGTGTTGTTGTGGTTGAAGCTGAAGTAGTCATTGACAGGTAGGACATTGTAGCAGATAATTTTATGTACTATGCTTAGGTCAGACCGAAGACGGCGTAGTTCTAAATTGTCTAAGCCCAAAATTTCAAGTCTGGTGGCATAAGGTATTCTATTGTGGGTAGAGGAGTGGAGGACTCTTCTCGTGAAATATCTCTGGACTCTCTCAATTGTATTAATGTCCGATACGCAGTGCAGGTTCCAGACATATGAGTTGCATTTGAGAATTGGTCTAGCAAATGTTTTGTATGCTCTAGTTAGTAGTACAATATTACCAGAGAAGAAGCTATGCAAGATTAGGTTAACAACTTTTAATGCAGTAAAGGTTTTGGCAATTTTGTTACAATGGGCTCTGGCACTTAGATCTTTAGAAATGAGTACTTAGAAAAGCCTAGAGTAGCTTAGGAAAGCTATTAGAAAAAGAAGATTTTTCTCAAGCATTGTTTTTCAGCAGTGTAATCTATGGAATAAATAATAGATCTATTGTCTAGATCTGACCTCCCTTCCATGGATCTTCGTTTTAAATATCTGGAACTATGTATAAATAACTTGCCACAAACTGTAGATATCTTCCTTCCTCCCTCCCTCCCTCCCTCCCTCCCTCCCTCCCTTCCTTTAAGCATAAAGTAGGTGTGTATGTGGCAGAAGAATAATTTGTTCATCACTAAACACCTTGCTTGTTTTGGCTTGTTTTTTCTTATTATCAGTTGATACAATATTAATTCTTTGACCATAGCAAAGTAGAATTGGTATTCAATTTTACCATTGATCACTTAACAATTATTTGACGTTACAACAGACCTCCCCAGAGGTACTTATAACCCATATTCATGGTCACATAATTGCATTTTGGGCGCTTTGCACCCTGCTCACTATTGTGACTTTTTTTTTTTTGACATTTTCTAATGTTCACTTCTGATTTCCAGCAAAAAAAAAAGTCCATTGGGGAAAATAGATTTACTTAACAACCACCAATTCACTTAATAACTGAAAGTTTCACTTACTGACTATCATAAAAGCCAGTCATAGTGTCAAATCAACTCATTTGATGCTTCAACTTATGACGGCAATGATTTACAACCATAATTCCAGGTTCAACTATAGTTGTAATTGTATTAGAACCTTTACGGTTCTATAGTTTGTACAATGCATTGTAATATTAGTAATAGATATTTCAGAACAATTCATTTTTTTTCCTATTTTTTATTCTAATTAATTGTGATTTTCTTGTTTTATTTGCTGAACTACCACCAAATAAAAATTGATTGATTGACTGACTGACATCTGAACAGAGATTTCAACAAATAGTGCAGCAGATTTTAACAACCGATTGTAAGGTTGGCCAATTGTTAAGCATAATTAAACTTTGAATTCAAAATTTAAGCCTAATTGATATTGAATTCAAAAGGAATGATAATTTGCTTAAAATAGGGTGATGGGAGCTTCTAAATTGCAGATGCTTGTTATTAAGCAATGCATCTTATTTCAATTAAGATGCACTAAAGATTCATTCCAAGGGATGCGGTGGCTCAGTGGCTAAGATGCTGAGCTTGTCGATCAAAAGGACGGCTGTTCAGTGGTTTGAATCCCTAGTGCCATGTAACGGAGTGAGCTCCCATTACTTGTCTCAGCTTCTTCCAATCTAGCAGTTTGAAAGCACATAAAAAATGCAAGTAGAAAAATAGGGATCACCTTTGGTGGGAAGGTAACAGTGTTCCGTGCGCCTTTGGCATTTAGTCATGCCGGCCACATGACCACGGAGACATCTTCGGACAGCGCTGGCTCTTCGGCTTTGAAACGGAGATGAACACCGCCCCCTAGAGTCGGGAACGACTAGCACATATGTGTGAGGGGAACCTTTACCTTTTTAAAGATTCATTAATTTCTCCACCTTATCTCTTGTTATTAAATTGATATATAACATTTTGGTTTTTTCCATGTGCCATCTATTGTAAAATCCTAAATTTTCCTGTCATGGACTTGAGAAAATACACCCACAGCAGCTTTAGGGTTTGCAATCCCACACACTCTACAACACCTTCTGGAAATCAGATTTGAAACTCTGAAGGGCCTTAGAGAATGGCACTCCTTGTAGAGAAATGTGTGTTGCCTGGTTGAAAGGGTTACCTAGATTTAATTTCCACCTGGCCTTAACATATACTCAATAATGAGAACCATTTGTTGATTCTCAAACTAACCAACGGTTATTTTCAAGTGGAGGCGGTAGGAGTGGAACAATTTGTCATCGTCCAGAAAATGATATTAAAGAATCTTTAATCTTTAAAAGGTAGTTGTTCTAAATGTCAGTTGTCAGTCAAGGGAACAATATTTTAGCTTCCTTAACATCCAGGGGTGGGCTTCAAAAATTTTAGCAAAGGGTTCTCTGCCCAGTTGCTGTGTGGGCGTGGCCATGGTGAGTGTGGCTTAGTCAGCCTCCGGTACCATGGCGGGGGGCATTTTTGCCCTCCCCGGGCTCCGGAGGCTTTCCTCAAGCCTCCGGGGGGGGACGAAAACAGCCTCCCCAGGCTCCAGATGCCCTCTGGAGGCTGGAAATGGGCCTGTTGCAGCTCCAGAGCCCCCCTGGAGGCCCGAATATCCGGTAGTCCCATTTTTCACCCTCCCTGAGCTTCCGTGCACGCCCTGCACTTACCTGCATCCCAAAAGGGCCACGTGGGGACTCCGGGGAGGGGAAGGGAGGGGTGGGCGGGGCCAGCCAGGAGTAGTATTTCGGGGGTTCTCTGAACTGCACAGAATCTGAGCTGCAAACCCCCAGCAGCCCACCCCTGTTAACATCATGTTCTAGATGATGTGAAATATGAGGCAATTCAGGTTGCACGGTAAGTACTGAGTCAGATTGACCAGTAGGAAACATTAAAAACAACTGTTGGGTTTCCTTGTTTTGTGTGCGGGGGGTGTCGTGTCTGGAAACATTCGCCCTCTCAGGAGTTTGCAATGTCAGTAGTTTTAAATTGCCTCTGTAGGGTGGATTTCAGGAAATGAATGAGGTGCCAGAATTATGCCGTGTGGAGAATAGATAATTATTAGTGTCTAGAATTAGAGCACCAAAGAGTTATAAAAGCAGAAAAGTGGCTTTAAATAGACTTCCCACAGCAGAGGCATCACTCAAATAAGTTTAATTTCAGATAGCGGGTGGGGGAAGGAATGGGTCCCACGTAGGGACAAAAGTGATTGTGGCTAAAACTTCTTGCCTGCTTCCTGTGATGTCTGTCGACTTTAAGATCTGTCTTACTCAGACATTGATAGTATCTTGAACGAGTTACAGTTGCCACATGCTATCTTCAAGGAATGGATTCACGTGCCAAGAAAATTCCTTCCATACTTGAAGAGGGTGTGTGAGATTGGAACAGAAGGCAAATTTTTGGGGCAGGGGAAAGTGGTAGCAAATAAGGTGAATGTATAGTTGTGTAAGCCGTAGGCCACTTTATCTACTGATTCATGCTCTTGGGGGGGGGGGGAGACAACAGTTTTATCTGATGTATACCTAGAAGCTTCTACAGAAGTGCATTTCATAAAGGCAGATGAGAAGTGCATGGAATGGAAATATCCTACTTCTCTGTCTAATATCAACGCATTCTTCTTGTTCTCTACCTACTTCTCTACCTAACTGCTTTCCTACCCTGTTTCCCTGAAAATAAGACCCTGTCTATTTTTTTGAACCCTGAAATAAGTGCTTGGCCTTATTGTCATGCGCTCAAAAGCCCGATTGGGCTTATTATCACGGGATGTCTTATTTGGGAGGAAATAGGGTAGTTTATAATAGGAAAATTACTTCCATGCATTTATTTATAGTATTTTAAACTTTATTTTATAGTATTTAAACTCTTACTGATGAGAGTTGTCCTGCATTTTTGAACTTGTTTTACTTAGCAAATAACAACTGAGCCATTTAATAGCATATAATATTTAGAACGGGGACATGGTGGCTCAGTGGCTAAGATGCTGAGCTTGTCAATCGAAAGGTCGGCAGTTCAGTGGTTTGGCAGCCGCGTAGAGGGGTGAGATCCTGTTACTTGTCCCACCTAGTAGTTCGAAAGCACGTAAAAAATGCAAGTAGAAAAATAGAGACCACCTTAAGTGGGAAGGAAACAGCGTTCCGTGCGCCTTTGGCGTTGAGTCATGCCAGCCACATGACCACGGAGACGTCTTCGGACAGTGCTGGCTCTTCGGCTTTGAAACAGAGATGAGCAATGCCCCCTAGAGTCAGGAATGACTAGCACATATGTGCGAGGGGAACCTTTACCTTTACTTTAATATTTAGAACATTTAAGACTTCAACTTTATTAGCTGTTGTGCATCTTATAGCACATCTGTATGTTGCTTAAGATAGCAATACTGTGTTTTCTTTGTAGAAGATATAAAATTTATTGGAGTCAGACTTTCTGTAAACTCATATAAAGATTCTGAAAGGAAATTGCCAAGATTATTCCACACTGAGACCGATAATCAACAATCTGGGAGCTGCATGCAGGTTCTAACTTCTTCTAAGCTCCTGAAGTACACTGACTTTCATTAGAAAAGTAGATATGATGAGCCTGGATTAAACAGGTAGTCCTCATTTACAACAGTTTGTTTAGTGACCATTTGAAGTTACAACAGCATGGAAAAGAAGTGATTTATGACCGTTTTTCCACACTTACAACCACTGTGGCATCCCCCACAGTCACGTGATCAAAATTTGGATGCTTGGCATGTATTTATGATGGTTGCAGTGTCCTAGTAGGGTGGTGTGATCGCCTTTTGCAAACTTTTGACAAGCAAAGTCAGTGGGGAGTCCCAATTCACTTGACATCTGTGTTACTAACTTAACAATGGCAGAGATTCACTTAGCGACAAATTTTGGGCTCAGTTGTGGTCATAGATTGAAAACTACCTGTATATCTAACACTTTAAAAACATTTATTTGTAATGTGTTGATTTAATGTTTAATGGGATAAAATGTTGCTTGTGATCCTCTGGTGACATTGTTTTATTCTCTCTGTCTGTCTGTGTAATTGTCTATTTATCTTTCGTCTGTCTGTCTGTTGCTATCTATCTATCTATCTATCTATCTATCTATCTATCTATCTACCCACCCATTCACCCACCCATCCATCTATTGTCTGTTTGCCTGTGTATCTATCTACAGTAGAACCTCTGGTCACAACCATAATTCGTTCCATAACTTTGGTCGCAAACCGATTTGCTCGTGACCTAAACCTAATTTTGGAAATTTGGCGCTTGCAAAAAAAAATGGTGCAGAAGGGAAAATCGGCCTCAAAAAAAAAAAGTGAATTTTTGGGTCAGAACCTGATTTGGTCATGGTCAGAAGTGTTTGTGACCAGAGGTTCTCTATCTATCTATCTATCTATCTATCTATCTATCTATCTATCTATCTACCCACCCACTCACCCACCCATCCATCTATTGTCTGTTTGCCTGTGTATCTATCTACAGTAGAACCTCTGGTCACAACCATAATTCGTTCCATAACTTTGGTCGCAAACCGATTTGCTCGTGACCTAAACCTAATTTTGGAAATTTGGCGCTTGCAAAAAAAAATGGTGCAGAAGGGAAAATCGGCCTCAAAAAAAAAAAGTGAATTTTTGGGTCAGAACCTGATTTGGTCATGGTCAGAAGTGTTTGTGACCAGAGGTTCTCTATCTATCTATCTATCTATCTATCTATCTATCTATCTATCTACCTACCTACTACCTATCTATCTCTATCATCTATCTATCTTTCTATCTATCTATCTATCTACCTACCTACCTACTACCTACTACCTATCTATCTATCTATCATCTATCTATCTTTCTATCTATCTATATCTATCTATCTATCTATCTATCTATCTATCTATCTATCTATCTATCTACCTACCTACTACCTATCTATCTATGATCTATCTATCTTTCTATCTATCTATCTATCTATCTCTCTATCTATCATTTGCTGCAAATAGGAGGCACTTGGCTTCTTGCACCCTGTTGTCTGTAGCTGGCACTTTTTTAAAAAAAGGCATAGCCGAGCCCTGGCATAGCCGAACCTGGTTTAATGCAGGTTTGGGCAACTTTTGTGAACCTGGCCTCTGCATTATGGCATCTCCAATTCCTAAGAATCTGAGAACCTAAGAACACTTAAGTGACATGTTACAGCTAGAATGGAAAGAGGGAAACATTTCACCCCATTCTTTCTGTCTGGGAAAATGTTATGGTGGCTAAAATGCTGGTCTCACTGGAGCCAGGCCGTTTGCATCCCCCCACCATTAAATTTTGAAACTAAAAATTGCTCCATCTAAATTCACCTTTTTGGGATGTGGGAAGAATACAAGTGGCAAGAAGGAAACCATAGCTGATTATTTAGGTCTTCTTTTACTTTTCCAAAATATTTGAGACCTGGTAATGGAAATTGAGAATCCAAAGAACTCTGTGTTTAGATAAAGGTCAACAGGATAAACAGGAAAGAATGTTAACTAATCTAGCTGTTCCTGTCTTAAATCTGTTTGTTCCCCGCAGCATTTTTCCTTTCGCCACATAGTGAGTTACAAATTTAATTCAGAGCTTTAAATCAAATACAATTAGCAAGTGGGAGAAGTTCATTGCTCAGGAAAAAAAATTATTTGTTTTGTTGTCCCATAAACAGATGATTATGTCTAAAAATTATATATTTTGAAACCTTCATGAAATGACATCTCAATACTCCGGAGGAAATGAAATATTGCTCTCTACAGTTCAGCAAACTAGACAGCTGTACATTTTAAGGTGAATATAGGATTTTCCAAGTGAAACTATTCTTCCTGAGCTATATTTTCAGATCAAGAACTGCATTCGTTCCATTTCTTTCATCAAATGGGCCACTCAAAAATATTCAAATGGGGCTGTTTGAAAGTTGAATATACTCATATACTGTATTTTGCAAGTTTATTTTTATATAAAGTTAATCTCTAACCTTTAAATACACACATATTTTTCATGCATTCTATTCTTTTTTCCTGTCATTCAAAGCCTTTCATTTTACCTTATTTTATTCATTTACTTATTAAATTTATAGGGCCGCCCATTGCATGTGATTCTGGGCAATCTATACAGTTAAAGCACAATCTACGAACCCAGCTTCCAATGTTAAAAACCAATTAAAAACCGTTTTAAAATATAGATAAAAATATGATAACAAAAAGATGGGGGATAGTGCAGTCTAATTTATACAATATTCGGTGTAATGCACCGAATATTGCAAACATGCAATTCTTGCCCACGTTGTTACATTTGTTCCACTCAATGCTTCTACACAGTCTTCAAGGGCAGTCCCGGAAACTTGCTAACCTGAAATATAACTCTGAGCCACAGGGAAGAAAAATTGAAAACAGCACTCCAAATCTTCTGGAGGAGAAGGCTGCTTTAGCATTATATGAATTAATACTTCGCTCGCAGCGATGCGCTTTGGGAACTCCGTCTTTAGATGACTGGTAATTACTAATTCTTCTATATATTGTAGGCAGTGGTGGGATTCAAGTAATTTAACAACCAGTTCTCTGCCCTAATGATTTCTTCCAACAACCAGTTTGCCAAACTGCTCAGAAAGTTAACAACCGGTTCGCCAGTGGTGCGAACTGGCTGAATCCCACCACTGATTGTAGGTAGTCAATATAACTTGCCTTCCGTTGAAGATGTGTATACTGCACAAGTCAAAAAGAGGGCTGTGAAAATATCTAGAGACCCCCTCACATCCTGGACATAAATTGTTTCAACTTCTACCCTCAAAACTATGTTTATAGGGCACTGCACACCAGAACAACACAAGGACAAGTTTTTTCCCCAAATGCCATCACTCTACTTAACAATTAATTCCCACAACACTGTCAAATAATTTACTAAGATTGTATTACTATTCTTCTTCTCTTCCTTCCTACTATCTATCTCTTCCCACTTATCACTGTAACCATGTTGCTTGTATCTTTCAATTTACATTATTTTTACTTGTTTCCTAGTATGATTTGATAGCTTATTAGTAACTTTGACTATCACTAAGTGTTGTATTTTTATTCTATTCTTGATTAACGTATTTTATTCTCCTTATGTACCCTGAGAGCATATACACCAAAGACAAATTCTTTGTGTGTCCAATCACACTTGGCCAATAAAGAATTCTAGAATAGAATAGAATAGAATAGAATAGAATAGAATAGAATAGAATAGTTTAACAATGCTAATTGGGACAGAAACTCCAGCATTAAGGGATGAGTCATATGTTGAAAAACCTCATGATTGTGCTGCTGAGTGAAAGCAGTTCTAGCAGTCCTGGTAGCCGTCATTAAGCAAGGACCATACCAGTTGTTTAGTGAGGACCTTACATTACTGTAACTTCCACTTTCCTGTTGTCTTCGCATTGACTTTGCTTGTGGGAAACTGGCAGGGAAGGTCACAAATCACAAGAATATGACCTCAGGATACTGTGCCGGCTATAAGTACCAGTTCTAGTCATAACTACCACATTGTCATAATTTCAGTTGCTGAATGAGTGTTAAACAAGGATCATCTATACAGATACTGCTTGATTGCTATTAAAATTCAGCATTGCCAAATCTCAGTGACAGATAATCAGTGGCTCCAGGGACAATAAATGTGAGTCACATTCAGTTGAAGAGAAAAATGAAGCATAAGATCTTATCTATGGAAAACCATAAGGAGAAATTGAAGAAACGTACAGAAATGAAGGCTGGATTTTAGAAGAAGAGTTCTGTTAGTCTACAGGGGTTAAAAAAAAAAATCAGGAGGAGTTTGGTTGGCACTTTTGCCAACTGAGAAATTTCATTAAAAGTCACAAGCTGTCATAAGCTTCAGCTCACAGCATCTGGGACACAAGATCAATCTTCAGATACCAGAAGAGTGAAGAAAACAAATTCCCTCCTGACCCAATGGTTGAATTAAATTTAATCTATTTTAGCTGGAGCAGGATAAATTTGGATGGAACTTCAGGGGGAAAAAAACATGTTTTAAGTGTAAGAGATATCTGACAGATTGTTGGAAAGATTGGCTGAAGATATTTTCTATCTTGAGTCCTGTACTGAGGATAGAGTTGGACAAGGCTAGAATCTTAACACCATATTTTGTATCTTACTGTTATTCAAATCAAGACCACAATATGAATATGTTGAAAATATTTTGTCGATAATATGTTATATTATGACCTAAATGTTTAAACAAGATTTTTATTGCAGTAAAATCTTTTATCCTTTCTTCACCTTACTTGTAAGTACAAGCAAAGGCTGCCAGATTCTATTAGCTCCTTTGCAGTTCTGTGATTCAGTGATTTGTTGCTGTTGTTGTTTTTGTTGTTGTTGTTTTGTTCATAGTAGTAGATCAGATTTTGTATGTGCCAGTTGTTCTTTTAATAAAAACCTCTGCAGATTGATGATTCTGGCAAACCCGTTTTGAACGCAACAGCTTTTCCTGAGCCATTTATTTGAATTCTGAGTTCAGCACTTTTCGAGAAGTTGAAGAAGATGGAATAGGAAATCCAGAAATCCTTGTGCCACTTATGGAGACTGCTGATAACTTGCCTGGAACTTTCCAGGTCGGCTTGTAACTAAGCAAACTTCTGTTCTGAAGGAAATCCCTTCAGTTAAGGAAGGAAAAAGAGCAGTGCATAAACAAATTAGCGTCTTCTAAGTATAGCAGCTTGTAACCTAAGGCCATCCTATGATGTAGTCACTGCACCATTAATTTCAACTGCAAAACACAGATCATACATGCCTCAGCCTGTCTTCCTTAATTCATAGCCATAAGGACATTTCTGAAATTCAGACCACTGGCATTTGTGGCATTCAGACATTAGCAATCATAATGAGCTCTGTGAATACGTGACAAGAATCTCCTGGAAGAGCAGGGTGATATCCAGATCAAAAAAAGGTTTTGTTGCTGTTTTTTAAATGGGGAGATCTGGCGAAAGAAAGAGGAAGCAATGGTCCATTTTTCTGAACTAATTTAGCTAGCTGACTGCTAGCTGCAGTTCGGCAGTTCAAATCCCACCAGGCTCAAGGTTGACTCAGCCTTCCATCCTTCCGAGGTGGGTAAAATGAGGACCCAGATTGTTGGGGGCAAGATGCTGACTCTGTAAACAGCTTAGAGAGGACTGTAAAAGCACTATGAAACAGTATATAAGTCTAAGTGCTATTACTATCTCCAAAATTCCTTTGCAATTGCATTTATTCCTCATTGGCTTCAAAACTTGCTGCAGGGTGAAATCCAATTTTTTTTACTACTGGTTCTGTACGCATGGCTTGGTGGGCATGGCAGGGGAAGTATATTGCAAAATCCCCATTCCCTCCCCATTCCTGGGGGAAGGATACTGCAAAATCTCCATTCCCACCCCACTTTGGGGCCAGCCAGAGGTGGTATTTGCTGGTTCTCTGAACTACTCAAAATTTTCGCTACCAGTTCTCCGGAACCTGTCAGAACCTGCTGGATTTCACCCCTGGGCTTAACTGTGGTAAAGTTTTGGAGAAGGCAGACCCTATAATTAGGCAATGTGAAATGGTCGCCTCTGCTGGAGATATTGGGAAGTATCAGTAGGATGTTTGGGCAAACATCTTTCCCATAAATTCAGGTATGTTGAAGAACACTGTCCATCTTGAAATAAGATTTATCTGCCATTCCAGTCAGCTTTGGTATGTGGAATGAAAATTTGGGTGCCATATTTTTTATTAGCTTCAAGCAAAAAGTGATGTATTTCACCGAGCAACTGATAATGAAGGATTAGGGCCATCTTCCTTGACAAGGCAAATATTTCGCTCACGAGAAAACATGTACCATTTCTACACACAAGAGTTTCTCCAGTCTGGTATCGGTGCCAAACTGTGTTGACCCCTAGCAAAGGTGTCCAACTTGGAGAAGTCTTCCGACTCAGCTCTTACTCCACAGAAAAGGCTCTAAAAACAATTTTGCAGAATTTGCTGTGGGAGGTGTTTGATTAATGAGAATTCCTGCTGTTAGGCTGGTTGGCATCTACCTAAACCCAAAAAGTGATGCTTTCCAAGCATGATACTTTCACGTCAAGATTTATTGAGGAGAGATGAATGGTGTTTCAAAAATTCCACAACTGAATTATATCATATCTAGGAACAATATGCCCCAATGTACATTGGGTTGAAGACTTTTTCAATTTCTTTCTAACTGTGTTCCATTTGTGAAATTCTTTTCATAAAATATAAAGAAGCTTGCAGGTGGCTGTACATAGAATAGTCTCCTGAATCTTCAGACCAGGAATCAACTCTTACACCTGCCTTGTCTCTCAACTTCAGAGAGCTCATTCTTCCTCACACCAAGGCATCATCCCCATTCTTTTGATTAGGATCAGGGAAGGGGTGTCAAACTGGATTTCTTTGAGGGCCGGATTCAGGGGTGGGTTCTACTTACCTTTACTACCGGTTCGCATCACGCTTGCGCAGAAGCTTCTGCACATGTGCAGATCACCTATGATGATGTCCGGGTCAGTGGGTGGAGCCTCCCGCCGGTTTTACTACTGGTTCTTGCAAACCGGTCTGAACCGGGGGCAACCCACCACTGGCCGGATCAGCATTGTAGTTCTCAACAGGCCAGCGAGTATGGGGGGGAGACAGGACGGACGCCTCCTGCAGCACCCTGCCGGTCAAAATGAGGCACGGGGGGCCATGCATGGCCCCCCATGCCCCATTTTGGCTGCCACAGGCACCGCGGGCCAGTCCTATGCTATTTCCAGGCTGCCCCCCTGGATTTAAGCACCCCATGGTCTGCATCTGACCCATAAAAGTAAAGATTCCCCTCGCACATATGTGCTAGTCATTCCTGACTCTAGGGGGTGGTGCTCATCTCCATTTCAAAGCTGAAGAGTCAGCACTGTCCAAAGACGTCTCCGTGGTCATGTGGCCAGCATGACTAAATGCCAAAGGCGCAAGGAACGCTATTACCTTCCCACCAAAGGTGGTCCCTATTTTTCTACTTGCATTTTTACGTGCTTTTGAACTGCTAGGTTGGCAGAAGCTGGAACAAGTAATGGGAGCTTGCCCTGTTATGCAGCATAGGTATTCGAACCGCTGAACTGCCGATCTTTCGATCAACAAGCTCAGCGTCTTAGCCACTGAGTTTACATTTACTGACAAAGAAATAAAAGGAGACTAGTAAAGATCTGTTTCAAGCTATTTAGCTCTCACCAGCTAGCCATACCCTTCTGGGATTCAAACCTGGGCTTGCTTGCATATTAGGTAGATGTATTAACCTCTAAGTCTCAGGTTCTCCTCGTTTGTCAGCTTGTACCAGGGGAGATTAAATGGGTTTTCTATCGAAGCAACTTGGTCTACCCAAATATGGGAAGGAGCATACTGCTTCCTTTTGCCTTTCAGCCCCAATCCAGGAGCCCTCAGGCAGTCGCTTTCACGACAAACTATTTTGTGTTAAATTTATATTTACTGACAAAGAAATAAAGGGAGACTAGTATAGATCTATTTCAAGTTATTTAGCTCTCATCAGCTAGCCATACCCATACCCTTCTGGGATTCGAACCTGGGCTTGCTTGCATATTAGGCAGATGTATTAACCTCTAAACCACAGGTTTATATATATAAATAGTTTTTTATACATATATATATATATATATAGTTTGACAGCCCTGGATTAGAGGGTCAATTACCCTATTACCATGGAAAGAGTCATTCATATTTTTTTTTCCTCCCCTCGCTGCCAAGCAGAATACAATGTGGTTGGAGCCAGGATGCTGACGGGAACACCATTTTTTTCTGTCCTTTCATTCATAATTAGATGGACTTTCCATCTTCCTTTTTCTTCGTAGTGAGGACATTCACATAACAATGCAACAATGCTCTAGAAGGGTGTGGCCATTGGCTTCGTATAAGTACCTTTAAAAAGAAAGAAGGCGCTGAACTATAATCAAAATTGTTTGTCCTTTTTTATGATACTCCCCCACATTTCTTGGTGAATTTTGATAACCATGGATAGGAATTAAGGATATTTCTGTAGAAGATTTATAAATTCTCTTCAAGATTCATATCTACTTCCCTTCTTCCTTTTGCACATTGGCTGACCTCCCCCTTGTATTTGCTAATGTTTCCAGGACAAAGTTGTTTCCATGAGTGAAATATTTCATACGTCCTCAGCGCCTGAAACTATTCCAAGGATTACATAATATAAAGTTCATGGGAATTTGGGCTAAATTCGATACAGAAGGAAATAACCTCCCAACTGTTCTCCGGGCACAGCTACTTATTAAAGCTGACTTCTTTCAATGTTGTTAACATCTCTCTGGAACTTTTTTCTTCCCCTACCTTTTCATCCTGAGCAGATAAGTAGTCTATTAAAAAATTAAATACTTTGGTCCTGTTCTTTAGCTCTCCATATATTGGAAGTATGCTGCATTCTTACGATTCTCCAAGCAAGGACCAAAGCATAGAAATTGATTCGTTATAGAAATTGATTCGTTTACACAAATAATCTCTTTGGAGTTAAAGAAAAGATTTCATTCAGTCTCTCTTTCTTCAAAATAGTGATTAATAAGACCAGAATTGATATACCAGTCAACAACAAGAATTATTATTACAGACTTAGACCAGAAATCAGAACAAATAAAAGCAATCAGTATATATACACTTAAAAATTCTACTATAAAATAATAAATAACAACTAAAATCTATAATAAAATCCAGTGTCAATTATACATGGTCTGACTCAGAGGTGAGTTTCAGCAGGTTCTGACCAGTTCTGGAGAACTGGTAGTGGACATTTTGAGTAGTTCGAAGAACCGGTAGTAAAAATTCTGACTGATCCCGCCCCCATTTATTCCCTGCTTCCTGAGTCCCAGCTGATTGGGAGGAAATGGGGATTTTGCAGTAACCTTCCCCTGGATTGGGGTGGGAATAGTATCCTTCCCCTGCCATGCCCGCCATGCCACGCCCACAAAGCTATGCCACGCCCACAAAGCCACACTCACAGAACCGGTAGTAAAAAAATTTGAAATCCATCACTGGTCTGACTATATGATAGTTGCAATTCCTAAATTGTGTGGCCCGTTGTAGTGCCACAATTGTTATATAACATTGCCAGAAGACACATGTTTGCAATGAATCCCCAGTGATGCTGTGCAGAATCTAACCATCTGTGCTGTAGTTAGGGACTGTTCCTCCTTAAGCAGCCACTGAAGATAGGTAGTGTTGGAACGACCAGGATACCTAGCAGTTATTGGCAGAATATGTTTCTTCCTAATCTCCATATAAAAGGAACATCTAAGGAGCATGTGACCCACAGTCTCCACTTCTCCTGAGCTGCAGGGAGAGTCTTTCAGTGAATGGTATCCTTTTATACTTGTCGTACAGGACTGTTGATGGAAGCTCATGGCACTGTCCGAGTGCAAATACTTTCCGGTGGTTTGCTGACTCCAACTGACTAAGATAGCTGGCAGGAACAACAACGCATCTGATGTGCTGTTTTTGATATACCAATCAGTAACTGGTCAAAGATGGAATGTTTAATGTTGGCATAAAATAATGTTTGCTAGCTCATGATGAATTATTTGGGAGTGATTAAATCATGAGTGGGAAGTTTGCATTCCCACTCCCCATTTTCGAGTGTATTTACCACCCCAGATCATACCGCTAGAATCTGGCAGGAAAACAGTCCATTTTCAGTAGTACAGATTTGGGCTTTCTTAAAAATCACAGTAAAAATGAGAATTAACATGTTAAACAAATTGGATCCCACCTTCACTCAAAGAGAGGGAGGGAGGGAGGGAGGGAGGGAAGGAAGGAAGGAAGGAAGGAAGGAAGGAAGGAAGGAAGGAAGGAAGGAAGGAAGGAAAAAGAAAGAAGAAAGAAAGAAAGAAGAAAGAAAGAAAGAAAGAAAGAAAGAAAGAAAGAAAGAAAGAAAGAAAGAGAACTTCAACTTAAAAAGAGAGAGAGCTAAATTTTTCATCCTACCTAGTCCCTATTAATGTCCCGTTCTCAAGTACTCTTGAAATTTTTGGAGGCCAAAATATTTTTAAATTAAAAAAATGGCAATGCTGCCCTCCCAACTAAAAAGATCCCCTGCTCCTAGATTAAATGCATCGAAAACAAAAGCAATGTCTGTCAGATAAAATTATAGTAAAAATATTTAATTTACACTGAGTGAGTGATTCCATCAAGCTATTATGTTGTCATTCAAATAGTGTTATGCTCAGTAACTAAATTATTAAAAAAACTAGATTATTAAAATAAACATTTAGCCTAGTTGAGAAAAGACAAGAAAATATACCTCTGATGTAGATAACCAAGTTATGCTTATTATCTATACCTAAATTTCCAGGACTAAAGCATATGCCAAGGCAACCATTTTTCCACTTCTTCAAATATATAAATTCAAGATGTAGTCTGGGCATTATTTCAAACCTATAGGATTTACTTTGTTTTTACTAGAATCCCAAGATTAACCACCCATAGAGACAAAAAATACTGGTTCTGGCTGCTCAGAAAGCTATTTTTAAAAAAAGAGATGTGCATAGAGTAACATAAGAATAAATATATAAATGTTACAGAAAACATTTATCCAGGGATTACCAAAAGACCTCAGCCAAAATAGTTTCTGCTTTGTCAGTTAGTAGATGCTATCTTGGATAAGAGCCATCACATAATCATAATTTTAAAAAATATTAAGCAAACTGCATTAAATTAAAGCAATAAAAGGAAAGGGATAAAAAACAAAAACTTTTGAATCACCTGTTTACCCACAAATTAACTTTCTCTTAAATGATGATATAGATTATGATGGTGATGATGATGATGATACCAATTTATCTAGGTGCCAAATCAGCATGCAACTCAAATCAGTGTGAAAAAACTAGAAACTAAATGCAATAAACCATATTCCATCAGAAACAATTTAAAACAACCAAAACAAGCCAGATATAATCAAGAATTGAGGCCTTTGAAGTATAGTGCTGGAGGAAATTCCTGTGAGTCCCTTGGACTGCAATGCAATCAAACTGGTCAGTCCTAGAGGAGATCAACCCTGACTGCTCTTTAGAAGGCCAGATCCTGAAGATGAAACTCAAATACTCTGGCCACTTAATGAGAAGGAAGGACTCACTGGAGAAGAGCCTAATGCTGGGAAAGATTGAGGGCAAAAGAAGAAGGGGATGACAGAGAACGAGGTGGCTGGATGGAGTCACTGAAGCAGTTGGTGTGAGCTTAAATGGACTCCAGAGGATGGTAGAGGACAGGAAGGCCTGGTAGAATGTTGTCCATGGGGTCACGATCGGTCGGACATGACTTCGCAATTAACAACAACAAATAATTAAGATGGACATAAGACCCATCTGATAAGAACCAGATCTTCAGATACTTCCAAAAGGCAGAGCGGATCAGACCCATATGAAATGCTTCCCACAGGTGAAGGTGTCTTGAATGGATCAATCAAATTTGTATATCTTCCCAATATTAGGGAGCATGTACAGAGAACTACAGAGCAATCAAAAGTAATCTGTCCATGATAACATAATACACAATATCCTTCAACTCCAAATCATATCTCCACTTCCCCAAGACAAACACCAGATTGTGATTCCCACAGTGCATTAAACCCTCAATGACTTGGCACAGGTCCAATGTAGCCATGATGGTCATGAACTCCTGAGCCACTTCAAGTTGTAACCATTATAATTTAGGTAAATTTATAATGGAATGGAATGGAATGGAATGGAATGGAATGGAATGGAATAGAATAGAATAGAATAGAATAGAATAGAATAGAATAGAATAGAATAGAATAGAATAGAATAGAATAGAATAGAATAGAATTCTTTATTGGCCAAGTGTGATTGGACACACAAGGAATTTGTCTTGGTGCGTATGCTCTCAGTGTACATAAAAGAAAAGATACATTCATCAAGAATCATAAGGTACAACACTCAATGATAGTCATAGAGTTCAAATAAGCAATCAAATCATATTAGGAAACAGTCAATATAAATTGTAAGGATACAAGCAACAAAGTTACAGTCATACAGTCATTAGTGGAAGGAGATGGGTGATAGTTATAACAGTTCTATCAAAAATCATCTTCGTAATATAACAAAAATTAAAATTAGAGGTAATCTTTTTTATTACTGCAATTTGCTAAACTTTCTTAAAACATCTGAACCACCCACATCACCCAAGACAATAACATACAGAGAAGTAAATGGGCTATAAGTTATTTGTCAAATTTGTAGCAAAACCAATAGTGCCATTTGCTTGTTAGTAACTTAACTTCAAATCAGAAGGTTGATATCCAGCTAAATAGCAATTCTTTTACAAAAACCACTACATCTGTATGATATTGATTTTTGAATTTATGACCTACTTTTAAAACTGTTTCCTTCATATTTGAGAAATGAAACCCAGATTAAGACAGAGCCAGTTGCCAAATTAAATCCAAACCTTCGTTTTTGCTTTAGATTTAATAATCCATCTCCCCAAATGCCTTTAAGTTTTAGGATCCCATCCAATTCCAGTGTACAGTTTTAGATACAGTGTCAGACAGTTTAAAGTTAGTCCACAAATTTATGAACAATACTAAAATGAAACAGGCGTGTTTCATACACTCTCGACTCTTAGTTTTTCCCTCAGGCAATTTTTCAGCAATCCCAATTGTTTTTATTGTTTCTTCATGGGAAGGTCTCTATCTAGAATATAGAACATAGAATCAGAGGGGTGGCAGGGATGTCAGAGATCTTCTAATCCAATTTCCTGCTCAACACCAGAGACTTTATACCACCCCAGTCAAATTATTATCCAGACTGTTCTTCTTGTCCTGCTGTTTAGTGCTTTGGAGAATAAGTATACCCTCTCTTCTCTGTGACAGCACCTCAAGTATTATAAGGCAGCTATCACATCAGAGGTGGGTTTCAGCAGGTTCTGACCAGTTCTGGAGAACCAGTAGCGGAAATTTTGAGTAGTTCGGAGAACCGGCAAATACCAGCTCTGACTGGCCCCGCCCCCATCTATTCTCTGCCTCCCGAGTCCCAGCTGATTGGGAGGAAATGGGGATTTTGCAGTATCCTTCCCCTGGAGTAGGGAAAGAATGGAGATATTACAGTATCCTTCCCCTGCCACACCCACCAAGCCATGGCACACCCACCAAGTCACACCCACAGAACCGGTAGTGAAAATTTTTGAAACCCACCACTGTAACACATCATCCCTGGTCCTTTTCTTTGATGGATTAGATTTATCGAGCACCTTCAACCATTCATTATACAATTTCCAGACTCATTATACAATCTCCAGACCCATTGTGATCTTTGTTGTTCTTCTCTGCACATTTTGTAAGGTTTCAGCATTTCTGGTCACATTTGCATGCTCACCAGAAATGGATGTAGTATTCAAAGTGTGGTAGCCTCATTAGTGTGGTATAAAGAGGTATTATCACTTCTCATGATCTTGATACTATCCCTCTGCAGATGAGGTCTACAGTGTCCTTCTTCCTCTTGAGCTGATGACTCAGTATGAGTTAAAGTTTCCACAAAAATTGTCAAAGACCCACCCCACCCTCCAAAAAAACCCCGAATGCATACATAAACATACAGAGTTGACCCTTCAGACTGACTCCCTCAGGTGACAGATGGTGGTAGCAGCAGACAAAGGCATCCTTGTATTGGCCCTGATCCACAAACTAGACTTGAATTCCTGCTTGGAGATTGCCCTGAACTGGCTATAGAATAAGCACACAGAATGTTTTCCAAGACTAATAGTTAGTTTATTGTAAGAACTATCGGTAGCTTTTCACGATTGAAACAGTTACTCTCCACATATATTATGGCCTACAGCTGGGTAATTTAGCGTCTTGTGTTCTTTAGACAAAATCATGTGCTGATTTCTATATATTTCCCCTCTGACCTTTGCTAGAATTGGTTATAGTCGGTTTAGGCTGTGAAAGTGAGAGTAGAATACGTCCTTTGTTTTCCTTAAATTGCCCCCGAGATCTTCAGCTTTACAGGACATGGAGCTTTACAGGAGCTTCATGTAAATAGATGCTGGTGTTTTGGTGGTATCTAGCTGGTGATCTGAATTCTGTGTCAGACTGCAAGGTTCCCTTGAATGACCAAATGAAGTCAAGTAAAATGATCAAATGAAGTAAAGTAAAATGATCAAATGAAGTAAAGTAAAATGATCAAATGAAGTAAAGTAAAATGATCAAATGAAGTAAAGTAAAACGATCAAATGAAGTAAAGATAATGTTAACTGTAAGCAAGAATCTAGAAAAAGTGAGAGTGTTTTGCTTGATAGGTAAAGGTAAAGGTTCCCCTCGCACATATGTGCTAGTCATTCCCAACTCTAGGGGGCGGTGCTCATCTCCGTTTCAAAGCCGAAGAGCCAGCACTGTCCGAAGATGTCTCTGTGGTCATGTGGCCGACATGACTAAATGCCAAAGGTGCACAGAATGCTGTTACCTTCCCAGCAAAGGTGGTCCCTATTTTTCTACTTGCATTTTTTATGTGCTTTTGAACTGCTAGGTTGGCAGAAGCTGGGACAAGTAATGGGAGTTCAACCCGTTACGTGGCCTACTCACCCCGTTTGCTTGATATGCCTTATGTTATTCAATAGTGGTGTTGGAGTAGCTTAAATTGATCAAGTTAATGATGTCCTATTTTTCATGTGTTGTATAATAGCAATAGCACTTAGACTTATATACCGCTTGACAGTGCTTTACATCCCTCTCTAAGCAGTTTACAGAGTCAGCACATTGCGCCCAACAATTTGGGTCTTCATTTTACCCACCTCGGAAGGATGGAAGGCTGAGTCAATCTTATAATAGCTGCTGCGGAAATTTAAAAACAGAGGTTTAAAACGATGATTGGGGGAAGGGGGTTCCTAATGCAAACTGATCATGCTCCTCTCATATGATCCTCCCAAAGAGGCATGCCCTTGTGTATTGTTAATATTGTTTTAAAGAAACGGGATTAAAAATAGATCTTCATGTATGAAATTTGAGACAAAAAGTGGGTCTGAAAAAGACTGAAAGTACTTGTGTCTGTTCAAATAAAATACTATAGTACTGCAGCTCATCCTTGGTTATATGGTATGCAAATACAAGAGAGCAGGTAAAAGCAACATAAGTTTGTAAAGATAATATTAGGAGGCCTAATGTGGTCAAAATGTAGACTTGGAGGGGGAGACTAGGCATGGGTGGGCTCCTGGGGGTTCAGCAGGGTTCGGGCGATCCTCTAACCAAGGATCGCCGGGGTTCGGTGAACCCCCAAATGCCACCCCTGGCTGACCATGGCTGCCCCACCCTGCCCCTCCCACCCCGCCTCTTCCAGGAGTCTCTACGCAGCCTGTTCATCATTCCAGTGCAGGGGCTGCGCAGAGGGTCTGGGAGGGCAAAAAATGGGCCTACCGGAGGTTCCGGAAGTCTGGAAATGGGACTGTTTCCAGCCTCTGGAGGGCCTACGGAACCCAGGGGAAGCAGTTTTCATCCTCCCGGAGGCTCGAGGAAAGCCTCCGGAGCTTGGGGAGGGTGAAAAAACACCTCCCCCCGCCATGGTGCAGGCAGCCAACTACGCTACGCCCACCATGGCCACGCCTACCCAGCAACGGGGCAGTGAACCCGTTGCTAAAGGATCTGAAGCCCACCCCTGAAACTAGGTTCTTGTTTGACCTCTTCTGCAGAAGTTCACTTAGTGGCTTTGGGACAGTCACACTTTTTCAGCCCAATCTATTTTACCAGGTTGCCGTTATGGGTTGTAAAAGTCTTGCACAGTTAGATATAAGTGGGTCACACAATAAAAATATGAACCATACTAGCTAAACCTACCAAGGACATAGATTAGTTTGCAGTTGAAATGGTATGGTTGACTATGCCAACCTTTATTTCTGAAATCCAATATATATATTTTACCTACCTTAGAAAGGATAGAAGACTGAGTCAACCTTGAGCCTGGCGAGATTCGAACCTGCAGTAATTGCAGGCAGCTGGTCTTAATAACAGGGTGCTTTAGACCACTGTACTACCAAGGCTCTTGGTAGTAAATTATGAATTTATCATTACCTGAAAATGTTCAATACTGATTTTGTTACGCAAAATATCAAGCATTAATTCTGGAAAGGCAGACCGAGAGAGAGAAATAGATAACAGATAACAGAGTTGGAAGGGACCTTGTAAGTCATCTAGTCCAATCCCCTGCCCAAGCAGGAGACCCCACCATTTCTGACAGATGGCAGTCCAGGCCCTTCTTGAAAGCTTCCAGTGATGAAGCTCCCACAACTTCTGAAGGCAAGGTGTTCCATGAGTTGATTGCTCTCACTGTCTCAATGCACTAGATAGATAGATAGATAGATAGATAGATAGATAGATAGATAGATAGATAGATAGATAGATAGAAGTGGTGGGATTCAAAAAAATTTACTACCAGTTCTGTTGGCATGGCTTGGTGGGCCTGGCTTGGTGAGCGTGGCTGGGGAAGGATACTGTAAAATCTCCATTCCCACCCCACTCCAGGGGAGGATACTGCAAAATCCCCATTTCCTCCCGATCAGCTGGAATTCGGAGGCAGAGAATAGATAGAGGTGGAGCCAGTCAGAGGTGGTATTTACCGGTTCTCCGAACTATTCAAAATTTCCACTACTGGTTCTTCAGAACTGGTCAGAACCTGCTGAATACCACCTCAGATAGATAGATAGATAGATAGATAGATAGATAGATAGATAGATAGATGGATGGATGGATGGATGGATGGATGGATGGATGGATGGATGGATGGATAGATAGATAGATAGATAGATAGATAGATAGATAGATAGATAGATAGATAGATAGATAGATAGGGTTGCAACATTTGTGGACAAATACACAGACATGCAAATATCAGCAGAACATATTCGAATCCTCAAAAAATCTTGGGCATTTACATTAAGTTGCCTGAGCATTTACCACTCCCAGTAATTCTTGTTGTTGGAATAGGTGTGGAGCTGATTTGGGTGGGATTTTCCTCTCCTTGGTGAATGCTGCACTGTTCAGTTTCAGGCGAGATCAGCCAACACTCTTGGATGCCATTCTGCATTTCAGCACTTCCCCCCACTCCCATGTGGTCTCACGGACACTATCAAGCACACCTTAGGTTTAGCCCTTGGTGGTTACTCTCAGCTGCTCTTCTCACCCTTACCAATTAGTGTGGGAAGGATTTGCACACTGACTTCCCATCTATACTGTAATCAAGTGGTCTTCTTCAACCTGTCACTCCACAAGGCTGCTGGGACTGCAACCCCTCACATTCCCAGTTAGCTCTTTGATTAGAAATTTGGGGAGTTGCAGTCCCAAACCATTTACAGCACACTCAGTTTGGAAAGGCTATAAAAAGTATGGATCGGGGTGAAATGCTATCGGTTCGCTCCGGTTTGGGCAAACCGGTAGGGATAAAAACTACTGGTTCAGGCAAATCTGTAGTTAAAAAAAAAGCAAGCTACTGGTTTGATCGAACCGGTAGTTAAAAAAAGCTACCTTCCCAAGCCTCCTTTTGGCATGTGGCGCGCAAGTGCAGCCAGCAAACCGATAGAAAACCGGTTTAGATTTCACCACTGGTATGGATGTCTTACTTCATTTCTGGTGATATCTTAAATAATAAATGTTTGGATGGGGGTGTAGATGAAAAGTTGAAATGCAGGTGAATTCATAGATAATGTTTAACTCACTTCATTGAATAAAGTTTATAAAAATGAATCTTTCAGATATGAACACCCAATGTGTAACTTTTTATCTATGTTTGAGCCAAAGTGTTTCAAGAATACTGAAAACATTTAAAGTGGTACTATCTAAATATGAACATTAATATGGCATTAATGATGATAATATGACAATACGAATAATACTAATATAATAAACATCAGTCATGTTTAGAGGGGAAATGAGTTATAGCAGCATTAGTTGTTTCTGTTTTTATGAACTGCACAGCCAGAATGATTCATGACTGAGTATGTGTATCTTTTTTTAAATATATATTTTGTTTTATCAACAAGAGTAAAATACAAACAAAAGGGGTGGGGGAGGTAATTCCAACACTAACAACAAAAAGAAAAAAATTGTGTACGAAAAACGAAAAAACTATGACCCAAATGTCAAATGAATCTAACATTAAACAAAAGAATCCACATCGGCTAAATTCTGAAAAGAAAATTTTAAAAACCTGATGGATTCTCCCCCCCCCCTTACATAATGGGTCTACAAATAGTTATAAGCTTTTCCATACTTATTTAATAAAAATGCTATGATATATATATAGATGGATAGATAGATAGATAGATAGATAGATAGATAGATAGATAGATAGATGATGGATAGATGGATGGATGATGATAGATAGATAGATAGATAGATAGATAGATAGATAGATAGATGATGGATGGATGATAGATAGATAGATAAATAGATAGATAGATAGATAGATAGATAGATAGATGATGGATAGATGGATGGATGAAGATAGATAGATAGATAGATAGATAGATAGATAGATAGATAGATAGATAGATAGATAGATGTTGGAAGATAGATGATGGATGGATGATGGATGGATGGATGGATGGATGGATGGATGGATGGATAGATGAAAGATAGATAGATAGATAGATAGATAGATAGATAGATAGATAGATAGATGTTGGAAGATAGATGATGGATGGATGATGGATGGATGGATGGATGGATGGATGAAAGATAGATAGATAGATAGATAGATAGATAGATAGATAGATAGATAGATAGATAGATGTTGGAAGATAGATGATGGATGGATGATGGATGGATGGATGGATGGATGGATGGATGAAAGATAGATAGATAGATAGATGGATGGATGGATAGATGGATGGATGGATAGATGATGGATAGATGGATTGATGGATGGATGGATGAAGGATAGATAGATAGATAGATAGATAGATAGACAGACAGACAGACAGACAGACAGACAGACAGACTTACTGGCTGCCAGAAAGAAAAAAGCCCAGAATCGAGTGGATGTGATTCTATTGAGCTAGGGCTGCAGAAAAACCTTGGTTATGTAGGAAAAACCTGACTAGAGGAAAAAGATAGATAGATAGATAGATAGATAGATAGATAGATAGATAGAGGATGGATAGATAGATAGATAGATAGATAGATAGATAGATAGATAGATAATGGATAGATGGATGGATGGATATGGATAGATGGATATGGATAATTGATATGGATAGATGGATGGATGGATGGATGATGGATAGATAGATAGATAGATAGATAGATAGATAGATAGATAGATAGATAGACAGACAGATAGATAGATATTCAAGAAGAGAAAATTTCTAATAATCAAATTGACCCAACATCTAATGATTACCAGTATATATATGTTTGTGTGTGAAAAATAGGGAAAAAAATCAAGGTTAAACCAAACCTTACACTAATCTTCAAAATCCTCAGTTAACCATCTGTTATTGTATTTAACACATAGAAAGTCCACAAATGGCATCCAGTCTCTTATAAAACCGTTCAGTCTGTTGTCTCTAATAAAAGTAGTTAATTTTGCCCTCGCTGATAATTCAGTCAATTTTAAAACCCACTCTTCAACAATCAGCATCTCTTTTCCTTTCCAATCCTCAAGGAAGTACAATCCAGTTCACCATATAAAGGCATGTGTACATCTCTTTTAATAAAATCAAAATTGTATTCTTTCGCGAGGTGACCTTTTAATGTCATTGTCATGAATCAAGAAGCATACACCAGTCTGTTTGGTATCTTCTAGTGCAGTGGTGGCAAAACTTTTCGGCACCTAGTGCCCAAACCGGAATGCATGCATTTCAATTTATTTATTTATTTATTTATTTATTTATTTATTTATTTATTTATTTATTAAATTTATATCCCGCCCTTCTCCCCGAAGGGACTCAGGGCGGTGAACAGCCGAGAATTAAAATAACATGCAATATAAAAGTTAAAATAATTAAAAATAAATTAAATTAAATGGCCACCCCAATTTAAAACCCCTAGCAATACAATTTTAAAACCCCTAAAACCTATTCAGGTCAGGCCGGCTTGCTGAAATAAAAATGTCTTCAGGGCCTTACGGAAAGTGCAGAGATCCGGAATCAGCCGTATTCCGGGAGGTAGCTCGTTCCAGAGGGCGGGTGCTCCCACCGAGAAGGCCCTCCCACTGGGGGCCGCCAGCCAACATTGCTTGACCGACGGCACCCTGAGGAGGCCCTCTCTGTGAGAGCGTATTGGCCGGTGGGAGGTTATCAGTAGCAGCAGGCGGTCTAGTAAATACCCTGGCCCTAAGCCATGGAGCGCAATATAACTCAACAATTCAGTAATCGCTGAAAGATTCAAACTGTCTTGCTAGTTTTCTGTATTCCTGAATTCTCTCGGAGTAATACATGGACGAGAAGGCTCACAAGCAGAAATTAAAGGACGTTACATGTACTGGAAAATACTGAGGAAAACCAGTTCCTACCAACACAAGGATTCAAGCTTTATGTCTAGCCTCAAATTCAAATTTTGCATCTCTTTCTCCCATCCTTAAAACATAACTGCTCATTTCTCACCAGAAGTGATTGATTCTTATGTAGTGTAATTGTAACCAATTACAATTGGTGGCTCAGTGGCTAAGACACTGAGCTTGTCGATCAGAAAGGTCGGCAGTTCGAGACTTCCAGTTTGCTGTTTGTCCCCGCTGGACGCTCCTTTGGGATCGTCCCACCCACTGCCTGTAAAGAGCCGCCTTTATAGCAGAATGGCAGCTCGAAAAAACTCCGTTTCCATGAGGAAACGGAGATAGAGCAGGCTGGGGTGGGTTGAGTCCTCTGCCTAATCCCAAAAGTTTTTTTTTTACTTTTGGGATGGAGCGGAAGAGACTCCCCGTATCCCCAGCCAATGCTCCGGGCTCTGGGAGATCTCTGCTACATGCAGAGCTAAGGGGCAAAAGCAAGCCTGTAAATTTGTTAAATTAACTCAAGAAGACGTCAGTTGGACCTCTGATCCTGAAGCGCAAGTTTTCTTTTTATTGGAAAAGTTATTGAAGTTGTTTAAGAAGTGAAAGGAAAAAAGATTTTTAAAATGGCGATTGCTGCTGCGACTGCTGCGGCTTGAAGAGAGGCTGAAAGGGAAAGTCCTTCCGTTTTCTATTACAAAGTAGCAGAATGAATACTTCTGGCCGTAATTGAGGCAAAACCTCACTCTCACTCTTGCTTTTTTTTTCTTTTTTTTTTTTCTTGGGGATCTGATATTGATCTTGGTTGGAAACAAGCTTTTTTTTCTCTCTCTTTTCCACTAAATCTTGTCTGTGTGGGAAATGGCACCGGGACTCACACAGCTAGACAAACAGGGGGGGGAATCTCCCCCATTAATAAATTACACCAACAAGTTTTAACTCTCCAGTGTCAGAAACCTGATTTTAATATAATAGAATTTCTTCTTGAAGAGATTGTAAGAAGGGATGAGATTGTGAACCAGCAACTCGAAAAATTTAAGCAGGAAATTAAAGAAATTGGTGAACTGGTGAAATCAAAGTTTGACTTTTTGAATCGAAAGATTTTAAAAACAGCTAATGGTTTATCAGACTTTCTGATTCGGGTGGATGCAAAGACTAAATTATTAGAGTCTAAAATGAAGGAAACTGAGGAGAATTTGGATGACAAGATTCAAAAAATTAAAAAGGATTTGGTAAACATTCAGGATAATAGCTCAGAAGACAAACCTAAATTGGAGGTTGACCAAAAGACTGGTAATGAAGAAAATGTGCAACAGAGGATTGAAAGAGAAGTTTTAATGATTCAATATAATTTTACAGAATATGCAATTAGACTGAGAGGTTTGCAGGAAAATAATAGAGATGACTTAAGGAAAATATCTTCTGAAATTCTGGCTGGGATTTTAAAGGTTCAACCTGATGAAGTGTATTGCAGGATTGATAGAATTTACAGAATAAACTCCTGGTTGGCAAAGCAAAGGCAATTGCCTAGAGATGTGGTGATCTATTTTACAGATAAAGAAATTAGGAATAATATTGTGCAGAACTCTTTTAATTCTACTTTGCAATTTCATGGAAGAAAGATTTGGATTTTTAAGGAGCTCCCGACTAAGATGTTAATGGAGAGGAAGAAATTTGGCTTTCTAGTGACTGAGTTAAAAAAAAGAAATATCCTATTTAGGTGGAATGCCCCAGTTGGTTTAATATTGAGACACCAAGGAGTAAGATATCAACTGAACACTGTTGAAAAAGCGGAAGAATTTTATCAAAAAATTTTAAAAATGAATTTAACATCTTTAGGCATAATACAGGATAAGCAAAAGGAGTTGGAAACAAAAAGAAAATATCAAATTACAGAGGCTGTGGTGGATAAGTTGTCTTTGGACTCTCTGGATACCCCAGCTGGACTGTCTATAAATAAGAGAGCAGTGTCATCCGACTCCAATGTGATGAACCATCAAGTCACAGACAAGTGCGCAAATCAACCAGTTGATATACAAGTGATGGAGAAGAAAGATGAGATGATAAAACTAACCCAACAAGATCAACTCACAAAGCAGAATGAAAATCGATCAGCCGATACACAATTGGTAGGCACGAAACGAGGATGGAAATTCAACCCGCAAAAGAAAAAGAAAAGAAATAGATCTCATAGAAATAGCAATTTCTAAACTAAGCAACAGTGAAGCCAGGGACTTTAAAAAATGAATGAACATCTGAAAAGATAGTGGAGGCGAACAATTGTTTAATACTATCCTGAGGATTGTGGCAGATCTCTGTAATGCCGTGATTTTGGGATGTGAAAAGAGCCTTACCTTGTTGGATTTGAATTATCTACTCTGGATTTCTTTTACTGGTGAATATATTATGATTATTTTGAGTTACAAGGCAAGAGAGTCACGCTGGGGCATGCAGAAGATCTGGTTGTTACCCATTAGGATGATGGGAACCAACAATCCTGATGAATACCACAACTATAACTATATGGATATAATTATAATGTCACTCGGGTGGTTGTTTTTACTTTTATATATATACGAGGATATCTACTACTGATGGGGGCAGAAGATGATTGAAGATTTTGAACAAACTGTTGCACCAGCATGTTATTTTACCCTATTATGGGTGATGGATTTAACGATCCAGTGGAAAGACATCAAAGAAGATATTATATGGATTATAAATTTAAAGTTATTGTCTTTTTTTTTTTTATAAAATGGAATGCATATATAGATATGTGTATATTTTAGTAAAGTGGGCAGTGGGTTATATTTAGAATTGTATTGCATGATTTTGTAGGAATTGAAGGGTTGAAATAGGTTAGTTTATTGATTGATTAGTCTAAGAAAAAGGATCCTTAAGTCATATATTTAGGGGAGTGGAGGAATTGGATAGAACTGAATAAACGTTAAATTTGGATGTAGGGAGAAGGCTGCTTTAAAATGTTATATTAATATATATAAAAGATTAAATGTTAAATTGTAATAATACACTATAAGTTTAGGGGAGGAGAAAAAGGGCAGATTATCGTAAAAATGGGAGTTATAAGAATAATATGCTAAGGGTCAGTATTCTGAGGAGGGAGTAAGGGAAAGGAAAGATATTATGTATGTAATTAGTTATGAAATAGCCTATTGTTGTGAAGAAGTCACAGGGGGGGATGGGTGGTGAGGGGGGGTTAGGGAAGGGGGGAAGGGGGAAAAACTTGTATTTGAAAACTTTTTCAATAAAAAAAAAAAGAAAGGTCGGCAGTTCGGCGGTTCGAATCCCTAGTGCCGCATAATGGAGTGAGCTCCCGTTCCTTTTCCAAGCTTCTGCCAACCTAGCAGTTTGAAAGCACGTAAAAAATGCAAGAAGAAAAATAGGGACCACCTTTGGTGGGAAGGTAACAGCATTCCGTGTGCCTTTGGTGTTTAGTCATGCCGGCCACATGACCACGGAGACATCTTCAGACAGCGCTGGCTCTTCGGCATTGTAACAGAGATGAGCACCACCTCCTAGAGTCGGGAACGACTAATACATATGTGCGAGGGGAATCTTTATCTTTACCTTAGTCAGGTTCCATTTTGCCAGTTCTGACCTTGTCAGCTCTTGGTTTCGCAAGTGCTTTCAACAAGAAGCTTTCATTCTCCAGATGCTATGAGTGTACAATTCTGATCGTTCCTGAACTATTCCATATAACTCTACTTTCCTTCACATTATAATAAACGTTACTGATATCAGTCTCATTGCTCTCCACCAGGTGTTTCTGAAATACATGGTCTGTTTAAAAGTTCCCCCTTAAGAAACTCCATTACATAATTTCAATCCCATTTTGAGGCCACAATGAAAAGCTTTGGCAAGCTGTGAAGACTTTGTTAAATGGTACCAATAGTAACCTTTATCAGTTGAAACAAATCAGAATGTTGTCCTTAGCTTGTCCTTGGTGATATTCTCTCCTGGTTAAATTTAAATTGGTCTAGTTGGAGTGTTGACTTTTATAAAATATACAGAGGAAGGAAATTCCTTTCCATTCTTAGTTTTATTATGGATTTACAAGATTTAATTTGGACATCTGAGCTCTATAACTATCTTCTTTTCACGAGCATTTTCAGTCAGGCTAACACAAGGCTTAATCTAGTCTGCATGCTTTGTTGTTGTTAGTTGCAAAGTCGTGTCCGACCAATTGCAACCCCATGGACAACGTTCCTCCAGGCCTTCCTGTCCTCTACCATCCTCTGGAGTCTATTTAATCTCACACCTACTGCTTCAGTGACTCCATCCAGCTACCTCATTCTCTGTCATCCCCTTCTTCTTATGCCCTCAATCTTTCCCAGCATTAGGCTCTTCTCCAGTGAGTCCTTCTTTCTCATTAGGTGGCCAAAGTATTTGAGTTTCATCTTCAGGACCTCGCCTTCTAAGGAGCAGTCAGGGTTGAGCTCCTCTAGGATTGATCGGTTGGATCATCTTGTAGTCCAAGGGACTCTCAGGAGTCTTCTCCAGCACCATAGTTCAAAGGCCTCAATTCTTTGATGTTTAGCCGTCCTTATGGTCCAACTTTCACAGCCATACATTGCAACTGGGAAAACCATAGCCTTGACTATACACACTTTCGTTGGCAGGGTTGATGTCTCTGCTTTTTAGTATGCTGTCTAGATTTGCCATAGCTTTCCTCCCCAGGAGCCTGCATGCTTTTGTGCCATATATTTCAGTAAATCAACAGATAAGTCTTCAACTATCAAATCACATTGAGGCCTAAAAGTTAATTAAATATCACAGAAATTATGAACATTTTCTGTTCCAACGTAAAGACATCACCCAAAGAAGAATGGGATATCTCACAGAAATCTATGCCAGCAAAGAGTCCTGCCTGTTACATTTGTATAACAAATGCAATTTGCATTGTCTGCGTTGTTTAGCTATGATCTAAGTTGCTAGTCAGGAATTGCGTCTGGTATATTTATGTACGTAGTTTCTGTAATCAAAAGGAGAAGAGCTATGTGTAGCTTCTCATCCGCAGTGCAGCTGTTCACATGAATGGATTTTATGGTGTGCTGTCCGTGCAAATAATACTTTTAAAAAACTATATAGTTTCTTTATCAGATATATATTGATGGTCGTGCTCATTTGGTTCTATGAGGAAGTTATTTGGTCAATACAGCTTCAGGTTCAAAAGGTTGTTTTTATTATTTACAAATATATACATGTATACGATAATGAACAGGGTGTCCTGTTACATTTTTACCCTAACTGTATGACTCAAATGTTGAGAGGAGAGAGAAGTTCACGTGTTGTCTCACTGAGAGATAGATGAGAGAGAGAGAGAAAAAAAAGGGGGGGAAGATATCCAAGTGGTTTCTAGGTAAGAGTCCAATAAGAGAGTTCATTGGCTGATATAGTTACATGTGATGTCTGTAAAGACTTAACCCCTTCTAGTCTCTGGTGCATCATATGCAGGCAATATCTGACATTCTTCTCATTAGCTAGGCAACATTTAATATGTAATCTTCCTTAAAGCTTCCGTCTGGACTGTTGAGATACACATAGGATTTTTTTTTTCTGCCAGGAGCTCATGTAGATGTAAAGAATATGAAAGACTCCTCTTCCCATCCTTTTTAATATAGAGGCTGGGTTTTTATATGCAGAAGACAACATTGCTGTCATATTGATTTTCCAATCAACTTATTTTCCAAAGCCCCAGAGGGCAGGAGAAGAAACAATGGATGGAAACTAATCAAGGAGAGAAGCAATCTGAAATTAAGGAGAAACTTTCTAACAGTGAGGACAATTAACCAGTGGAACAGCTTGCCTTCAGAAATTGTGGATGCTTCATCACTGGAGGTTTTTAAGAAGAGACTGGACAGCCATTTGTCTCAGATTATATAGGTCTCCTGCTTGAGCAAGAAGACCTCCAAGATCCCTTCCAACTCTATTCTGCTTGATTGATGACGAGCATCATTTAATGGTAATTGAAGTATTAAACGATATTACTTCTAACAATCCCTTTTAACATTGAGCTAACTCTCTTGCATCATGTAGGAGTTACTCCGTATTAACTCCTCTTTTTCTAACCCGATACTTCTCCAGCTGTATGGAGATTATAACTTTCAGAAACAAAAAATCCAGACCCTTTTCTCTGTCACATCATATCCAAATAAAATCAAGATGGGGTTATTTTAAATTTCTTTCACACATTAGCCTCTTTCTCAGGACAGAGTAGTCTTTTCTGAAGGTTGCTGAGAAGGGAATTCCCTGCCTACTGAGCAGGGGTGGGCTGCTGGGAGTTCGCGAGGGTTCGGGAGAACCTCTAGCTAAGATTCTGTGCAGTTTGGAGAACCCCAAATCCCACTCTTGGCTTGCCCCACCCACCCCACCCCTCCACTCCCAGGAGTCCCCACGCGGCCCGTTTTGGATGCAGGTAAGATGCACAGAGGTTTGGGGAAGGTGAAAAATGGGCCTACCGGAAGTTTGCGAAGGCTCGAAACGAGCCTGTTTCTAGCCTCCAGAGGGCCTCTGGAACCTGGGGAAGCCATTTTCACCCTCCCGGAGGCTCAAGGAAAGCCTCTGGAGCCCGGGGAGGGCAAAACCGCCCTCCCCCCACTGTGATGCAGGAGGCCGACTAGGCCATGCCCACCATGGCCACGCCCACCCAGCAACCAGGCAGAGAACCCCTTGCTAAAATTTTTGAAGTCCACCCCTGCTACAGAGATGCACAAAGTCTATTATGTTAATGAAACGTTCTATTGCATGCATAGATTAGAGAAAGACAAAGACAATTCCATATTCTGCACTTTTTAGGTCAACTGGTTGGCCAACGGATGTAAAAGAAAACAAAATGACTGTGAAGCCAGGATTCCTGGCTCCCTTGCAGTCAAAAGAGCAGTAGAGACCAGGCAGAAAGGGCTGGTCCTATACTGGAGCTGCTCAACCAGCTGTAACCAAACTGAGGAGTGTTTCTGCTGGGTCACAAGGTAGTTCCATACACCATGAATTGTCTGGATGGAAGATTTGCCTTCATTTTCCAAAGGGTAATGCTACCTTTTGGGAACAGAAGGGGTTGTCTATGACAGAGGTCTCCAACCTTGGCAAGTTTAAGACTTGTGGATTTCAATTCCCAGAATTCCTCAGCCAGCAAAGCTGGGAGTTGAAGTCCACAAAACTTAAAGGTTGGAGACCCCTGGTCCATGAGATGGAGGCCTCAATGTGTAGACATTCCTTAGCAGACAATGTGGGGCTTCTTTGCACTGGGTTAAACAGGCTGTGTGGCAACCATTATTTGTTATATAAATTCAACGCTATGTTTGCCAAGACTTAATAAACTCAAATCTATCTAAGATTCATGATGCTTTATAGCTGATGGCTTTACATATCTGAACATATAATTTCTTCTTTGTGTGAGGTACAAAACAAAAAGAAACAGTTAACCACCCCAACGAAAATGTGGTGAATCCTACAAAATCAGGTTGGAATTATCTAGTATCAGTGACCAATTATTTGCTTTAGTTTATAAGCATCTTGGCAGCAACTGGAATGAGAATTTTGAGAATCTGCCTCCTTAGCAAAATAAAATGCTTGATTGGTTTTGGAAACGGGAGAAGACCACAATTAATAATCTGTGAAAGGGGATTACTGCTAATTTTTTTTTTCACCCACTGCTTTTCATTTCTAGGTAAAAAGTCAAAGGGAAGGAGTTTGAGCTTTGCCGGTTTATACTTATCTGCAAAACACACTCAGATGAAGTTTGAAAGACAGAAACAAATAGCATGTTTAACCTTAAGAGCCGCTTGGGGCTTTTTGCTAATCTCAACCTGCCGCGGAGTTGAAAGTGGAAGACTTTGAAATGGTTTTACGAAAATATTTACTTTTTATTAAAATTAGGACTGCAAGAGATTAACATAGATTCCCCTTTCCCTTTCCCTTTTAACCTTGCAAACAGTTTAGTCATGGAGGGTTGGCAGGTCAGCATGTTCTGTTGTATTTATCTGATAGCAGGAGAACAAACTTCAAATATCCCAAGGGCTGTGTGCTCTGTTCAATCCGCCTCCCTTAATTAAGAGCAACCGCCTGTTCCCAAAGAAATGAGACCAGCAAATACTTCTTAGGGGACAAAATACCGTATTTTTCGGTGTATAAGACGCACTGGAGTATAAGACGCAGTTTAGTTTTCGGGGAGGAAAATGGGGGGGGGGATCTGCCTACCAGGTATTCATCTGGCTAGCGTCCTTAGTCTGGTCAGCTTCAGCACATTAGTTTGCTGGGTTTTTATCCCCTGCTTGGGGATAAAAAACAGCTTCTAAGGCACAGCTGAGAGGAAGCAGCAATGAGAAAAGCAGGCAAAGCACTGGGAGATCGCTTCACTCGGCTAGCGCCTAGTTAGGGCTGGAAAAAAGCTTCTAAAGAACAGCTGAGAGTCGGAGCAAACCATAGAGATTGCTTCACTCTTTAGTACCTTGTTAAAGCACAGAGTCAAAGCACAGAGTCGAAGGAGCAGGCAAAGCTGGGAAGATCGCTCGCTAGTGCCTCGTTAGGGCTGAAAAAAAGCTTCGAAAAAGCTACATTTGGAGTATAAGACGCACCCAAATTTTCAGCCTCTTTTGGGGGGAGGGGGGAAAGGTGCGTCTTATACTCCGAAAAATACGGTAATAGTATTTTAATATTATACAGAATTTCACTTCTCTTCAAATGGTCTAGGTGTCAGGTTTCGATGTCATCTCAAATAAATTGCACTCCCAAACAATTAATCTTTGCTGAAATATTCCATTTACTGAGTACAACAGATCTGGCCCTGACTTCGTCGTAGCCGATACTAACCCTCTGACCCCCAAACCCTTCCCTTTCCATTCCCCAATTCTCATCTTCTCATTGGCCATCTTCCAAGTCAGTCTCCCCAGCTTCTGACCTCACCCCACAGGAATGTTCCCCCCCCACAATCCCATCTCCTAGGGGATATTATCTACAGAAAAAATAAGTAAGTGAAAAGTCAAGCCTCATCTTTTTATGGCAGCATCAGAATGCTGATACTAGGAACTCTATGAAATGACTCAAGGGTGTTAACACTTATAACATCCTAAGTAGGCTTTCACTACCAACGGTAAGGAATAGATTGCCCATTAAATTAATTTAATGAATTGTTAGCCTGTCACTCTTACTCTGCTACAAAGCCAAAGAGTCTAAAGAGCATGTTCATCATGCTGCTATATCCAGATTTTGACTTAACCGTGGTAAAAAAAAAAAAAAAATCATTTCTAAAAATCATTCCAGTTTTTTTTTTCCTGGTTTCATTTAGGAACTAAAGCAGTGGTGGGATTCAAAAATTTATACTACCAGTTCTGTGGGCGTGACATGGCTTGGTGGGGGTGGTTTGGTGGGAGTGGCAGGGGAAGGATACTCTAAAATCTCCATTCCCTCCCCACTCCAAGGGAAGGTTACTGCAAATCCCTATTTTCTCTCAATCAGCTGGGACTTGGGAGGCAGAGAATAGATGGGGGGGGGGGCAGTCAGAGGTGGCATTTGCCGGTTCTCCGAACTACTCAAAATTTCCACTACCGGTTCTCCAGATCTGGTCAGAACCTGCTGAATACCACCTCTGAACTAAACTAACTGAAGAGATCAGCAAATATCATAGTAGCTACTTTATTGATTTATAAAATGACTAATATATGTTACCACTGTCCATGTTTTGCTGTTATTACGTTGAGCCAGGTTGCCATGGAAGCTACTCAGATACTGGTCTCTTAGCCTTAAGCTCGAGCTCAAATATAACCTCACAATTTTCTAAGTTATCTTGAGAAAAATCTAATATGGAGAGATTAATTTAATGACACTGTTTCACAGATCAATTTTAAGAGTCCTTCGGGTGAAGGCTTTAAACAGTTTTGTAAACTAAACTTTTTTCCAGAGTAACACACACACATTTCTTCAATAGATATCTTGGTAAACAAATATAGTACAGATAGTCTTCAACTTCAAGAACACACCTAGAATGCTGCATCCAGTTTTGGTCATCACACTATAAAAAAGATGTTGAGACTCTAGAAAAAGTGCAGAAAAGAGCAACCAGGATGATTAGGGGACTAAAACATATGAAGAACGGTAACAGGAACTGGGTATGGCTAGCCTAGTGAAGAGAAGGACCAGGGGAGACATGATAGCAGTGTTCCAATATTTGAGGGGCTGCCACAAAGAGGAAGGGGTCAAGCTATTTTCTAAAGCACCTGAAGGCCAGACAAGGAATAATGGATGAAAATTGAACGAGGAGAGATCCAACCTGGAAATAAGGAGAAATTTTCTGACAGTGAGAACAATCAATCAATGGAACAGAAGTTGCCTTCGGAAGTGGTGGGAGCTTCATCACTGGAGGCTTTCAAGAAGAGATTGGACTGCCATTTGTCAGAAATAGTGTAGGGTCTCCTGCTTGGGTGGGGAGGTTGGACCACTAGATGATTTATAAGGTCCCTTCCAATCTGTAAATTTACAACAGTTCACTTAGTGACCATTCGTAGTTACAACGGCACTGGAAAAAAAGGATTTATGACCATTTTTTCATACTTACGATCTTTGCAGCTTCCCCATAATCAAAACTCAACCAGTTGGCAACTGATTGAAATTTATGATGGTTGCAATGTCCTGGGGTTATATAATAATCTTTTCACAAGCAAAGTCATTGGGAAAGTCAACTTCACTAAACAACGCTGCTAAGAACTTAACAACTGCAGTGATTCACTCAACAACTGCGGCAAGAAAGGTCATAAACTGGGGCAAAACTCACTGAACAAATGTCTCACTTACCAACAGAAATTTTGAACCCAATTGTGGTCGTAAATCAAGGACTACTTGCATAGTGGAGCCTTGATCCCATCTAACTCTTCAGATAGGAATTTGTTTCAATCTAAATGATCTATTAAATCCAAACATTTCCCTTCCTTTTTAGTGTTACTTTCCAAAACCTTCCAAAGAGTGAAAAGCTCCCTTAAAGAATGAAGGTACAGTGGTAGTGGCCAAAATTGTGGAAACTTTTTTCGATCAGGAGGTGCCATTTTGTGCAATCAAATGCAGCATCCAGGTCTTAACTGGGCATTTTTCACGTCTGTGTTTATTGCACAGTAGTGGCCAAAATTGTGGAAACCTTTTGGAAAAAGTGTATTTTTGAGGTTTGATGGCTAATAACACCACTTTTTTTTTGGAGTTTCATGATAATCCTATTCCACTGCTGGAATGGCCTGGGAATAGCCCAGATCTTAACCCAACTGAAAATCTATGGAGCCGACTAAAGAAACTTGTTAGTCAGAAGCAACCCAGCAATAAAACCCAGTCAATAGAAGCCATCATTCAATCTTGGTTTCACATTATAACAGCTGCAGAACTAAAAGACTTGGTTCACTCCATGGGAAGATGTTGTAAGGCCGTCATTCATGCTAAAGGTTACCCAACTAAGTATTAACTGACACGGTGATAATTTTTGTATATCTCATTTTTTCTACGTGTTTCACTTTTCTTCTTTCTACTGTAACGGCTGTTCTAATAGCAAATTCCTCATAAAAGTTATTGCATTACATTCTTGATTAAATTATCTTTTCATTGATATATAATTGTATGGTACTACTAAAAAAAAAAGTGGTGTTACTAGCTAGTTTTAGAAAATACACTTTTCTCAAATGGTTTCCACAATTTTGGCCGCTACCGTACCAACAGATGACATTGATGCCATCCTTAAGGATTGTTAAAGAGTTGGTTTTTCCCAACTTTCTGCCAATAAAAATTATTTAGCTAGAGCAGAAAAAGAATCACTACTACTGGCCCATACATCTCACCAGCTCAATCATCTACCTCTTACTTGAGCAACCTTCCTACTACCTTCTTTCCCTGTCAGCCTCCCACTCAGTTATTATTCCACTTCATCAACCACCCACCTGATTTTCTCAACACATTCCCAATCTCTCTCTTTCAACTGAACCCCTGCTGCTTCATCACACCATCCATTTGCCCATCCAATCTTCCCCGTGGCTTTTCTTCCTTCCTTCCTCTTTTATTAGGAACGCAATCATGAAGCGGGTGCATAGCCCACTGGCTGCTGGGGATTCAGGAGTGTTAGATCAGGCGCAGGAAAAGAAGACGCAACCAGCTCGTGTCCATTCAGTACCTTTTATTGAGTAGGAATAGACTGCACTGCGCTGCCGGAGCTCTCCTTATATTCGCTCCGGCAGTCGCACCGCCCCTAGACAGCTATTTGAATTTCCCGCCGGTGGATTTGGCCAATCCCCGGCGGATGTCCTTATAAGGATATAACAGGGAGAACCTCTAGCTAAGATTCTGTGCAGTTCAGAAAACCCCCAAATCCCACTCCTGGCTGTCCCCACTCCGCCCACCTCTCCCAGGAGTCCCCATGCGGCCCATATTGGATGGGCCCGTTTCCGGCCTCCAGAGGGCCTCTGGAGCCTGGGGAGGCAGTTTTCGCCCTCCTGGAGGCTCAAGGAAAGCCTCCAGAGCCCAGGGAGGACAAAAACACACCTGCCATGGTGCAGGAGGCTGAGTAGGCCATGCCCACCATGGCCATGCCCACTCAGCAACCGGGCAGAGAACCCCTTGCTAAAAAATTTGGAAACCCCCCACCCCACCCCGAATGTCTTGTTCGTGACATTAGTGCTTACATAGATTCCACCGACTTACGTCTGTTGAAACACACATTATCTAATTTTCTTTGCTAGTTTTATGAGCCCACTGACCTTTCTGTTACTTCTCTATCTTTGTTAACTTCCTGATCATCAACCTGAATTTTCTTGCTCTGTATAAATAGCAATGTTTCTCAGCATACGAGACATTGTTTATCCTCTTGTTTAATAACATGCCTGCTGGCTTCTTAGGATGGAGGGAGATTGAAGTGGATTTCAAGGGTCCTTGTACAGTATACTCTGAGCCGTTCATTTCAAAACCTTAAGGTCAAGCGAGACCTTCATTCAATACCTTCAGAGAATTAATCCCATTGCAGGATATTGTTTTTTTCTTAAAGTGTTATTTTATGTGGATTTTTTGTGCATTCTGGTGACATCTGCTTTTGCTTACCTTCATAGCTTGCAGTGCTCTGCTCTCCTCGGTCTGCCTTGACTCCATTTCTGCCTGCTGTAAAATATTTGATTGCAAATTCCTGTTAAAAGAATGTGCTTTCTTCAATGTTTGTATTTATTGTAAATTCACACCAGTGGTGAAATCCAAACTTTTTTTACTACCAGTTCTATGGGTGTAGCTTGGTGGGTATGGCTTGGTGGGCATGGCAGGGGAAGGATACTGCAAAATCTCCATTCCCACCCCACTCCAGGGGGAAGGGTACTGCAAAATCCCCATTCCCTCCCCACTCCTGGGGGAAGGATATTGCAAAATCCCCATTCCCTCCCCACTCCTGGGGGAAGGACATTGCAAAATCTCCATTCCCCCCCCCCCACTCTGGGGCCATCCAGAGGTGGTATTTGCCAGTTCTCCAAACATTTCCTCTAGCGGTTCTCCAGAACCTGTCAGAACCTGCTGGATTTCACCCTTGGTTCACACTTAACGTCTATGATCCAGTCTTCCATGTCTTTCGCTCTTCATCTTCTGCTTGATAGATTAGTCCTATAAATTTTCTCTGAGCATTCCTTTTTTCATTGTTTTCCCAAATTTATTCTGCTATCACGTTTCTCCTTAGCATTTTATTTACAACAACAAATGGGCAAGTTGATTAAAACACACTGACTATAGTTCTTATGTACTTATAGCTGCATCCTGTCCCCCACATTGCTAACATTTAACATCTATGTTGCCCTGTTCTTAACATGCCAATGGAGCCATAAACAACTAAAGTAAGTCTTTCTTGAATATGACTACCGTGTTACCCCGAAACTAAGACCTCTCCGGATAATAAGCCCAATCGGGTTTTTCAGCGCATGCAATAAAATAAGCCCCCCACAAAATAAAAATAAGCCCCCCACCAACTACTTACGTGCATGAGTAGCCGGTCCTGCCATTTCCTCTGGTTACTTGCCGCACAAACAACACAATGTGAGGAGGCGAGGCTGGAGCGGAGGGAAGGGGGGGACATGCCCTCCCCTCTCTGTTCTTCACACCGGTCGAGCAGCCCAACATGTCCCACCCCCCCCCCATGGCAACAGCAGCCTGGCTGTTTCCCTTCCCGCCATCTCTTTATCGAGAGGGGTGGCCGGTGGGGTGGGGAAGAAACGAGACCCGTGAAGTGAGACGTGGCTCCCCTTGCTGTCTCTTCTCCCCCCCCTTCGCCGGGCATGATAGGGCTCCTGCCCCTCACTTAGCCTCCTTCAGGGAAGTAATTTGGGAGTGGTAGGTGGACGGGCGAGAAGCGGGACGCAGGTCTTTCAAACTCTGTCGCTTTCCTCGCCATCATCCAGGGAAACACGCCGTAAAACAAAACCTTCTCTCGAGTTCAGTCAAACTTCTCAAACTCGCGAGAAGTTTTCTTTTACAGCGTGTTTTCCTGGACACAACGGCGAGGAACGCGACGGGCCTTGAAAGGTCTTATTTCCTGTCTTATTTTCAGGGAAACACGGTACTGACTAGAAACTTGTCTAGTCACATATAATCGAGGAAAGAAACTAGGCACTTTTTTTCCCCGATTAACCCTAACCACAAGTGCTTTTTATTTTTGTTTTGCTTATTACCTTGGTTTCATACAGAACCAAATTAATTTCCTGGAGGAGTATGTTTGCATCTATGGAAAGATACTGTGGTTACTCACCAAGTCTCTGGAAGGAGAAAAAAGGCAAAATTTGGAATGCTGCGGAACCTTCATGTGAAGAAATTTCTGACCAGATAAATTAGTCAGAGGTTTTACGTGTATATTTGGTCTCACATCTAAAACGTACTCTATTGGCATAAAGAATTGGCAGAAGGATACACATTATTATTTGGGAAATAGCCTAAAACCTATAAATAGCTGGTAAAATTGTTAGGTGGAACAGCCTATATCAAATAGAGGCTGAGGAGCCTCTTGATATTGTAAATAATTCTACAGGATTTGAATGCTATATCTAATTTCTCATCAGGGCATTTGAAAAGGAATCATAACTAACAGCCGCGAAACTAAGGGTGTATTGGATTTCTGCCCTCTTATCAGTCATTTTGAGCCCCTGCTAAGGGTTGCACAAACTGTCATAATTTTAAATATGGTTTTTAAGGGGTTTTTAACTTATTTTGTTATTTTGTGATTTGTATTATTGATTGTTGTTGTAAGCCTGAGTCCTTCGGGAGAATGGCGGCATATAAATCGCAAAAATAAATAAAATAAAATAAATTTACAATGAGATAGCTGGACTTTTACAAAGCACATATAGTGTGGCTACTGCTTGTTTTAGACATATTTTAACAACATTACAACCTGCATTCCTGGCTTAGGCTACTCCTGTGACTTCTCCTTGCAAGGCCTGAAATTCGGATTACCGGACTTGTTGACAAACCTCAGTGGAGGCCCCTAACCTCGGAGGGGATTTTGAGCTGTTTGTTTTTGGAACGAGTACAGTAAGGAACTGGCTGGTTGCAGACGCTCCCGGTAGGCCTGCTTTTAATGAAACTCTATCAGCTTTTTAGTCTCTTTCTCCCATATATTTCCCCTGTAAAATAATTTAAACCATTTAAACAATTCTGAAAATAGATGATAGCAAAGAAGTGGGAGTAAAAGACAAGCCGTTGTTTGGAAAGGAGAGTGGTTTTTACCTCTGTGGTGCCTCGGCTGAGACCATCATTAAGGCCTACCTTAACTACGATTGCTGAGGGAGGATAAATTGTTGCGATATTTAATTTCGCTGGGAGATACTGGATCAACTATCTACCAAAATGGGAAAGAAAAGTAAGAGGCAGAGAGCTTGCTCTCTCTCCCCAAAATCTATGACAGAACTTAATTACTCCAAGCCTCTTAAACAGCTTAAATTGGATGACTTTATGGAGAGGTGTAATCCAGAACCCCAATTTTGAACTTTGTCTCTGTCGACTGTATCATTGGGAGAGGGAGATACAGAAGGGGAATTTTCTTCCCGGATTTCAGATTCAAACTCGCCTGCTAGAATGGGTGATTTTTCAAGCTCTATCCCCTCTCCTACTTCTAGCTGCTTAAAAGAAGTTCCGACATATTCAGACCTCAGAGAGATGGTCTGTACTCAGAGTATGTTAACTGTGCACACAGTAGATTCAATATATGACTTACTGACATCGATCAAAAGAGACATCGAGAGGATCTTCCAATTCTTAAATGGCCCTCACTCTGCAGCTAAGCAGGGTGAGATTGCACACCGTCCTGACGCGCGGAGAGAGTGGGAGGGTGTAAGACCTCAACCCAAACAACAAAGCATTGCAGGTACTGATGCTAACCCTCATCAAGGAAGAAGGTTGTTAAAGAAACAAATCGCTTTAAGGATAAGGAAAATCCCATGCAATAGAGGACGATGGACTTCAAAGGAAAGGATAACCCTCTCACTTGCACAGCTATTGAAATCTGATCCTTTATTAATAGATCTACTCAGATATGAAAAACTTCCCCAGCATAGCAATTGTGTTCGACTAATACTGCATTTTGACAGCAATACTATTCCGAATGCTGTAATGAAAAGAAAAGGATCCCTGCTCAGATTTGAAGTCATTCCTACAAGAGTCTTCTCGAGTGGGCCTATTAAACCGCTTTTACAAGGACTTAACCAAACATTAAAAATGGTACCTAGGAACCACTCTGCTACCTCCAGGGTCTTTCCTCCAGAATCCGGAGAAACTATGGAGGCAGGTCAGATCAGGGAGGTCCTACATATGAAGGCAAGCACCAACAAACCAGAGGATGCTATAATCAGCGAATTTGTCTCCTTGTCTCCAAAGGAGCAAAGGTCGATGTTAATTGAATTTGATTTATTAAGATCTTCGCTAGCAGAAGCCTGTAGTTCAACGAGAAGGCTATCCAAGTCAGAAGAACGGGGAAAGCATTTGCAGACAAGGCCTAAAGTCGTTAAGTCCGTCCAGCGGGATAGAAGGGAAGGCAAAAGTCTTTTCAAAGAAACAAAGACCATGAACGTAGCGGCAGAAGTTCACCCTCCCCCAACAGTGCAACTGCCCTCACCTGTCTCATCTTCCTTAAGAACGGAGGAGGTACTTCCGCAACAAACAGAGGCCACTTTTGACTCCTTTGGCACTCCAGAGAAGGCGGTGGTAGTAATTCCGGACCCCCCCCCCACCAGAAGGGTGGAGGAAGAGACACAAGGAGTAGTGCCTCGGGGTGACTGACTAAACAACAAATGGCCAACAATTAGGGTATCTTATATCCCTAGCCTTTCCCTCCTGTCTTGGAATATAGCGGGCTGGAAAGGCATTGCAAACCGGATGGATTTTATAAAATTGATTTCAACACATCATCTCATCCTCCTTCAAGAAACCTGGCTGACTACTAATGATTCACAGATCAGCTTACCGGGTTTTGCCTCATGGCATAAACCGGCAGGCAAAGTCAATTTAAGAGGGAGGGCAATTGGGGGCTTAACCACGTTGGTCAAAAGGGATACGGGATGGAAGGGTGAAGAAATTTCTTTAGATCCTCAATTCCAATATATTCTGCCTATTAGATGTATGTTCAGGGGGATGGACTTAATCTTAATTAATGTATATATCGCTCCATTTTCATTCCACCTTCTAGGAAGGGATTTGTGGGATGAATTAGATTCAGTATTAGCTACCTTAAAGGACGCTTTCCCCAAGCAAAAATTATATTAGCTGGAGATACTAATGCAAGACTAGGTCCCTCAATGAAGAGCTATGCTAACCGAGGCCTGGTACCAACTGGTTACTTATATAATGAGTTCACTTGGTCCTCAATGGACAAGAGGACCAATAAATATGCCCAGAGGTTAATTTCCCTGCTGTTTATGAATGATATGCAAGTACTTAGTGGCTCGAGTGATGGGTATATATATCCTTATACTTTCTCATCCAACAAAACATCAACCTCTATCGATTATATCTGCACTTCCTCTAGTTTAGTACACCATTTTTCAGAAGTAAGAGCTATATTTAGAAAGGAAAGTGACCACTTTCCCATCACAGCTCTGGTTTCACTCTCTTCAGAAGTTAGGCCTCATTCAAGAGAGGAAATTGACACCTTAGCAAACGCCCTGGTTTATAACTATAAAAGGTTATATTGGCACAGACTTGATGTCAAATCTGTCACCACTTATTTGGGCTCAGACAAAGCCAGACACCTAGCAAGGGAAATCTCCCAATCTAAGCCCGGAGACAACACCCCAATGCCAGCTTATACAGAGCTAACTTCTACTCTTAGGAACTTAATGATCCAGAATGATAGAAAAGTAGATGGGATCTCTAGAAAGTGGTTTGATGATGATTGCCATAACTTGAGGTCAAATCTAAGAGCCGCAGTTAAGAAAGTTAACCGATCCAGACAGGATGGTGATTATTCAAATATGGTTCAACTCAGGAGAGCATACAAATCCCTACTGAAAAACAAGAAAAGTAGCTATAACACCAGGATGTGGAAAGAGGTAGAAATGGCAGCAAAATCCCAATTCCCTACAATCTTTTGGCATAAAATAGCCGGTATATTAAAACAACATTCCCCATTTATGGACACTGATATATCAGCAGTAAAATGGGAGAAACACTATCTTGCTTTATTTGATGGTAACAATACAACAAATGTCTTGCAATTGGATATCCTCCAGCAAGAATTAAGGAAATGTCCGGAATGGACACCAGTTACCCCTACCGAAGTTAAGTATATAATTCAATCCTTAAAGGCCGGGAAGGCCCCTGGAGAGGACTTGTTGCCTCCTGAACTCTTTAGGTCCAACATTGACTTTTGGGTACCGGTGCTGGTAGCACTGTTTACTTATATCGATAAAGTAAGGATAATCCCTGAAGGGTGGAGGTTAGCTATAGTTTTTCCAATTTTTAAGAAAGGTGACAGAGCTGCCCCATCCAACTACCGACCCATCAGTCTTCTTAATATAATTTCAAAAATGTATACGAAACATCTCCTAAATAAAATAGAAGACTGGTGCTTGGATAAGGAAATTCTGGCAAATGAGCAGGCAGGTTTTAGATCAGGTAGGTCTACCATAGACAATTGTTTTGTCCTTTCCCACTTAACTAATAAATACAAGGCCCAGGGGAAAAAGCTTTATACCGCCTTTATTGACCTTACTGCTGCTTTTGATTCTATAGATAGGAACCATTTGTGGAGGAAACTACAAGTTATGGGGATGGACCCCAGACTTATTTTGGTGATCAGGATTCTCTATACTAATACGGCAATTAGAGTCAGATATGCAGCAAATGAGGCCTCAACAAACAGCATACCGACAACTAGAGGAGTGAGGCAGGGCTGCCTGCTGGGCCCTACTCTTTTTAACCTTTATATAAATGATATCCCAGCACAGCTGGATGATCATCTGACGCACAGCCCCTAAATAGGCTCTAGATTTATTAACGTATTAATGTATGCCGATGACTTAGTGTTGTTTTCTAGAACCCAAATAGGAATGAGGAGACTTCTTGACAAGCTCACACGTTACTGTACTGCAAACCACTTGACTATAAATGTAGCTAAATCAAAAGTTTTAGTCTTTGGCAATAAGAATAAAAAACACAATTGGCAGATTAATGACACAAAAATTGAGCAAGTTACCCAATATATTTATCTTGGAATTGTTTTTTCCAGTGCAGGAGGTTGGACTCCGCACCATCAACACCTTTCTCAAAAGGTCAGAGCAGGAGCAAGCCTTGTATCCAAATTAAGTAAACGAATCCAACCAACTCCATTTTACCTCTTCGTAAAGTCTTTCAAGCTAAACTTGTTCCGATCATGCTCTATGGTGCTGAAATTTGGGGTCTTACAGAGGCCCCCATATTAGAGAGAACTCAAAATAATTTGTTAAGGAGGATGCTTGGGATAAACAATTCCACTTCAGCTGCAGCCGTCAGAGCTGAATTGGGACATTTCTCACTGTACACCTATACAATCACTTGGGCGGTAGCCTACTGGCTAAAAATGACCCAAATGGATGCCAGCAGACTCCCCAAAATATGTCTAGAGGAACAGCAGATTTCAAATCCTCAAAGGTATTCCTGGCTAACCCGGCTGTCAGAAATATTGAACCGATATGGCGTAGGGTTCCCGTTGTGTGACACACTGAACCAAGTTAAACAACGGATTAAAGATATACATGGGCAAATGGACATGGCAACCCTTTCAACTAATCATTCCCTTAAACTGCTGACAGCAGTTAAAACAACTTTCACTCTGGAAAAGTATTTACATTTAGGAATGCCATCAGTGGAGAGACAGTTATTTGTTAAGTTTAGATTCGAACTTCTAGATACAAACGTTAGATTCGGCCGTTATCGGAAAATCCCGTATGACAAAAGAATATGCATATGTGGGGTAAACGTCGTGGAGGACACGGCGCATATAATATTCGAATGTAGTCTTTATCAAGAAGTAAGAAAACAATATCTGTCCCCAATTATAAATAAATTTCCCCACTGGAATATAAGCCAAAAACTAGCATTTCTGTTGACGGCTGACTCTCCTCCCCTGGTAAGAGCGATCACTCGATATCTTAAAAGAATGACAGCAATACGAGCCAGTTATATATAAAAAAAATTTATCGATTGTAAGGAAGATGAGCTCAGTTAGAGAGGAGCTATCCTATTTGGGTTATCTAGTCTTGGCAACTTAGCTATTGAAAATTGATATTGTAAAATTTTAATGTCATCTATCATATATTTTTAGATTGCTATTTTTGTAACCGTTTTACCTTTTACCCTTTTTCTTTTCTGTTTTGTTTGAAAAGGCCTTCGGGCTATTCAATAAACTATACTATACAATGAGATAGGAACGTGGGAAATTGCCTTACATCAGAGTACATAAGAAACATACCCGTGTTGCTGTGTTTGTATGTTCTTAGTTGGTGTAGTCTTGTAAAAGTATTATCTAGTTACAAATTCTGAATGTTGAATCTAATCAAGCACCTTTTACCATATATTAACTGGTGGTATTAAAGACCTACTTTGTTAAGTTCATATCGGCAGTTCAGCGGTTCGAATCCCTAGTGCCGCGTAACGGGGTGAGCTCCCATTACCTGTCCCAGCTTCTACCAACCTAGCAGTTCAAAAGCATGTAAAAAAAATGCAAGTAGAAAAATAGAAACCACCTTTGGTGGGAAGGTAACAGTGTTCTGTGCGCCTTTGCTGTTGAGTCATGCCAGCCACATGACCACGGAGACATCTTCAGACAGGCTGGCTCTTCGGTTTTGAAACGGAGATGAGCACTGCCCCGTCGAATCGGGAACGACTAGCACATATGTGCGAGGGGAACCTTTACCTTTATTGTCCTTTTGTTTTGAAGAAACCATGATTGTCTGTTAGACAATTTTTCTCCATTCTTAATTGTTACTCAGTAACCTAAGATCAGGGAGAAAATGTAGCTATGTTTAATTGATTTGCAGATTACACTGCACAGATAGTACATATACTGCATCTATATCCATGTCAATTTAAAAAACAATACTACTATCACCATTAAGCTGTTGAGCAGTAATGGCGCAGTGGCTAAAATGCAGTATTGCAGGCTAACTCTGCCCACAGCCCACAGTTCAATCCTGACCAGCTCAAGGTTGACTCAGCCTTACATCCTTCCAAGGTCGGTAAAATGAGAGCCCAGATTATTGGGGGAAATATGCTGACTCTATAAAGCACTTAGAGACTGCTATGAAGCACTATGAAGGGATATATAAATCTAAATGCTACTGCTTTTTAAATAATTTCAGCACCTAATTCCCTTTCTTTATGCCATAGTGCTTCTAACAATAGAAAATTTGTATTCTAAGAAGCCTTGTGTGGGATTTAGTCACTTGAAATAAGAGGTTGTCCATCTTGTGGTTGAGGCACCTACTTAGTACTGTGTGGGCTTAGGCCACAGGACTCCTCCAGGTATTGGAAGAAAACATTATTGTGCAACGTTAGTCTCTTCAACTGGCAAACAACATGGAATTAGCCAGAGTGGTACAATACTTGGGTTTGGCCATTCGTTTTGTATAGTCTACAGATCAGGACATTCTGTCTTCTCCATCTCTGTCCTCAGCAACCATAACAAATGTCAGAGAACCCCAACGGCAGAACAAAATTCCAGATGTGGATATAGATGTGTTCTCAAAGCCAAACTTGGCCCTAAATCTGATAACAAATGTGTTAAAGATACATTTTCAAATGAAATTCATTCATACCTATATGCACACTGTTGGAAGAAATATCCTTCTGGGTTCAGTTCCAAGTGGGGGAAAAGACACTGGATTCATGGAAGTTGTTTGGAAAGAAGGTTAATTGCTGAATAGGATCACATGGCCCTACTCACACGGGGGGAAACATGCTGGATCTGGTTTTTGTCTCTGGACAGTGGTTGAGTGATCTCGAGATAGGGGATATAGTCACCGAGCCCTTGTCATGGTCTGATCACTCTCTCCTTCGTCTCGAACTTCGAACCGCTACACCCCACCGCAGGGAGGCGGAGCCGGTAAGATGGTTCCGCCCCAGGCACCTGATGGAACCTGACAGGTTCCAGATGGAGCTTGGGCCATTCCCTGAGGCTCTGGCACACGCCCCGACTGAAGACCTAGTGGCCGCCTGGGATAGGGCGGCCGCTGGAGCTCTGGACCGGGTCGTGCCTTTGCAGCCTCTGACCCAGCGCCGATCTCATTTAGCTCCTTGGTTTACCGAGGAGCTGAGGGAGTTGAAGCACCGGAAAAGACACCTAGAGAGTAGTTGGAGGGCCGGCCGTTCTGAATCTGACTGGACACTGGTAAGGTCTCATATTAGGAATTACCTAGTGGCAATAAAAGCAGCGAAATGTAGCTATTTTGCTGCTCTTATTGCGTCATCAGATAATCACCCGGCCGCCCTGTTTAGGGTGACCCGCTTCCTGCTCCACCAGGAAGCGCGGGAGGACCCCTTGGAGGGTAGAGCCGAGGATTTTGTTCAATATCTGTATGACAAAATCACTCAGATTCGGGAAGATCTGGACTCCGACTGGGTAGTCTCAGGGGGAGGGACTGGGGCAGGTCTTGAGAATGTTATCTGGGATGAGTTTGATCCTGTGACTCCTGAGGACGTGGACAGGATTCTGGGTAGACTGAATGCGACCACTTGTTTATTGGACCCGTGTCCCTCCTGGTTAGTGCTGGCTTCTCGGGAGGTGACACGAGGCTAGTGCCAGGGGATTATAAATGCTTCGTTGGGTGAGGGTGTCTTTCCTGCTGCCTTGAAAGAGGCGGTGGTGAGGCCTCTCCTCAAGAAGCCTTCCCTGGACCCGGCAATGTTGGTAAATTATCGTCCAGTCTCCAACCTTTGTTTTGTGGTGAAGGTTGTTGAGAGTGTGGTCGCGAAACAGCTCCCCCAGCACCTGGATGAAATGACGTATCTGGATCCGTTCCAGTCGGGCTTCAGGTCCGGGTACAGCATGGAAACGGCATTGGTTGCGTTGGTTGATGATCTCTGGAGGGCTCGGGACAGGGGGTGCTCCTCTGTCCTGGTCCTGTTAGATCTCTCAGCGGCTTTTGATACCATCGACCATGGTATCATGCTGCACCAGTTGGAAGAGTTAGGGGTGGGAGGCACTGTGTTGCGGTGGTTCCCCTCCTTTCTCTCTGACCGGTCGCAGTCTGTGTTGACAGGGGGACAGAGGTCGACCCCGAGGCCCCTCATATGTGGGGTGCCGCAAGGGTCGGTCCTCTCGCCTCTCCTGTTCAACATTTATGTGAAGCCGCTGGGTGAGATCATCCGTGGTTTCGGGGTGGAGTACCATCAGTACGCTGACGACACCCAGCTGTACATCTCCACCCCAGATCACCCCAACAATGCCCTTGAAGTGATGTCCCGGTGCCTGGAGGCCGTACGGATCTGGATGGGGAGGAACAGGCTCAGGCTCAACCCATCCAAGACCGAGTGGCTGTGGTTTCCGACATCCTGATATAGTCAGTTGACGCCATCTCTGACTATTGGGGGCAAATCACTGGCCCCCACGGAGAGGGCTCGCAACTTGGGCGTCCTCCTGGATTCACGGCTGTCTTTAGAAAAGCACTTGACGGCCGTGACCAGAAGGATTTTTTATCAGGTTTGCCTGATTCATCAGTTGCGTCCCTTTCTGGGTCGGGACTCGTTACGCACGGTCACTCATGCCCTCATCACCTCCCGCCTAGACTATTGTAATGCTTTCTACATGGGGCTCCCCTTGAGGAGCACCCGGAGGCTCCAACTGGCGCAGAGTGCGGCCGCGTGGGTGGTAATGGGAGCGTCATGGCGCTCCCATGTGACACCTCTCCTGCGCGAGCTGCACTGGCTCCCTGTGGTCTTCCGGGTGCGCTTCAAGGTTTTGGTTACCACCTTTAAAGCGCTCCATGGTTTAGGACCTGGTTATCTACGGGACCGCCTACTACCACCAATAGCCTCCCACCGGCCAGTACGCTCTCATAGAGAGGGACTCCTCCGGGTGCCAACAGCCAAACAATGTCGGCTGGCGACCCCTAGCGGGAGAGCCTTCTCTGTGGGGGCACCTACCATCTGGAATGAGCTCCCCCCAGAGATACGGAGGATCCCGGATCTGCGCACCTTCTGCCACGCTGTGAAGACTTTTTTATTCCATCAAGCAGGCTTGGCCTAATCTCCTCCCTCTTTTAATATGTAAATTTTAATCTGTTTTTAAATTATTGGGGTGTTTTAATTTGTCTGGGCCAAAATGATTTAATTTGATTTTAACTGGTTTTTAAATTTTTTGTATTTATGTATTTTATTGTTTGGCTGTTCACCGCCCTGAGTCCTTCGGGAGTAGGGCGGTATACAAATCAAATAAACCATAAACCAACATGCCTTGGAGATCTTGGGTGGAAAAAGGGGAAGAGATGCTGAGAGTCCTTGGCTTTTATACCCTCTCTGGCTTTGAACTTCCTGGGGCACAGGAAGAGTTTCCTGATTGGTTGCTGTCAGAGGTCATAGCTAGCTTTTTAGGTTGTCTGCGTGTTAGGTTTGGTTGAATCTTGCTGGGTGATGCAATGAAGGGCAATTAAATGGCTCTGCCTGAAGGAGGTAGATCTTTGTTATGGAGAATGGACTGGCTCAGGCCTTAATGGCCCATTAAGAAAGGTGGGTGAGCTGAGTTTCTGCTTCCCTTTTAGGGGAAATATTCTGCCCTTTTAATATTTCCTAAAATATCTCCTTTTCCTAGGAGACGGGTGGGTTTTAGCTTCCTACAATACCTACATACGTGTGTGTGTGTGTGTATGAATAATTACATCAATGCTTTCTGAATATAGCCAGAATTGAAGATCAGGTGCATTGACTCATGCTGATCAGTATTTGTAGAATATTGGAATTATTCCAGCCCAAAATACACAGCTATTCAATTACTGTTCTGGGACAGCCTGACATTCTTTACGAAATACATGGAGCTGCTTTTTATGTCTTATTCCAGATTTTCAACATGCTCAAAGGTGAAGAGATGAATAATATGCTGGGTTGCTCTCCTCCACTCCCCTCCCCAACTCCCCCCCACAAAAAAAACACAATTCTAAAGCTAATGTTTTACCCTTCCACAACTATGGTTATGGATTGGAAAGTTTATCTGAAACAGTGGTTCCTAAGAAGGAAAGTTTTCTTCTAAAATTGTAGCTGGATGTTAGCCAAGGATGTTCCGACTCATTTGGAATCGAGATGCCATTTCCAACAGCTGTAGACTGTATCATCATTTTACAAATGATATTTGCTTTAGTAACCAGTAACATGTTAAATATGTCCAGTATCAACTGCTTAAGACTTCCTCCTTTTTTATGTAGAATATCAGCAGCAAATATAGAGACACTAGAAAGAGTGCAGAGAAGAGCAACAAAGATGATTAGGGAACTGGAGGCTAAAACATATGAAGAACGGTTGCAGGAACTGGGCATGTCTAGTTTGATGAAAACAAGCACTAGGGGTGACATGATAGCAGTGTTCCAATATCTCAGGGGTTGCCACAAAGAAGAGGGAGTCAAGCTATTCTCCAAAGCACCTGAGGACAGGACAAGAAGCAACGGGTGGAAACTAATCAAGGAGAGAAGCAACTTAGAAGTAAGAAGAAATTTCCTGACAATTAGAACAATTAATCAGTGGAACAACTTGCCTGAAGAACTTGTGAATGCTCCAACACTGAAAGTTTTTAAGAAGATGTTGGATAACCATTTGTCTGAAGTGGTGTAGGGTTTCCTGCCTAAGCAGGGGTTGGACTAGAAGGCCTCTAAGGCAGGGGTGGGTTCTACTTACCTTTACTACCGGTTTGCAATGGAGCCGCGCACATGTGCTTGCTTTGCTCGCGCACACGCTCTTCTGCGCATGCGCAGAAGCGTTCTCATGACATCGGGGTCGGTGGGCAGAGCCTCCCTCCGGTTTCACTACCGGTTCTATAGAACCGGTCCAAACCAGGGGCAACCCATCACTGCTCCAAGGTCCCTTCCAAGTCTGTTATTCTGTTCTGTTCTATTCTATTCTATTCTATTCTATTCTATTCTATTCTATTCTATTCTATTCTATTCTATTCTATTCTATTCTATTCTATTCTTTTCTTAAAATTATAAGGAAATATTAAGATCAGAATAAAATTTTGCAGTGGGAAGGGTAAAATGTTGGCTGCTAAAAAAAATCGATCTAGTTTTGCCTCCTGATCTACCAAAGTAATATCTAACGAAAGAAGATATGCAACATTATTCAGTTTTCCAAAACTGGCCATTTACTGTATAAGAGTGACCATAATGAATAGTATAGACAGAAAAGGCAGCCTCTTGTTTTCAATGGCTCTCAGGCACTTTTCATAAAACCTAAGGTTCCATTTATTGGAACGGCCTACAGCTCTATTTTCACTGAGTCAAACAGCAGGATGGCAAAATCTATTTAGCCTAGCATTCTAGAGTAGCAACGCTTAAAGGAATAAATGCGACATTGCAATTGTCAACAGACAAACGTTTTTGATGGCAATATATGCCATAATCAAATTTTGTGGGTGTGTCTGCATCTGTTCTTCTTTGTCCAAACCTCCTTGTCCAAAGTCATTCTTTTGGGCGGCCCTTCTTCAGCCTGACAAAACTTCAGATGGATTGCAATGCATTCCTATAGTCCCAAGACAGCAATGCTTATGATGGATGGTAGGATTTAAGTTCCAAACATATAAAGGGCATAAAAGTTGGGTAAGGATTCTGAAAAGGATTAAACGTTGAGACAGAAAAAGCATTAATATGATTCATTCTGTATTTCATGTATACATCTAAGAATACTCGGGGCTTTTTGGAAAATATCAGTGATATTGCTGTGGGACTTAAAGAAGTAAAAAAAAAAAAAGATTGTTCGTTTGTGTAATGAATCCAGATGGATCTGCAGGATAGAAAGCTATGGGTCTGGAAAAAAAACCCCATGTTTTGGAAATTGTCTGGGTTTTCACCATTTGGCCCTGCCTCTTTTACTAAGTTAAATTCTCATATATATATATTTTGTGTTTCACTTAGTTTTATTAATTCTCCTTAATGATTTTTCACCCAAGAAGAAAGTAAAAATTATAGCCTCTATGCTATTATTGCAACCTCCCTCCCTATGTACTCTGCTATTCTCCTGGGCTTAGAGTCAACTCTAAAGCTGAGATCTATTAGAGATGGAGTTGGGTGTCATGGATAATTTTTAATGGTGCCTTCTGACTTGGAGATTCTTTATACTTATATGTTCAATCTTGGTTGTGCGGTATCATGTTAAGGTTTCCATTTGTATCATATCAAGGCTTTCGTTGTGGCCCCGCCCTCTGAGCCTGTCCCATCGGAGGAAGAAAGCTCCGAGCATGAGGAAGAGGAGTCAGCCAGGCCTCCCTCTCCAGGCCCCTCCTCTCTGGCATTGTCTCAGGTGCCAGCCGAGGGAGAGGAGATCAGCAGGGAGACAGCTGGTTCGTCTCAGAGTGATGAAGAAACATCATTCCTGGACGCACGCCTCCAAAGGCATGATAAACGATTGCAGCAGCTTAGGAGGCATGCTAGGGATTAGAACTGAGTCACTGGACCACACCCCAGAGACTATATAATAGAGGGTAGTGGTCAGGGATCCTTGTGACGAACAAAAGTAAACCTTGGATAGTCACTAAAGCCTCGTCCGGAACTGCTGGGAGGAATATTATTTCTGCTTGGACTTTTTTGTATGTTAGTATCTTATCTTTCTGTTTGTGAAAATAAAGTCACTTGGCAGACGGTGTGTCTATCGCTGCCAAGTGGGAGATAAGACCTGGGTGCGTTCCAAAGTGTTTCCTTAACCCTCGGCTGGCTGTGTTTGTGTATGTGTGGGGACGGGGACAGATCAGCTTTACCCTCTGTGTTACTAGATGGAAGCTACAGTAGAATCCCATTCACTGCAGCGGTAGTATTCAATTTCTTTTTTACTACCGGTTCTGTGGGCATGGCTTGGTGGGCGTGGTGTGGCTTGGTGTGTGTGGCTTGGTGGGCGTGGCAGGGGAAGAATACTGTAAAATTCCCATTTCCACCCCATTCTAGGGGAAGGATATTGTTGTGTCTCCGTCCTCCGAGCCTATCTTATCGGAGGAAGAAGGCTCCGAACATGAAGGAGAGAAGACAGCCAGGCCTCCCTCTCCAGGACCCTCCTCTCTGGCAATGCCTCAGGTGTCTCCCAAAGGAGAAGAGATTGGCCAGGAGCCAGGTGTTTCCAAGCCGTCGGATAGTGACGAAGAAACATTGTGGTTGGACCCACGCCAGCATCAGAGAGGCAAGCGTGCGCAGCAGAAAAGGAGGCGTGCCAGAGATTAAGCTGAGTCACTGGACCACACCCCACAGGCTATAAAAGGGAGTGTGGTGGCCATTCGGACTCTGTGACTGACAAAGCTAATCTCTGGCGAGTCACTTTGCACCTTTGGACACAACGCCTATTTGCTGTGGATTTAATTACAAACTGGACTATTTAAACTGTGTGTATTTTTGTCTGTGTTATCGGAGTAAAAGTTCTTGGCAGGCAGCCACGGAGTTGCTGCCAAGTTTCTTATCACTGACGATTGAGTGTTTGAAGAGTTTATTTAACCCTCAGCTGGCTGGTTGGGTGCGTGTGTGGGACGGGGACAGAACAGATATACTGCAAAATCTCCATTTCCACCCCACTCCAGGGGAAGGATATACTGCAAAATCTCCATTTCTACCCCACTCCAGGGGAAGGATACTGTAAAATCCCCATTCCCTCCCCACGCCACTAGCCTGCTTTCCAGCTCTGTTATCCTGTGCAGGGCAACAAAAGAAGACCCAGCCGATCAGCTGGGACTCCGATCAGCTGGAACTCAGGAAGCAGCAAATAGATGGGGCAGAGGTGGTATTTACCGGTTCTCTGAACTATTCAAAATTTCCACTACTGGTTCTCCAGAACCTGTCAGAACTAGCTGAATACCACCTCTGATTCACTGACAGATGCCATCTTTGTGGTCAGAATGAACCAAGGACCCTAATTCATAGAACAGTGATGGCGAGGAGCTGCCCAGGGCACATGCACACGCCTGAAAAAGAACTTCCTGTTTTAGCTACTAAACCTCCGGTTTCAGCCAACTACTCTTCCGGGTTCCTGGCGCGCATGCGCACGCAGGAAAATGGAAGATCTTCCAGTTTCCAGCATTGCTGCAGGCAAAAGGGCCAGCTGATCGTCGCAAGCACATGTGTGCCAAAAACTCAGAAGAGGAACAGGCAACACCATGCATGTCAGGCAACATGGCTCTTTGTGCCACTTTGGGCATGCGTGCCATAGGTCCCCCATCATGGTCATAGAACATAGAATAATACGGTTGAAAGGGTCCTTGCTTCTAGTCCAACTTCCTGCTCAAGCAGGAGACTATATACTGCAATGATTTCCTAGAGAAAATATAAAAGCTCAACTCTTGAGAAGATGACTTCACAAAATATTTATTCTACTCCACTGTACCTAAGCTAAGCTACTCTCCTCTGCTCTATTCTGTTCTCCACTCTTCTATGTTTTATTTATTTAACCCCTTTTTCTTCTTAAGTTTTATTCATAATAATTACAGGTTTATTGTATTATATTTTTCTGCTCCCTGACTAAAAGCCTTTTAAAAAATTGTGATTTGATTTGAATTTTTTTTTAAAAAAATAGAGATACTCTAAGCATATATATTGAAGGAAAATTTCATACAGATTGTAGACAATACATAGACGGCTGAGGTGAGATGCTAAGTGAAAATTTCCTGGGTCCTAAATTCATTTCTGATGCTTCCATTTGTGTCTACCACATTGCTTTCCAAAACATTGTTTAGAACAATCAGATTGCGCTCCAAATCCTTTTTTAAAAATGTCAAAACGTTCATGTACACTGCTACTACTATTATTCTCAAACAATGAACTTGAAACAAAATAAAATAACAATGGATTAAATAGTAAAGGTACTTACTATTCAGCCCTAACACCAGTCTGTCTTCTGCTGTAGCATTTGAATTTCCTGAAGTCTTTTTACCCCATCAAATATCTCCAGTGAAGATCACAGTCATTTCTCATGTACCAATTGTTAAGTTTCCAGCAGCGTAACCATGTTTAGATGGGCATCTGCCACAGATTCAATGAAGGACCTTGTTAAGAGCTTTAAAGATCTTTTCCTCTGTGTGTATCTGCATGCACACAGATGCTTTTCAATCTTGATTCTTGGCGATTGCCTGAACTAATAATCCCTGCAGTTTTCTTGGCAGCATTTTCACAACTGATTTGCCATTGCCTTCCTCCTAGGGTTAAGAGAGAGTGACTGGGCCAAAGTCACTCAGTTGATTTAATCTCTTAAGAGCCTTGGTAGTACAGTGGTCTAAGGCACCCTGTTATTAAGCTGGTTATTAAAACCAGATGCCTGCAATTACTGCAGGTTCGAATCTCGCCAAGGCTCAAGGTTGACTCAGCCTTCCATCCTTTCTAAGGTAGGTAAATTGAGGACCCAGTTGTGGGGGCAATAAGCTGACTTTGTATAAATATACAAAAGAATGAAGGCTATTGCTTAGCACATTGTAAGCCGCCCTGAGTCTCCGGAGAAGGGCGGCATATAAATCAAATTAAAAAAAAATAATCTCCAAGGTAGGATCTGGACTCCTGGTTTTTGGTCTTGTATCGTATCCACTATACTACACTTCAAAATAATATTCCAGACGCTTTCATCATTTTCTGCTCTGACTTTCTCATTAAACTCAAATTTATCTCATTAAAATCAAATAAATGCTAAGGAGATTTTTGGGAAGAAAGGGAAGGAGGAGACTGCATGTTTCTTTGGAAAAACCAACAGACTTTCTACTGGTTTGTGTATAAGATTCTTTTACGGATCTTCTTTGTGAAGAAATTAAATTGAACTCTGAGTGAACCAACAAGTCTTTACTTTAGAGTTCAAAGAAGTTCATTTCACTTTGATTTGTTTGTCTTTAATTTCATCCTCATCTTGCTTCCAGGTGTTAAGCCAATTGGAATAAATCTGTAGTTATATGAGACAGAGGAACGTTTATAGTATTTTGGATTAGTCCAAAGTAGAAGTCAGTATTGCAGAACCTTCATTTTTGGTCTGCTTCTGATACCTTCGTAGAAAAGCCATGTTTTAACAAAACCCAGAAAATAACTTCTTCGAATTTCGTCCTTTGAAAATTAGCTGTCTCTTTAAAAGCGAAGAGGCCAAACAAAACTTTCTAGAAATAAAATAGTATAAGATTGTAATGGTTGTGGGTACTTATTCTTTTTTTTTTTTATCAAATATAAGAAGAGGAAACAAATCTTTTTTGTAATGAATTGTGTATCCCTATCTCCAGCACATAATTCTTGCAATTCCAGCCTGGTTAAATCGTTTAGCTTAAATTAAAGAATAATGTTACATCTCTTGAGTCTGGTATGAACTAGTATTGTTGATGAACTGGGCATTTGTTTGATTCTTTAGCGTAGCACTACACAAGTTTCGCAATCCTTTTCTGTTTCTTCGTCGTATTCCATCCACAGAAATAAACATTATGTCCACCTCTCCAAATGCATCTGCTTTTATTCCAAACAGTATTGGATTTAACAGAGAAATAATGGTTTAGTATAGTGTTAGAAGATGAAAATTATTTGGCCAGTATCTAAATTAAATTGATTGGTGATAGATGATAGATAGATAGATAGATAGATAGATAGATAGATAGACAGACAGACAGACAGACAGACAGACAGACAGACAGACAGATGATGGATGGGAGAGAGAGGGAGAGAGAAAGATTTCTCTGCAATTATACAGTGGAGAGAACTTTTTTAGAAATACAAACATAGTAAACTTGGATTACAAAGTTTTCCTTATCCAAAAAGTTGTATGCCGTAGTTAAGATACCCTAGTTAACTGTATGTTTCAATCAGAGGTGGGTTTCCGCAGGTTCTGACCAGTTCTGGAGAACCGGTAGCGGAAATTTTGAGTAGTTCGGAGAACCGGTAGTAAAAATTCTGACTGGCAGCGCCCCCATATATTCTCTGTCTCCCAAGTCCCAGTTGATCGGGAGGAAATGGGGATTTTGCAGTAACCTTCCCCTGGAGTGGGGTGGGAATAGAGATTTTACAGTATCCTTCCCCTGCCACACCCACCAAGCCACGCCCACCAAGCCACACCCACAGAACCGGTTTTAAAAAAATGTGAAACCCACCACTGGTTTCAATGAATCTATAAGTAATCAGTAACTAACATGGTCCAAAGTTAAACACAATATCATTCCCCAAATGTGAAGACATAGTTATCAATAGATTCAAAGCAAGAAAATAATGAATATGGCAGGTGCAGAAGTTTGGATCTCGTTTCATTCAGTATTTTGTAACATCTTCTTTGGCAAAATATAATAGCTTCCAAACAGCCAGCTATTCTGTTCTGGCTTTTTGTTATTTCTTTGTTTGCTTTTGTCATTTTTCCTAATCTTTCTTGGAGAACTCTAACAGCCCAGAAATATTCTTATTTTTTCTTCCTTGCTCTTTGCATGTTTGAGTTTTACAGACAGACAGACTTCAGTAATGGAGTGCCACATAACGCCTCAAAAATGCTTTAATGCCACTTAAAAGTTGGATTAAAAATAAATGAGTGGTTAATGGAAGATACATATTCACCATGCTCTAGACTTTTTTATTTGTTGATGTAGGCTTAATAGTCTTGTGACTGTTGATTGGTACAATATTCTGGAAATGTCACAAATCTTTGATGCACTGAAAGATATATTTTTTAAATATTTGATCAAAGGAAAAGGGATCTGAATTTTGAAAGCTGACAGAAAATACATAGTTGCTTTTAAAATGACCTTCCTTCCTTCCTTCCTTCCTTCCTTCCTTCCTTCCTTCCTTCCTTCCTTCCTTCCTTCCTTCCTTCTCTCCTGTACTCAACAATGAAATAAACAAAGGCTACAAAAATACCATTTTCAATTCCAGTATTTTTTATCACTAGGAAAAGGCACATTTACAAGTTGGACCCTTGTCGAATTTCCATGCTTACAAATGAATTGTCAGTACAAAATACCACTGTAGCATTTAAATTATTAGGTATAATGGAACATATAGCTTACATTTTTTCCCATTCAAAATGCAGGAGTGAGAGCTGATCCTTTTCTGGATGCAGCTTGTACGTGTTTACTTTGGTGTCAGTGAAATAATTGACATAGGATTTATTACATAAGCCATAACAATGTATTTCGTTGATAGGGAACCATGCATGATGTTGCTGAATGAACTTTGAAATGAAAAACATTACATCAATATTTTATCTCTGAGTATTGGAAAAGGCAGATCAAAGCACAAGCACATGAGAGTTGGTTGGAGGCCGTAGATTTCCGTCTATGAACAAAAGGTCCAATGTCTTGGGGTTTTCTTTTGAGGCTCCTTTGTTTCTTGTCACTCCGTTTCACAATTGGCTGTTCAGTTCTGACAGTGCATCTATTGAATCCAGCATAATGATCAATTTATGTAGCGTGGCAGCTGTAGCTTCATAACAGGAACAATAGAACTACCATTACTGGCCACCATTATAAGGGGGTGAACCTTCAGTTTAAAAATAATCTGTAGAGCTTTCCTTGCTAAACCCTGTGGGTATAATTAACCAGGCTTAATCCAGGGGGAAAAATTATGACTTTGCACTCTTCTTTTCCAGTGGTCAGAAATGTGACTCATGTTTACCTTAAAAAGGAAGCATCCCTGGACTTGAGTAACTTTATTTAGCTCTCCTAGGAACATCTAATTGTTTGGTTTCTTTAAAACATAACGTTCCTGGGAAAAACAGAAAAAATATTGGCAATCCCCAAGATCCTTAAAATATGATTTGGAAATAGACTCCACTGACTTCAATGGAATTCGCTATCTCAACATCATTTCCTGAGCCAATGTCACAAAAACCATTGGCCTCTGGTCCACAGACGCAGCTCCGGAATAAGCTTTATGAAATAAAAGGCGTACCAGCCGCAGTCTGTATGCAAGTTATCACATTATCGAAAACCAGTATAATAAGGAGCAGGAAAATATTTATTTGAGGCACAAGATAATGATAGCTGTTGTTGTTTTTTTATTTATTTATATGGAGGAGGCTTGTTTGTTTTGCTAATTTGTGTAGCTAAATATTGTGCATGGTTGTACAGCATTACATTCCACCCACCCAAGCTACTTCCTGTCTTGCCCACTGATAGAAGGAAGGAAGTCTTGGTACATTTTGACTATAATTACTTTATGAGACAGAAAACATGGGGAAAATCCCTCCGGAGTTCAGGAAAACACCATGAAAAGTTCCCCATTCCAAATCCAGGATTGATTCCTTCTTTGCCACCTTTTAATTATTTGATTGCATGTTTTCTAACTCGATATACAAGGCTTCCAGCAATTATTGGTTTCACAATTTAGAAAAAAAAAATCATCAGAACATTTTGTGACAGTAGCATGTCTGTTACGGTAGTTGCATACTGTTGTTATACCATGCAGATCGGATAAGAAATTCTGTCTATATTTCAGATGTGATTTAATCTTCAGTTATATTTAACCTAGATTAAATGAAACAAGTACAGTTCATTATGGCATGTGCAATTCCTTTGAAACAAATGCCTGTTCTGACCTAGGCTTCCTGATACAGTAAAAGCACACAATGAGCCCCAAAAACCCTCTTTTTATTTCAATGGCTGTGAATTCTGTTCATTCACAGCCTGTTCATTCTCAACCTGTTCATTCACAGAGGAGTCCCAAATAGTTGTAAAGAGTCCAACAGAAGTCTGCCGCAGTCCTTCGGGATAAGGCTAATAAGCACCCACCTTTATCTCCCTTGACACGCTGCCAAAGACCTAATTGGCAATTAACTTTGCAAGGCCACACGGATCAGAGTCAAAATAGAACTGCAAAATTGAAACTGGCCAGCATGAACAACATTGCTTCCTGCAAAGGCTCACATGCCTTTGCTCCTCCTAATGTCTTATGGGACGGGCCAATCATCTCCAAGTCCTACTCCCGAGTCATCTCTTTTGTTTTAACTGTTCTTGCCTTCTGGCAGCTCTGCGCATGCGCGCACTGGGAACAGGCTCCCCCGTTCCTCTACCTCGCTGATGTCCAACTCTGGAGTCTCCGGAGTCTCCACATAACTCCCAGATGGCCCTTTCTCTGCCTCCGACGCACAGTCCTCATCCGAGCCTTCCCCAGACTCCAGGACTGGCCGATATTCCTCCCCAGCCTCCTCACTGTCCGACTCTGCTGCCAGCTCCGCAGGCCGCCGGCGGACCACAACAATGCCTCAGAAAGCAGAACAGCCCGTATAAAGGAGCTCTTTTCACATTGTTAGAGCAACCATGTATTTGTCTTGACTCCCATGACTGCTTCACATAGGCCCACATACCACATCCCTTTATTTCAAGATGGCTGGCAGCCGATTCCAAAGCAGGTCAACAAACCCAGAAAAAAAGTCACAACTACTTTGAAAGAGATGCACCTAAATCTACTGTTTTATCCCCCCCTCCCCCCACTTTTTTTCCCCTGCCATCACATTAAACATCTTTCTTTGGTGGCAATTTTAGGAGAAGCCCCAGGAGGCTTTTAAAGCATGGATGAATTTTCAATTTGCACACAGCTTGTATAAATAATAGGATTGCCTTATACTTTGGGGTATATAGAAAATTTTTTTTTCCCAGTGGTTGGGTTAGCATTTCTAAGAGCCACTCAATGTCAGCATTCCACTTTAAGGTTCACTGAGGTTAGAGATGTTCAAATAGATGAAGCCTGTTTCCGTGTTATACGCTCCACAGAAAACTGGGCACTCTGCAAGATTGTTTGAGAGAATTCACTGATTCCAAGCCAGCCTTTATTAGAAATTCATTTCTCAGCTGATGTGGTGACTTGCCGTGCAGGGATAAAAGGCCACGATGAAAAGCCTTACTGTTCTCAAGATGTGCTTTGATTCCTGGCATTATCAAGCAGGAACGAAATAGTAAAAATAGCTGCCTGGAGAATAAGACATCAATTTTCCTTCTTCTTCCCTAGGGAAAAAAAAAATTGAGCTGGAAGAAATGTGGCTGGTAAGCAAACTTTCAAGAATGCTACAAGGAAGAGGAAAAATGTATTGTCCATTCTAAGATATTTCATTCAGACCAGTGGTGGGTTGCCCTGGATCGGGCGAACCAGTAGTGACGGTGGCAGGCTCCACCCACCCGCCCAGACGTCTCTGCGCATGCACAAGCCCACGAGCGAACCAGTAGCAACAGGATTTGAATCCCACTACTGATGCAGACACAAACACATCCTAACTAGCAACCAAGAGTAGTTATTTGGATTTAATTAATTTAATTTAATTTAATACTTAAATTTATATACCGCCCTTCTCCCGAAGGACTTAGGGCGGTGAACAGCCATAGATAAGAAACATAGAATACAAAATTTAAAAACAATTTAAAAATATATTAAGCAATTTGGCCCAACAGTTAAAATCCCCCATTTAAAATTAAAATTAAAATTACACCATTGGAGAGTTAGGCCAGCCCGGCTTGATGAAATAAAAAAGTTATGAGGGCCCGACGGAAAGTACGTAGATCCGGAATCATCCGTATCTCCGGGGGGAACTCGTTCCAGAGGGCAGGTGCTCCCACAGAGAAAGCTCTCCCCCTGGGGGCCACCAGTCGACATCAAGAGCCTCCCACCAAGAGCCTCTGGCGGGAGGCTCTCAGTGGCAGAAGGCGGTCTCGTAAGTATCCAGGTCCTAAGCCATGGAGCGCAGATCATTCAAATCTAAACGGAAGAAAATTTAGGCACACTTTTATTTGGTGGGCTATTTTTGTTCTAGACCAAGAGTGTCAAACTCAAGGCCCGTGGGCTGGATCTGGCCTGCAGGGTGCTTAGATCTGGCCTGCAGGGCCGCCCTAGAAACAGCTCCTGGTGCCTCTGCCAGCAAAAATGGAGCATAGGAGGGCCACATGCTCCCCCAAGCTCCATTTTCACTGGCAGAGGGTGTCAAGAGTTGCAACTGAAAATGGAGCTCTGGAGCCTGTTTTTGCTGGCAGAGCACTTGGGCCACCACAGACTCGCCCAACATAAGTGTGTGCCCACCCTAGGGCCACACCTACCCCACCCCCGAGGTCAAACACAACCCTGATGCGGCCCTCAATGAAATCAAGTTCGACACCCCTGTTCTAGACCACCCTTCCCTACCTTTAACTGGACTGCATTCAAATAATTACATGTCTGGCAGCCCACATGTTGGAAATTGTTGGATAAAATGGATAAAAAAATTAAAATATTTTCTGAATATTCCATGCTTCCTTCAAATTTCAAAATGCAATTATTTTAAAAGGTTGGGGGTGGGCAAAATTTTTAAGCATTCAATCCCATTTCATTACTCAGCTTAAGCCTTCCTAGCTCTGTTTACTGGAGACTTTGGGACTGTTTTCCTTAAGTGTTCAAAGCAAAATCCTGTGCCACTGAGTGACCTGTATTTTTTTTTCTTCTACAAAAAAAACAGTCAAAGATGGAGAATAATCAAATTTTCTCTCCTGGGACCTTCTGCTTCAATATATTCCAGGTCTATATTGTTCTCCAGGTGTAAGATCTCTACAAATCTTGATTTTATTTTGGTCTCCTTTTCTCCAGTTGATCTGCTTATCCTTCCATAACCTGGCCTTTGATGTCCATGTCAATGGGCAGGGAGGCTTATGTTCTTTCTCTTCCATCTTACAGTAATTAAGTTTGTGAGGTCAGTATGGCATGCATGACAGATTCTAGAGAGGTACCACTAAATCAGTCCGAAAGGTCTATATACATACCTTTCAAGTCATTGTTTATACTTCCTGTCTAGAAATCAGATCTCAGTTCAAGTCTGTATTGATGTTAATAATCCCTTCGCTGGGTGGACAGAAGATCTCTCAACAGAAGCTCTAAAATGTCTTATACATCCTCAGTGGCTTTTTGAAATAGGAATCAATTTATTGCAAAGAAGAAGAAAAAATATCTCATTAGAGAAAGGGACATTTGGTTTTCATACAATGATATAAGATTGCTGTCAACATCAAATGACTATGGGTAATTGTCTGCTCAGTGACCTTAAGCAAAAGTCTGTGCTACATATTTTAATTCTTTAAATTGATTAAGCAAATATGCAAACCAGCACCGATTTTTGCTTTCTGAGACTTTTCATCCTTCCTGGTCTTCAAGTCAAATTGTACTGTAAAATGTGTTTCCCCCCCCCCCAAGAATCTTGGGCCATGGAGCCCTGGTGGCGCAGTGATTAGAATGCAGTATTGCAGGCTAACTCTGCCCACAGCCTGGAGTTCGATCCTGATAGGCTTAAAATTGACTCAGCCTTTCATCCTTCCGAGGCCAGTAAAATGAGGAGCCAGATTGTAGGGGGCAATATAAGAGTCCCTTGGGAGTTGGGCGGCATAGAAATATGATTAATTAAATTAAATTAATTAAATATGCTGACATTGTAAACCACTCAAAGTGTGCTGTAAAGCACTATGGAGTGGTATATAAGTCTACGTGCTACAGCTATTCTAAGACTACAGAACTTCCAACACAGAAAGATAATTTGACGTATCATCCTTCACTGTCTGATCTCCAGGTCTGTAAACATGTTTTTCACATACCGCATTTTTCGGAGTATAAGACGCACCTTTTTCCCCTCCTAAAAGGGGGTGAAAAATTTGGGTGTGTCTTATACATTGAATGTAACCCCGCCCACCCGCTGGCCCCCACCCTTTGGCCTCTGCCTCCCAGCAATTTACCTCCTTGCAGCAAGAAGAAACATCCCATTTTAGCTTCAGCACAGCCTAATTAGCACAAGTTGATTGTCAGTTGGATCAGCCTCCCAACTCTCAGCTGTTTCAGGCCGCAGGGATTCTCATTGCCTATTGTTGCATGGGCCTCTGCTGCAAGGAGGTAAATTGCTGGAAGCAGTTTTTTTTTTCTTGTGCTAATCAAACTATACTGAAAATGAAAATGAAAGTAAAGCAGGCTTTTTGCTGTTTGCTGCAACGAGGCAAAATTGCTGGGAGGCAGATTTCTTTTTCTTGTTTTCCTTGCCAAAAAAGGTAGGTGCGTCTTATAGTCCAGAGCATTTTATACTCCAAAAAATATGGTAATTAGCGGCAAGATTAGGAGTTAGAGCCCATTTGGCATATGTCTCTGCTTAAGCTACTTCAGTACTCCCTTGGTATGCTATGGCATGATTTTTCCAATAGGCAGGGATGTCCAATCTTGACAACTTTCAGACATGAAAGCTGATTAAGGAATTCTGGGAGTTGAAGTCCACAAGTCTTAAAGTTGCCAAAGTTGGGAATCACTGCTTTAAGGAGTTTCTTTTCTTTTCTTTTTTTCTTTTTGGTCAACTCAAAGCAGCACTCATATTTAATGCTTCTGCTTCCTCTTTCCCTCATAACAATATAGTGAAATAAAGTGGCTGAGAGGGCCTGTCCCAAAATCACCCGGCTAGCTTTCATACCTGAAGGAACCCTAGAACTAATAGGCTCTGCTGATTTCTAGGCCACCACCTTAACCATTACATCAAACTGTCTTTTAAAAGCCAACTTGGATAAGTTAATATGGATAAGGACGTATTGGCATGATCTGACTAAGGAGAAGACAATTCAGTAAGCACACCTGACTTCTAGGTTTATCTTTGGAAACACAATTGGCCCCAGATTGATTTAAGAATTCCGTACGCTCAATACATAATATCCCTCTCTATATGGGCTCTGGAAATTCTTTGCATTAACTGAATAATCCATACATCTCACTGTACATCTCACTGATCATTCAAATGTATATAAACTCAAAAGGGGATCCCATATAGAATAGAATAGAATAGAATAGAATAGAATAGAATTCTTTATTGGCCAAGTGTGATTGGACACACAAGGAATTTGTCTTGGTGCATATGCTCTCAGTGTACATAAAAGAAAAGATACGTTCATCAAGAATCATAAGGTACAACACTTAATGATAGTCATAGAATAGAATAGAATAGAATAGAATAGAATAGAATAGAATAGAATAGAATAGAATAGAATAGAATAGAATAGAATAGAATAGAATTTTTTATTGGCCAAGTGTGATTGGACACACAAGGAATTTGTCTTGGTGCATATGCTCTCAGTGTACATAAAAGAAAAGATACATTCATCAAGAATCATAAGGTACAACACTTAATGATAGTCATAGGGAACAAATAAGCAATCAAATCATATTAGGAAACAGTCAATATAAATCGTAAGGATACCAGCAACCAGGTTACAGTCATACAGTCATAAGTGGGAGGAGATGGGTGATAGGAACGATGAGAAAATTAATAGTAGTGCAGACTTAATAAATACTTTGACAGTGTTGCAGGAATTATTTGTTTAGCAGAGTGATGGCATTTGGGAAAAAAACTGTTCTTGTGTCTCGTGTTCTGGTGTGCAGTGCTTTATAGCGTCGTTTTGAGGGTAGGAGTTGAAACAGTTTATGTCCAGGATGCGAGGGGTCTGTAGATATTTTCATATCCCTCTTTTTGACTCATGCAGTATACAGATCTTCAGTGGAAGGCAGGTTGGTAATAATTGATTTTTCTGCAGTTCTAATTATCCTCTGAAGTCTGTGTCTGTCTTGTTGGGTTGCAGAACCAATTTTATTTTCTTGCTAAGAAGCAAGTATAATTTTCTTGCTACCAAGCAAGTAACATGAAAGCTGTTTAGCTCCAAGAATACAAAGGCATAATGTGTTGTAATTGTGGGGAAAGGTGACAGAGTTTAAAAGATTGTGTATATTTTATAGTTTGTAGTTCAAAATTGTGTAGCTGTTGTGTGGATAAAATTGAAGACCGTACAGAATACAGAATAGAGTTGGAAGGCACCTTGGAAGTCTAGTGGAACCCATGCCTAAGCGGGAAAATCTATACTATTGTGGACAAATGGCTGTCCAATCTCTTCTTAAAAACCTCCAGTGCTTGGAGCACCCACAATCTCTGGAGGCAAATTGTTCCATTGATTAATGGTTCTCACTGTCAGAACATTTTTCCTTAATTCTAGGTTGGATCTCTCTTTGATAAGATTCCACCCAGTACTTTTAATCATCATCATCATCATCTTACATCCTACATCTTAAGAAGATACTTGGTTGATACGTAGGATGCTGGCAACAACCCGTATCAACCATTAGCACCAGTCAATGGTATTCGTGATACATTTTTGAAAGTCCAGTTGACTGAGTTTCATATTTAATGAATAAAGATAATAATAATAATAATAACTTTATTGTCATTGTACATGTATACACAGTATACCCATACAACAAAATTCACTTAACACCCAAAGACCAGATCCAACACACATAACAATCCCCAAACACACCCCCACCCACCACAAATTCCCCATCCCTAAACCACCCAAACATCCACCCAACAGACCAAGTAATGCTGTCCAACAGTTCACCGATGGTGGCCCTTTAGTTCATTGTTGAGTGCAATTATAACTCTGGGATAGAAACTATTCAGAAAATGTGTGGTCTGAGTTTTAATTGTTCTGTATCTTCTGCCAGAAGGCAACAATCCAAAAAGATTGTAAGCAGGATAGGAAGAGTCTCGGGGAATGTTATGCAACTTCCTCAAACAGCGAGATTCGAAGATGTTTGTCTTGCCCTCAGGTGCTTTGAAGAATAGGTTGTCTCCCTCTTCTTTGTGGCAGCCACCTTGAGCTGTCAAAGTAGAACATAACACATATACAAAAGAAAAATGGGGAAACTACAGGGGTGAAATGCTCCCTGTTCGGACCGGATCACCTGATCCGGTAGCGATGGCGGCGGGTGGTTCAGAGAACCGGTAGCAAAAATCCCCGACCCCCCCATGCCCACCTGAGCCGTGCGATCATCAGAGTCTTTTTTTTTTAATTTTTAAAAGCATTTTTTCTATAACCTCTTTGGTTGAAAAAATGCTTTTAAAAGTAAAAAGAAAAAGCCTTTGATGATCGTGCGGCTCAGCTGGGATCGTCAGAGGCTTTTAAAAGCATTTTTTCTACACCCTCTTTGGCTGAAGAGGTTGTAGAAAAAAATGCTTTTAAAAGCCTCTGACGATCCTAGCTGAGTTGCCTGATTGTCAGAGGCTTTTAAAAGCATTTTTTCCTGCAACCTCTTAAGATTGAAGAAAAAATACTTTCAAAAGTAAAAAAAAAAAAAGTTGGCCACGCCCACCATCACATTAACCACCCACACACTCCAAGCCACACCCACAGAACCAGTAGTAACAAATTTTACATTTCACCACTGGGAAATTATCATAACCTTATCAGGCTGTGAAAAAAAAATTCAGCCTTGTTTTTGGGTTGTTTCTGTTTTGCCTCTGATGGAATGGTTAAAAAAAAAAAAAGTATTAACTTGTGTTTTCCATTCTGTAACATTTTCCCCCTTTGTCATGTTTCTTTCACTTTTTTGTTAAAACACTTTTTGTGTTTGTTTCTTCTCTTTGATAATGGATGCATTGCAGAGGTGAGTTTCAACAGGTTCTGACCAGTTCTGGAGAACCGGTAGCGGAAATTTTGAGTAGTTCAGAGAACCGGTACTAAACATTCTGACTGGCTCCGTCCCCATCTATTCTCTGTCTCCCAAGTCCCAGCTGATCGGGAGGAAATGGGGATTTTGCAGTATCCTTCCCCCGGAGTGAAGATTTTACAGTATCCTTCCCCTGCCACGCCCACCAAGCCATGCCACGCCCACCAAGCCACATCCACAGAACCGGTAGTAAAAATATTTGAAACCCATCACTGATGCATCGCCATCGCTATTATCTTTGCGTTGTGCTTTTCCTCTCTTTTTTGTTATTAATAACAATAGCAAAATTAAAAATGTTTGCTTTCCATTCTTTTCTTTCATTTTGGCACCCGGTGGCATTATCTTCTACCCATCTGTACTCAGAATTAGCTGTCAGAGAAGCTTCAAGAATACTTCTATTTTTCCAAAAAGCAGTAATGAAAGGACATATCGCTGCTAAAAGGCATGCTTGATTCAGGCACTAAAAGCCGATGTCAGGAAGTAAACATAGCAGGGAACAAAAAGAGCCTCAGGTTTATTTGCCTATGGCCCTGGCATATGCATGCCATGCTAAATCAATGGAATTATGGGAACTGAAGTCCACCTCATTAGAAAAGTACAGTGTCGATCAAGATACGTCTGTGCAAGTAGTCTACAACAGTCCCAAAAGTACTTTTTCAAGAGGCAAGTGACTTTCTTGTTTTTTTCTTTGAAGCCTTTTCGCTTCTTATCCAAGAAGCTTCTTCAACTCTGACTGGATGGTGGGGAATGGAAGGATTTATATTCCTTGCAGACAGCTGGTCATTTGCATCCTTTTAGAGGGTTGTTGAAGCACTTGGAGGTTCGTCTGTGTCCTCAGGATCACCTGAGTAGTGCTCCTGGTTCCTGTAGTTTGCAGTTTTATCTTCTTTCTCTGGAAATCTGTTCATGCTCCCACATCATTTGAAGACTGTTCTTCCCAATTGCAGACTACAGGAACCATTAGCATTACTTGCCAAGGGCCCAAATTTTGATCACATGACTGTTAAGATGCTGCAATGGTCATAACTTTAAGAAGCAGTCATAAGCCACTTTTTCAGAGCTGTTGTAACTTTGAACGCAAAATAAATGAACGGTTGTAAGTCAGGGTCTAGCTGTATACCATCATATACAGATAAAGTGTTGTGGCTCCGTTACCTGAGCCTGTGTCATCGGCAGGAGAGGACTCCGAGAGTGAAGGAGAGGAGTTGGCAAGGCCTCCCTCTCCAGGACCCTCCTCTCTGGCAATGCCTTCAGTGTCCGCCGAAGGACAAGAGATAGGGCCGGGGCCAAGCACATCCACGCAGCCACAGATGGACAGTGATGAGGGTAATGAGTAATGAGTCTTGGCTGGATCCACACCAGCGTCGCAGAGATAAGCGCGTGCAACAGAAGAAAAGGCGTGCCCGAGATTAGGCTGAGTCACTGGACCACACCCCACACGATATAAAAGGGAGCATGGTGGCCAGTCAAACCTTGTGACAAACAAAGCTGAAAGCTTCCACACCATTCTGCATTGCCGGAGTTTTTGCTATAGACTTTGTTGGATTATCTCTGGACTTGATTGACTCCGTAATTATTGAGCTGTTTCTTTTGATGTACCAGGAATGGGGAGAAGTTATCTCGTCTCTTCGTAAATAATAAACTCTTGGCAGGCAGCTACTAGATTGTTGCCAAGTTCCGTTATCATAAGGAAAAGGATTTTGCCGGCTGGTCTGGTCTTTAACTCTTGAACATCTGTTGGTGTGTGTGCGTGTGGTTGGGGACAGAACATAAAGGCTCAAATGAACTTCACTGGCATGATCCAAATTGGAAGGCCTTCGTGTAAGTCTCATTTCATGTTTAGTGGGGATGTCTCCCTCATGAGCTTGCAATTTATCCTCCAGGATTTCCATTCCACATGTGAGTTCTTTTTGGAAGCTCTATTGTAGCGTAATACACCACACATCAAATAATCTGTCAGTTGTCTTCACTGTCTGTCAATTGCAACACTTTTAGGAGAGGACCGAATTTTAGAAATGCAAAAGAATGAATACAAGGGCTTGATTTTAAGTATGGGTGGGCTTAAAGTACCAGACTAAACTGTATATACACTCATGGCCCTATTCTCAGATTATCTGGCTGGAACATCTTACACACCGTACAACCACAATCTTTGCAAATGCTAACATTGTAACAGGAACATGCTTTGTGATACTCATGTTCCTGGTTCAGAAGGGAAAGCCATATATGGTAGAAACAGAACAATCAGTTGACTTGGATTTGTGTCACTGTTATGCCTATTCATCCACAATTCTTTTCCGTACTGTTTCTGTATTAATTTGTCCTACCAAAATTACAAAATACAGCATTTTTGAAGCAATTTAGAATTATTTCTAAATAATTCTGGGCTGCTAGGGGTTCGGGTGAACCTCTAGCAAAGATTCTGTGCAATTCAGAGAACACCCAAATCCCAGTCCTGGCTGGCCCTTCCCACCCCTCCCCTCCCAAGAGTCCACACGCGGCCCGTTTTGGATGCAGGTAAATGCAGGGCACGGCAGAGGCTTGGGGAGGGCAAAAAATAGGCCTACCGGAAGTTCAGGAAGGCCTCCAGAGCTTGGGGAGGCTGTTTTTGCCCCCCCCCCCCAGGCTCGAGGAAAGCCTCTGGAGCCCGGGGAGGGCGAATACTCACTCTCCATTGTGGTGCAGGAAGCCGACAAGGCCACACCCACCCAGCAACCAGGCAGAGAACCCCTTGCTAAAATTTTTGAAGCCCACGCCTGATTATATACGTTCATTTCTAGCTAAGAATGTCATTGAAGAAATGTAAAAGCCAGAGGAAGAATAAGTTCCTATCCATTTATTCATCCAGTAAATGCAAGTCAAGCTCATTCACATACATTATCTCAAGTATCTCTGTGAGTTGTGGGGGGTTTTGTTTTGTTTTGTTTTGTTTTTGGCCTATTTGTCCTAATAGTATTCCATATCCTTGAATCCATGAGCTAATTTTAGATATTACGTCTTATTCTCCCAAAGAGAACACAACACAAAAAAAGCTTTGTTTAAAACTGTGATGAAAGTAGCTACGAAAGGGAGCTTGTTTCAATTACCATAGTGATTGGGCTTTATTGAGTTATCGGTTTAAAATGATTTCCTCTATCCTACAGTTTCACCCCGGGGGGTCTAAATGAGCAGCAGCCTTTCCTATAATTGGCCAGCTACGCTAGGTAATGCTTATTCCTATTTCCTCCAGAGGAAATAAGCTTAACGGATGGGGGGGGGGAGTGGGGAATCACTGGACTACAAAGCATTGGGTCGTCCATCAAGAAAAAATAAAATGGCCAAGTCTCTCTGCGATTGCTAATAATACCGTAGATACTGTTTGCTGTTCAGAATCTTGGATCTGCAGTAAATTCCATTAGTGTGGAGCTTTATATTGGATGTTGAATGCCTTGGTGAATAGCTAGGCAGTATTACACCAAATGAACCCTAGCTCAGCACAAATATAAGCTTTTATTAGCATTATTACAGGATTCATGTATGAAATGCTCTATATTCCTTTATCATAATGGACTCATCATCATTCTAGCCACTGTGGAATGAAGGCCTCTTCCCAGGGGTGGGCTTCAAAAATTTTAGCAAGGGGTTCTCGGCCCGGTTGCTGGGTGGGCGTGGCCATGATGTGTGTGGCCTAGTCAGCCTCCTGCACCACAGTGTGGGAGGCGTTTTTGTCCTCCCCAGGCTCCGGAGGCTTTCTTTGAGCCTCAAGGAAGGCGAAAACAGCCTCCCCAGGCTCCAGAGGCCCTCTAGATAAGGCTGAACTAGCCTCAAGCGTCAAACACCCTATCATCCTTCCTGCTCGCCAACATGTGATGAACCTGCTAGTCCAACACTACCACGAAACCGTCCACCATCAAGGCCGCCACGTCACAGAAGGAGCTGTCAGAGCTGCTGGATTTTGGATCCTGGGGGCCAAGATGACCATCGCTACTTTCTTGCACAGGTGCCTGCATTGTCGTAAGCAACGAGGTGCAACACCAGATGATGGCCGGCCTTCCCAAACTTCCGGAAGGCCCGTTTTTCGCCTTCCCCAAGCCTCCGCACATGCCCTGCACTTACCTGCATCCAAAACGGGCCACGTGGGGACTCCTGGGAAGGGAGGGGAGGGTGGGGCAGGGCCAGACAGGAACGGGAATTGGGGCATCTTTGAACTGCACAGAATCTTAGCTAGATTAGGGTTCGCAGCTTAACCCCTGCGAACCCTCAGCAGCCCATTCCTGCCTCTTCCGCATATTTCCAACCAATATAGTCTTAAGCTTTCCTTTGCCAGTTGGGCCCGCAATACTTGCTGGTGTCAATCGATCCATCTTCTTTTGTGGATGCTTTTTATCAAGTAGGATCCATTCTACAACTGCTTTCGTCCACTTGCCATCAGTTGCTCTTGTTAGCCCATTTCCATATCACTTTTTTTTTTTACTCTTGATGGCATTGTATATTTTCGTTTGTTTTCTAATCCATGTGCAGGTCCTTCTACCTAGCCTTGTGATGCTAAGCATGTATCTTTCCATGGCTCTTTGTGCCACTCGTAGCTTTTTTATCGATTGTGAAGTTAGTGTCCGTGCTTCGCTGGCATATGTTAGAATGGTGAATAGCCTTTGTTATGTCCTTATAAGGACATCCGCCCGGATTGGCTGCTAGCCACCGGGCGGGAAGATTTGAATCCCTGTCAGGGGGCGGTGCGTCTGCCGGAGCGAATATAAGGAGAGCCCCGGCAGCGCACAGCCAGTCTTGCTACTGTTTCTTATTCCAAATAAAGTTACTAATGTAACGAGCTGGTCACGTCTTCCTTTCCCTGCGCCGATCTAACACTGGCGACGAAGGACTGAGAGAAGAACGAACCTCGCGGCACCAAGCCAACAAGACAAGACTCCGGCACCGGGAACTACAGTAGGCATTTCCAAAGGCATGGCATCCGCTGAAGTCACTTTGCCAGCCCTTGCTCCTTTCCGCTCAGGGAAGGACAAGTGGAAATCCTACGTAGTGAAATTCCGGCAATACCTGAGAGGCAACAACATCAGGGATGCCGATGATGACCGGAAGAAGGGCATCTTCCTGGCCAACTGCGGCTCCGAGGTCCTCGACATGGCAATCGATCTCGTAGCACCACGAGACATCGAAGAAGTGCCATGGACAGACCTGCTGCAGATCCTGGAGGACCACTATGCCCCAACAGGAACACCGGTGGCGAACCGTTTCACCTTCCACCAACGGGACCAGAAGGAGGGTGAGACGATCAAGGAATTCGTGGCCGCCCTACGCCAGATCGCAGCCAGCTGTGAGTTCGACCACGTGGACAACGCCATCGCTGACCGCGTGGTCTTCGGCATGAGGGACAGAGGCCTGCAAAAGAAATTCCTGAGCAGGAAGAAGCTCGTGCTCAAGGATGTGGTGGAGGAAGCCACCGCATCCGAAATCTCGGAGAAAGCAGCTGCCGCAGTAAGCAGAGCCAAGGGAATCCACAAGATTCGCTCCACAGAGCAATCTTCAACAGAGGATTCCACGGCTGGATCCGAGTCGGAGGGAGAGTCCACCGTCCACAAGGTATCCAGACCCCCAAGGCGGGAAACCGCCCAACGGAACTACAAAGGGGAGCGCTGCGCCAGCTGCAGAGGGGACCATGCCAGAGCAACCTGCAAGTGGAGAGATGCGACCTGCCGACGCTGCAACAGAAGGGGTCACATCGCCGAAGCTTGCAGAGCTGAGGAACCAGCCCCAGAGCCCTCCAGCCACCGTCCCCGCGAGAATCGGAAGGATTACCAGAGGTCATCCAAACGGTCCTCTGGCCCTTCCAGACGCAGAGACGACGAATTTCCCCGGAGCGGAGCAGTCCACCAGACAACCATCGCTCACACGACGTCAGACAGTGCCACCAAGTTCCATGTGACCATCCACGTGGAAGGAGCACCCTGCAAAATGGAGGTAGACTCCGGCTCGGTCTACTCCATCATGGACTGGCAGCAGTTGAAGCGCCTGCAACCCAGCATCACCAAGCGAGAGCTGAAGCCACTACACTCCAAGCTCGTCGACTTCGGGGGAAACCCCATCGGAGTGCTAGGAAGAGCCAACATCCGGGTCACCTACAAGCAGTTCGAAGGCAAGCTCCCCATCACCGTCGTACGGGACAGCCGACCGAACCTGCTAGGAGTGGAGTGGTTCAAGCCGCTGGGGCTCTCAATCGAGGGCATCAACCAAATTGGCAGGGACGAACTCGACTACCTCATCGAAGAGTTCAAGGAAGTCTTCGATGGTAAGCTGGGGAAATTTGTGGGGAGGCCAATCTCCTTCAATCTGGACAAGGGAATCACCCCAATTAGGCTCAAGCCCCGCCGAGTTCCGTTTGCCCTGCGGCCCAAAGTAGATGAGCAGCTGGATAAGCTGATCGCCCAGGGCGTCCTGGAACCGATCGATCATGCCTCATGGGAGACCCCCATTGTGACCCCACTGAAGCATGATGGGTCTGTGCGCATCTGCGCCGACTACCGTTGCACCATCAACAAAGCGTTGGCACAGAGCGCATACCCAGTCCCAGTGGTGCAACATCTGCTGCATTCCCTGGGATCGGGATCAATTTTTGCGAAACTGGACTTGGCCCAGGCTTACCAGCAGCTGCCAGTGGATGAAAAAACGGCGGAGGCTCAAACAATTGTCACGCACAGGGGGGCATTCAAATGCAACCGGCTCCAATTTGGAGTCAGCGCTGCCCCCGGCATCTTCCAATCCATGATGGAACGCCTCCTCCAAGGCGTTCCAGGGGTGGTGCCTTACTTCGACGATGTGCTCGTCTCCGGTGACTCAAGAGCTCAACTCCTTGAAAGGCTCAGGCTTGTCCTGCAGCGATTCAAGGCCAAGGGTTTGAGGGTCAGGCGGGACAAGTGCATCATAGGAGTACAGGAAGTCGAGTTCCTGGGCTACCTCATTGATGGCACAGGCATCCACCCCACCAAATCAAAAGTGGAAGCAATCCATGAAGCTCCAAGCCCAAAAAACAAAACGGAGCTTCAGGCTTTCCTTGGGTTGCTCAACTTCTACGCCATTTTCTTAAAACAGAAAGCCACAGTTGCTGAGCCACTCCACCGCCTGCTGGGGAAATCGGCTTCCTGGAAGTGGGGCCAGGAAGAGGAAGCAGCGTTCCGGGCCATCAAGGGACTACTGACGTCCAAAAGCGTCCTCATTCAATACAGCGAGACGCTCCCCATCAAGCTGACCTGCGACGCGTCGCCATACGGGGTGGGGGCAGTCCTCAGCCACGAGCTGCCCAACGGCACGGAGGCCCCCATCGCCTACTTCTCGAAAACCATGTCCGGCGCAGAGCGGAACTACAGTCAGCTGGACAAAGAAGCCCTGGCCATCGTGGCAGGAGTGAAGCGCTTCCACGAATACCTCTATGGAAGGCGCTTCACCATAGTCACGGATCACAAGCCACTCCTGGGACTCCTCGCAGGCGACCAACCCACCCCGACCTTCATGTCCCCGCGGATGACGAGATGGGCCATCTTCCTAGCCGGCTACTCTTATAGGCTCGTGCACCAGCCAGGCACAGCCATAGGAAACGCCGACGCACTCAGCAGATGCCCATCGAAGAACCCGGTGGAAGACCCAGCCCCCACGCTCCATCTATTCCACATAGATGATGACGCCAGCTGTCCAGTCTCCTCCGCAGATGTGGCCGCGCACACCCAGAGGGACCCCACCCTCCGCCAAGTAAGGTCCTGGATCCTCAGGGGGTGGCCAGCGAAACAGACGGAAGAGAGGTTCAGCCCGTTCACCAGGAAACAGACGGAGCTGTCCACCATAAAGGGCTGTCTGCTATGGGGAGACAGGGTGCTGATCCCAAGCACTCTGCAACGGCGGACGCTAGAGACTCTGCACAACGGGCACCCAGGCATCTTCCGCATGAAGGCCCTGGCACGGAGCTACGTCTGGTGGCCCTCACTGGACAGAGACATTGAACAATGGGTCTCCAGATGTGACCCGTGCCAAGAAGTCCGCCCAGCACCACCACAAGCCGAAGTCACGAACTGGGAGACCCCCAGCAACCCATGGTCGAGGGTCCACATCGACTTCGCGGGCCCGATGCAAGGGCGGCACCTCCTCATCGTGGTAGATGCCTTCTCCAAGTGGCTCGAGGTGATACCCATGGCATCTACCACAACGGAAGCGACGATCCGAGCCCTGCGCCGCCTGTTTGCCACACACGGACTACCGGACGTGCTGGTCTCGGACAACGGCCCCCAGCTCACATCCCTGGCCATGGAGTCCTTCCTGGCAGGACTGGGCATCCGCCATGCCCTCTCCGCTCCGTACAGGCCGGCCGGAAACGGACAAGCGGAACGGATGGTCCGGCTCACAAAGGAAGCCCTCACCAAGATGGGCCCGGGAGACTGGCAAGAACGCATCGACAACTTCCTCCTCACCCAGCACATCACGCCGCATGCCACCACCCACAAGAGCCCGGCCGAACTCCTGATGGGCAGAAGGTTGAGGTCACCCTTGGACCGGCTACACCCCCAATACAGCCCGGAAGTGACCGCAACCGCCAGCCGCCCGCTTCGCGCCTTCAGCAAAGGAGATTCAGTTTTCGCGCTGAATTTCAACGGCTCTCCTAAGTGGCTGAAGGGGAAGATTGCCAGCACAACCGGCCCCAAATCCTACACAGTCGAGTTGGAAGATGGACAGGTCGTGAGACGTCACATCGACCAACTCCGGAAAAGGGGGGGGGGAGCACACGAAAGCCAGCCTGACGAGGTAGGCCTACAACACCCCGGCGAGGTGGGCCTACAACACCCAGACGAGGTAGGCCTACCACACCCCTGCGAGGCAGAGCAACGCCATCCCGACGAGGTCGGCCCAGCACACTACCAGGCACTGTCACGTCGGCAGTGCAGCGAGGTAGACCGGGGCCAACCACACGGGGGATGGCAACACCAACCCGACCAGGTGGGCACCCGGCACAGCAGGCCCAGGGACCCCCGACCCAGCCCGCAGGTAGACCGGGACCTGCCCAGAAGGGGAGCACCACACCCCACCAGTGACGGCAACCCACGGCAGCCCTACCAGGGAGACCTCAACGCAAGGCGAGTAGACCGGGGACCGTCGCAGATGGGCACACCACAGCACATGGGCGAGGGTGGCACACGACTCCCCGGCGAGGGGGACCCCCGCCCAACGCAAGAAACAACCCGGCAACAACAACCCAACCCAGACGACCCCAACCACCAACTGGCGGTAGACCAGGGACTAGGGGGAAGGGAAAGCCGACAACAACCCGGCCAGGGAGGCCTGCGCCACCCCGGCAGGGGAGACCTCCACCAGCCCGAGGAGGAAGCCCCACAACGACACCCCGACCAGGTCGACCACCACCAACCCGACGGGGAAGGCCAGCGCCAGCCCGGCAAAGGAGACTTGCGCCACCCCTGCAAGGTCGGACACCGCTACCCGAATCAACACCACCCACAGCGAGCAGACCGGACCCAAGGGCACCGGCCCGAACCACCCTCCGGACCACAACGAACCGGGCCGCAGCAGAACCGCAGCCACCGAGAGACCCAGGAAGAGCAAGTGACAGCCGGGGTCTTACCGAGACTCAGACGCTCTTCCCGGGTCGAGACCGAACAGCACCGCCGAGGCGAAAGATCCACAGGCCAGGAGGAAGACGACCAGAACCAGCCATCCAAGGTCTGCGGTCCGGCCGGAGGCGCTGAGGGTGACCCCGCACACTCGCCAACCGAACCGAGCCCGGTTCCGGGGAAGGAGCCAGGAGCCACAGGAACCCCGTCCGTCCAGGGCGGGGACGCGGAGGAAATGAGACTGCGCAGGTCAAGTAGGGTGCCTAGGCGTCCTACGTACCTGCGGGACTACGTCACGTTCATTGACGAACGCTGAACTATTTTTTTTCTTTGGACTAGGGGGGAGGAGTGTTATGTCCTTATAAGGACATCCGCCCGGATTGGCTGCTAGCCACCGGGCGGGAAGATTTGAATCCCTGTCAGGGGGCGGTGCGTCTGCCGGAGCGAATATAAGGAGAGCCCCGGCAGCGCACAGCCAGTCTTGCTACTGTTTCTTATTCCAAATAAAGTTACTAATGTAACGAGCTGGTCACGTCTTCCTTTCCCTGCGCCGATCTAACAGCCTTGGTCAATAGCTATGTTGTATTACTCCAAATAATCCCTAGCCCAGCACAAATGTAAGCTTTAATTAGTATTATTATAGAGTTCATGTATGAAAGGCTTCAATATTTCTTTTTCATAATGGATTAACTTTGTCAAAACCGTTGCCAGATTGTAGCCTGGAAATTGGTCATACACCGTATTTTTCGGAGTATAAGACGCACCTTAATTTTTGGGGAGGAAAATAAGAAAAAAGCTGATTGGCAGGTGGATCAGCCTCCCAGAATACCCCCGATCAACTGTTTCCAGAGGTGAATTTTAGCAACAGGTTCCTTGGTTATGAGCTCTATGCCTTGCTTTTTTTCCAGCCTCTGAAACTTCTCAAACTCTGTTTCAGAAAAAACTTTTTTTTTTCTGTCTCTGAAAGCCTCCGAAATGGAACTTTTTTTTCTGAAGCTCTGTTTGGAGGTTTTTTTTTCTGAAGCTTCATTTCTGAGGCTTTTTTCAGCCTCTGAAACCTTCGCTGGGCGGAGCTACATTCGGAGTATAAGACGCACCCAGATTTTCACCCTCTTTTTGGAGGGAGAAAGGTGCATCTTATGCTCTGAAAAATGTGGTACTTTTATATTGAGAAGTAAAGCTATTCTTCTCTATCTGATTTCTTGTCTATTTTTCACACTCAATAAAGGAAATGGAAGAAAAGACCCAAAAGAAAAATTGGGAGAAGTTATGACTTGTTTCCTGAATCATCTGTGATTTAGTAACACAACTATCATAAGAATGGTGAAAATTGGCACCTTGAAGAAGATTGACTGTATCTTATGGGGCATTTTTCAGATCAGACTGTTCTCTTGCAAGGAGCAAAATTGGTACCTGCTAATTTTCTGTAGGTAAATTTTGTTCTCATTGAAAAACTTATTTTTCTACCGTAAGTAGAAGGTGTCTCTTCAAGACACCTTAAAAGAGATGGATTAACTTCCTATCTTGGTTACATTTAAATGAAAAATAGTCGCGCTGGTGTGTGTACAATATACACAGTACAATATTGATAAGGAAGAATTCATTCATTCTCCACAATGATTTAAAAATAATGGTAGTCCTCTCCTCAATATAGTCATTTTTGCAAACCCAGCCATCTTCACAATTCATTTCTCCATTATTTGTGTTTCTGCAGTCTTCCATCTTTGTGCATATGACTTTGCTGCAGTTAGATATATAAAGCCAATATTCCAAGAACCTTTTCTAATTGAATGTTCTTTCGCATTTTTCACATTCCCAGTGGTGATTAGAAGGGCCTTGATATATCCTACTTATCTTTTTCATTTTGGTTCCTCTTTGCCTTCTGAATTTCAATCTCTCATATTAGTTAAGATCAAAATTGGGGAGAGTCAAGTTCAAATGATGATGGAGATCAGCCAATTTTCAAACAGTCACCGTCAAACAGTCAAAATAATGTGATGGCTAACCTTTTTGGCGTCGCATGCCAAAAGCGGGGGTAGTGGGGGGGTCGCGAGCATGTGTGCCCACACCCATAATTCAATGCGCCCCGCTCCCCCACGCAACCCCCCCGAGCTCCCCCTGCTTTTGGTATGCAATGGCATGGTGGGCACGATAGGCCCGGTTTTTTTTGCCCTCCCCAGGCTCCAGAGCCTTTCTAGGAGCATGGGGAGGGCAAAAACAGCCTTCCCCAGCCTTCCCGGAGGCCCTCCGAAGGCCAGAAAAAGCCTGTTTCCTGACTTCCGGTGGGCCCAGAAGACCCAAAAATCAGCTGGCCAGTGTGTGCATGCACACTGGAGATGAGCTAGGGCAACGCTCGCGTGCCCACTGATATGGCTCCGCGTGCCACCTGTGACACACATGCCTTAGGTTCACCATCACGGCCCTATAGCATTTCAGATTGGCGGCTGACCAGTCTCTTTTTAAAAACCTTCAGTGATTTAAGTCCCTACAACTTGGTTAATTGTCCTCGCTGTTAGGAAGTTTCTCCTTAATTTCAGGTTGCTTCTCTCCTTGATTAGTTTCCCTCTACTGTTTCTTGTCCTGCCCCCTGGTGCTCTGCAAAATAAGTTGACCCCCCTCTTCTTTGTGGCGTACACCCACATTACACCAATTCTCCGTGAGCTGCACTGGCTCCCTATTGGTCTCTGGTCACAATTCAAGGTGTTGGTTATTACCTTTAAAGCCCTACATGGCTCAGGGCCAGGGCATCTTCGATACCGCCTTCTACTGCATAATTCCCAACGACCGGTAAGATCCCACAGAGTTGGTCTCCTCCGGGTCCTGTCAACTAAACAATGCCGGCTGGCGGGCCCGCAGGGAAGGGCCTTCTCTGTGGCTGCCCCAGCTCTCTGGAACCAGTTACCTCCTGAGGTCCGGACCATTCCCACCCTATTGGCCTTCCAAAAAGCGGTGAAGACCTGGCTTTTCCGGCAGGCCTGGAGCCGTTGATCTCGCTCTTGCAATCCGGCGAGATCCGGCCATGAATGGTGTGAATGAGTTTTAACGTTCTTCATGTTTTTAATTTTTAAATGTTTTTTATAATGATTTTAAATGCATTGTGAGCCGCCCTGAGTCTTCGGAGAGAGGCGGCATGCAAATTGAATTATTATTATTATTATTATTATTATTATTATTATTATTATTATTAACAACAACAACAACAACAACAACAACAACAACCAAACCAAAAAATATAGCCTGAAACCTCATGAGACATCTAACACACTTTATGCTTGGAAGATGTTTATACTGTATTCGTGGAAATGGACTAATATCTGTGGACTAATATTAGTGGACTAATAAATGGACTAATATTAGTGATAGGGAATCATAAGGCCTGCTACCAATTGCTTCCCCTCTGAAGCCTGTGTTTAAAAGATGCCACTGATTAAAAGCATGCATTTAGCAATAGGGAGGGAGGGAGGGGCACTTGGGCCCTAAACGGAAAAGAGGATACAATGCAGTCCTTATTATCAATTTTCCATCCTGCAAAGGGTGACTGAAAATACAATGTACCTCGAAGGGAATTAACGTGCCTATAGGGCACTTTCGTAAATACTCTGCCATCCTTCGTGAACTCTCGTGACTCCATTAAACACACTGCTATGGCCCTTTGAAGGCATCCCCCTTTCGTCAATAGGCATGACCTACAAATTAGTACATGATCATTAACTTTTTTCCACAGGCCAGCCTGTGACTCCCAGTTAATAATATTAAAATCCCTGAATACAAAAGAAAAAAGTGTCTCGATTCACAGCAGCGTTCGCACTCAGAACAAAGGCAACGTTGTGCTATTGCTGTTGTGGTCTTTAAAACATTCTCATTCCAAAGAGGCAACTTCTTGAAAAGGGATTTTTTATTTATTTATTTTTATTTTGGTAATCCGAAAGGAAAGTTTTTGTGACTTTGAGATTTGCTGGGGGTTGTGCCAGAGCTGCGCCCAAGTCAGGTTAGATGCCTCCAAGAATGAAGATAATGTGGAAATAATGTGATGCAAATAATTATCACCATAACCAATGCTACCCTGTTTCCCCTAAAATAAGACATCCCCTAATAATAAGCCCAATCGGACTTTTGAACTTGAACGCTTGCGCTAAAATAAGCCGCCTCTCTCGAAAATAAGCCCTTCCCGAAAATATTTAAACGCATGCGCAGCCAGTCCCCGCCATTTCCTCTGGTTAGGGTTAGCGAGACAAAGCTGGAAATCAGGTAAGACGGCAAGAGGAGCCCCGTCTTGCTCCACGCGCCCCAAAATAATAAGACCTCCCTGAAAATAAGGCCAAGCACTTATTTCGGGATTCAATTATAGGGTTGCCAGGTCTGCTTCCAAAAAATAGCGGACAAGTGGGGGAGGGGGGGGTTAAGTAGTAAAAAAATTTTAAAAAATTTTACCATTAAATTATATATTTTCTTACAAACATTTTAACACGTATTAAAATAATCACTTCAAAACTTTACTTAAAATTCAAAACAGCAAATATATTATAATAATATGTAAAATATTAAATTACAGTAAATACAATAATACAGTAAAATATTAAATTTTACTTTGATGTCGTGTGTACTTTTTATTTGACTGCGCAGCTTTGATCAATTCTTTGTGTTTAAGGAATAATTCTTTAATTTCAGTACAACGTTGAGAAATATTAAAAAATATACAATCATAAAGCTTTTGAATAAAAAAAATGTCCACTATTTTGTGAAAAAAAATAGTGAACATAATGTGAAAAAAGCGGACTGTCCGCTCAAATAGTGGACACCTGGCAACCTTAGATTCAAAAAAATATAAGACAGGGTCTTATTTTCGGGAAAACACGGTATATTTTTGAAGCAAAAACTACTACTTGCTTCTGTGTGAAGTTTTTCTACTTATCTTCCATACCTACATTTTATTATCAAATCAGATTATTGAGAACAATTAAGAAAGAGGCATTCTTTCTTAATAAAGAATTGTAACATTGCTGAGATGGACAACACACAACTTAATAAGAAAAAACTTAAGTTTCAGTTGTGTATATGCTGCAGGTTTATTTCCCATGCAAAAAATACCCGTAAAATAAATAATCAATGCAATCTAAAATACAGGTAGTCCTTGACTTACAACAATTCATTTAGTGACTGTTCAAAGTTACAACGGCCCTTGAAAAAAGTGTCTTAGGAGCATTTTTCACACTTACAACCATTGCAGCATCCCAGTGGTCATGTGATCAAAATTTGGATGATTGGCAACGGTCTCTTACTTATGATGATTGCTGTGTCCTGGGTCATGTGACCACTTTTTGTAATCTTCTGACAAGCAAAGTCAATGGGAAAGCCAGATTCACTTAACAACCATGTGACCAGCTTAACAAGGGCAGTGGTTCACTTAACAACCGTGGCAAGAAAAGTCGCAAAATGGAGCAAAACTCACTTAATAAATGCCTCAATTAAAAACAGAAATTTCGGACTCAATTATGATCGTAAGTCAAGGACTACCTGTAGTATTATTATCACATTTGGAAAGCTAACCTACAAAATATTCAGTGGTGCAAGATATACAATCTACTTCACTTCAGAGATCATAAATCGTTGGCGCAAAATGACACAACAGCACAGAAAAGTGAGACACTCCACTTAACACTTACACTTAGGCTTAGAATAACTTTATTGTTACTTTGAATGTACACTAATCAGCATACATTAAAATGAAATTTCGTTGCATAAAGCTCTCAAAAGGTCACCCCCTCCAATACATCAAAATAAACATAAACAAATAAATACAAAATTATGCATATACTCACATACCCACATATATTATATGACACAGAGAAACCACACAGTCTAGTCTGGTTGTATACACGTACATGGTGAGAAAAATGAATCTTGCCAGTTAAAAGATGGATGGCATGGGGAACAAAACTGTAGCAGAATCTGGGAGTCCTGCTAGAAACACTTTGAAACCTCCTCCCAGAAGGGAGCAACAGGAACAGACCATTAAGTGGGTGTGTGGGGTCTCTAACAATGCTTTGAACTCTAAGCACATAGCGCTTATAAGCAGTATCCAGAATAACGGGAAGCAAGCTTCCTATACTATTCTCGGCTGTCCTCACCACTCTCTGTATGGACTTTCTATCTGAGGCACTGGTGCCACCAACGCAAACAGTGATGCAGTTTGTTAAAACGCTCTCAATCGTGCCTCTGTAAAAAGTGGCCATGACAGAAGGAGAAAGATGTGCCCTCCTCATCCAATGCAGGAAATGCAGACCCTGAGTAAGGGGGTGTGCATAAGCGCACCAACGTGGCTACCGTCCCTGTCCTACTGTCCCCATTTATTCGTATCCTTATCCTGTATTCATAATCATGTTTATACTTATATCTGTAATCTTATACATGTTTGACAAATAAAATAAAAAATAAATAAAATGAAATGAAATGAAATAAATAATAAAATAAAATAAAATAAAATATAAAATAAAATAATAAAATAAAATAAAAAATAAAATAAATAAAAAAAATAAAATAAAATAAAATAATAAAATAAAATAAAAAAATAAAATAAAATAAAATAAAATAAAATAAAATAAAATAAAATAAAATAATAAAATAAAATAAAATAAAATAAATAAAATAAAATAAATAAAATAAAATAAAATAAAATAATAAAATAAAATAAAATAAAATAAAATAAAATAAAATAAAATAAAATAAAATAAAATAAAATAATAAAATAAAATAAAATAAAATAAAATAAAATAAAATAAAATAAAATAAAATAAAATAAAATAAAATAAAATAAAATAAAATAAAATAAAATAAAATAAAATAAAATAAAATAATAAAATAAAATAAAATAAAATAAAATAAAATAAAATAAAATAAAATAAAATAAAATAAATAAAATAAAATAAAATAAAATAAAATAAAATAAAATAAAATAAAATAAAATACAACTGGGTGACCTTGAGCCAGTCACTCTGTCTCAGTCCCAGAAAGCAGGCAATGATAAACCACTTCTGAAAATCTTCCGAAGAAAACTTCTGAAATGGCAGTCATCAGGATACGTTGACTCCAAAAAAAAAAAAAAAAAAAACCTTTGCCTTTCTGCTGAAACAGAATGCTTACAGCTCAGGTACCCAACCTTATGAATTAAGACAGCACAGCAAATATAATGATATGGTACTACGTAGACCCCTAGCAACTTTTTTTCTCCCGTGGGTCAGCTAAATCCTAAACTTCAATTATTCTGAATAACTGTCAACAATAGGCAAATATAGTGTCATCAGACTCCAGGATCATATTACCATATGTGGTGGACATGTGTAGAAGCTAAGAGATATTGGACTAAGATACACACATGCTTGGAAAAAATGATAAAGAGACATATTGACTTTAAACCTGATATATTTTTATTAGGGATTTTACCAGAGACATACAGTAGAGAATTGCAATATTTAATTGTGAATGTTTTAACAGCGGCTAGAATTGTATTTGCTAAAAACTGGGAAGGAGAGAAGATACCTACTGATGATGAAGTCATTAAGAAAATGTTGGACTGTGCTGAAATGAGTAAATTGACATTTGAAATTAGAGAACAGAAAGATAAACAATATTATTTGATATGGGATTTGTTTTATCAATGGATAGATAATGAAATATGGAGTTGAAATATGAAATATGAAGTGGATGTAAAGATAAAATATGTGAAGTTCTTTTTTATGGGAAATAAGCTTTTGTCTGTCATATATTGATATTTTGAAGATGGTTGAACACAAAAGAATGTTAACCGATTGACACGCTGCAATTGTTTGGAATGATGATAGTTTTATGTTATGTTTTTGTTTTAAAATAAAAAAAATATTCAAAAAAACAAAAACAATAGGCAAATATAGCTAAACCATTGAAAACACGACAAAGATAATCGGCAGACTCGATAATCCATGAAAAGACAAACTTCGGGTTCCATTCTCTTGTTATCTATTAAAGCAAACTAATGATCTGGAACTTCCAAGGGTTTCCAGGAACGATAATGTAACCTGCCAGCACAGATGGAGTAAGATCTGCATTTTTGTCAGAAAATGGCTTATTCAGATTGCACAATAATGCCTTTTTTAAATCAAACCATAATGCATAAATAGGGAAAACTTAAGAAGAATCTCTTCCCCCACTTACAGAGCAAGGCCGTACCAACCAGGACAGTACAGGCAGTCCTCAACGTACGACCACAATTGAGCCCAATGTTGCTAAGTGATAAATTTGTTAAGTGAGTTTTGCCCCATTTTACGACTTTTCTTGACAAATTTGTGAAGTGAATCACTGCAGTTGTTAAGTTAGTAACATGGTTGTGAAGGGAATCAGGCTTCCCCGCATGAATGTGCAACCGTCACTGCAACAGTCATAAATGTGAGTCAGTTGTCAAGCATCCGAATGTAAATCACGTGGCCATGGAGATGCTGCAATTGTCATAAGTGTGAAAAATGGTCATAAATCAATTTTTTCAGTGCTGTTGTAACTTTGGTCACTGTTGTAAGTCAAGGACTACCTGTATTTAATTTAAACTGCCAACAGCTGTTTGACCAATCTGGTGGCAGGTAGCTGAAGAGCAGGGGTGAAATGCTCCGGGTTCAGACCGGATCGCCTAATCCGGTAGCGATGGAGGCGGGTGGTTCGGAGAACTGGTAGCAAAATTCCCTGCCACCCCCTGCCCCCATGCCCAGCTGAGCTGCACAATCATCAATCAATCATTAATTTTTAAAAGCATTTTTTCTACAACCTCTTCGGTTGTAAAAATGCTTTTAAAAGTAAAAAAAAAAAAAGCCTCTGATGATCGCGCGGCTCAGCTGGGATCGTCAAAGGGATCATCAGCTGATGATCCCACCTGAGACACCTGATCAGCAGAGGCTTTTTTTCTTTTAAAAGCCTCTGATGATCCCAGCTGAGTTGCCTGATCGGCAGAGGCTTTTAAAAGAAGAAAAGCCTCTGCCGATCAGACAACTCAGCTGGGATCATCAGAGCCTTTTGAAAGCATTTTTTTTGCAAACCCTTCGCCAAAGAGATTGTAAAAAAAATGGTTTTAAAAGAAAAAAAATTGGCCACGCCCACAGAAACATTACACCCACCACCAAGCCACGCCCACAGAAACCGTAGTAACAAATTTTAGATTTCACCACTGCTGAAGAGCAACATTTGGAAGTTGACAAGTTTCCCAACCATAGTTTAAAGAATTGGGAGGAAAAACAATGAGCAAGAGAGCCCTGTTGAGAATAAAGCAAAAATTTCTGAGGAAGGTTGAAAATCCTGAGCCAACTATGAATGACGCCAAGCGGCGCTCTCTCATTGCTAACGCTACACGGTATTAGGGAAATCAGTTTGAAGAATATAGCGATGCTGTGACTAATACCGCAAAGTCAGCCGTTGAAGAATTAAGGCGAGAACGATGCTACGATTTCCTCGATTTAAAACAAATAGGTTGCAATCCATCTAAGTAAGAAGGCATGTCAGAAGGAATAAAGTTTGCTTCACTTGCGCAGGGTGGCAAGCCTTATTGGTCTTTACATGTCAGATTAGCACCACCAAATCCCTAAAAGCTGAGTTATGCTAAAAGTATTCAGCTAAACAACCGAAAACAAACGTTTTCGCAGTGAATCAGATCTAACCATCCCCCCAGATCTTCCCTGCAGAAGCTCTAGTATGAATCAGAACAATATTTGGGAAACTAGCATCAATGCTTAATATGCTTCTGAAGCAGAGGAACGGTTGTCTTAGACACCAGTCTAAAAAGGCAGGTGGGGCTGTGGGTACGACATACCTTTCCAAAAACAAAAATTTGAAGTGAGACATGCTGCAAAAATTAAGGTGTGGATTTTTGACATTGCTTGCTCCTCTATACCAATAGAAACTATTTCATGTAAAATACTTTTGGGGTCCTTTTCTATATTAAGAAGTGACATTGTAGTAGGGTAAAGGTAAAGGTACCCCTTGCACATATGTGTTAGTTGTTCCTGACTCTAGGAGGCGGTGTTCATCTCCGTTTCAAAGCCAAAGAGCCAGTGCTGTCCAAAGACGTCTCCGTGGTCATGTGGCCGGCATGACTACATGCCAAAGGCGCACGGAACGCTGTTACTTTCCCACCAAAGGTGGTCCCTATTTTTCTACTTGCATTTTTTACGTGCTTTCGAACTGCTAGGTTGGCAGAAGCTGGGACAAGTAGCGGGAGCTCACCCCGTTACGCGGCACTAGGGATTCGAACCGCTGAACTGCCGACCTTCGATCGACAAGCTCAGCGTTTTAGCCAGTGAGTTATTACGTCCCTGACATTGTAATAGAACCATGATTATTTTTGTGTTTTGATTCCTGATGTATGTGTTTGTTTTATCACATATATTTAGGTTTTGGGTTTGATTGTGAATTTTTAAAACTTAAATTGAGGAATTAGGTTTAATTTCAAGGGAAATATACATCTATTTTGCTGTTATAGATGCCAGTGGTATTAAGCTAGGGCAAATGAATAGCATCAGTCAGCTTGAACTGGTCCCCAAAGTACTTTAATGTGACTCCAGAGATCTGTATGAAATTTTAAGATTCCTAGTAGATCCTGCCTGAATTCTATTCCAGAAGTGGGAGGAAAATGTGTTCATAGACAGCTGTATTCTTTTGGATTTTATATAATTAATATAACTGTATATATACATATTTACATGCAGATCCTTCACAACTCATTCATATTTATGACGGTTGCAATGTCCCACGGTCATGTAATCAACTTTTGGGAAGTTTTGATAAGGAAAGTCCCTAGGAAAGCCAGATTCGCTTAAACAACAGTGTTGTTAACTTAACCACTGCAGTGAATCACTTAACAACAGTGGCAAGAAAAGTTGTAAAATGAGGCAAAACTAATGTCTCACTTAGTAACATGATTTTTGGGCTCAATTGTGGTTGTAAGTTGAGGACTACATCTCTCCCTCCCTCCCTCCCTCTTTCTCCATCTCCATCTCCCTCCCCCTCTCCCTCCTCCCTCTCTCTATCTCCCTCCCTTTCTCTCTTTCTCCATCTCCCTCCCCCTCTCCCTCCTCCCTCTCTCTCTCTCTCCCTCCCTCCCTTTCTCTCACTCTCTCACCCATCCCAGATACCAAGAAGCAGAGACGTCTGCAGGATGTGGTCAAAAAAAGCAAGATGGCCACTGCGACAATCCAATCAAAACTTTGCCTGTTCGTGTGTATTGCTATCTATTAGCAGGATTGCACTGAAGAGAAAATCACGAACAGAGAAAATGTATCTTATAAATCAAATAAGTAAATAGCGACGCCTGGGCACAGAACAAGCCTTCATTTGCCAGGCCTTGTTCTCACCAACCAAAGCTTGAAATATCGTGAAATCATGGCCCTTTATGAGATATAAATTTGATCCCTCGGGAGATGGGATGTGTGGAGGAGTTGAAGTTCACACATGTTAAATTTCCTAAGGTCGATAAACACTACAAAGGGTTGAGGCTGATGAAGAAGGTATCTATCCCTACCTACTGCTTAGATATTAAGCTTTTCTACTTTCTGTGACTCAGAATAATGGGTCACCGGAGACAGGGTGTGTGGAGGAGTAGAGATGCTCATCGGCTCAACTTCCTCTTTGCATGGTTCACCCATTATTCTGAGTCACAGAAAGTAGAAAAATTTAAGATCAATATCTAAGTCGTAGGGAACTTCTCCATCATCCTGAACTCCCTTTGCAGTGTTTCTCAACTTACTAACTTGTAATATGCGTTACAAGTGACATATGTATCGAATTCATGTGGACTTCCACTTCAAGTCCATACAACTCATATGTATGGACTTCAATTCCCAGAATTCCCCAGCCAGCTCGGAATTCTGGGAGTTAAAGCAGGGGTGAAATCCAGTGGTGGGTTCCTCCCGGTTCGGTCCGGTTCGGCCACGCCGGTAGCAGTGATGATATGACATCACCGAACTGGTTCTCCCCCCCGCCTCCCACCCCCCCACCCATGTTATTCTTACCTTTTATTTGGTCCCACCCCCAATCTATTGCTGCCTCCTGAGTCCCAGCTGATGACTAGAGGGAAAAAAAACTGTTTAAACTCTTGCCGCGGGGCTTCAAAGGGCCATCCTACAGCTGATCAGTGTTAAAAGCAAACAAATGAGTTGGGTTGTAAGTGCGAGGACTGGTCGTAAGTGCGAGGACCTTCCAGAAATGACTCTGACCAGCTAGCCACGCCCACCTAGTCACATGACCTCCAAGCCACACCCACAAAATAAGCCATGCCCACAGAACCGGTAGTAAAAAAATTTAGAACCCACCCCTGGTGAAATCTAAAATTTTCCCCTACCGGTTCTGTGGGCGTGGCTTGGTGGGCGTGGCAGGGGAAGGATACTACACAATCCCCATTCCCTCCCCACTCCTGGGGAAAGATATTGCAAAATCTCCATTTCCACCTCACTCTGGGGCCAGCTAGAGGTGGTATTTGCCGGTTCTCCAAACTACTCAAAATTTCCGCTACTGGTTCTCCAGAACCTGTCAGAACCTGCTGGATTTCACCCCTGAGTTGAAGTCCACACATATTACAAGTGGCTAAAGCTGAGACGTTCTGCTCTACAAGGGCGGTAATGAAACAGAAGAAACATTGGAGGTAGCCTACACCAGGTGTGCACTGTCGTGCATGAGTCACTGTGCGAATTAATATGGGTGGTGCTGGATAAAAAGAGTCTATAGTGTTGACAACACTGAACTGTAGTTTTGTCACTTTGCAAAGGTGAACACAACTACCCCAGTAATTCTGAGTTTGCGTAACCCAATAAACCATAAATTAAGGGTAAGGAGCAAGTACACAAGACGTAAGAAATCAAAACAGAGTGGGCTATGGCTGCTTTGCGACTTGCAAACTAGAAAACCTTCCCCATCTAACTATCACTCCAACAAATTCAGTTGTTGAGGCCAGTACAGAGGTTGTATTCAGCCGGTTTGCACCAGTTCGGGCGAACTGATAGCGGCGACCGCCCACTCACTCGGACGTAATGCTGTCCAATTTAGCCACGTTTTTGAGGCCAGGTATATGCGCGGAAGGCGTGTGCACAAGCAAAGTGCATGCGCGGAAGGCCGGGCGCATGCGAACCGGTGGCAACAATATGTGAAAGCCACTCGTGGGCCAGTACCTTCAGATGTGCCTGGAGAAAATGGTTTTCGGGACCTCACCTAGAAAACGACGACTAATCCCCTGTAAAAAATACAAATAGTCCTTGGCTTATGACCACAACTCAGCTCAAAACTGTTGTTGCTAAGCAAGGCAGTTGTTAAGTGAGTGTTGAAGTCCACACGTGTTAAATTTTACAACTTTATTGGCCACAGTGAAGTGAATCTCTACAGTTGTTAAATGAATCATACGGTCATTAAGTGAATGTCTTCCTCCATTGACTTTGCTTCTTGGAAGCCAGCTGGGAAGGTTACAAATGGTGATTACATAACCCCTGGATAGTACAACTGTCATAAGTACATGCCAGTTGCCGGGTGTCCAAATTTTGATCACATGACCATGGGAATATGCAATTGCGGTTTGTGTGAAAACCGGTTAAAAGTCACTTTTCTCAGTGCTATTGTAACTTCAAACAGTTACTAAAGGAATGGTTGTTGAGGACTATCTGTAATCAGGCCGACAGGGAGGATCAGTGCTGCTCCCACCATCCAAATCCGTCAGGTTCCAGTAGAGGTAGTCCTCAACTTACAACCACAATTGAGCCCAAAATGTAAGTTGCTAAGTGAGAAAAATGTTTTGCCCCATTTTATGACTTTTCTCGCCACGTTGTTAAGCGAATCACTGCAGTTGTTAAATTAGTAACACGGTTGTTAAGCAAACCTAGTTTCACCACTGACTTTGCTCCTCAGGTGGTCGCCAAAAGGGGATCACGTGACACTGGGACACTGCAAACCGTCATAAATGCGAGTCAGTTGTCAAGAATCCGAATGTAAATCACGTGACTATGGAGATGCCGCAAGGGTCCTAGGTGTGTGTAAAACGGTCATTTGTCACTTTTCCCAGCACCGTTGTCACTTCGAACGGTCACTCAATGAACTGTTGTAAGTCAAGGACTAGCTGTATTGGAAAGCAGGGGACTTTCCGGGTTGGTGGGAATTCCTTTGAATGTGCAAGGAAAGCGAGAGGGTCACACTGGTGTTTATTGTATATAACAGAATAACAGAGTTGGAAGGGACCTTATAGGTCATGTAGTCCAACCCCCTGCTCAAGCAGGAGACCCTATACCCGTGATGGCAAACCTATGGCACGCATGCCACAGATGGCACGCGGAGCCATATCTGTGGGCACGCGAGCACGCACAGGCCAGCTGATTTTCGGGCCTTCCGGCCCCACCGGAAGTCAGGAAATGAGCCATTTCCAGCCTCCGAGGGGTGGGGGGAAGCTGTTTTGGCCCTCCTCAGGCTCCAAGAAAGCCTCTGGAGCCTGGGGAGGGCAAAAAAAACAGGCCTACCTGGCCTACCAGTAATCTTTTTGCCGTTGGGTGCCAAAAGTGGAGGAAGCAGAGGGGGGTCGCGCGGGCATTCGCGGGGGGCGGGGTGGGACATTGAATTATGGATGTGGCCACACGAGCGCGAACCCCCCACCATCCCCACGCTTTTGGCACGCGATGGCAAAAAGGTTAGCCATCACTGCCCTACATCATTTGTGACCGACGGCAGTCCAATCTCTTCTCGAAAGCCTCCAATGATGAAAGCTCCCACAAACTTCCGAAGGCAACTTATAATGTTCCTCAAATTGGGGTCGGATTGTCCTCACTGTCAGAAAAATTCTCCTTATTTCTTAGATCCGAATCTCTCCCTTGATTACTTTCCATCCATGATTCCTTGCCTGGGCCTTCGGGTGCTCAGGCTGAACCCCCTTCCTGTCTGCGGCAACCCCTCAAAATGATGGCCCAGTGGCTAAGACGCTGAGCTGGTCGTTGAGAAGCGGTTCGAATCCCTAGCATAGGTCTCCTGCGTGGGGGTTGGACTAGATGACCTCCAAGGTCCCTTCCAACTCTGTCAAACTGTTATTATTAAATATTGGAGCATCTCTGTCGTTGTCTCCCACCCTGGTCTTTCCCTTCAAGTGAAGGGGCCGCCACAGCGAGGGGCGGTTTCCGAGGAAAGCCCCACGCACGAGAGGCGCCCCGTCGTCTTTCCTCCCGGATCTCCTCGGCGGAGCCCCCCGCGGGTGGTGGGTGGGCCCGGAGGCTGCCGCGCCGCTTCCTTGACGGGAAGGAACCTGGAGCGAAAAAGGAGGTGGAGCGATGGGCTTTGCCGGCCCCGGCGCCGCCTTTGCCTGCCTGGCGCCTGAAGGCTTCGCGCAGCGCCGTCGAGTGAACCGCGCGCGGGAGGCGAGAGAAAAGATGAGTTGAGGAGGAGGCGCTGCCCCGCGGACGAAGGAAGGAAGGGAGCCGAGCGAGCGATCCTGGGGGGACGGACGGAGCCCGCTCTTTGCATGCAGCTGGCGCCGACGGCGACCTTCTTCTCCCGGGCGTGGGCAGCCAAGCGGCGGCGGATCATGATCCTCACACGTAAGGCTCGGTGGGGCTCGGGTAGCCAAAGCCGGCGCGCGCGGCTTGGAGCGGCGGCTTCTCCCAGCCGCTTTGCAAGACAGTTGAGGATCGAGATTTTTTTTGGCGGGGGGGAGAAGCTTTGCTGGGGGATTTTTTTTGTGTGGTTTTTTTTTTGGCTGGGGCGCTCTGCACATGCTCGGAGGAAAAGAAAAGGGGCTCGATCCCGAACGAAGTTGATGCGTAATGCAGAGTGGAGGATGAGGTTAAATTATTACACCCAAAATAATAATAATAATAATAATAAGAAGAAGAAGAAGAAGAAGAATTATTATTATTATTATTATTATTATTATTATTATTATTATTATTATTATTATTATTATTATTATTATTATTATTATTATTATTTTGGGTGTAATAATTTAACCTCATCCTCTCCACTCTGCATTACGCATCAACTTGGTTCAGGATTATTATTGTTATTGTTAGGGTTAGGGTTAGGTAGTAGTAGTAGTAGTAGTAGTAGTAGTAGTAGTAGTAGTACACCCAAGGGGGAGTTGTAGGGAGAGGGAACTTGTCCTCTATGGATGGCAACTCGGCTGCATTTGAGATCCCCTTGGGTGGCTTTTTTTCCTGGCGCCCTCCCGATCCTTTGCAAGCCGAGCGCAACGGGGATCGCGCAGGAGCCGTGAATGGAGACTCTTTGCGAAGGGATCCCTCTTTTTTTTTTTGGCGCACCGCGAGTCTGAGGCGCGGGTGCTCCGGGTGGTTGGAGACTGACTTGAGTCGAAAGGGCGAAGAAGACCTTCCTCTCCGCACGTAGGCAAGCGGCTTGGCAAGGCTTTTCGGGAAAGGCTTCCCTCGATCTGCGTTTCTCGACGGGTCTGGTTTATTTCACCCCCCCCCCCCCCGATCCTCCTCTCTGGCTTCCCTGTCATAAAACTTATTTGCGGTTTGCATTTTCCCCTCAAGTGAGGAAACGTTTCCATGCCCCTTCATTGGGGGCTTCATTGAGCTGTTGCTCTTGTTAGCTGTCGGTTTTATCTCATGGCGAAGGTGGAAGTCCTCCTGGGCATTTTATATTCTGCAAGGATTTTGTTCAGTTTTGTTGCTTTTTAGCGTTCTGAATGGTTTCCCTGAGTTCTGGCTTTTCTTGAAAAGGCCACCCACAGCTAGTATAGAATTAAAAAGTGTTCAATTGGCCAAAGGAGACATAAGAGTAATAAATAGAATAGAATAGAATAGAATAGAATAGAATAGAATAGAATAGAATAGAATAGAATAGAATAGAATAGAATAGAATAGAATAGAATTTTTTATTGGCCAAGTGTGATTGGACACACAAGGAATTTGTCTTGGTGCATATGCTCTCAGTGTAGATAAAAGAAAAGATACATTTGTCAGCAATCATAAGGTACAACACTTAATGATAGTCATAGAATAGAATAGAATAGAATAGAATAGAATAGAATAGAATAGAATAGAATAGAATAGAATAGGATTCTTTATTGGCCAAGTGCGATTGGACACACAAGGAATTTGTCTTAGGTGTATATGCTGTCAAAGAAGAATAAAATACATTCATAGAGAATAAAAAGCCACAACACTTAGTGATAGTCAAGGTTACTAATAAGCTATCAAATCGTACTAGGAAACAAAAACAACATAAAAACAATATAAATTGAAAGATACAAGCAACAGGGTTATAATAATAAGTGGGAAGAGATAGATACTAGTAAGGAAGAGAAGAATAATAGTAATACAGTCTTAGTAAATTATTTGACAGTGTTGTGGGAATTAGTTGTTAAGCAGAGTGATGGTATTGGGGGGGGGGAGAAACTATCCTTGTGTCTAGTTGTTTTACTTAATTAGTAGTAATTAAGGTGAGATGCATACTGTTATTTAACATACTTTCTTTCCTCCAACTCCTGATTTATTTAATGAAGATAAACCCCAAGACAGCCAATCCACTCAATCTAACCAGATGTATAATTTCAAGTCTATTTCTATAGCCATCAGTCATACCGGCTGGGAATTACAGGTCTTGTAGTCCAGCAATCTGAACAGAGCATAAGGGGGGGAAAAAAACTTCCCTTCTAATATTTAACTTTATCAGCCTAAGGCTGCTAGGGAAACAGGAAAAAGGAAGGAATCCTTGCTTGGTTGAAACCATGTGGCTGATTCTCCTTGAAATGTGTTTTAAATTAGTAGGTTTTTTTTTTCCAGTTTCGAGCTAAAATGCTTTCCAATGTACCATTCATCAAGTTTCAAGCAACTGGAAAGGGTAGTGGGTAGATATTTAAAAGGAGGGATAGGTGAAAGGGTTAAATTTGGGTGGGTGGGTGTTAAGTGGCAAAGAAAGGAAAGCTTACAGTTCCCTTTTGAAGTTTTCCAGTAATTAGTCTGGTGGCTTCTAGGAGCCAGAGCCGCCCCCCCCCCTCCTCTGGTGCCCAAGCTCCTGATGTCATCTTAGGAGCCTTTGATCTCTTTCAAGGAGTAACACCCCCTGTGAGTAGTAAACAATGCCTTATATTTCCAGCACAAACAGAAAACAAATTCTTTTTGTTCTCTGGCATTTCAGTGCCACCTTCATTTCTGCTTTTTATTATCACAAAAACTTGTCAATGACATACTTGTGGCATCATTGTAAGCAAAATGATTCCATTGAGCTAATGAAGATCATCCCTAATAGCAGTAAATTGGAGGTGACATATTTACATTAACTCTCACGTTTTGTTCTCTTTCCCTCTCTCTCTCCCTGTCTCCCACTTGAAATTGTAAGCCCCGAGTGACAAAATAAAGCATTTGGAGATGAATTTAAAGTTGGAAGTTATTCTGATAATTTTGCTTTAAAAATGAAGCAAGAGAATATGGGTTTTCAAAGGAGAGCCAAAATTCTATGCATTTTTTATTTGACTAGAAGCTTGTCTAAACTGATGACACTTAGTTATGAATATCATCCAGTGCACTGGTTAACTAACATTTCTTAGCCTGGTTTTGTGTAGATGTTTTGAGATTACAGTTTCCAGAATTCCCATTTAGTGAGAGGATTGACAGGCTAGCTGAGATTTATGGGTGTCGGTGCATTGCACCGTTGGAAAAGTCTTAACTCAGCATAAGTTTGGTCTAGCTAGCTCAAGCTCTTCAAGAGATTGAAGAGCTACTTAATTGTCCAATAGATTTACTTTTCAGTAGGTGGCAGCACCCTGCCACACTTATCTATATTTGAAGGCAATGCACTGTCAAATCTCATTAGCACTTAGAAGGGTGACCACCAGGTAATAACAAATCTTTAGGTTATTTGTTCAGTTATTTTCATACTGGTTATATGCAGAAAGCAACAAATAAAAATCCTGGAGGTCATTTGCCCTTATTAGACTCTTTTTCAAGAGTCCAGCCCATTATTAACATTTAAGCGAAAGAGGATGGCAGTAGGCAGGACAGCGATACAAATTTAGGATATATGATGCAAAAACAGGTAAGCCAAAATTTACATTTTAGAAGCATGTGCTCCTGTGAGGAGGGGACTGTCCTTAACAGTATCAAATTTATTTTCAGGCTTCCAGTGGCTTTTTGCATTTTCCCCATCTCAAAACAACATGAAAGTACAATGCCAGTTTTTAATACAAATATTTAATACAAATAATACAAATATTTAGTGGCCGGTCACTATAAGTTTTGTCAACCTTCCAGGACTCTTGAGATATGCAAAAAAGAGAGGCTTAGAGGAAAAGTACATGATATGCTGCTTTGGATTTCCTCCGTTATCACAAGTTTTGAATTCTGTTTGTGAAGTTACTGCAAAGAGGTCCTTTTGCATGTAGGTAATGTTCTTGAACTTTTCCTGGCATTTGGATGCAAAGTGTTAGACTAGATAGATTCTGGGTTTGATCCAGAAAGATATTTTCAAGGCTGCTTTTAGGTGAAATAGGTCATTGTTCCATCTAATCTGCGATTTTACTTGTTGAATGTCCTGGGTTTCCCAACTGTACTTTCTTGAGACATTTAAATGTAGGCGCCGAAGATTGAATTTGGAGTTTATCAGTTGAATACTTTGAAGTACAATAGATCCGTTTAGTTTAATTTCATTCATTTTCAGTTCCTTTCAAAGCTATGAGTTGCATGGCCAGGAAAGGCAGTGAGCCACTCTTTCTGCATTAAGTTTGTGTGAATTGTCAAAAATCATGCTTTTTCTGGCCCCAGGATTAATAATATAAAATGTTATGTTTTCCTGGCATTTTGATATTGGGATATATGATCCTAGTCAGGCATCTTGAAACCTTAAAGTTAGGCTTCATGCATTTTGCTAGTGAATTTTCAGCAAACATGCACATAGCAAGAAACTATAGATAAATCCACATAAGCCGCACCTCAAGAGAGGCACAGAATGAGCCAATGCCAGCAACTGGCTTCTCCTTTTAGTGGTTTTTTTAATCTATTCCCTCATTCCTCACAACAGTTACCACAACTCTTCCAAGGAGTTTAAAAGTACCTAGGGGGTGGGAAGGAAATCTTTAAGATGGAAGCTCTAGAACAGGGGTGTCAAACTCACATGGTCACGTGACGTATCACGGCTTTTTTTCCCTTCGCTAAACCGGGCATGGGCGTGGCCAGCACATGATGCATCTGGCCCATGGGCCGCGAGTTTGACAGCCCTGCTCTAGACTAATAAGCATTGAGATGTATGCATGCACCTCTTTCAGTTCCAGGCTAGGATTGCTACCCATGGTTCAGGTTTATTATTATTATTATTATTATTATTATTATTATTATTAGTTAATCTTTAGTGAGATTCACAGCCTTTGAGGCTGGTTAATAGCTCAGCAGCTCGAGTCCTAACCAAGGACCTAGGAACTGTTACGGTATCGTCAGAGGATGTAAGCTGTTCCGAGTAAGGTGGTTTTTTTGTAGAGTCAAAATGTTCAAGTCCAGCAAATTTAGAATTTCTAAATAGCAGGGTAGCCCTTTGGGTATTGCTCCAAGGGCTCCAGTTACAATTGGGACAACACACGATTTCTTTTTCCACAGTCGCTCAACTTCAATTTGCAAGGTTTTTTTTATTAATAGTATTATTATTATTATTATTATTATTATTATTATTATTATTATTATTATTCTGTTCAGTTGTGCCCAGTTCTCAGCAGCTGGCTAGACAAGTTCCTGCAGTTTTCTTGGCAAGGATTTCAAAAGTGGCTTGCCATTGCTTCCCTTCCTAGGGCTGAGAGAAAGTGACTGGTTCAAGGTCACCCATCTAGCTTTGTGCCTAGATCTCAAGGTCTCCCAGTTTTCAGCCTTAAGCCTTAACCACTACACCAAACTTCCTCTCATAATTCAGTTAAGGTAAAGGTTCCCCTCGCACATATGTGCTAGTCATTCCCGACTCTAGGGGGTGGTGCTCATTTCTGTTTCAAAGCCGAAGAGCCAGCGCTGTCCGAAGACATCTCCGTGGTCATGTGACCGGCATGACTCAACGCCAAAGGCGCACGGAACGCTGTTACCTTCCCACCAAAGGTGTTCCCTATTTTTCTACTTGCATTTTTTACCTCCTTTGGAACTGCTAGGTTGGCAGAAGCTGGGACAAGTAACGGGAGCTCACCCCATTACGCGGCACTAGGGATTCGAACCGCTGAACTGCCGACCTTTCGATCGACAAGAAGGGGTTAGACTGTTTGTGCCCCAGGCAAGCCAAGCATTCCCAGGATAAATGACATTGTCCAGATAATGCACCCACCCCACCCCGCCCTACCCCCAAAGATGAAATTTCACGCCCTAGAGCAGAAGGTTTTGTCTGTTAGGAGTATACCCCAGCTTTTGGCTTCCATCTTATCTCTCAGTAATGGTCCTTCCCCCCCCCCTCTCTTCTCTTTCCCCCCCCCCCCCCTTCCTAAGTGCAGCATTTGTGGTTTGTCAGGCTGTAACTTTATCCCAGACATCAGTTACAGATGGATTTTCTATCTTGGGCTATGGGGAGTTTCAGATGGATGGAGAAATTCCCCCCAAGAGGAAAGATGCTGAAGCTCCAGTTACATTTGCAATGTTATTTGCAATGAACTAGAAAGAATATAATAGCCAAACAGATTGAGGAGTTGTGTGTTTGGGTATAAGTGTATCCAGTGTTCAGAGTTGGATTAGTTTAAGCGTCCATCTGGTCTGTAAATATGTTGATCAACTGTATTACAGACTGAAGCCAATTGTCTTTGTGGTTTAACTTGCTGCTTGGAGCTTCTTACCCTGTTGTCTTTTTTATTGGTTCAGATGGAAGGGACATGTTTGACCTACCTAGGAATTTAAAAAAAAAAAAAAATCCCAGGAGAAAGTTCAGCTGCGAATTGACAGCTTTGAAAATATTCCGCAAACTGAGCCTTCATTACTAAAAGGAAGAAAATACAGTCAATCGATGCATTTGCTTGGAAGCAATTGATAGCTGTGACCAGCGACCAGATTGTTATAATCCTGGATTATGTAGCCTTTTCCAAGTGGTTTCCCACAAGGGAAAGCAGGAAAAACCCTTGCCAGAAAGATTTTGCAAGATGTTTGGGATGTCTTTATTTCAGATTTATTTCAGAAATACATGCGATGAAAAATCTCGAAGGAAAAATGTTTTTATTTATTTATTTATTATATTTATATACCACTCTTCTCCCGAAGGATTCAGAGCAGTGAACAGCCATGATCAAATACATAAATATAAAAATTAAAAACAATTTAAAACCAGATTAAATACTTCGGCCCACAATTAAAAACATCCCATTAAAATCCAGTTTAAAATTTAAAACCGTTAAAATTAGGCTAGCCCGGCTTGCTGGAATAACAAAGTCTTCAGGGCATGGCAGAAGGTGCGCAAGTCCGGGATCCTCCGTACCTCCAGGGGCAGCTCGTTCCAGAGGGCAGGAGCCCCCACTGAGAAGGCTCTCCCCGGTGGTTCACCAGTCGACATTGTCTGACCGATAGCACCCTGAGGAGCCCCGCCCTGTGGGAGCGTACTGGCCGGTGGGAGGCTGTCGGTAGCAGAAGGCGGTCCCGTAAGTACCCAGGTCCTAAGCCATGGAGCGCTTTAAAGATGTTAATCAACACCTTGAATCGCACCCAGAAGACCACTGGGAGCCAATGCAGCTCGCGCAGGAGAGGAATTGCTGGAATATTTCAATCTCAGGGGCTTCCTAGGTCAAGATGTCGGGAATGGTTCTTAATCTTTGATATTCATGCAAAGCCACTGTTAAAAGTTCATGGATTTCAAATAAAATGCAGTACTGGGATGATCTTAATAAGATATTTCAATTATTTTATGGCAGCCTGGTACAAGTAGATTTAAGTATGACCAGGGCCTTTTTTTAAGCCTATCAAAATATCTGAGAGAAAGAAAGTGATTTTAAAAAAAAGAAAATCTGCACATTTGCTTGTGGCATCATCTTTCTTTCAAAAATATTTTTATGTCCTACATACTTTAAAGAAATCAAGCCTGACTGAACCTCTCTCTGGCAATTCACAGGCCAAACGGCATCAGCCTTCTCCCAATTTTGGAGCCGTTAGTATAAAAATCACTGTGCCATTTGGAGGAAAATGTATACGTTTCCTATAAATATGCTTTCTATGGTGATACAAATATTTGCATCGGGTGCTAAAATGTACAACAGGATCAAAACATTTCCCAAGGCCCACCAAATTCTATACTGAGTTGCCCAGCCAGCACATGGGAAGAGAGCATAATGTTCAGAATGCATGTAATTTAGTTAGGAGGTACACTTTAGAGCAGGGGTGTCAACACAAGGCCCACGAGCCGAATCTGGCTCTCGGGGTGCTTACACCTGGCCCGCAGGACTGGCCTGGAAACAGCAAAGGACCGGCCCACGGTGCCTCTGCTAGTGAAAAATGGAGCACTGGGGGGCCACGCTCTGTTTTCACTGACCGAGGGGTGTAGAAGCACTTGGCCATCACAGGTGCCCCTGACACGAGTCCTGTGTCACACCCATCATGGCCACGCCCATCATGGCCATGCCCCCCTGTTTGAGGTCAAACACAACCCTGATGCAGCCCTCAATGAAATCAAGTTTGACATCTCTGCAGATGGGGACTACAGCCAAGAAATTAAAAGACGCTTGCTCCTGGGGAGGAAAGCTATGTCAAATCTAGACAGCGTACTAAAAAGCAGAGACATCACCCTGCCAACAAAAGTGCATATAGTCAAGGCTATGGTTTTCCCCAATGTACGGCTGTGAAAGTTGGACCATAAGGAAGGCTGAGCGCCAAAGAATTGAGGCCTTGGAACTCTGGTGCTGGAGAAGACTCCTGCGAGTCCCTTGGACTGCGAGGCGATCAAACCGGTCGGTCCTAGAGGAGATCAACCCTGACTGCTCTTTAGAAGGCCAGATCCTGAAGATGAAACGCAAATACTTTGGCCATCTAATGAGAAGGAAGGACTCACTGGAGAAGAGCCTAATGCTGGGAAAGATTGAGGGCAAAAGAAGAAGAGAACGACAGAGAATGAGGTGGCTGGATGGAGTCACTGAAGCAGTAGATGTGACCTTAAATGGACTCCAGAGGATGGTAGAGGACAGGAAGGCCTGGAGAAACGTTGTCCATGGGGTCGCGGTGGGTCGGACACTACTTTGCAACTAACAACAAATTGAAAATCTTCGTAATCTCTAGCATGAAACAAACAATACCACAATACTTGGCTTGTGGGCCAAGACTATTATGTGCAGTTTTGTGTCTCATTTCAGTTGCATGGTCCCGCAATCTGTAATATATGAAGGTTAAACAGGATGGTCCTGTACTGTAAACAACAGTTTCTCTAGCAACAGGAAGAAGGAAATGAGACTATGCAACAGAACTGACGGGCTCCAGACAATGCAGGATCCACCCTAACATTTTTAGTGGATCACCAAAGACCTAAAGGCACAAAAATAACTTCAGATGTTTCCCCTTCCTCTTTAAACTTATTTCAAAACTATTACCAAAGGCCAGTGTGTAGCATCCTATTGCCTTCCAGTTTGGTATTTACAACATTGGGATGAACAACCTATTGAAGTATCGAAGCCGCTTAGCATTTTTAAAAGCGAATGAGAGACACAATTTTTTAAGGGGGTGTGTGATTCAGAATGATTCAGTGTTGGGTGAAACTTGGCATTGCTTTCTTTTGGTTGTTACAAAGAGAAGGACTTTTTTCTTTTAACTTCATGAAGATTATACTAGGTATTAGAAAGGTTGTGTGTTTCCTAACTCAAAATAAGAAAAGCTATCCATTTTCAGAACTAATAAGTTTTGAAGAGGGCCCAAGAACTGTATACTGTGGGGACCTTCAGATTGGCCACCTCAGTCTATTGGGACAATTGTAAAGGGTGATAATAAGAAACCAAATAATTGCGACCATGTCATTTTTCTTGTGTAATCCAGGTGAGACCAACAGATAATTAATTACACACAGAATCATCATCATCATACTAACGTTTTTTTCCGTAGGGCAGCATAGCTTTTTGGATCAGGAGGTGCCATTTTGTGCAATCAAACGCGGCATCCACATCTTAACTGGGCATTTTTCACATCTGTGTTTATTGTACAGTAGTGGCCAAAATTGTTCAAACCTTTTGGGAAAAGTGTATTTTTGACGTTTGGTGGCTAATAACACCACTTTTTTTTTTTTTCAAGATAATCATATTCCACTGCTGGGAATAGCCCAGACCTTAACCCAATTGAAAATCTATGGAGCCGACTGAAGAAACTTGTTAGTCAGAAGCGACCCAGCAATAAAACCTAGTTAATAGAAATAATCATTCAATCTTGGTTTCACATTATAACAGAATGTGCAGAACTAAAAGGCTTGGTTCACTCCATGGGAAGATGTAAGGCCGTAATTTGTGCTAAAGGTTACCCTACGAAGTATTAACTGACATAGTGATAATTTTTGTATATCTCGTTTTTTCTATGGTGATCATTTATTATATCTCATTTTTTCTACGTGTCTCACTTTTCTTCTTTATACTGTAACTGCTATTCTAATAGCAAATCCTTCATAAAAGCTATTGCATTACATTCTTGATTAAATTATCTTTCCATTGATATATAATTTTATGGTACTACTCCAAAATTATTAGCTAGTTTTAGAAAATACACTTTTCCCAAAAGGTTTCCACAATTTTGGACACTACTGTATCTTGCCATGTATCTTTGCTTTGGCTTCCCATGTGAGCGTTTGCGCTAGATAATTACACACAGCGAGATACAAAAGTGCTGGCTTTGCTCAGAAAAGTGTCCTAATCCTTTCTTGGGTAACCATGGAAAGAAGCTTTTTATTAATCTGTTTTCTTTCTGTAATAGTACAATTTACAATCACCTTGGTCATCAAGCAACAAATCATCAAAATAGGCTATTCTGTCAGCCCGCAACATGCCAGCCTAAATTTTTCTGTGAACATTCAAGTGATCTCTTAAGCATACCTCGGAGCAGGGGTGAAATCCAGCAGATTCTGACAGGTTCTGGAGAACCAGTAGCGGAAATTTTGAGTAGTTCAGCGAACCGGCAAATACTACCTTTGGCTGGCCCCAGAGTAGGGTGGGAATGGAGATTTTGCAATATCCTGCCCTCAGGAGTGGGGAGGGAATGGGGATTTTGCAGTATCCTTCCCCTGGAGTGGGGTGGGAATGGAGATTTTGCAGTATCCTTCCCCTGCCACGGCCACCTAGCCACACCACGGCCACCTAGCCATGCCCACAGAACTGGTAGTAAAAAAAAATGGATTTCACCACTCCCTCAGGGATTGTGCGGTGTTTTGCTAGCATGCCTAGAAAAACTTTCATACCCAGTCAACTGTTTGCAAGTTGTGGCAGCTCTGCGTTATATATTTATATATACACACACAAACAATATTTGCTGAGCAATCATGATTTGCTAGATATTTTAAAGCTTAGAATTCATGAATTGAGTGTTCAGTTTGGCCCAATTAATCTCATCAAGTTAAACCATTCCAGTCATGTTTCTTACCTTTTTTTTAATTTTTTTTTTGTGCTCCGTGACTAAAATAAATCTCTGCAGTGAAGAATGTCGACCTGACTTTGTTTATTTTTGATTCTATGGCTGATAAATATCAAGGAATGTGAAGGCTGCTCTTTTTTCCAGCAGGAAGAACGGTAGATTAGTAGGATGGGTTATGCTGTTTAAGCCAAGTTTACACATATAATTTTTGTTGTGTTTTCTCTCATCCTCTGGGAAATTTAATCTTTCCAGCAATAATGGAATAAGATAATGTGTGCCTTTAGAAGTAGAATTATTAACTGTAGTGTACCATGGCAGAGGAATATAAGGTCCTTCTGGAAGAATGTATGTGTGTGTGTTTATTGGGGTTATGCATTCAGAGGGGAGAGAGAGAGATGAGGCAAAAGGTGTGCTGCTGTTTTTTTGATAGATGTGCGGTTTAGAGGGCTTGCAGTCTGAGAACTGGCATGTTAAGCAGATTGCAGACAGGGTGGATAAAAATCAACAATTTTTTTTAAAAAATCAAAAAAAATCAGATTTTTTTTATTTAAATTGGATTTTTTTTTATTTAAATCGGATTTTTTTTTTTTAATTTATTTTAATAAAAAACTTTTGGGGTAAAAATCTACCGTAAGATAGTTTTCTATTTAAGATACATAAATAATTTAGTTTATTCAGCATGAAATGGAGCTTAGTTATGTAGCATGAGGCTGTATATTCTGCAACACTGGGACTATCGGTGAGTCAACCGTGGGTCAAAGGAGTAGCAGAGATGACAGTTGCTCTTTAAAAATTATGATTTAAATCGAGTTGGTTTAAATCAAGCCTTTTTACTAGTGATTTAAATCATGATTTAAATTGTGATTTAAATCAACTTGATTTAAATCAAATCCACCCTTGTTGCAGATCATAAATAGGTGGGACCAGTGGTGGAAATCAATTTTTTTTACTACTGGTTCTGTGGGTGTGGCTTGGGCATGACAGGGGAAGGGTACTGCAAAATCTCCATTCCCACCCCACTCCAGGGGAAGGATACTGCAAAATCCCCATTCCCACCTCACTCCAGGGGAAGGAGCCGGTCCTTTGATAGTCCTTTGATATCAATATCCTTTGATATTGGCCGGATTTAAACACCCCTGCTGTAGAATAACCATCCTAGAATTATATAGAATGGTTGTCATGCATGTATAAATGAATTCTTTTGATGGTGTGCCATCAAGTCAGTATTCACTGTTAGCGATCATAGAGATAGATTTTTTTCCCATGGGGTTGTATCCCTAATATGGACTTTTAGGTCTTCTAACAGAGTACGTATTGCCACTGTAACTGAGCGAATGCATCTTCTCTTTCCTTCCACCTTTTCCAAAATTAAGAGTCTTCTCCAGAGAGCTGATATGTCACAGTAATAATTTGAGCCCGGTCATTTGTAACTTGATTGGGAACACTGGATTGATTGATTGATTGATTGATTGATTTAATTATTGGTCCAGGTAGGAGCGAGAGAGGCTGAAGTATAATTTACGGTCTTTAAATTCTTGAGGATGTAATCCAAAAATTCTGGAGCTCCAGGTTAAGAAAGCCTAGTTTATAAAATTATTTCTCATACCTATGAAGCAAAAAATATCTAGAGACGTTCTTAAGTCAAAGTATTATAATTTTTTATTGTTTGTCTGGTCTCTGAGGGCCTGACTCTCCTGAGAAATTTACCCTGTAACAGAAGGAATGATTCTGCCTAACATTTTGCAAGTTATGTACTGTCTCCTTCTCTTAACTTGCTGACTGAGAATCTGACAGCCTGCCATATATCTTAGTCATCAACACATCTACTTGAAAGTCTACATGATTTCAACGAAAGTAGCTGTGATGACAGTATGTTGTTTTGGTCTTATAATAAATGCAACATTTGAATCCTTGGGACTTGGCCAAATAAATTCTTTTATGAAGTGTCATGAATGCTATCTATGAAATTTGGTCAATATGATTTTCACTTAAGTCTGCTAGTGTTTGTTGAAACTCAGCTGGTGGATATGATCCTAGTTGCTGCTTGGTTAACCTCTGTGTATTCAGGGGCATTTAGAAAGGAAAACTACTATTTATACTACTTAATAGAGACTAGATTATTATTTTTTTAGTAATCAAGATAGGAAGGTACAAATACGATTAATAACTCCTCTAAATGTACCACTGGCCTGTAACATTTTTGATGGTTGCAATGTCACAGAGTCAAAGTCATAACTAATATATTTACCAGTATGGAGAATGTAAACTTTGTTTCTGATCTATTTTTTTTCTAATAAGTTTGGTTTTCCAATTCAATTTTTAGTAGGAGCGAAGAGCCAAGTATGTTTGAATTCACATTGCTGTGAATTCACATTGTTTGAATATGTTTGAATTCACATTGCTGTGTTTTATGTTGGGACAACAACAGAATACAATCAAATCATTATATTCCTAGAATTGCTCAATCCTCTGGATTTAGTTGTTCTCATTTTAGCTCCTGTTCCTTGATTTCTTAGAAGATCAGTTTCCTCTTCTGGTTCCTTATTCCAGGCTTCTGACACTTTTAAAATATTGACAAAATTCAAGACAAAGAGGGAGAAATGGAGGCTGTTCTGCAGATATTTTGGACAATTGCCACAGTCCTTTACTATTGAGCAAACTAGCTGTCACCAAGGCAGATTAATATTCAAAGCATTTTAGAGATGCCAGTTTGCTAAACCCTCTTTCAATCCATGCAGTGTTTATGTGTGTTTCCCCATCAGATAGTTGGAATTGCTTGAGAACCTTCCATATTCAGCTTCTTGTTCTGGCATCCAGATTTTTCCAAGGTTTTTTTTATTATTATTTCAACTTCTGATCTCATTGTGATATCCCTGCCCATCTTGGATTTTTCACTTGTTCTAACCACAGTCCTACAAAAGGAATCTTGCTTTCTTAATGACTCTACTCATTCTTCCTTCAAACTTTTTGTTCTCAAGTTGGTTCCATCAAATAACAGTAAAAGTTCATTCTCAGAAATCAGATATGCTAAAGAAGTTCATGATCCTTGTGTGAGTTCTTCTCCAGAATTAATTGTTTATAGCCCATAGGTTAACTGGGGCTGGATGAATGGCATAGTACAAAAAGTGCATTCTGACTTCATGATGACACGATTGACGTACAATGCAGTTGATCTTTGTGGCAACTTCGTGACTAGTTGAGGTACCTATATTATTTAACTGTTGACTTCATGTAATTCTACAACTTGCTGTAAATGGTATGATGTAATATATATTTGTTGTTGTTACTTGTGAAGTCGTGTCTGACCCATCGCGACCCCATGGACAACCTTTCTCCAGGCCTTCCTGTCCTCTACCATCCTCTGGAGTCCATTTAAGATCACGTGGACTGCTTCAGTGACTCCATCCAGCCACTTCATTCTCTGTCATCCCCTTCTTCTTTTGCCCTCAATCGTTCCCAGCATTAGGCTCTTCTCCAGTGAATCCTTCCTTCTCATTAGGTGGCCATAGTATTTGAGTTTCATAGTCAGAATCTGGCCTTCTAAAGAGCAGTCAGGGTTGATCTCCTCTAGGACTGACTGGTTGGATTGCTTTGCAGTCCAAGAGACTCGCAGGAATCTTCTCCAGCACCACAGTTCAAAGCCTCAATTCTTTGGCGCTCAGCCTTTCTTATGGTCCAACTTTCATAATATGTATAATTCCATGCAATGTGTTAGCTGCTCTGTAATGATTGTTCTGAGGTTGGCTTTCAGATGTGATGGTGATTGCATGACTCAGTCATGTCAAACAGTGCTTGAATAATTGCTTTCTCTGTAGAATTCTGTAAACAATTACTAGCCTGCAATTGACATATTAAGAGCAAGATAGGACAAAATAACTAGGAAAATGATTACACACTTTAGACTGGATTGTGAAGAAGGGTGTACAGGAAGTCTTCAACTTACAATCACAATCGGGATCAGAATTTTTTCATTGTTAAATTTTGATAGCAAGATGACAGATGCTTGTTAGCAGAACTTTTTTCATCAGCAGATTTTCAAGGAAGCATGATTCTTTTTATGCTGGAAGCTTTCTTTGCTTTAAACTAGCTTTAACCCTAGCTTCTATTCATTTGTAGCTTACAAAATGCTAATTTCTATTGTTTTCTCTCTTCCCATTACATGATTATATCATTCAGAGATGCTCTCATTATTTTTGGCAACGTTCTGTTCGTTTTTATTTTTTGCTATTGAAGCTTGCTTTCTAGAAAGTGTATTTTATTCCTGGAAAGGCCTGTGCTCTGCTTGCTAGGGAAAAAATGTGTCTAATGATGTTTTGGCAAGATAGAATGGAAAAGAAGTTGATATTTAATGCATCAATGGATTAACCTGACTTAACCATTGAATTATGCAAAGTTTACGCAGAATCTCAGTCAATATCACAGTTGGCCAGAGTGAATAAAATAGCAAATGCCCATTCAGGATTTCGCAGAAATAGATATTCTGAAGCATATAAGTGAGGGAATATTGGGGCATTCAAAACAATGAAGATGGCTGTGATTAAACCCCCACTCTTTTTATCTGTCAGGCATTACTGTAAGGGGGTTGGATTGTATAGGGTCATGTCCTCGAGTTACATCCTCGAGTTACCACCTCAACTGAGCCCAAAATTTATGTTGCTAAGTGAAATGTATGTTAAGTGAATTTTGCCCCATTTTATGACCTTGCTTGCCACAATTGTTAAGTGAATCACTGCGGGTGTTAAATTAGTAATACGGTTGTTAAGTGAATCCGGCTTTTCCATTGACTTTGCTTGTCAGAAGGTCGCGAAAGGCGATCACATGACCCCGGGACACTGCAGCCGTCATAAATATGAGTCAGCTTCCAAGAGTCTGAATGACCATGGGGATGCTACAAGAGTCATAAGTGTGAAAAACGGTCATAAATCACTTTTTTCAACACCGGTGTAGCTTTGAGCAGTCACTAAATTAACTGTTGTAAATCGAGGACTACCTCTAATCTTGATTATTTTTTAAAAAAAATATTTATTTATTTTTACTCTCTGCAGATGCCCTTGGAATCAAATACTAAGAATCATATGGTCCCTTAAGGACAAACCAGTTTTATCACCAGTTTTTTTTTTGTGTGTGTGTATATCTCAATCCATTTCACCTGATATGTTTATTGATTTCATTTGACTGGAGATTGCAGGTCTTAACTTGAAAGTTGCTTAAATCACATAGTTATATCCCAAGGATGTGTGAATCACTTAAAGTGTTCCTGCAGTTGATTTTATATTTTTGGAAATTATTTAGGGAAATTTCCCTTAAAAATCGTATTATTTTCAACTTTTTTAAAAAAAAATTTTAATTTTTTTTTTAAAATTTGATTTATATGCCGCCCTTCTCCGGAGACTCAGGGCGGCTTACAATGCGTTAAGCAATATCCTTCATACTTTTGTATATTTATACAAAGTCAGCTTATTGCCCCCACAAACTGGGTCCTCATTTCACCTACCTTAGAAAGGATGGAAGGCTGAGTCAACCTTGAGCCTGGTAAGATTCGAACCTGCAGTAATTGCAGGCAGCTGTGTTAAAAACAGGGTGCTTTAGACCACTTTACTACCAAGGCTCTTCATAGAAGAGCTAAAATTTAAATAATACTCCTCAGGTTTCAACATTTATATATTTGCCTGCTGTATATTTTTAGTTTATGAATATTTTGCAGGCTGCTGTCATAATTGTTCATATATGTTAGTATTGTCTGACATAACTTAACTGCATAATGATCTGAAACAGATTCACATTTCTGACTCCGTTTCAATAGTGACAAAAATAATCAACACAGTATCTGGAGTAGGGTGATCGCTGAATTGAATGAATGAATGAAATGCACAATATTTTCTTGCGCTCTTGAGTTTGCAGTCTAGCAACCAGGCTCAGTGTAACGTTAGACACATTTACACTGCAGTACATGAGCATTTTTTTAAAAAAATCAAATAACATCAGCTCAGAGGACTAATGTTTATGGATACTGCAGATGTGAAGGAAGAATGCAGCAGTCTTAAGAGATCTCTTTGGGAAAAATATCCCTGTCCTTTCTCAATGAATCAGATCCCATCAAAGGAGATTTTTTCCTGAGAACTGAAGCAGAGGAAGCCTTTACATAACCCTCTAGGCCTCTGGTTATCACACACCCAGCTCATAATATTGCTTCTTTTAAAATCTGAATTTTAAGTACAAGATAAAGCAACATTCGGTTGTTCAGAAATACATCTGATCTCTGCTTGGGTTGTTCCGTCACAGCCTAAGGGTGGAAATAGACAGCCAGATAGATACCTGAACTATTTCTTTGTCTTTTTTATCTATAAAGGGGAAGGAAATAGCAACCAGCACAGAAATAGGCTGAAAAAAAAACTTGGTCTTCCTTCTCTTTATTCCATTGCTCTCTGTTGCTATTGAGCGGATTTTCTGTAGGCCAGTAATAATTAGTTATAATAAAATATACAAAAGTATGAAGGCTATTGCTTAATGCATTGTAAGCCGCCCTGAGTCTCCGGAGAAGGGCGGCATATAAAATAAATAAATAAATTTAGGGCCTTGATAGTACAGTGGTTTGGTGCACCCTGTCACTAACACAGCTGCCTGCAATTTCTGCTGGTTCGAATCTCTCCAAGGCTCAAGGTTGACTCAGCCTTCCATCCTTTCAAAGGTAGGTGAAATGAGGACCCAGTTTGTGGGGGCAATAAGCTGACTTTGTATAAAATATACAAAAGAATGAAGGCTATTGCTTAACGCATTGTAAGCCGCCCTGAGTCTCCGGAGAAGGGCGGCATATAAATCAAATTTTAAAAAAATAAAATAAATAAAATAAATAAATAAATAAATAATAATTAGTAATAATTATAATTGTAATTATATTATATTATTATAATTGTATATTATAATTATATTAGTAATAATTAGAATCAGGATGTGGTGGCTCAGTGGCTAAGACCTGAGGTTGTTGATTGAAAGCCCGTCAGTTCAGCGGTTCGAATCCCTAGTGCCGCGTAACGGAGCGAGCTCCCGTGACTTGCCCCAGCTTCTGCCAACCTAGCAGTTCGAAAGCATGTAAAAAATGCAAGTAGAAAAATGGGGACCACCTTTGGTGGGAAGGTAACAGCGTTCCGTGCGCCTTTGGCATTTAGTCATGCCGGCCACATGACCATGGAGGTGTCTTTGGACAGCACTAGCTCTTCAGCTTTGAAACGGAGATGACACCCCCTAGAGTTGGGAACGACTAGCACATATGTGCAAGGGGAACCTTTACCTTTTAATAAGAATGGAAAAGCAAAGACATTATGGTTTAGGATTTTCTTTAATTACCTGGGTTTTTCTATATCGGGAGTGGGGAACGATGGCCCCTTTATGACTTGTGGACTTCAACTCCTGCAGGATTTCTGAGCCAGCCCACCCCCTGTTCTCTGGTTCTTTATGTGTGAATAATTGAATTTTATATGACAGTTAAACCATGCATTAGATGCATTTAATTAGCCTGTTCAAGTCAAGCTTGGTTCAAAATACACGCCTTTGTAAAATTGGAGTGTCTTTCTCTCCTTCACTCTCTACTACAATGTTTATAAAGGACTTTGGGGGTTGAGTGACAGATTCCTTGTTAATTTGCAATGAATCAGTGTATTTATGGTTTCCTCTTGGCTAAAACAGTAAAAACGTTCTCCCCATCAAATAAGTTGAATAAGTAAAAAGGGGGGGAAGGGGAATGCTTGCAGAGAAACCACTGAATGAAATGAATTAGGGATTTGATGCATGATAGGTCTTTCCTGTTGAGTGTTTCCCTACATTCATAAATACCTTGTTCCTTAATGCTTAGCATATGTCTGCAGAGCTCCTATACCAGTGATGGCAAACCTTTTTGCCGTCACATGCCAAAAGTGGAAGGAGCGCGGGGGGGTGCGTGCATGTGTGCCCATATCCATAATACAATGCCCCCCACATGTCCCGACCTCCTGCACTGCCCCAACCCCTGTGCATGCACATACGACACCCCCTCCGTGCATGCGCGCACATCTCCCCCCACCCCCCATTTTGGGCCTAACATGCCACCCTGAAGCTTCTGGAGGCCGGAAACGGCCTGTTTCCAGACTTCTGGTAGGCCTGTTTTCCGGAAGCTTTCATGGAGCCTGGGGAGAGCGAAAACGGCCTCCTCTGGCCCTCCAGAGGCTGGAAATGGCCCGTTTTTCACCCTCCCAGAGCCTCCACGTGAGCCCTGTACTTACCTGGCATCCAAAATGGGCCATGTGGAGACTCCGTGGAGAGGAGGGGCAGCATGGGCGGGGTCAACCAAAAAATCAGCTGGCCGGCACACTCATGCGCAGTGGGGGGTGACCTAGGGCAACGGCTCGCATGCCTGCAGAGATGGCTCCGCGTGCCACCTGTGGCACACGTGCCATAGGTTCATCATCATGGTCCTATACAGTGTTAAATTGGTGCACCTCAAGATAGTAGTATGAAATTTAGCATTTTCTACTAAGTTTGATGTCTATGTACCGCTCACGTGGAAGAGAGCAAGGTGTTTTGCTTAGTTGATTCTGCAATATTCTGAAATAGAATGATTGCAAAATATGTGTATGAAGGAGATACTACACACACAAATATATATAGCTAGCATAAAATGTAACAGAATGAATGAAACCTAATCGCCTGATGTGTAAGTTCTAAGCCAAGAATAGCCAACCTCCTTGTCTTGTGGGAACATCTGACTGTCTTATCTCAGAAAGCTAAAGGTCAGATAATACCTGAGTTGTACCTGGATAGGTGACTAATAAGAACCCTTAGGATAGCCTGGCAAGTAGGAAAGCAATTCTCAAATAATGCAATGACAAACCACTTTTGTACTGTTGTGAAGAAAACTAATAAGGCCTTCATTAAATTACCTCAAGTCAAGCCTGCTCAAAGACCCTGATGTTTGGGAAATTAAAAAAAGCTATTGGAAAAGAAGATGACCAAAGACTTGATGTCTAAATATTATCACTGATGACACAACAAGACCCTTGTAAGAGCTCAAAAAAAGCAGATATTGATAGGAGAAATGAAGTCGATCAGGTCCAGGTGAGAATGAATGAACGACAGAACAACAAAACTGTGCTGTGGCTAACATTTCTGAAATTGCCTTATGCGTCGTAATTGCAATTTTTAAAAAACGTGAGGGAAATCACATCATTGGATTGAAGTAGCTTTCAAAACGGTTGCTTTCTGAGGTTTTCTATCCTAGCCTTAAAAAAGATTAGATATGGGCAAGGCTGAATAAACAGTAAAAATTGACTGTTGGCCACAATTATTCGATCAGCTAAAATCTTGATGGCAGGAAAAAAAATTTTTTTTGAACTGTCCTTAAGGAGAAGAAAAGCCTTGAATGGAATGGTAACATTCTGCTGAGGAATTCTTTTAACTACCCATTGGTTTGCTTGACTGCTCATTGGATTAATCCCGTCACCTAATTCTTTCTGGGACATGAAAAATCTTGATTCAATTCTTTGGCCTCGGGTGCCCAGTTTGTCCTCAGATATGCAAATAGTATGAAGAAAAGGCAGTAAAGGAGCAAGAATGGAGCAAGTATACAAGTTGGTCTTCTAGAACAACAAATAAGCAGTCAGAAGCCTTCTAAGGATCAAGGATTATCCTTAGGGGTTGGAATTCCTGCAGTTGCCTTTTTTTTTAGCCTAGGTTGAGTCTGATGGCAAAGTTATGCTTAAGGATGGACACCTATATCATCAATAATCAACTTCATATCATGCCACACAGCTTTTTGAAGGCTAATTAGAAGATCTAATCTTCAAATTAAACTCAGCTCAGTGATGAAATCCAATTTTTTTTACTACCATTTCTGTGGGCGTGATGTGGCTTAGTGTGCGTGGCAGGGGACGGATATTGCAAAATCTCCATTCCCTCCCCACTCCAGGGGAAGGATATTGCAAAATGCCCATTCCTTCCCCATTCTGGGGCCAGCCAGAGGTGGTATTTCCCGGTTCTCCGAACTACTCAAAATTTCTGCTACCGGTTCTCCGAACTGCTCAAAATTTCTGCTACCGGTTCTCCGAACTACTCAAAATTTCTGCTACCGGTTCTCCGAACTACTCAAAATTTCCTCTACCGGTTCTCCAGAACCTGTCAGAACCTGCTGGATTTCACCCCTGGCTCAGCTTCTCATGACTTCATAGACAAGTCCATATGATAAGAATAGAAAATCTATTTGTCATTGCCTTCTTCTGTCAATGCGTATGTTCCTTAGGTTGAAAATAAATGTACATTTTCATTTTAGCTTGGAAATGTGAGGCTGTAGAAAGCGCTTTTAAATCTCTTCGAGTAATACATATATTTTTTTTTTTTTAGTTTTTCTGCCAACCTCAATCCGTTTTCTGGGATCAGTACCCAAATAATTTAGCAATGTTGGCACACTTGATAAGAAAATCAAAGGGTTTTACATGTTCCCTTTCTCCTGGTCCCTTGTACCAAGCAGTATTCTGAACAAGGGAAAGCACAGTTAAAGCAAATAAGCTGGATGTAGATGGAATAATTCTTAAACGTTGTGGTGCTGCATAACTCTCTTTTTACGGTTAACCCGAAGAGTAAACAGGTTCTTGATTGAATGTAACACAATGCCTTAGTTGTCCTAAGGATCAGAGTCGATTAGTGTTATTTACATGCTATAAAAGTGGGTGTTACCTTTATTAGATGCAGTATTTCAATTTCCAAGTAGTTTATTGTGTATCAAAGAAACGTCATTTACTAAGTAATACTCATGAATTTATTTATAAGACATTACTTGTGAAAACCACTGAGAGACATTTGTTGAGCTTTGCATTTAAAAGAAAGCAATTTGTCTCAGGCATTCCCATTCTTCTTGTTTATAACACTTTTTTTTAAAAAAAAAAATACAGTTCCAAGGCAGATACTACTTGCTTTCTTCTTGGTGCTTCTCAGATGCTTTTTTTTCTTCCATTTTGGATGCTTTTTGTAGTCTGTTTTATTGTTTTGAGTAACTATTCTGTTCCGTTGAGTTTTTTGTACTTTCTACATTATGCACTTTTCCTATGTGTTTTAATATCCTTTGTTCTGATTTTCACTATGTTCAGAGAATGACCTGTTAGTGGGTAGATTAAAGTATATATAACAATTACAGGTAATCCTTAATTTGCAACCACAATGGAGTCCAAATATTCCATTGCTAAGCAAGGTAATTGTTAAGTGAGTTTTTCCCCATTTTATGACCTTTCTTGCCACAGATAAATGAATCATTGCAGTTGTAAAGTTACTAACACGGTTGTTTAGTGAATCCGACTTCCCCATTTATTTTGTCCAAAGTTCACAAAAGGTGACCCATGTAATCATGGCATGCACGACCCATGTAATCATGGCATGCAACAAATCATAAATCATAAAGAGCCTTGGTAGTACAGTGGTCTAAAGCACCCTGTTATTAAGAACAGCTGCCTGCAATTACTGCAGGTTCAAATCTCGCCAAGGCTCAAGGTTGACTCAGCCTTCCATCCTTTCTAAGGTAGGTAAATTGAGGACCCAGTTTGTGGGGGCAATAAACTGACTTTGTATAAATATACAAAAGAATGAAGGCTATTGCTTAGCACATTGTAAGCCGCCCTGAGTCTCTGGAGAAGGGCGGCATATAAATCAAATTTTAAAAAAATAAAATAAAAAATACAGGCCAGTTGCCGAGCTTCCGTATTTTGATCATGTGACCATGGAAATGCTGCGACAGTCGTAACTGAAAATGGTCACAAGTCGTTTTTTAGCTCCTTTGTAACTTCAGTCACTAAACAAATAGTTGTAAGTCAAGGACAACCTGTAAAATGAGATGTTTGTGCTTGAGAAGCTTCCTTTACCACAACCTGCACCAGCACCAAGTGCATAAATTGCTCCTCAGTGGATTGTAGCTATTTAATATAAAGAGCGTTGCAAAATTTGATTTAATTTTACTTGGTCACCGAGTAGTAGAATTACATCATTCTAGAAAGCTGTGAAAGCAGAAGGGTTAAAATAATTACACTTGGACAATGAGTTGTATTTCAGTTCAAACCATTATGCTGTATAGGAACCCTGGTGGCACGATGGTTAGAATGAAGTATTGGGAGCTAACTCTGCCCACAGCCAGGAGTTCGATCCTGACCGTCTCAAGGTTGACTCAACCTTTCATCCTTCTGAGGTCGGTAAAATTAGGACCCAGATTGTTGGGGGGCAATATGCTGACAATGCAAATCTCTCAGAGAGTGCTTAAAGCACTTTGGAGCGGTATATAAATCTAAGTGCTACAGCTATTGTTACATGTGCACATTTTCCACATGTAATGTTTTATATATATATATATATATATATATATATATATATATATATATATATATATATATATATATATATATATTTTTAAAGTTTGCTTTCGTAGTTACCAATTTGGAATATTTTTTTTCTTTTTCAGAGATTGAAGCAAAAGAAGCGTGCGATTGGCTGCAAGCAGCAGGATTCCCCCAGTATGTTCAGCTTTATGAGGGTAGGTAACAATGCAATTCATAGTTCTATAATGATAATCCTAATAATGGTATGATTGTATCATCATTACTACTTTACATAGAATAGATCATAATTGTAGACAGGTTAGAAAGTCATGGTATCATTGTTAACTTCCATCTACGATCTCTGTGTATTCGACAAAATTAACATCCTGTTGTGTTAGATGACAGACTTCAGTACTGCTGATAAGGTAATCAGATTTGGGAATTATTTTGGAACAATACAGTGCTATCTTAATTCATGTTGTTCTTTTGTCCTAAGTAAGGACTTTTTACAACCCCACAGCTTGCCAAGATTATGCTGCCAAAAGTCAGCAGCAAAATGACAGCAACACTAGAAACACTAAAAAGGTTTTTTTTTTCCTTTTAAATGCCTCTGACGATCTAAGCTGAGTTGCCTGATCGTCAGAGGCATTTAAAAGAAAAAAAGTCTCTGCCGATCAGGCAACTCAGCTGGGATTGTCAGAGCCTTTTGAAAGCATTTTTTTACAACCTCTTCACCGAAGAGGTTGTAGAAAAAATGGTTTTAAAAGTAAAAAAAAAAAATGGCCACGCCCACCCAGACGCATTACCCCCCCAAGCCACACCCACAGAACTGGTAGTAACAAATTTTAGATTTCACCTCTGCTTTGCGTGCACACGTGCCTAAGGCGCTTACACACAGCGCTGAAAATGGAGTATTTAGAAGCTCAGCAACAATAAGTAGAATAGTGAGGGGAGGAAATCAGTTGTGTTGCGCGATGAGCTACAAAGCAGGAAGTAAAGGCTAGGATAGAGCGGGGGGAGGTGGGCGGGACCAACTGATATTCGGCGCTACCGTTCTGCCCAAACCGGCTTAATTCCACCTCTGACCATGGTTCTTGAATTGCCAGTTCATTTTTTAAAAAATAACTGTGATTTCTCATTGGGGGAAAAAAAATCTACCCTTATTCTAAGGCAAGCATTGAATTCAGAACCAGGAATCCCAGAAGCTGTAAAACAAGGATTAGAGGCCAATAAAAGGTTTAAGTCCTTCTCTTTTCCAATAATTAACCATACAAAACTGCTGATGCCCTTAATATAAGAATGAGAAGGATATATATATATATATATATATATATATATATATATATATATATATGTGTGTGTGTGTGTGTGTGTATATATATATATATATATATATATATATGTATGTATGTATTTACATTCATATATATTTATATTTACATTCAAGTGGCTATAGAGTAGTTTTTCCTTGAAGCTTTCTGGAGTGGGAATTTTCTGTTGGAGGAAAAGCTGGTTTAAGAGTTATTGTGCAGATACAAAAAGAACGGGGGAGAAATTGGGAAGGCAGAGACTGAAGCTGTGCGTTGAGCTTCCAGTCCTGTCACAATTCTATTCTATGCTGATTAACTTTTTTTATATGTAACGGACATCTTTTTAAAATTAATTTCCTAGTTTCATTCTGGATCATCTTGCAACCTGCACCTTAAAACATTTCTAAGCTTTAAGCCTGAAAATAAAGTAATAGATAATTTGTATTTGCCTGCATCCCTATATACTCAACTCTTTTGTTATGAGTAACTCATCCTGACTGTTGTAATGCTTCTTGGTGTTAAAAGTTCTTTAAACGTTGCAACTTCTAGATATTTGTGTATTGAACCTGTTAATCCTGTTAAAAGCCTGAATATAGAAATGGAGAGGTGGGTTTCTATTGAGAATTTACAGCTAGGATGTTCAGGGTGAGTTATACTTGCCAGACCATGCAAGATTTAACGAGATAAAATATTTTAAAATTGTGCTAGTGTTGAGTTATCGTCAGTGTGACTCATATAGCTTTTTCGTTGTCTTTTGCTCCCTAAAAATCTACAGCCGAGATCAGAAGTTTTCTTGTAGTTGGAAGGAAACTTCCATTCACAGCTGTTTGGTTAACTGAATAGAGATGCTTCATTATTTACTGTTGGACAACTTAGCACAGCTAAGCGGAGTGTTCTTAAGAAATGATTGATTTAAGGCTTTAACTCACAGCTGCATTGGCAATTGTAGAGAATAATGGCACTCACAGAGACAACGCTTGGCAGCTCTTTTGTTTATCTGTTTAAGAACTGAGTTTCCGCCTATTATATTCTTTAGATTTGGGCCAGAGACCAAACCAAAGAGGTTCTATTTTAGAAAATTAAAGTAATAATAACTTTAATATAAAATATCTCTGCAGGATAGCTCTAGCTATTGTCTACCTCTCTTTTTTTTTTTCCAACGTTCTATATTTGGCTTTGATTTCGTTCCTCTTGCCAAAATGTCTAGGAAGTTTTCCTTCGAAACAAGCATAAACCTTTTGCTGTTTTTCATAATTTCGGCAAATAAGAATCTTCCTACGATGCCATGCTAGAAGCCAAGTTGCTGCCGCAGCCATCGATACTGCAGAGCGGAATGTAAGGCGATTTAGAACTCCAAATATTTTTAGTCAATATGGCAATTGTTTTCCAAAATGTTGAGGAGAATGTGTAGTTCCCACTCATCTGAAGGATACCAAGATAAGGAAACTAATTTTTCGTGTGCCAAGATAGAATGCTAAAATAGGAAAACCAAGATAGGAGCCGTGTTGGCTCAGTGGTTAGAATGCAGTATTGTAGGCTAATTCTGCCAACTGCCAGCAGTTCGATTCTCACCAGCTCAAGGTTGACTCAGCCTTCCATCCTTCCGAAGTCGGTAAAATGAGGACCCAGCTTGTTGGGGGAAATATGTAGAGAGGGATATAAAGCACTGAAGCAGTATATAAGTCTTGGGGCTATTGTTAAAGAAAAGGCATGACAATAGTAACGTCAAAGTAGCCTTGGTAGTACAGTGGTCTAAGGCACCCTGTTATTAAGCTGGTTATTAAGACCAGCTGCCTGCAATTACTGCAGGTTCGAATCTTGCCAAGGCTCAAGGCGAGCCTTCCATCCTTTCTAAGGTAGGTAAGTTGAGGACCCAGTTGTGGGGGCAATAAGCTGTACTTTGTATAAATATATAAAAGGATGAAGGCTATTGCTGAGCACATTGTAAGCCGCCCTGAGTCTCCGGAGAAGGGCGGCCTATAAATCAAATTAAATTAAATTAAAATAAAATAAAATAAAATAAAATAAAATAAAATAAAATAAAATAAAATAAAATAAAATAAAATAAAATAATAAAATAATAAAATAATAAAATAAAATAAAATAAAATAAAATATAAAATAAAATAAAATAAAATAAAATAAAATGTAGCTCATGAATTTCCAAAAGGAATGGCAGCAAACCAGGACGTTCACTAAGCTTTTGACATTGGGCCCATGTTCCATCTGGCTTTGATAAAATGCAGATTGTGCAGTAATCCAAAAGACTTGTCGTGTGGCGACAATAAATGACACCTTTTGCAAAAGAATGTGCTAGAATTCACGAAGGAGCATAGACGCTAGTAACAAGGGAAACCAGGTTCGGTTTTATTTTGCTTTTTTGTTGTCTCTTCCTCCCGTAATTGTGTCAGTTGAACCTAACTGGCAAAGTTGCTAAGGGAGAACTTCGCCAACTGCCTCAAGCTCCTGGAGGAAAGCTAGAGAAGCCGTGCGGTGATACCAATACACATCTGTAATCTATTATTTAGAGCTGTTGTCAGTTCTGTAGAATACAGGATCAAGGGCCATCTGCCACTCAGCGATCTGCAGATGGTGGAAAATCCTACTCCCCTCTATTTACCACTGCAGGTTACTTGTAAATTTCCAGGCTTCTTTTCAGATTGTCACTGTTGTTGCTTCATTCTTGTTCTCTCCCAAGTGTTTACCTAAGACAGGTTTGCACAACTGACAAAGCAAATGCAGCTCGTCCCTCGTGCATGGTGGCCAAGCAGGTGTTTGTGCAATCCGGGCAGGCAACACAAAGAATAGACTTAACTAAACCCATGTGGAATTACCACACACAGCCTAGTAAGACTGCCTTTTGCTTGATGGATCACAAGAGCACAACATCCACCACCCCAGGAGAGAACATAAAGCTTATAGCAGTTGATCCTTTTTCATTCAGGACATTACTATCGGTCTATAGGTAGTCCTCGGCTTACAACAGTTCATTTAGTGACCGTTCAAAGTTACAACGGCACTGAAAAAAAGTGATTTACAACCATTTTTCACACTTGTGACCATTTATTCATTCATTCATTCATTCATTCATTCATTCATTCATTCATTCATTTATTTATTTATTTTTAATTTTGATTTATATGCCGCCCTTCTCCAGAGACTCAGGGCGGCTTACAATGCACTAAGCCATAGCCTTCATCCTTTTGTATATTTTATACAAAGTCAGTTTATTGCCCCCACAACTGGGTCCTCAATTTACCTACCTTAGAAAGGATGGAAGGCTGAGTCAACCTTGAGCCTGGTGAGATTCGAACCTGCAGTAATTGCAGGCAGCTGGTCTTAATAACAGGGTGCTTTAGACCACTGTACTATCAAGGCTCTTGCCTTGGTTCGATTTATATGCCGCCCTTCTCTGGAGACTCAGGGCGGCTTACAATGCATTAAGCAATAGCCTTCATACTTTTGTATATACCTGCTTAGTAGGGCTTTCGGCCCCCCCTAAGCAGTGTTCTTTTTTTTTTTTATACAAAGTCAGCTTATTGCCCCCACAATCCGGGTCCTCATTTTACCCACCTCGGAAGGATGGAAGGCTGAGTCAACCTTGAGCCTGGTGAGATTTGAACTTGCAGTAATTGCAGGCAGCTGGCAGCTAAGTGCTATTTAATAGCGCTTTAGTCCGCTGGTCCACCAAGGCTCCTTGGTGCAGCATCCCCGTGGTTTACAGCTCGACAACTGGTTCATAGTTATGACGGTTGCAGTGTCCCAGGGTCATGTGATTATCTTTGGCGACCTTCTGACAAGCAACGTCAGTGGGGAAAGCCAGAGTTACTTAACAACCGTATTACTAATTTAACAACGGCTGAGATTCACCTAACAAACATGGTGAGAAAAGATGCCAAATGGGGCACAACTCAACAAATTTCTCACTTAGCTGCACAAATTCTTGGCTCAATTGTGGTCATAAGTCGAGGACAACTGTATTTAAAATATTTATTTGTCTCTTGCCTTGTTTTTTAAAATGCGTGCTTTGTTGCTTTTCGGTGTTGCTGGAACTGCAAATCTGCTACCTAAACAGTGTACATACCAGGGATGGGATTTAGCCGGTTCGAGACAGTTTGGGCAAACCGGTAGTTGTGACCTGCGGGTGGGCCCGTCCACCTGCCCCGGCGCTATGCCGTCCTATTTAGCATAGTTTTTAAGCCGCATGCAAGCACGCGCACGGGCAAAGCACATGCGCAGAAGGCCTCACACATGCACGGAAGGCGTTCAAGCACTTACATTTTCAGTGCTGGGGCGAACCGGTTGTTAATTCATGTGCCGCCCACTTCCATTACATACAGATCCCAGGAAGGTTTCTTCATAATGTTAATATTTGTTTTAAGGTCCAGCTCGGTTTCTCACAGCTCACGCTATTTTGCCTTTGGCTTCCAATATACAATATACAAGGTTACAATATACCTTCCTTTCCCCGCTGGCTTTTCCTTCCTGTAACGCATGGAGATTGTTCATTTCCCCCTTAAAGCTTCTGCACGTTTCACCCAAGAGGGTAGAAATGTTTATTGTCACAGTTTGTTACTTGCATCTTGGAGAGAGATGGTTTCTTTGAAAGAAGTTATCCATGAGGAGAACATTTTTTTCTGATTGCTCATCCATCTTGATCTTTGCAGATCTTATCTTTCCCATTGACATCACTGCCGTGAAGAGGGAACATGATTTTCTGGACAGAGATGCCATTGAAGCCTTGTGCAGGTACGTAAAAAAGGCTGCTATAGGAACTTCCTGCAGGTAGGAACACAAGGTGGGGTTGTTGTTGTTGTTTTTGCCATGGTTGTTAAGTGAATTATGTGGATGTTATGGTAATCTAGCTTCCCCCATTGACTTGTTGGAAGGCTTTTTCTGATCATTTGAAGAACAGTGTACTGGATTAAAGGGACGTGGTGGCTCAGTGGTTAAGACACTGAGCTTGTCGATCGAAAGGTCGGCAGTTCAGCGGTTCGAGTCCCTAGTGCCGCGTAATGGGGTGAGCTCCCGTTACTTATCCCAGCTTCTGCCAACCTAGCAGTTCGAAAGCAGGTAAAAAATGCAAGTAGAAAACTTGGGACCACCTTTGGTGGGAAAGTAACAGCGTTCCGTGTACCTTTGGCGTTTAGTCATGCCGGCCATATGACCACAGAGACGTCTTTGGACAGCGCTGGCTCTTTGGCTTTGAAACGGAAATGAGCACCGACCCCTAGAGTTGGTAACGACTAGCACATATGTGCAAGGGGAACCTTTACCTTTACCTATACTGAATTAATGTGCTATAGTAAAGGAAGGTCAGCAATGGTGAACACATGACTCCAGGACGATGCAAATAATAAATACATGCCTGTTGGCAAGTGCTCAAATTTTGATCATGTGGCTACAGGGACACCATGCCGGTCACAGGTGCGAGTATTTTTCAGCTCTGTCGTAACTTCGAATTGCCATTCCATAAATGGTCATAAGTCCATCATGTAAATTTGGAATAGAGTAATAATTTGACATCAGCTGGCAATTCCGCATTATTTATTCTAGATATTTCAGAAGCGTAATGCTCATGACGCTTAACTTTATCTTCTGTGCTTGGGTTTAATCTTAAAAGCATCTAATTTGGTAGCTTTCGTCTCGTTTTAAATTCCAGAGGTGCACATGTGAAGAAAAAGCAGTGAAGGAAATTATCACAAGTCTTTGTGAAAGGGATAAAATTAAACAAGCTGTTTGCAGCAGGATCACATTTAAGTGGTTTTGTGCATTTTAATTTTGGTTGACTTAGATCTGGCACATCCAGATTGCTCTCTAGTCTAATATAACACTGACCTAACTCTGCTATCACATTCAATCTGCTGAGCAGATAAAGCTGTTTAAAATAGCATTGCTTTGAATGCATTGCTTAAATAAGCTTTGAGATAAATTTAAGCTAATCTTTTCACTTTGTGGATTGTACACCAGCCGCTCCAAAGTACAATGCACATGTATACATGTCCATAATACATTTCAGTTATTCTCTACGCACATTTTATTATACATGATCACTCTCCATGTTACTTCAGTCATGAAGGCTTAGCATGTGAATTTCTTTTCTCCAAACTCTTGAATCCGAAACAATTCTAAATAGGTGCAGATTTCTGTAGCTATAGAAAGCATTCATGATTTTTTAAAAAAATCTGTTATGTGATCTGAAGTATGGAGAAATAAAAACAAGAACAAGAAAAGTTCTAAGTTAGATGTAGACTAAGGTAAAGGTAAAGGTCCCCCTCGCACATATGTGCTAGTCGTTCCCGAATCTAGGGGGCGGTGCTCATCTCCGTTTCAAAGCTGAAGAGCCAGCGCTGTCCGAAGACGTCTCCGTGGTCATATGACCGGCATGACTAAACCCCAAAGGCGCACGGAACGCTGTTACCTTCCCACCAAAGGTGGTCCCTATTTTTCTACTTGCATTTCTTATGTGCTTTCGAACTGCTGGTTGGCAGAAGCTGAGAGAAGTAACGGGAGCTCACCCCATTACGTGGCACTAGGGATTCGAACCGCTGAAGTGCCGAACTTTCGATCAACAAGCTCAGCGTCTTAGCCACTGAGCCACCACATCCCTAGATATAGACTATACTTCATAATTAAATATGTATAGTAAGCCAGCCCTCTAAAAAGCTGAGATTTATGCATCTGTAAGGAAAATAAAAATCTCTTAGGTGAGATTTGGCATGTGCATATAACACCTATCTGCCAATATGCTACCAGGAGAATTTATTTTGGATTAAATGTATATTACTAGAATATTATATGTGTATATCCTTGTTCCTTTCCTCTTTGGAGATGAAGATGTTCGACAACGAAGATTATGTGTCATATTTGAAGAAATCCCTGTATCTCTTGTTCTTTCCTTTTCCCTCCAATTTCCAATTCCCCCAACTGATTGTAATACCCAGAATTCAGAACTTAATATTTTATTAAATGAATGTTTTATTAAATATAGAGCCATGATTGAAAACTAATACTTCATTGCCTAGAAAATGGTTATCCGCCTAAACCTTAGTTAAATTTTCACCTGAAATGTAAAAATTGTATTCTTATTGAAGTTACACGTCTTTGTGTCCTGGAAAAAGAAAACATCTTCAGGACAAGAACAAAATCCATAAATATAGATATAGATGTGATTTTTTGCATGCTCTTGTTGTGGTCCACCAGCAGCCTGAGGAGCTGGCAGCAGAATTGGACAATGAGGAGGCAGGGGAGGACCATGGGCCAGTCCTGGAGTCTGAGGAAGGCACAGACGAGGGCTCTGCGTCGGAGGCAGAGATGGGGCCAGGGCCATCTGGGAGTGATGCGCAGACTCTGGAACCTCCAGAGTCAGACAGCAGAGAGGCAGAGGAACAGGAGCAGCCTGTTCCTAGTGCACACATGCGCAGAGCTACCAGAAGGCAAGAGCAGCTAAAGCAAAAGGGACAACTCGGGAGTAAGGCCAGGAGATGATTGGGCCCTCCCATAAGGCTTAAAAGAGCATCAAAGGCACGTGGGCTCTTTGTAGGAAAGTAACGTTGCTAAATCTGTTTCCAGTCGGCATCTCTTGTTTCTGAACGTCGTGGGGCTTTGGCAGTCACCTCATTAGCTGTTGTTTATAAAATGTAATTTACATGTTAGTCCAGTGGAATTGCTATTTGCAATTGACTTTGTAACATTGTTAATATTGTGGTACAGGATTACAGGCTTTGTGTAGTGATGGTTTGCAAGGCAAGAGTATTTGGGACTAAGATGAATGTATGAAACACTCAGAATTTTCAAATGTTGTGGTTTCGGAAATGATAAATGAACGTTTGTGCCCCCATCATGAATAAAACTAGATATGTCTCTCCTTGGTAGCAGAGCTATACCAGCTGTCTCCTTAGTACCAAACATACCTAATTGGTAGTGAGGAGGCTGGGGAGGAACATGGACCAGTCCTGGAGTCTGGGAAAGGTTCAGACGAGGGCTCTGCATTGGAGGCAGAGAAGGGGTCAGGGCCATCTGTGAGTTATGCGCAGACTCCGGAGCCCCCAGAGTCGGACAGTAGAGGCAGAGGAACAGGAGGAGCCTGTTCCCAATGCATGCATGCGCAGAGATGCCAGAAGGCAAGAGCAGCTAAAGCAAAAGGGACGACTCGGGAGTAAGGCCTGGAGATGATTGGCCCCTCCCTTAAAAGAGCAGCAAAGGCACGTGGGCCCTTTGCAGGAAAGCAACGTTGTTAATTCTGTTCCCAGTCGGCATCTCTGTTTGATTTTGGACTTCATGTGGCTTTGCCAAGTAGGTCTTTGGCAGAGTGTCAAGGGAGATAAAGGTTGGTGATTATCCCGAAGGACTTCTCCCAAAGGACTTTTTGCAACTAATTGGGACTCAGCTGTGAATGAACATAATTCACAGCTGTTGCAATAAAAGTGGTTTTTGGGACTACTCATGTGTTTTAATGACGCAGGAAGCCTAGATCACAACACTGGCAATGTTCCTTACTTTTTTTCCCCATCCTTCTGAAGCCAGCACTGTCTTTTGTAATTGTAGCTTTATATAACTTTACACGAGCACAGTTTTACGAATGGCTGTGTGCTGCCTTCAGATTAGAATAGTAAAATCTAATGTAAGCTAAATTGAAAGAAAAAAATGGAAAATGGAAGGAGTAAAAATGAAAGAAAAAAATAAATATATATGTAAAGAAGTGTCTTTCCACTTTGATCACTATTTGGTAACTCTTTATCCTCTCTAAAGTTACAAATATTTATCTCTTCATCCCGTGTCCCATCTCTTATCTATAGATTCGTCAAAACAAATATAAACATAGCCAAATATACAACAGAGTTAGGTTAATTGTCCTGAGTGAGGTAATTTGTACCGTTTGGGGGTACACTGTTATAATTTTATATTGTTTTAATAGGGTTGCTGATTTTAATTTTTATTTCATTGTGATTTGTATTGGAAATTGTCATTTTGTAAGCCGCCTTGAGTCCCCAGGGAGAAAGGCGGCATATAAATCGCAAAAATAAATAAATAAATAAATTAATTAATTAATTAATTAATTAATTTCCCTTTGCCGTCATCTTTGGTTATGATCAGCCAATCTTTCTCAGGAAGGTTTACTATATCAAGGTAATGACACAGTACATCAAATGGAAAAAAATAAACTCTGTCAGAATGTCAGAGCACGTATATTCAGAATTAATATTAATTCTCTACCGTCCTCTCAATTTTTGATTCTTCAAACTCCAGATCTTTCCTGCTTCTTGAACAAAGTCATCCTGTAAGACAAAATTTGGAGATTCTTCCAAGTGGTACCTTTGACCCAGTTATAGGTTTATACATTCTGCCTTTTGTTCATGGTTTCTTGATTCAGGTTGGAAGTTCATAGGAGCCCATCTTCATCAAAACGTGAATGTTTATTCTGATCTCTAACAGGCTATAAAGTTTTTCCAACAGCGGAACTCAACTTCTGTCGAAGTTCTTGACCAACAGATTCTTTGGATCGAGAGGTGAAATAGATGTACTGCTATAAAAAGATACTGTAGCTGTCTAAGGTCCATAATGATTCCATCTGTTTTAGTCAAGCACGTCTACTCTTCCTAGTCCACCAAGTGAACATACATGCATCAATAGAGTTGCACACTTTATAAGAGGATGCCATAGTTAATTTTAAATTTTTAAGCCAAATCTCCTCCCATTTTTGAAGATCCAATGAATAACCCATATTTCGCCCTCAAGCAATCATGGAGTCTTTAACGACTTCCTTTCCCGCTTTCAATGATAATAGATAAGAATAGCATTTCGATAAGACTTTCCTGCCATTAGCTAATAAGATTTTATCCAATTCTTGTTTTCCATGATATATCCCTTCACTCTCCTAATCTTTCTTCCACCCTGAGTGTATTTGGGTGTAGGCCCCCAGCCTATGTTACACCCCTCCGACCTCAGTTGTTCCTGTGTCTTCAGTCTGCCCCGAGTATCCAAAATATCTTCATAGGTCAAGACCTTCTCTTCTTTATATAACATCGGGTATACCAGGGCCTCCTGAATCAAGATCCAACATGGTATCTTCAGATACAACTTTCTCCTAAGTCTTTCCCAGGTATCCCCTAGGACCGTGATGGCGAACCTATGGCACGTGTGCCACAGGTGGCACACGGAGCCATATCTGTGGGCACACGAGTGTTGCCCTAGCTCAGCTCCAGTGTGCATGCACACCCCAGCCAGCTGATTTTCGGGCCTTCTGGGCCCACCGGACGTTGGGAAACAAGCCAGCCTCCAGAGGGCCTCCGGGGGGTGGGGAAGGCCGTTTTCGCCCTCCCCAGGCTCCTAGAAAGCCTCTGGAGCCTGGGGAGGGCGAGAAACGGGCGTACTGAGCCCACCGGTAACCTTTTTGCCATTGTGTGCCAAAAACAGGGGGAACACGGGGTCGTGTGCACATGCGCGGGGGGGGTCATTGAATTATGGGTGTAGGCACGCATGCACACGACCCCTGTGCTCCCCCTGCTTTTGTCACGCGATGACAAAAAGGTTAGCCATCACTGCCCTAGGATCTTACGTAAATAGTGATTCCGAAAATACCTCGGTCGGGCTGACTGTCCTGGCCATATAAAGTGGTGCCAACCGTGTTGAAGGCCGTAACCTTCTGCCGCCAATAGCCGCCTCCTTTTCAGGGCGATTCAGTCCTTCACCCATATCAGAATGGCTGCCTGAACAAGAACATTCTACTATTTGTCCTAGGCCAGTGATGGCTAACCTTTTTGCCGTCACGTGCCAAAAGTGGGGGGTTGCGCATGTGCGTGCCTACACCTATAATTCAGTGCCCCCGTGCCCCGCCCACTTTGGGCACGTGATGGCAAAAAGGTTACCAGTGGGCCTGGTAGACCCATTTTTTCGCCCTCCCCAGGCTCCAGGGGCTTTCTTGGAGCCTGGGGAGGGCAAAAACAGCCTTCCCCACCCTCCGGAGGCCCTCCGGAGGCCGGAAATGGCACGTTTCCCAACTTCCAGTGGGCCCGGATGGCCCAAAAAATCAGCTGATCGGCGCGCGCATGCACGCATGTGCACTAGACCCAAGCTACAGCAACACTCACGTGCCCACAGATATGACTCTGTGTGCCACCTGTGGCACACATGCCATAGGTTCGCCATCACGGTCCTAGGCTTTCCATCCCAAGTCCTCCCATCTTGACTCTGAGTAGAACCATAAGAATTCTGATAATGTTTGTGATAGCTGCCCATCCATCATGGTAGAGTTCAAGTCAGATATGGTGTTTTGAAAAAAAAAATCAGGCCTTCAAGCATTCCCATCTCTTTAGATATCCATGTAACCCATTGAGGGTGGACCAGAATCAGTAATTGGACCGTTGTTTTCTCCTAGATCTCTGGTGAATGCTTTATGAAACGGATCGTTGATCTAATTCTCAAAGCCCATTGGATATCATGTGAAACTTTTTCCAGAATTTAAATTACTAACCCCAAAAGTGGTATCCTTCATGGCAATAACTTAAACAGATCAGGCAGGTATCCTTCGGGTTGATTACTCATATACTCAATTTCATTTCAATGTGCTCGTTTTGAAACCTTACACTTTCCCCAAAGATTGTCTTCATGCCTAAATTTTAAGTTAATCACTGTTTCCTTCCTCTCCACCTTTTTTTTTTTTTTTATCTCCAATAATCCTGGCTGGAGGATTTGCTGCATGAGTTTGGTACTCACAAAGCTTTGTTCTTCAATCTTGATCAGATTAGTCAGTTTCAAAGACTATTTATATGCTGTGGAGGTGATAAGAAAGGACTTCCAGTTTCCACTTAACACAGTGTTTCTCAACCTTGGAAGCTTGAAGATGGGTGGACTTCAACTCCCAGAGTCCCTCAGCCAGCGCTGCTGGCTGGGGGATTTTGGGAGTTGAAGTCCACCCATCTTCAAGCTACCAAGGTTGAGAAACACTGACTTAACAAGTAGCTGAGTGGGTGATGGAAACTCTTCCATATGCCTTGGCAAAGCAGCTGTTGTGAATTTCTTTGAGCACATTCCATGAGGACAGTGTCAACATCCGTGGCTGTGCTGATGATAATTTTTAAGCACAATTATGTGGACTTTGAAGCCAGAACAGATGCTTCTTGGGATGGTCCGATTTGTCCTTGTTGGCATAAATGGGCATTCATCCTTCAACCGTTAGGTAAGATTGCATCTTATCCATACATGTCGCAGAGATGAGGAACAGGCAGCTAACCTGTAATTGTGGTTATATATGAATGAACTAAATCCATTCACGTTTCTTCTGTTAAGTGCCTATCTTTGGTAAGTTCATTGAAGCCTATAATTTTGGTTGATGGAAACTAAAGAAAAGTGACTCAAAATGCATTCAATGCACTGTCTTTCAAACCTGCCTCAGATATGGCAAGTTCTTGATTAAGACTTTCAGCAAGCGTGAAACCGACGTGCGTGAATGCACAATTGAACACTTTTTTAAAAAAAATTTGATTTATATGCCGCCCTTCTCCGGAGACTCAGGGCGGCTTGCAGTGCGTTAAGCAATAGCCTTCATACTTTTGTATATTTTATACAAAGTCAGCTTGTTGCCCCCCACAAACTGGGTCCTCAATTTACCTACTTTAGAAAGGATGGAAGGCTGAGTCAACCTTGAGCCTGGCAAGATTCGATCTTACTTTAATTGCAGACAGCTGGTGTTAAATTGCAGTGCCTTGTCTGCAGAGCTATCCAGGCTCCTCACTTGAAGAATCACGTTTATTCTGTCACAGGTAAGCAACCTGTTCATTCCTGCACTAAACATTTACTGTTCTGTATAAAACTGTTGCTCCTTGCACAGATTCAGGTTACCTTTTCCAGCAGAAACTCTTATACAAAGTGAAGAAAATAAGGTTGGAGCCTATTATTTACATGGCAGGTGCTTTGTACTTTGGTGTCTTCTTTGTATTACAGGAAAGGATAGAAATATTGTGCAGTGCAATGTTATCAGAAGGGAACAATGGTTTAATTTTTGAGCTGCCAAACATAGGCTAGTAGCTTTATAAAGTTTGTGTACTTCAGGTTCTCTAGATAGCAACTGAAAGTATGGTTTTCAATGGTATATGATGACTGTAGGCGCCACAGTACTGTTGTGGCCCGTCAGCGGCCTGTGCAGCTAGTAGCTGATTCCGACAGCGAGGAGGCTGGTGTGGTGCTGTACCAGCAGCCTGTGCAGCTGGCACTTGAGTTGGACAATGAGGAGGCTGGAGAAGATGTGCTGCCAGAGACGGAGATTCAGTCAGGGCCTTCAGAACCTCCAGAAACTTCCATAAGTGAAGAGGAAGAAGAGGAGGAGCCTCTTCTCGATGCACGGGCGCTCAGAGCTGCCAAAAGGCAGGAGTGGCTCCTCAGGAGGAGGTCTCCTCGAGAGTAAGGTTTGGGGCTAATTGGCCACTTCCTTAGCCTATTTAAGGAAGGATAACGACTGAGGCAATTTGCAGGGAACAACTTTGTTCACTCTCCTTCGCGTCTTGATCTTAGTTCTCTGCAAATTGCTTCTGGGCTTTCTGCCAACCATAGTAAGATTACGATTATTTATTCTTTGGATTCTTGTAGGCTGTTAAGAAAGTTAATTAACAGCCTTTGTTTGAAAAAGACTGATTAAATTTAGTAAACTAAGGTTTGTACAGACTTTGTGTGTGCTGCGTTCTTTGGGCTCTGTAGCTGGGGCAGAACAAGTACTGTAATAATACCTCTACTAATTGTAATGAAAATCCATTGTAACTCTGTCTTCCTCTCATGTGGTGCTATTAGAAATATATACTGTAATCAGAGGGTGAAAACTGACGTAAGACCAAAGGGAACTAATGCTTCAAGTTAATAAGAATTCAAAGGATATTTAAGGAGCTAATATTTTTTTTATTTTATTTTTTTATTTTATTTTGAATTTGTATACCGCTTTTCTCCCTGAGGACTCAGGGCGGTGAACAGCCAAGTAAAAACATCAAGTACAAATATTAAAATACAGTTAAAAATATACATATATAAATTTGGCCCCGTTAATTAAAAACAATAAACAAAACACTTAAAAACACTTAAAAAATTAGGCCAGCCCGGCTTGCTGGAAAAGGAAGGTTTTAAGGGCACGGCGGAAGGCACTGAGGTCTTGGATTCTCCTTATCTCTGAACTGAGCCGTCAAATCAGTGGTGGAATTCAAATTTTTTTTTATTACCGGTTCTGTGGGCATGGCTTGGTAGGCATGGCAGAGGAAGTATACTGCAAAATCTCCATTCTCACCCCACTCCTGTGAGAAGGATATTGCAAAATCTCCATTCCCTCCCCACTCTGGGGCCAGTCAGAAGTGGTATTTGCCGGTTCTCCAAACTACTCAAAATTTCCGCTACCGGTTCTCCAGAACCTGCTGAATAGCACCTCTGCCTCAAATATGTAGGTAGTGTCAAATTGCGTACCCCTATAGTATCTTTTCTGTAAGAAAGCAAACTTTTCTATTTGATGGATTTTTCACACACACAAAAATCTGTTATGAAACTGAGATGAATTTCTACCAATAAAATAAAATAAACCTTAGTAAATCACAGTTCTAAAATAAGTATCATTTCTCTTGAGTAATAATGGTTATATAATTAAATTTGTGGGTCCATGGATCCTTATTGAATTTCTAAAAACCCCTTTAAAAGCTTATCCATATTTTCGTTCTTATAGACAGACAATTTTAAACAGATATTGATAATTCTGTTATTTTAATTTCCAAGGCGGTAATTGGATACCTGATTATCTAAAAATAAAATCCATTTTGAATAGGGGTAATTATTCAATACGTATATATTGTATCTCCTTCTTAAGAAATAGGTTGTTACACAGAGATATAGAAACCGTGATATGAGGCACAAGCACAAATACAAATGAAACTTGTCAGAATTGAAGAGAAAGAGTAGATTGTGAGTCTTTCACAAATCTCTAGAATTGGACCTACTACCCGTATCTTTCAGCTAATCGTTCAGCTAATGATTGGAGAGAAAACCTTTCCATTTTTATTAAATCCGACTTCGTTTCTGCCCTTCTAGCAAGTAATTAGAACATTATATCACACAGATCCATAGCTTAATTTATTTATGAAAGACAAAGTCCTTAGCTGCCGTGATGTCACCTGTGCTTATTGCCTCAATTTTATCATGCACAGTATGCTGGTGTATTTTTTTTTTTTTTTTATGGATGATCACATTAGGTTTATAAACGTTACTATGAAAAATTTATTGTGCCAAGTGTTTTGAAAAAAACAGTGAAATATATGGGAAGCAAATCCTATTTAGTGTACATATTATGTTAAATCTCCTACTTAGATTATTTCTTACTTCCTCTGTAGAAGATTCAAATTGTTAATAGAGCCATGGTGGCGCAGTGGTTAGAATGCAGTATTGCAGGCTAATTCTGCTGACTGCCAACAGTTCAGTTCTCACCAGCTCAAGGTTGATTGAGCCTTCCATCCTCCTGTGGTCAGTAAAATGAGGATCCAAATTGTTGGGGACAATATGCTGACTCTGTAAACCATTTAGAGAGGCCTATAAGGCACTACAAAGCTCTATATAAGTCTAAATGCTATTGCTAATTGTTGCTTACAAACACCATCACTGTTGGCTGTCACATATACGCCATATACAGTATAAATTGAAAACTTAAGAATTCTGTTTTGATGACTACATATATACAACCATGATTGGGACCAGAATCTCAATTCTTAAGCAAAGTACTCATTAAGTGAGACATGTGATTGCTTTGCTCAATGACTGCAATCCCGATATTTCTGGTTGCAGTTGTTAAATGAGGGTTTTTAGCATGCTTGCGTTTCGGCAGGCAAGATTTTCAGCACCAGAGCAGAGAGGCAGTAGTAAGGTAAGGAGCGCAGGATCCCTCAGGGCCCCTGGTGGCCCAGTTCAGGCCGTACACATATGTCTCTTCAACTCAGGACCAAAATGCCTCCTTGCCAAAATCCAAGCAAAAAGTAGCAGGGGAAATTCAAATGGTGATCACAATTGTGGGGTACTTGTTACCCAGTCATAAGGGCGAACAGATTGGCAAGTGCCTAGATTGCAATCATATGATCGCAGGAGGAGTGGTGAAACATTTTGGGAAAGTTGGCCGTAAAGCACCCTTGTAATTTCAAGTGGTCATTAAAGTAAATGTAAGTAAGTAAGGGGCGCGATCGAAAGGTCGACAGTTCAGCGGTTCGAATCCCTAGTGCCGCATAACAGGGTGAGCTCCCATTACTTGTCCCAGCTTCTGCCAACCTAGCAGTTTGAAAGCACGTAAAAAATGCAAGTAGAAAAATAGGGACCACCTTTGGTGGGAAGGTAACAGCGTTCCGTGCGCCTTTGGCGTTTAGTCATGCCGGTCACATAACCACGGAGATGTCTTCGGACAGCACTGGCTCTTCGGCTTTGAAATGGAGATGAGCACCGCCCCCTAGAGTCAGGAACGACTAGCACATATGTGCGAGGGGAATCTTTATCTTTATCTTTTTAAGTAAGCTATAAACACATGAGTCTCAAAGACTTTACTTTGTGATCGGTTTTTTAAAAAGCCTTTTTCTTTTCTTCTTACTTAGTGTGTATTTTCTTCTCTGTCTTTCTGTTAAATGTTGTTTATAGTGTACATTTTATTTTTAAAGATAGTTCGGTGGAAATTGTCTTTAGAGGATCTCCCCTGTTCTGGTTCAGCTGGCTTAGTTGCACAACAGTCTTGGTGTTTTTTTAAAAAAAAGAGTTTCTTCTAAAACAGATTATATTTTGGAATCCAATGCTCCCTTATCAGGCCAACCGGAAACTTGTTTCTCCAAGAGATCAAAGAGTTTGGGCTGCTTGAATGCAACAGGCTGGAATTAGATAAACTTGAAGAGAGACACTAATATTGTAAAATGTCTGCGTGTTTATTGTTTTAAAGCAATGTGGAAATCCAGATTTACCGGAGATCCGTTTGTACAGAAAGGATGGAAGAGCAGTTTTTAATTATCTGAAGTTCATTAGGATACTCACAATATTGTAATCAAATAACCCTTTCCTTTGGAAACATATGGCTTTATTTTTTTATTCCCTTTACTGGAAATTGAATTAATTGTAAACTATTCCGAAGTTAGTAAGGGAGCAAGGCAGAAAGTACTTCTGGATAGATGAGATGGTTTTCCTTGATCCTTTAATTCTTATAACTTTGAGGAAAAAATGAAATAGGAAGTTCTGGATTGGTACATTTGTAAGATGAACTCTGATTTCTATATTCAGACCAGTGTAAGATTTCCTGCTTTATTTATACAGGTAGTCCTCGGCTTACAACCACAATTGAGCCCGAAATTTATGTTGCTAAGTGAGATGTTTGTTAAGTGAGAGTTTTGCCCCATTTTATGACCTTTCTTGCCACAGTTGTTAAGTGAATTATTGCAGTTGTTGAGTGAGTCAGCTCATTTGTTAATGAATCTGATTTCTCTGTTGACTTTGTTTGTCGGAAGTTTGTAAAAACTAGATCACATGACCCTGGGAAACTGCAACCGTCATAAGTATGAGTCAGTTACCAAGTATCTGAATTTTGATCGCCTGACCATGGGGATGCTGCAACGGTCATAAATGTGAAAAATGATCACAGATCACTTTTTTCAATGCCATTGTAACTTTGAATTTATCCCTATAGTAGAGCTTTATATATTTGCTGCAGGGAGTTTATAATACCTTTATTAGGATTATTAAGACCCAATTCTTACATGATGGCTGTAAGAATGTGAAAATGACACAGCAGGCTATTGGATTGTTGCCTTGGAATTTAAGAACACAGGTGTACAATGGCCTCATGTAGCCAGAGCACCTTCCAAGTGGCCCTGATAATGATGAAAAGGTGGCAGTGGAAGATTATTAAATTCATATAGTATTGGTTATATTTAATGAATCTACTTTTCATTTAATTGCAACTAAATTAAGTTCTTAATTTGATGTGAAGGCCCTGCTTTTTCTTTCTTGCTTTTTTTTTAAAAAAAAAAAATAGAGCTCCTGGTATGTAATTCAAATGTTGAAGTCCATATATATTGGGGGTCTGCAACCTTAAACACTCAAAAGAGCCATTTGGGCCCGTTTCCCACAGAAAAGAAAACACCGGGAGCCACAAAACCCTTCTTGTGCCTGACTATTTTTTGAGCAGCCACAAAACTAGCATATGTAGTTGAATTAAACATTCTGTTTTCTTCTGAAACTTTTCTTTTCTTGGATTTATCTATTGTTGGTCTACCAGGGTTTGAAAAGCTCAATAACTGCCTGCTACCACCAATAGCCTCCCACCGGCAGGTACGCTCCCATAGAGAGGGGCTCCTCTGGGTGCCGTTGGCCAAACAATGTCGACTGGCGGCCCCTAGGGGGAGAGCCTTCTCTGTGGGGGCACCTACGATCTGGAACGAGCTCCCCCCGGAGATACGGAGGATCCCGGATCTGCGCACCTTCCATCGCGTGCTTAAGACTCTTATTTCATCAAGCTAGCCTGGCCTAAATCTTCTCCCCTTTTTAAATGTAAATTTTAATTTGTTTTAAATTATGGGGTATTTTTAATTCAGCCAAATTATTTAATTTGTTTTTAATCTATTTTAAATTTTTGTATTTATGTGTTTTATCTTGTGGCTTTTCACCGCCCTGAGTCCTTCGGGAGAAGGGTGGTATAGAAATTTAAAAAATAAATAATAAATGAATGAATGAATGAATGAAAGTAGAACCCAGCCCTGTTTGCGGTCCCAAGTAACTTCAAAAGGTCACTGAATGAATGGTTGTTAATTAATGACTGTATGTAGAAGCGATAGTAACAACAACAATAATAATACAAAATAATAGTATTTTTCTAGGAGGTGAGTCAAATGAAAACTGTAATATAATACTTGCTATAATGACATCCCGGATGGTGTGTCAAGTCCCTGGCCTATTTAGGACTTTGTACGAAACTATTTTGCAGCGACAAGAAAGAATTCAAAAGCTTTTGTTTTTATTTATTATTAACCACAGCTATTCACTCAGTTTGAACCTAATCTGTGATTCATCTAACTGTAGTTTAGGAAGGGGGGGGGGAGGCCAATCTACACTATTATTTTCAGGTTACTTTTTTTTCAATAAATCAAAATTAAGATAAGCTGTGTTTGTTTAATAGTTGCTATAGGAAATAATATCATTTACATACACATGGAATGTATATTTATCCTACTTTTTAAATTAAGATCCCCAGAAATATATATTTCAGTGAGCAACTCTAGATTAAAACAAAAAACCTCAGCATTATATCTAAATAGTAGTTACAATATGCAGAGATAACACAGAAATAGAAACATACAGCTGTACACATGTTGTAAGGGAATATGAGAAAATGACCAACTTTGGAGAGGGTGTGATGAGTTTATTTATTTATTTATTTATTAGTCCAATTTATATGCCGCCCTTCTCCGTAGACTCAGGGCGGCTTGAAATGCATTATAGCAATAGTTTATTTTATTTTATTTTTATTATTCATATTTCTATGCCGCCCACTCTCCGAGGACTCTGGGCAGCTTACACCAAAGACAGTATACTAAATAACATATTGCCCCCAACAATCTGGGTCCTCATTTTACCCACCTCGGAAAGATGGAAGGCTGAGTCAACCTTGAGCTGGTGAGATTTGATCCGCTGATCTGCTGAACTAGCAGTCAGCTGAAGTTGTTCCAGTACTGCACCCTAACCACTGCGCCACCTCGGCTCTTTCATACTTTTAGCCTGCATACTTTTATGTATATACCTGCTGATTAGGGCTTTCGCCCCCACCCCCAAGCGGCGGTGTTTTATACAAAGCTGGCTTATTGCCCCCACAATCCAGGTCCTCAATTTACTTACCTCGAAAGGATGGAAGGCTGAGTCAACCTTGAGCCTGGTGAGATTTGAACTCGCACTAATTGCAGGCAGCTGGCAGCTGAGTGCTAGCACTTAACAGCACTTAGTCCGCTGCACCACCAAAGAGTTAGTTTTCCTTTCTTTTGACAAATTAGCAGAAGTATCTTGAAGCTATAGGGGACACAGTGGCTCAGTGGCTAAGATATATATAAATTAATTGCCTTTCCTTAAACTACAACAAGGGGATGGGGTGGCTCAGTGGCTAAGACGCTGAGCTTGTTGATCAGAAAGGTCAGCAGCTTGGTGTTCAAATCCCTAGCGCCGCGTAAGGGAGTGAGCTCCCGTTATTTGCCTTAGCTTCTGCCAACCTAGCAGTTCGAAAGCATGTAAAATTGCAAGTAGAAAAATAGGGAAGGTAATAGCGTTCTGTGCACCTTCGGCGTTTAGTCATGCTGGCCACATGACCACGGAGACGTCTTCGGACAGTGCTGGGTCTTCGGCTTAGAAAAGGAGATGAGCACCGCCCCCTAAAGTCTGGAAGGACTAGCACGTATGTGCGAGGGGAACCTTTACCTTTTTTACCTGGCGCTATAGTGAAAATAATTGTATGAGACAAGGTAATAACACATATAAAAAACAAAATGGATGCCTTTTGTCTAGAAAATGAATTTTCCTTTTTGAGTTTTGTTGGTATAGGACAGTGATGGCTAACCTTTTTTCCCTTGGGTGCAGAAGGCGTGCACGCTATCACAGGTAGTCTGAAATGGCCCATTTCCGGACTTCCAGGAGGCCCGTTTTTCACCCTACCAGAGGCTCTGCGCGAGTCCTGTACTTACCTGGCATCCAAGACGGGCCATGTGGAGACTCCTGGGAGGGGAGGAGTGGCCTGGGTGGGGCCAGCCGAAAATCAGCTGGCTGGCAGGAGGCACACGTGCATGTGCGATGGAGCTGACCTAGGGCGACGACTCGCGTGCCCACAGAGATGGCTCCATGTACCACCTATGGCATGCGCGCCATCATGGGTATAGGACAACCAATAAAAGCTATGCCACCCACACTGGGGCTGATTGAAAGTATTTCTTTTCTGTGTGATGTCCCCAGAAAAAAAAGTTGTGTCTTTGCCTTGCCAGCAAGTTGTAATATGTAAATAAAAGTCATACTGGTGATAAGTTATGATTTTTGGTATTTTGAGAGTTCACTTAACAAAGGGACCTTCCCTTTGGTTGTTAGAAAATATTTATTTTTCTTGACGATTCAGCGTATAATCCAGCAAATGGTTCCCATGAAACACAACAATCAAATATGGAATTGTGTGGTTCAGTGAGCTGCTCAACTACCAGGGTGGATTTGATTTAAATTGAGTTGATTTAAATCACAATTTAAATCATGATTTAAATCACTAGTAAAAAGGCTTGATTTAAATCAACTCGATTTAAATCATAATTTTTAAAGAGCAACTGTCGTCTCTGCTACTCCTTTGACCCCCTGTTGACTCACTGATAGTCCCAGTGTTGCAGAATATACAGCCTCATGCTACATAACTAAGCTCCATTTCATGCTGAATAAACTAAATTATTTATGTATCTTAAATAGAAAACTATTTTACGATAGATTTTTACCCCAAAAGTTTTTTATTAAAATAAATTCAATAAAAATAAAAAAAAACCGATTTAAATCAAAAAAAATCTGATTTTTTTGATTTTTTTTTTAAAAAATCATTGATTTTTATCCACCCTGTCAACTACTACTACTTCCAGAATCTAACATCCGTCCAGCTTTCTTGAAGGGAAGGAAAAAAAGGGTTCCTAAAGGATAAAATACTGCAGATCAGGTATATCTGTGGCCCTGTAAAATCAGTTGTGAGGTATTCTGGGTCGGATGGAGTGCCGATATAGAATAGCTCAATGTAAGTAAAACCACCCAGGGGCCTGGATTTCTGTTGGTTAAATAGCACTAACAATTCCAGATGTGCCTTGAAATTCATTGTCATTCTATTTCAATTCCACTTAGTGCTATACGAAAGCAGGTTGTTTGTTGCAGAATAATTTACTATCATCATGAATATCAAGTGCAGCATCCCTGAAGTTTTCCGTCCCTGAAAGGCACTAGTAGTTTTCCACGATGGGAATAAGAACTTCATATTTACTACATTGCAGCTGTTCCAATGTAATGACTCCTGAGTTGAACAAGTTATCCTTTATGGTTTTTATTCAGAAGGAATCTGATGTAGTAAGGATGTTTCTCTGTCCCACCCACTCCACAAAATCTGGTCTCCAGCTGATGTATCATGGAGTTAATTAAACAGAAATGTTATTTTTTAGGATCTTCTTTCCCTTAGTTTCTATGTAAATAACCTAAGCGAGAGCTTCTGCAGTAATCCTTTAGTTGGAAGAGCAGTTAGCACAGAATGAATTATTTACCGTTCATCTTGTTTATTTGGTGTTTTTTTTTAATTCTCTCCGTAGGCGTTTAAATACTTTAAACAAGTGTGCAATGATGAAACTAGAAATCAGCCCACACAGGAAACGGGTAAGTATATTTGACAAAACTATTGCAATATTGTACGTAGTTGGTGGGAATGACCCTGAAAATGCACTTGTAAGCCACATTTCTATGTATTGACATAGAACAGGGTGTCAAATCAAGGCCCGCAGGCCAGATCCAACCCACAGCGTGCTTAGATCTGGCCTGCCTAGAAACAGCAAAGGACCAGCCTGCGTTCCAGGCCCCCCTAGAAACAGCAAAGGACCAGCCTGCGGTGCCTCTGCCAGCGAAAAGCGCTCCATGGCTTAGGGCCGGGGTATTTACGGGACCGCCTCCTGCCACCAATTGCCTCCCACCGGCCAGTTCGCTCCCACAGAGAGGGCCTCCTCAGGGTGCTGTCGGCCAGGCAATGTCGGCTGGCGACCCCCAGGGGGAGAGCCTTCTCTGTGGTAGCACCCACCCTCTGGAACAATCTACCCCCAGAGATACGAGTGATCCCAGACCTCCGGACTTTTCGTCGGGCTCTCAAAACCTATTTTTTTCAGTTAGCCGGGCTGTCCTGATTTTATGATTGGTTTTAAATAATTTTGATATGGTTTTAATTGGAATGTTTTAAATTAATGGGCCAAATTTATTTAATTATTTTAAATTTATTTTAACTTTTGAATATAAAATGTTTTATTTTTTGGCTGTTCACCGCCCTGAGTCCGAAAGGAGAAGGGCAGTATAGAAATTTGAATAAAGATAAAAGATAAAGATAAAATGGAGCTGGGGCTGCACGAGCTCCGTTTTTGCTGGCAGAGGGCTAGCAAAACAAACTAAAAACAAAACAAAATGGAGAAAGTGACATAGAACTGGCCACACCCATCCTGGCCCCACCTGCCATGCCCCCCCCCCCCCCCGAGATCAAACACAATCCTGATGCGGCCCTCAATGAAATCAAGTTTGACAACTCTGACATAGAAGCACAACTGGTCTCTTTTTAGAGGAAGCACAACTTCTGGGAGTTGAAGTCCTCCAGGCTTAAAGTTGCCAAGGTTGGAGACCCCTGCTCTATAAACCAAGACAATACCATTTGCATGTCTAATGTTGTACAGTGCAGGTATTGCCAATGGAAGCAACACGTTTTATCAGGCACGTTTTCAGGGTCTGGGAAGTAACACTATGCCCTAAAGGAAGAGGCCTGACCTGCCCATCCACATAACTCTTCCCCACCTCCCACCCCTTAGGAAAACGCATGCAAATGGAAAGCCAAGCTTATCAGTTCTGAAAAGTTTGTGCTTTTAATTTTCTAATTTAAAAGTCAATCAGATCGTCGTGTTTTAAATACCTCTCTTTTTTTTTTCCCAGTCTCTAAATAAATAATTGGGTGGGGTGGTGCCTAGAATGTAATGTGGATACTGTATCCATTTCTCCAAATGCATCAAGTGAAATATTTTTAAATATCTTTTCCCCCCAGGTTTTTTTTTTTGTTTATTTTTTATAAAAATATCAAATCAATGCGTGAACAGTGTGGCATCTTTCATTTATTTCATTTCATTTATTTAAATTTCTATACCGCCCTTTTCCAAAATAGGACTCAGGGCAGCAAACAGCCAAAGTAAAAAACAATACATACAAAATTTAAAAGCAGTTTAAAATAATTAAATATTTGGCCAAAAATTAAAACAACCCAATTTAAAATCAATTTAAAATTCACTCAAGCCAGCCCAGCTAGTTGAAATAAATGGGTTTTCAGGGCCTGACGAAAAATCCGGAGGTCTGTTATTGTACGTATCTCTGGGGGGAGGTTGTTCCAGAGGGTGGGCGCCGCCACAGAGAAGGCTCTCCCCCTGGGGGTCGCCAGCCGACATTGTCTGGGATGAATGTCTGAATGTCATACATTCTAATACAAATAAAACTAATCAAGTTAATCATAATCCTTACATTCAGTCCGCTTATCTATTTCTTCTAATAATGCATACTTATATTAAGTTATTGTCTATCATTAAGATATGTCAATATCTTAAGTGAAGTTTGAAAAGCACAATTTTATATTGCTGTGGACAAAACTGAAATAGGGAAAGGAAAGGCTTTAGCTTCAAAAAAATCTCTCTTGGGTCTTATTAGTTATACTTTTTAAAAAGATTTCCCCCCTGCCTTTATTATATTCATAAATAACTCAAGGTGGCAAACATTAAATGCTCCTTCCTCCTCCTATTTTCCCCATAACAACAACCCTGTGAGATATGTTGGACTGATAGAGAGAAGGACTGGCCCAAAGTCACCCAGGCAGCTTTCATACCTAAAATGGGACTCGAACTCAAAGTCCTCCTGGTTTCTAATCTGCTCCTTTAAACATTAGACCAAACTAGCAAACTTGCCAGACCTTTTAACATGAGCAAAGAGTTCTAAGATGCTACAATTCAAACATCTCATAATTCTAGTGATGGCACAACGATTAAATTGCAGGATTGCAGGCTGCTGATTGCCAGGAGATTCGGCCCAAAGTTGACTCAGCCTTCCATCCTTCTCGGTAAATGAGGAGCCAGATTATTGGGGGCAATATGCTGACTCTGTAAACTGTTAGAGGGGGCTGAAAAGCAGGGGTGAAATCCAGCAGGTTCTGACAGGTTCTGGAGAACCGGTAGCATAAATTTTGAGCAGTTCAGAGAACCGGCAAATACCACCTCTGGCTGGCCCCAGAGTGGGGTGGGAATGGAGATTTTGCAATATCCTTCCCCCAGGAGTGGGGAGGGATGGGGATTTTGCAGTATCCTTTCCCTTGAGTGGGATGGGAATGGAGATTTTGCAGTATCCTTCCCCTGCCACGCCCACCAAGCCACACAACGCCCACCAAGCCACACCCACATAACCGGTAGTAAAAAAAATTTGAATTTCACCACTGCTGTAAAGCATTATGAAGCGATATATAAGTCTGCTATTGCTATTGCTAGTGTGGTAAATCAATGTAGGAAAACATATCAACAGCAACTAAGGTTGCAGAAATGTTGCCTTTATTGGTTAAGTAAAACGTTTTTCACATGTCCTAATTTTTCACTGATCTTAGTAGTATCCAGTATGACTAATGGAGCATTAGATAATAAAGCAAAGAAATTCTAATATCAACAAAATCAGCTACGGGAGGGAGGGAGGGAGGAAGGAAGGAAAGAAAGATAGAAAGAAGGAGAAAGAAAGAAAGAAAGAAAGAAAGAAAGAAAGAAAGAAAGAAAGAAAGAAAGAAGAAAGAATAAAATCCTCAAGGCTAGGAATCTAGGATAGGAATCTCTGCCCTTCATGTCAGTATTTTGTTGCCATCTAATAAGTTATCAATCAAAGAAACTAGTATGGGAGCTCAGATAATGAACAGAATATAAAGGCAAAAGCCTATTGAAAATGATCTGAATATGGTTGTAGTAGATTGGTTGTATATTTATATAAGTTGTGCTGCATGCTGTACAGAAATGTTATTTATACGAAAGAAGGGAGAGCAGGCAGCCATCCCTTAAGGTATCTAGGTCAGAAACCAGAAATAAACAAATACATATAAAAATCAAACAAACCGGCATGATGCATTCCAATGGCCTTATTTGAGTCAATACTTAGCAGAAGCATTTAGTTCCAGTTGCTGAATGTTTTTTTCAAGGACACGGCTCTTGTTAGAGTAGCATTAGTTAACCAGGAGTTCCACATAGGGATGGGTAACGTCTGATTAAGATTTCTAGAAGGATATTTCAGATATTTCTCCATCTGGAAAGTCCTAGCTTCAAGGAGTGATGGGAACTGAAGAATTTTGTGGCAAGTTTGTGTGGTTAGGCACACCCAGGTTCTAAGAACTTTAGTGTTTTATAGATGATGATCAGCACTTTAAATTGTTCTCAAAGGATTGAGAATCAGTGTTGTGACCTAGGCTCACTTAGTCATTACAGGACACAATTAGTCTCAAACAAAACTATTTTGTTATAACAGCTGGGAATTACTTCATTCCCAGCTTAGTCCAAATTAATTCCAAAACAAGTCCTTCAGAAAAAGTCCTTCGGGCTTATCGCAAACCTTTATCTTCTTTGACACGCTGCCAAAGGCCTTTCTTGGCAAAGCCCCATGAAGTTCAGAAACAAGAGATGCCGACTGGAAAACAGATTTCCTACAAAGAGCTCAAGAGCCTTTGCAGTGTGAGCTGCACTGGCTCCCGGTGGTCTTCCAGATGCGATTCAAGGTGTTGGTTACCACCTTTAAAGCGCTCCATGGCTTGGGACCGGGGTATATACGAGACCGCCTTCTGCCATCAACAACCTCCCACCGGCCAATACGCTCCCACAGAGAGGGGCTCCTCAGGGTGCCATCGGCCAAAAAATGCCGACTGGCGACACCTAGGGGGAGAGCCTTCTCTGTGGGGGCACCAGCCCTCTGGAATGAGCTGCCCCTAGAGCTTCGTCTTAGCCCCGACCTGCATGCTTTTTGCCGTGCCCTTAAGACCCTTTTGTTTCAGCAAGCCGGACTGGCCTAGTACAAATTTTATAATGGGTGTATGTGTGTTTTAATTTGCGGGCCAAATTTTATATATTCGATTTTAATTGGTTTTAAATTTTATAAATCTATGTGTTTTAATATGGCTGTACACCGCCCTGAGAAGAGCAGTATAGAAATCTAATAAACTTCAAACTTCTTTTAAACCTTATGGGAGGGGCCAATCATCTCCCGGCCTTACTCCCAAGTCTTCCTTTTTGCTTTAACTGCTCTTGCCTTCTGGCAGCTCTGCGCATGCGTGCACTAGGAACAGGCTCCTCCTGCTCCTCTGCCTCTCTGCTATCCAACTGTGGGGGCTCCGGAGTCCGCACATCACTCCCCAATGGCCCTGGCCTCATCTCTGCCTCTGACGCAGAGCCCTCGTCTGGGCCTTCCCCAGCCTCCAGGACTGGCCCATGGTCCTCCCCAGCCTCCTCACTGTCCGACTCCGCTTCTAGCTCCATGGGCTGCTGGCGGACCACAACAGTCAGTGACATTGTGACCTCTATAATGCCACATGGATAACTTTTTAAAAAAAAAAAAACCACCCACTTGGTGGACTTGTGTGCGATAAGTGGAATATGGGACTAGATGTTCATGGAGTGAAGCTATAAATGAATCCCTTTAGTTCTTAGCCAAGTTGATTTGCAAGAAAGTATAGGAATCACTGGAACAAATGTATACCTAATTTTGTGTAGCCAGACCAGTTCCTAGAATTCTCACTTAGTTCAGCCATGCCGGTTGCAATCCCTTAGCAAACAATTGAGCTTATTCATGGTACCCTATTTCATTGCAGAGTGACGATTCAGATGAAGATGAGCCTTGTGCAATCAGTGGGAAGTGGATGTTCCAGAGAGAGAGCAAGAGGTGGTCCAGACTGGAAGAATTTAACATTTTCCCTCCAAAGTTTGATATGAATTCCACATCCCCGGAAGTGGCTCATTTTAGCAATGCGACCAGTCATGAGAACATGCTGATGGAGCAGAGTGAACATCATGAGGTAGTTTCCATCCACAGCATGAGCAGCAACAACAGCCAGCCAACTACCTCCCAGAGCGATGCAGTCACCACCAGAACAAACTCGGTCATTAGCATCACCTCTTCAGGAAAACTTGTGGAAAACGAAGGCAGCCTGCCCTCCACCAAAGAGTTATCCAGTTTTGTTTGCAACGTGAAAGCCAACGAGAAGAACACCAAATCCAAAACGAGGAGCCTGTTAAAGAGGATGGAAAGTCTGAAGATAAAAGGCTCTCATCATGGGAAAAGCAAAGCTCCTTCAAAGCTTGGCTTGATAATCAGTGGTCCGATTTTGCAAGAAGGGATGGGCGAAGAGAAACTGAAGCAACTTAATTGTGTGGAGATCTCCACCCTCAACGGCAACCACATCAATTTCCCGATGGTTCGCAAAAGAAGCGTTTCCAATTCCACGCAGACCAGCAGTAGCAGCAGCCAATCGGAGACGAGCAGTGCGGTCAGCACACCCAGTCCCATCACAAGGACACGTAGCCTGGGCGCCTACAATAAGCGCGTGGGGATGTACCTAGAAGGCTTTGATCCTTTCAACCAATCGACATTTAATGATGTCATGGAACAGAACTTTAAAAACAGGGATAGCTTTGCAGAAGACACGGTCTTTTTCATCCCTGAAGACCACAAACCTGGAACGTTTCCCAAAGCCCTCTCCAATAGCAATTTTGCACCACCAAAGAGTAGTTCGGTCAACTGGAGAACGGGAAGCTTCCACGGACACGGACATCTTTCTCTCCGGCGTGAGAACAGTTCTGACAGCTCCAAAGATATGAGCATAGGAAGGAGACGCAACTCCTCCAGTTCGGTGTGCAGTCGGCTCAGCATTTATGACAACGTGCCAGGTTCCATATTGTATTCCAGCACAGGAAATCTGGCCGATCTGGAGAATGAGGACCTCTTTCCTGAACTTGACGACATCCTGTATCATGTCAAAGGAATGCAGAAAATTGTGAACCAGTGGTCAGAGAAATTTTCTGATGAAGGGGACTCTGATTCAGCTTTGGACTCCATTTCTCCCTGCCCTTCGTCCCCCAAGCAAATCCTGCTAGATGTGGACAATGATAGGACCATCCCTAGTGACCTGGACAGCACGGGAAATTCATTGAATGAAACAGAGGAGGCTGTAGGAATCCCGGAGAGAAGGGATTCTGGGGTTGGGGCATCACTAACCCGCTCCAACAGGTCAGTGGACACAGATTTTAGTCTTAAGAAGAGTAGCACGTGTGAGAATAAAGTACATGTCTGTTTATTCCTATGTGCATACATATTTTTAATATTTGACTTTATTAATCAAAGGTGGGTGTTGGGCATAGAAAAGTTATTACCCTGCCTTTTATGCCAGAAGGTAGAAAAGTTCAAGGTCAAGAATCAGGTCAGCCTGTCATGCGTAACTCTCGAGATTGTTTGAAGGAAGCTTCAAGAAATGAAAGTAAATTTATGAAATGAAAAGTAAATTTAAAATGCCTTTCATATTTACTAAATAAACAGACGAGGCAGGGGGAAAAAGAGCAATTTGAAACAGTGCCATGAAATCTGCTTGTTCATCCTTGTTTTTTCTGTGGGAGATGACTTCCAAACATAATTTTAAAATATGCAGTGATGGGAGGCATCAAGAAAAGTTTTCAGTATTCATGTTTTCTAAAAAGAAGATAAATACGATAGGCATATTCTTGAAAAGCTACAGATGGATGCAGCCAGAAGCCAACCACTGGGTTGGAAATGGTTTACCTCAGAATATTTTTGGCTTGATAAAGGATAGTGCAATATATTCTTACATTACAGCTATGATGTTTTAATTTTTCTAAAATAATCAAACTGGTAATTTTTTTTAGACAACAAGATTTTTATTACTTGGCGATTATGTTGCAGAAGCTTTATAGAAATTAATTGCCTTTTCCTTAAGCTACAACATTGTCTATAAAAAGGATGAGCAGATTCTACGGTAGGAGTGACACGAAATAATTCTTAATTACTTTCCATAGAATAAGAAAAGTTTAATTATCCAAGTGTGGTGGTGTAGCTGGCTAATATTGCTGATTAGGTTATCATTGAATGCCAAATTATTTTTTTTCTGTTATGTTCTGTGTCATGGATTATCTGAGAAACACTGGATACAAGGAGACTTAGATTATGCCAAGTTGTTGCATGTTAGAATGTCTAGGTAACTCTTCCTCCACTGTCATTTTATTACAAAATCCTTTGAGAAAAATTTGATCCAGATTCATGAATTCTTTGTTCAGATGTTTGTGTTCAGGTAAACAAATCAAATTTAAATTTTCTCTATTTGGTTTATCAACATGCATACTTTCAATGGGGTCAGTGCAGATAAAATTCTTACAGTATAAACAGTGTCTAAAGTACAGTAAATATTCCAACATTTGACAATTCAAACAAAGTCTAATGCCATACATTCTGCACAAATAGATTTAAAAAATTAATATCATAGAAATCTGAGATTCTGAAGCAAGATTGTTTAATAATTCCCATAGGCAAGTCTATACAGGTAGTCCTCGACTTATGACCACAACACAGCCCAAAATTTCTGTTGCTAAGTGAGACTTGTGTTAAGTGAGTTTTGCCCCATTTAACGACCTTTCTTGACACAGTTGTTAAGTGAATCACTGCAGTTGATAAGTTAGTAACCCGGTTGTTAAGTGAATCTGGCTTCCCCACTGACTTTGCTTGTCAGAAGGTCACAAAAGGTGATCACGTGACCCCGGGACGCGTCATAAATATGAACCGCTTGCCCAGCATCTGAATTTTGATCACGTGATCATAGGGATGCTACAAAGGTCATAACTGTTAAGGTCGTAAATCGCTTTTTCAGCGCCGTTGTAACTTTGAACGGTCGCTAAACGACCTGTTGTAATTCAAGGACTACCTGTATTGGGATACAATTCCAAACCACTCAGTTGCTTCGGCTTTCCATATGTTTAAATCCAGTGGTGGGTTGCCCCCGGTTTGGACCAGTTCACAAGAACCGGTAGTAAAACCGGCGGGAAACTCCGCCCACCACCCCGGATGTCGTCATAGGCGATCTACGCATGCGATCCCATTGCGAACCGGTAGTAAAGGTAAGTAGAACCCACCCCTGTTTAAACCCTTTGTAGGTCACAGTCACTCAGTGTTGTTTCTTTCTGTTTTTAAAGGCAAAGAATGAGGTGGCATAGCTTTCAGAGTTCCCATCGACCCAGCTTGAGTTCAGTTGCCTTACAGATTGACTGCCAGTCCGTTGCGCAGATGAACTTGCTGCAGAAGTATTCCCTTCTGAAATTAACTGCACTCTTGGAGAAATACACACCTTCCAACAAACATGGTTTCAGCTGGTAAGGAACTGTGTGCATCTCTAGCAAGCCTGTGACTAGTCAGAACCTACAAATAATAGGACCTACGAATCATAAGACCTACTGTTAATTCTTGAGTCTGGATTCCTATCCAACCCAACTGATTTTTTTTTAAAGGGAGGAAGTACATTGGCTCTGAAGGATAAGTATTGGTTTTTTAAATACCTATAGGGAAGATTTTCACAACTAAAGGGTATCATTTGTTAATAAATCTGTATCCTATTGGAACTCCAATTTGCTGATAAATGCATGATCATTACCTTAAAACAGGCATGGACGGGCTGATGCTCTCTAGATATTTTATTTACTGTTCCCAAGTCTTTTACCAATGGCCATGAAAATTGGATTAAATCCAGAACATTTGACAGACACTACCTGGCCTTAACAGGGACGTGGCGGCTCCGTGGCTAAGACGCTGAGCTTGTCGATCGAAAGGTTGGCAGTTCAGCAGTTTGAATCCCTGGTGCCGCGTAACGGGGTGAGCTCCCCTTACTTGTCCCAGCTTCTGCCAACCTAGCAGTTCGAAATCACGTAAAAAATGCAAGTAGAAAAATAGGGATTATCTTTGGTGGGAAGGGAACAGCGCTCTGTGCGTCTTTGGCATTGAGTCATGCTGGCCACATGACCATGGAGACGTCTTCGGACAGCGCTGGCTCTTCGGCTGTGAAACGGAGATGAGCACTGCCCCCTAGAGTCAGGAATGACTAGCACATATGTGTGAGGGGAACCTTTACCTTTACCTTTTTACCTGGCCTTAAGGGTTACATTAGAATATACAAACATTCACGTCCATTGGCTAAATAGATGAAAAATGTTTGCTTTTAAATAAATCACTTCATAATTTCTATTTGTAGCACCCAAAAGGTACAAATAATTTTTGCAGGAGGTATCAAATTTAACTGCTACTTCAACATCTGGCTGACCCTTTTTCCTCCCCTCCCCCCTCCCTTTTGTCTAGGACTGAGTATTTTAAGTCCATCATCAAAGTTCTTCCTATTCAAATGCTTTTATTAAGGGAACCTGTGCTAAATTCAGAAGTTGTTTGTCCTGAAGGACTGAAATAAGCGCTGAGCGGTTTGCATGCTTGAGATTCTCGGGCGTCGTAATATGTGTCTGTTTCATTTTTCCATTGCATTCCACCCCTGTGTATTTTAACCAAATGAAAGCTACGCATAGGCTGATATCAATAACACGCTTTCAAACCGTGGAAATATAAATGGGGCGGGGTGCTCGCATGTGAACTAGTCATTCATAGACCTAAAAATAATCATCCCATTGAGTTAGAATTTCTTTGGCTTTTGACATTCCCAGGTCTGCCGTGTCGCGCGAAAGCTTTTGGTTGCTCTCCACTAAAAATTCTTAAAACGATTTAAGTAAAATAGCAAGGCTCTGATTTATGGGATAGTTGAAAGCAACCGGAAAGGCCTTTTTACCCAAGTGGGTAAGAAGAGGTGGTTGGAAAGGAAGAGGCCAGGGAGGGAGGGGGGGAGGGGGGTCGAGTGGGGGCTGTGTCTGAAAAGGCCATTTGTCGAAATGAAGTTTATTTCTGGCAAACACCCATGTATTACATCAATTTCCTGCTGTGACACAAGCTGCTGGGTGGTAGAACATGTTTGAGAGCTTTCTAAAGCAAACCATTTAGTACACAAAACGTCCATTGTTCACGTGTCCATCTTCTCTCAAGAGTCCTGAACAAGCAAAGATTATAAAGGGTCATTGACTGCTAGATCTGTATTTGATTCTTATTTGTGTTGTCAGGGCCACCCTCATTTTCTCCTCTACCTATTGACCTGGCAGATTAACTAAACAATTACTACTATATTCATTGATTTATTCTCTTGGTAAAGCTCTTAAGACTTCTTCTTCTTTTTTTATGTGAGCAGCTAATTTGTTCTGGTGTGGCCCCAAAATTCAAAATGGATTTTGTTTTTTTTAAAAAAAAAATCTGTACTGGTATTGGCCTAGTGGAGGGAAATGATTTGCTAAGTGAATGGATGGATTTTTTCAAAGGAAAGACAAGTCAACTTGCGGAAAAGACAACAGCTTTAGTTCAGACGGCAATGATGCGGACGGAGAGTGTATCGGCTTGCTTTTCGAAGCTCTGCTGCTGAATTTTTGAAAACAAATGAAGGAAATGCTGACTCTCCAAGTTATTGCAAATTTCTATTTTATTTTAAAATAAATTTTTATTTGAGTATAAATATTAAAAAAAATATAACAACATATACGCAACAAACATTTATACAACATATAAACGAAAAGATTATGTTTCCTTCTTAAGCATTTTTTCAAAGTGACATTCTACTTATAATATATTTCTTCACCTCTCCTTAATCTAATAACATTTTTTTTTAAAATCGGTAATATTTCCCCCTATATTTTTTGTTTATTTCTCATTTTTAACCAATTATACCAATTGTTCCATATTTTGTAATAATCTGATTCTTCTCTTTCTTGTATTTCTTTGGTTAACCTATCCATTTCAGCGCATTCTAGAATTTTTTCTATTAATTCTAATTAATTAATTAATTATTAAGTTATTGCAAATTTCTATTGCCCTATGTGGCTACTATTGAAATATTGTGGAAATGCAGATCCAAAAACTCCTTGTTGCCAATACAGGCAGTCCTCGAATTTATGACGACCACAATTGAGCCCAGAATTGATGTTGCTAAGTGAGAAATTCGTTAAGTGAGTTTTGCCCGATTTAAACATTTTTCTTGCCACATTTGTTAAGTGAATCTGGCTTCCTCGTCGACTTTGCTTGTCAGAAAGTCAAAAAACGGATCAGTGACCCTGGGACACTGCAACCATCATAAATATGAATCAGTTGTCATGCACTAGAATGTAAATCACATGACCATGGGGATGTTGCAACAGTCAGAAGTAAGAAAAATGGTCATAAGTGCAGTTGTAACTTCAAACGGTTGCATGTCAAGGACTACTTGTAATAATAATTTCATAGCCTGTGAATCTTAACTATAGATTGCATGATGATGATGATGGTAGAAGACTTCGAAGTAATAGCTAAAGGAGTCCCACAGTATCTGGAAATGTTGCATTTATGAGACCTAAATATCCTAATTTTAAACAAAACCATCCTTCTTGGAATTGTTTATATTCTTAGATGCTGGTTTGAATTATTAAGTTTCCATCCGTCTTAACTGTTAATCTAAGCGTAGATTACTCACACAATATAAGATAACAATAACAGCCCTGATTAAAGTGCAAAAGAGCCTTGATAGTACAGTGGTATACGCACCCTGTTATTAACACAGCTGCCTGCAATTTACTGCTGGTTCGAATCTCTCCAAGGCTCAAGGTTGACTCAGCCTTCCATCCTTTCTAAGGTAGGTAAATTGAGGACCCAGTTTGTGGGGGCAATAAGCTGACTTTGTATAAAATATACAAAAGTATGAAGGCTATTGCTTAACGCATTGTAAGCCACCCTGAGTCTCCGGAGAAGGGCGGCATATAAATCAAATTTTTTTTAAAAAAAAAAAGATAGTCCTCGATTTATGACCACAATTGAGCGCCAGATTTTTAGTTGCCAAGTGAGACTTTTGTTAAGTGAATTTTGCCCCCTTTTTACAATCTTCCTTGTCACAGTTGTTAAGTGAATCATTGCAAGTTCTTAAATTAGTAAATTCACTTAACAAATTAGTTGTTAAGTGAATTTGGTTTTCCCATTGACTTTGCTTGTCAGAAGGTCACAAAAGGAGACCACATGACCCGGGGATCAAACAAGGGTCATAAATGTGAGTCAGTTTCCGAGCATCTTACTTTTGATCATGTGACCATGGAGATGCTGCAACGGTCATAAGTGTGAGTCACTTTTCTCAATGCCATTGTAACTTTGAGCAATCACTAAATGAACTATTTTAAGTCAAGGACTACCTGTACTAATAAAACTGTTCACAGCTTTTCTCCCCAATATTACACTTACATTTTAAGGGTTTTTTTTCCCACCCATGCCTTTTTCTTAACATCGCAGAATGTTGTAAATTTCAGGGTCTTAATCGGGTTTTCTATGCTGCTATTTTCAGCCATGTGAAATGTTTCCTGGCATATTTTTTTAACCCACAGCCAAAGAGTTGGAAACAGAACCATATGGGGCATATTTGAGAGAAGCAACACATTTGAGAAGAAGCAAGAAATTGAGGGCATCCATCACTGGAGGTTTTTAAGAGGAGACTATAAAGACACAAGTTTGTTTATGAGATTATTTCTGATCTTCCACAGGGCTGTGCCAAAGTTTATGAAAAGGATAAAAGTCCCAGATTATAAAGACCGAAATGTGTTTGGCGTTCCCCTAATAGTTAATGTTCAACGTACCGGACAACCACTTCCACAGAACATACAACAAGCTATGAGATACCTTCGTAACAACTGTTTGGATCAGGTGAGTGTCTTTGCATTGAGATCTTCTACTGTTAGAGATGTTTTGTTTTGTTTTGTTTTTATTGGATTTATATACCGCCCTACTCCCGAAGGACTCAGGGTGGTGAACAGCCACAGAATAAAACACATAAATACAAAATTTTAAAATAGAATAAAAACAAATTAAATAATTTGGCTGAGACAAATTTAAAATACCCAATAATTTAAAAACAAATTAAAATTTACATTTAAAAGGGGAAAAGATTTAGGCCAGGCCAGCTTGATGAAATAAGAAAGTCTTGAGCAGGCGACGGAAGGTGCACAGATCCGGGATGCTCCGTATCTCCGAGGGGAGCTTGTTCCAGATCGTAGGTGCCCCCACAGAGAAGGCTCTACCCTTTGTTTGACATTGTTTGGCCGATGGCACCCGGAGGAGCCCCTCTCTATGGGAGCGTACTGGCTAGTGGGAGGCTATTGGTGGAAGCAGGCGGTCCCGAGATGTTCATTTCCCGTAGTCTGCTAGTGCTGAGGTTGCATTGTTTAAGTTACTCTATTAGTATAGATCAGGGGTCTGCAACCTTAAACACTGAAAGAGCCATTTGAACCTGTTTCCCACAGAAAAGAAAACATCGGGAGCCACAAAACCTTTCCCGTGCCTGACTATTTCTTGAGCGGCCACTAAACTAGCATATGTAGTTGAATTAAACATTCTGTTTTCTTCTAAAACTTTTCTTTTCTTGGATTTATCCATGGTTGGCTATTGGGGTTTGAAAAGCTCAATAAATAGCGTGCCGGCAGGTGTCAGCCACATTGGCGGTTGTGACGCATATTTTGAGTGACAGGGAGCCGCAGCAGAGGGGTGAAAGAGCCATATGCGGCTCCAGAGCCGCAGGTTGCTGACCCCTGGAGTAGATAGTTAAGTGAATATATTTATGATTAGATTGTAGTCGTGTTCACACACACACACACACACACACACACACACACACACACACAATTATACTATAAAACCATACTACAAAAAAGATGTTGAGACCTTGGAGAAAGTTCAGAGAAGAGCAGCTAAAATGATCAAAGGCCTGGAGACTAAAACATACGAAGAACAGCTGCAGGATTTGGGTTTGGCTAAAGAAGAATTAGGGGTGACGTGACAACAGTATTCCAGTATTTCAGGGGCTGCCACGAAGAAAAGTGGGGGTCAATTTATTCTACATAGCACCAGAGGGCAGAAGAAGAAATAATGGTTGGAAACTAACCAAAGAGAAAAGCAACCTGGAATTAAGGAGAAACTTCCTAACAGTGAGGACAATTAACCAGTGGAACAGCTTGCCACCAGAAATCATGGGCATCCATCACTGGAGGCTTTTAAGAGGAGACTAGACAGCCACTTACCTGAAATAGTATAGGTTCTCCTGCTTGAGCAGAGGGCTGGACTAGAAGACCTCCAATGTCCCTTCCAGCTCTATTCTATTCTAAATATGTCGAAAAGATCTATGTCCAAATATCAATGTCTAGGCCAGGGGTGTTAAACTCAAATTTCATTGAGGGCCACATCAGGGTTGTGTTTGATCTCGGGGAGGGGGGTGCGTGTGGCCAGCTTAACGTCATTCGTGTAGGCGCCTGTGGTGGCCCGAACGCTCTGCCAGCAAAAACAGGCTCCCGAGCTCCGTTTTTGTCTGTGACGGCCTCCTGCAACCGTCTGCCAGTGAAAACGGAGCCAGTCCTTCACTGTTTTCAGAGCGGTTCTGCAGACCAGATCTAAGCACCTTGAGTTTGATACCCCTTGTCTAGGCCATCTAACCATTGAAGCACAGCACTGTTTCTATTTTTTTAAAAAAAAAAAAATACTGGACTGCTATATGCCCTCAGCTAACAACCGAGGGTATATACAGGCAAACCTCGACTTATAACAGTTAGTTTAGTGACCATTCAAAGTTACAATGGCATTGAAAAAGGTGACATCACTATTTTTCAGTTACGACCTTTGCAGCTCCCCATGATCACGTGATCAAAATTCAGATGCGGAGCAGCTGGTTCATACTTACGACCGTTGCTGTGTCCCGAGGTCATGTGATCACTTTTTGCGACCTTCTGACGAGCAAAGTCCATGGAAAAGCCAGATTCACTTACCAACCGGGTTGCTAACTTATCAGCTGCAAAGCCAGATTCACTTAACAACTGAGGCAAGAAAGGTCGTAAAATGAAGCAAAACTGACTTAACAAATGTCTTACTTAACAACAGAAATTCTGGGCTCAATTGCGGTCGTAAGTCGAGGACTACCTGGACATTACCCGTGTTATGGGGTTCTACTAATCTAGGTGAAATGTTAATTTATATTGCTATTCCATGTATGATATGTCATGCACTAAATCTGGGGTCGGCAACCTTAAACAGTCAAAGAGCCACAAACGTCCTAACCGGAAGCCCCCTGTTCAATTCTGGAGCCAACCGGAAATCCGGTTCCCCCATCATAGAGTCTCCTCCTAGCGCGGCATCCTTCTTCCTCTGCCAACCAGAGATCTGGTTCTCCCACCATAGAGTCCCCTCCTGCGCAGCATCCTTTTTCCTCTACTTGTCCTAACCAAAAGCCCTATCAATTGTGGAGCCGACTGGCGACAGGGAGCCGCAGCAGAGGGATGAAAGAGCCACATGTGGCTCCAGAGCTGCAGGTTGCTGACTACTGCGCTAAATAAATAAATAAGTCCCCTAAACACTTTACCTCTCCTACACAGGTATCCTAGCAAAAAGAGCTAATAGTATAATTCCAGAATGGCCTGTGTGTAGTACTTTTTAATGCAGTGAGACATGATTTTTCATATCAGAATTAATGTAACGAAATATAGAGAGGGTTTGTATGTACGGCCTATTATTTACTCACCAAAATCAATTTAATCCCAGTGCCACAGGTAAAAAGTGTTATTGGTAACAGCTTCCTGTTTTGTCTAATGCAAACGCTTTCCTTTCGTCGCACAGGTTGGCCTTTTCCGAAAATCTGGAGTCAAGTCAAGAATCCAGGCGTTACGACAAATGAATGAGAACGCAATAGGCAAAGTGAATTATGAAGGCCAGTCTGCTTACGATGTGGCCGATATGCTCAAACAGTATTTCCGCAACCTGTCAGAACCTCTCATGACCAACAAACTTTCAGAGACGTTCTTACAGATCTACCAGTGTAAGTCACTCATGTTCGTAGTTTCAGTCGTTCCCAAATACTCATCTTTCCTCTAGCACAGACAGAGGAATGGTTTTTAATATAACTCGTAGTTTTATTGGGTTTTATGCATTTTACTTTTATGCATTTTGTTTGATTATATACATTGCCCAGAGTCACTATGTGAGATGGGCAGCTGTCAACAAATGTAATAAATGAATAAATCCATATAAGGTCAGCCGATGCTGCTGTTTTTAACAGGGAGCTTTAATCCATTGATTGGTGGAGGCGTTATCATTTCCAGAATATACATTTCCGTGGATTTATGTTCCCCTCTGTAAGAGCATGAAGCAGACTCCTTGTCCCGACAAAAAACCTCTCATTCACATCCAGCAAAGCCTTTCAAGGGAGAATTTACAGTCACAGACCTTATCTGGCTTGGACAGCTGCCAGGCCGATATCTTCAAAACTTCAAAACAAGAAATCTCTTGAGAGTCACGAACCAATTAAGTGAACTACTTGTCTCCTGCAAACTCCACTCCCCTTTTGCTCTTCTTTTATTCCCTCTGGGAGGGGCCATTCATCGTCCACCTGTGGCCTTACTCCCAAGGCGACCCTTGTTCTTTAGCTGTTCCCTTCGTCTGCCAACTCTGTGCATGCACATTCTGGGAACAGGCTCCAGCTTTTTGTCTGCCTCACTGATGTCTGACTCGGAAGGGAGCTGAAAACTTGCATACGTCCCTGGCCCTCTCTCTGCCTCCGACGCAGAGCCCTCATCAGAGCCTTCCCCAGACTCCAGGACTGGCCCATGTTCTTTCCCAACCTCCTCACTGTCCGAATCTGCTGCCAGCTCCGCAATGATACTCCACAATGTATCTTTCCTTTAGTGTACCAAAGTGTACACTAAAGTTTACCGAAATATATCAGCTTCTCTTCCAACTTTGTTCCCTTTTATCAAATTTTATGCAGTAAAGCAAGGCAAAGTGTGGCATTAGAATATTTGTAACCAACGCATTGTGTGGTGGTCATCTCTACAACTCCCACAGAGAGGGCCTCCTCAGGGTGCCATCAGCCAAACAATGTAGGCTGGTGACCCCCAGGGGGAGGGCCTTCTCTGTGGAGGCTCCTACCCTCTGGAATCAGCTGCCCCCAGAGATAAGGAGAATCCAAGACCTCGGTGCCTTCCGCTGTGCCCTTAAACCCAACTTTTCCAGCAAGCCGGGCTGGCTTAAGAAGAAATTTTAAAATTCTTTTAATCGGTTTGTGATTTCTTAACTTTCGGGCCAAATTTATATATATTTTTAACTGTTTTTAATATTTGTATTCTATGTTCTTATCTTGGCTGTACACCACCCTGAGTCCTTAGGGAGAAGGGCAGTATATAAATTGGAAATTCAAAATTAAATTTAAATTAAACTACAAATTCTTTTCTTTGCTCTGTCATCGTTCATCTGTTTGTTGAAGCACAGCTGGATATTTTGTTGGGTCAAATAAGATACAGATTTAAGGGCTACTTATTTTAAACTGGCTTTCCAGTTGAGGAATATGCTTCACTGGTGTATCTTTATTTCAGTTCTTGTTCGATGGAGTTTAAAGATAAAGTATCTGTTGTTATGCCTGATTCATAAACTAGATTACATAAATCTAATTTGTAAAAGCCCTTTTTTAGCCGTTCAGCTGCTCTCCAAATTAAATTCTAAATTTAACTCTGGCATATTCAGGGTTTTGTTTTAGCCTTGAGTCTCTGGCTAAGCAGGAAATACCTGAGGGCAGTTATGTTGTTGACCCCCCCAAAAAAATGAACATTCTTTCATTTACCATGAATGGTATGCAGCACACTAAAGGAAATTGCTTCAGACTAAAGTCAAAAATAGCCAAAGTTAAAGAGTTTGCTTTGGGATGCATTCATGCTGCATGGGTGGAAAAAATCAATGAGCTGATGAGAGGACTTCTAATTTTGTGCAGATGTGCCAAAAGACCAGCGCCTCCAGGCAATCAAGGCGGCCATTATGCTTCTACCAGATGAGAACCGAGAAGTCCTACAGATTCTTCTGTATTTTCTGAGTGACGTCACAGCTGCTGTGAAAGAAAACCAGATGACGCCAACAAATCTGGCGGTGTGTTTAGCGCCTTCTCTTTTCCACCTGAACACCCTTAAAAGAGAAAATTCGTCTCCAAGGTGAGTCTCCATATTGGTTCTACCTGAGTTCTAGCACTAGTGGGTTGCTACCCCGTTGAAGAAGCTTTTGCTTTTAACTCTGTCATTCTTTTTTACGGGGGGGTGGGTGGCGCGAGGGGCAAAATGTTTCTACCAAACTGCTTTGTATTTAATTTTCCATCCTGAAAAAAATTACAAGATACTGGTTTTTATTTATGTAAAATCTTACAAATTATGTAGATTTGTAAACCACCAATTTCAGAGATTGGGGATACAGGGACGCGGTGGCTCAGTGGCTAAGACGCTGAGCTTGTCGGATCGAAAGGTCGGCAGTTCGAATCCCTAGTGCCGCGTAACGGGGTGAGCTCCCGTTACTTGTCCCAGCTTCTGCCAACCTAGCAGTTCGAAAGCCCGTAAAAAATGCAAGTAGAAAAATAGGGACCACCTTTGGTGGGAAGGTAACAGTGTTCCGTGCGCCTTTGGCGTTTAGTCATTCGGCCACATGACCACAGAGACGTCTTCAGACAGTGCTGGCTCTTTGGCTTTGAAACGGAGATGAGCACTGCCCCCTAGAGTCAGGAACAACTAGCACATGTGTGCGAGGGGAACCTTTACCTTTATCTAATTTCAGAGACTGAGCATTGCATGTTATCATGCCCATATGTCATCTCTCAGTTCTTTTGCCAAAGAAATTTGCTCATCACCTGTATGTGAAGGTTTTAGAATCGTAAAACTGGACGGGACCTCAGAAGTCTTCTAGTCCAGCCCCGTTCAAGACAAGAAACTTATTCCATCCCAGTCAAATGGTTATCCAGTCTACATTGATATTTCAAAAATTGATCAAAGCCTGGTCAAAAGAGGTTGGTTTTGGCTCGTAAATTATCTTAACTTTATATAAAAATAATTAACAATACAGTCCGATGAATCAAGACTAAAGAATAAAAACACCACTCATTGTCGTGAGTGGTGTTTTGTAGGTGGTTGGCTGGTAGGGGCCAAAATTGTGGAAACCTTTTTGGGAAAGTGTATTTTCTAAAACTAGCTAATAACACCAATTTTTTTTTTTTTTTTTTTTTGGAGTAGTACCATAAAATTATATATCAATGGAAAGATAATTTAATCAAGAATGTAATGCAATAACTTTTATGAAGGATTTGCTATTAGAATAGCAGTTATAGTAGAAAGAAGAAAAGTGAAACACATAGAAAAAATTAGATATACAAAAATGATCACCATAGAAAAAATGAAATATACAAAAATTATCACCGGGTCAGTTAATACTTAGTTGGGTAATGTTCAGCATGAATTACGGCCTTACAATATCTTCCCACGGAGTGAACCAAGTATTTTAGTTCTGCAGCCGTTATAAAGTGAAACCAAGATTGAATGATGGCTTCTATTAACTGGGTTTTATTGCTGGGTTGCTTCTGACTAACAAGTTTCTTTAGTCGGCTCCGTAGATTTTCAATTGGTTGAAGAACTGGGCTATTCCCAGGCCATTCCAGCAATGGAATAGGATTATCTTGAAACTCCAAACCAAAAAAAAAAGGTGGTGTTATTAGCCATCAAACCTCAAAAATACACTTTTCCCAAAAGGTTTCCACAATTTTGGCCACTCCTGCAGGTGGTTTTTAATTTCCACATAAGATTGCAAAGGAGATCAATGGGGCTTACTCCTATTTCAGTACATATAGATGTGGATTATGAGAACATTAATCAGGGTCATTTCCATTAATTATATTACCCATGACAAGTAGAAATCCATGAGAGAAGCTGAAAATAAATACACTTAGATGCAGATAATCAGATATAAAAATAGGTTTTAGGTGCAGTCGCTACCATTTGCTTTAATTATTCATTTACATCCCAGACCATTAGTGCATTCTGATCTGCTTTTATTGATTAGTCTTGTTCATTCGTTGACAGGGTAATGCAAAGGAAACAGAGTCTGGGCAAACCGGATCAGAAAGACCTAAATGAGAATTTGGCTGCAACTCAAGGCTTAGGCCACATGATTGCTGAGTGTAAGAAGCTTTTCCAGGTGAACATTTTGTCTATTTGCTCATTTTTAACATCTTGAACTAATATTCTGTAGAGGTTGTATCTTTGTTCTTGGCACCTCATGTTTTTTTTCTGGCTGCTGCCCTTGCTGGAAAGCAACGTAAGGGCTTACAATGGGGCAACCGTCAAAATCTGCACTATTCCCACTTAAAAATAATTTGTGATTTCTAACTGTGTGTGTTTGTATCTGTCTGTGTATGTGAGTTTGTGTTTGTGTGCATGCACTTCAATGATGGTAGAACTACATCGTATTTATGGGGAGATTAGATATGGTCCTGCTTTCACTAAAATGCTACAATATTACCGTATTTTTCAGAGTATAAGACGCACCTTTTTCCCCCCTAAAAGAGGCTGAAAATTTGGGTGGGTCTTATACTCCGAATGTACCTTTTTCGAAGCTTTTTTTCAGCCCTAATGAGGTGCTAACAAGGCTCCTGCTCCCTCCACTCCACTCTCCGCTGTGCTTTAACGAGGCGCTAGTGGAGTGAAGCAATCTCCATGCTTTGCTCCGACTCTCAGCTGTTTTTTAGAAGCTTTTTTTCAACCCTAACTAGGCGCTAGCCGAGTGAAGCAATCTCCTCCCCCCTCCCCCCCCCCCGGCTTTGCCTGCTTTTCTCATTGCTGCTTCCTCTCAGCTGTGCCTTAGAAGCTGTTTTTTATCCCCAAGCAGGGGATAAAAAACCAGCAAACTAATGTGCTAAAGCTGACCAGACTAAGGATGCTCGCCAGACGAATACCTGGTAGGCAGATATTTTCCCCCCTATTTCCTCCCCAAAAACTAAGCTGCGTCTTATTCTCCGGTGCATCTTATACGGTAGTTACAGCCACTTTCAGAACAAAGAAAATAACACAAATGTCGGCTCATCGTGTGAACCTTCAATTATTTACTCCCTGTTTTATTCATTTCCTAACTCTTAGATCCCAGAAGAAATGAGCAGATGTCGGAATTCTTATACAGAACAAGATCTTAGACCTCTCAGTTTTGAGGACTTGGGACAAACTAACAACTCGGAGTCTGCCGGTTATCATTCTTATATCCAGGACTGTATGGATGATTTTTTCAAGGAAATAAAGGATAAATTTAAGGGTTGGGTCAGTTGTCCTACCCCAGAACCAGCAGAACTTGCCTATAAAAAGGTACAGTACATTGGCATATTTCTCGTGTTTCTGCATAGATTTTAACAGACAAAATTTAGTGTAAGTGGTTAATATTCCTTCAATCTCATGCATTGTCTTTCTGTCATCTTAGATCATGCATAGATGTTTGTGTAATGCATGTATTCTAAGACATGGCATGTTTTATTTAAAATCTTTCTATCATTTTTCATTAGAAGAATTGAATGAAAAATGAAGGTTGTAGCAAATCCTAACATTTTGATTTGGGGTTGTCATGAGTCAACCACTGACTTAAATATTACATCTATAAAGTAATCTAATACACCACCAACAGTAGACCATTCTCCTATACCTAGCTCAATCCAGTGGTGGGTTGCCTCCAGTTCGCACCGGTTCTGTAGAACCGGTAGTAAAACCAGTGGGAGGCTCCGCCCGCCGACCCCGACGTCATCAAAATGCTTCTGCACTTGCACAGAAGAGCGTGCGCGTAAGCGAGCGAGTGCACGCGCGCGGCCCCGTTGCAAACTGGTAGTAAAGGTAAGTAGAACCCACCCCTGTCTCAATCCCTCTGGTAATTCCAGAAAAAGATGTGGCAGGTCTATTTAATAGGCAAAAGATCAGAAAAGCTCCAGCGCCAGATGGATTGATTCCTTCTTGATGGAAATCCTTCCATTCCCCACCATACAGTCAGAGCTGAAGAAGCTTCTTGGATGAGAAACGAAACGTCTTCAAAGAAAAAATAAGAAAGCCCAGTTGCCTCTTGAAAAAGCACCTTTGGGACAACTATGACCTGGATGATTGAGAATCTCCATAGACATTCTTGATGGAAAGACTGTGCTAAAGAGCTGACCACTGTCTTTACTCAGATTTTTAATAAATCACTGAGGGTGATTTATATCCCTTCTTGCTTTAAACGCTCTACCATCATCCAGTTTCCTAAGAAATGTCCCATCAGGGAGCTAAATGACTACAGATTGGTTGCTCTGACATCTGTATTCATGAAGACCTTCTAGATCAGAGGTCCTCAACCTTTCGGACCTCAGGGACCACTAAATTCATAATTTTAAATCCCGCGGACCACTAATATGTTCTGCCTAATGACTGGCTGGATGGGCATGGCTAGGTGGTCGTATGACTGGGTGGGCGTGGCCAACTTAATGTCACTCACATTGAGGGGCACCTCGCCGGCCTCTACTTGCCCCTCCCCTCCCAGCCACTCCTCCCCTGCCTGCCCGGGTTCCTTAGGGCCCCAATAGGAAGCAGTTGTTGGAGCTAAGCAGCCACCACGAAAAAGAGTTGGCAAAACAGCTGGCTCAGTTCAAATTGGATCTGACCGAGAAGAAGGTTCAGCAGAAGCAGCTCACTGAGGACTATGAGCATAGGCTTTCCAAGCAGATGGAAGACCTATGGGAGTGCAAGGCCAGGTACTGGTGCATGGAGGCTCAGCAGGCTGAGATGGTAAGCCAGTTCCAGGCCATGATGCAGTCCTGCTGGAACAAGGCCCTCCAGCTCTTTGCCACCAGCAGCACTTCCCTCCAGCCTTTGCCCAAAGCCCCGCACCAGGAGGCCGAAGCAAACCCCAAATCAGAATTTCTGTCCCCCTCCGACCTACACAAAAAGACCACAAAGGGAAGACTCTCTGCAACAACACAAACATTTATTGCACGTTTCCGCCCCAGGGCCTGTAATTGGAGTTTATATTGCACTGAATCGGGTTTCCATCCTGATTCAGTGCAATATAAAGAATGCAAATAATTTTCCTGCAGACCACCAAAATTTTCTCGCAGACCACCAGTGGTCCACAGACCACCAGTTGGTGACCACTGTTCTAGATGCTAGTGCTGGTCCACCTGAAACTCATCACAGATCCACTGACAGACCCCTTCAGTTTGCCTATCGAGCAAACGGATCAGCAGACGTCGCTATCAATATCTCATTATAGTATATTCTGCAACATCTTGACTCTCCCTTTTTTGAGGACTTTAGCTCAGCATTCAATACCATCATTCCATAAATTCTCTATATTGATCTAGCTTACTGTATCTGCTCATATGAGTAGGTGGATAATCGGGTTTTTTTGATAGATAGGAAGCAACAGATAAGGCTAGGGAAAATTACATGTAGTACTCGTTTCCTCTACCAATGACCACCTCAAGGAAAGTTCTGAAGTCTGCAGACAATACAACAGTCATTGGCCTCATTTGAGATAGTGATGAGTCTGCATACAGATGGGAGGTTAAACAACTGGTCCTGTGGTGCAGCCATAACAATCTGGAGCTTAAAACCGTAGAGATGAGAGTGGATTTTAGGAGAAACTCTTGTGTTTTACCACCTCTTATCACGTTGGACAGCATAATATCAGCAGAAGAGTCCATCAGATTTCTATAACCTCCCAGGATTTGAAAGGGACAGTTACACAGCATTAAAAAGGCACAACAAAGAATGTTCTTCCTGGGTCCATGTAGGAAGTTCAGACTGCCCCAGGAACTGTTGATACAGTTTTACAGAAGAATTGTTGAGTGTGTCATATGTACTTCTATAACAGTCTGGTTTGGTACAGCATCCAAACCAGGATAGGCACAGACTCAAACGGATTGCAGAAAAAAATAATTGCAACCAGCCTGCCTCCCATTGAAGATCTGTATGTTGCACACAGGTCAGAAGGAGGGCTGAGAAATATATGTAGACCCTCACATCCAGGACATAAACTGTTCTTTGCTACAGAGCATTGCAGGCCAAAACAACTAGACACAAAGGCAGATTTTTTCCGTTGGACCATCACTCTGCTGAATATCTAATTCTCACAGTGCTGTCTAATGCCTGTGTATATTTACCGATGTAGTATGGCTGTAGTATTAACATTATCATTTTAATTATCTTCTTTGCTACCGTCTCTTGTGGTTGTCATCATCATCATCATTATCATTCTTTTGGTTTGCATGTACACTGAAAGCTTTTGCACCGGAGACAAATTCTTTGTGTCATACAAATCACACTTGGCCAATTAAAATATTCTAATCCATAAATATGATAATGACTCTCTCTCTCTCTCTCTCTCTCTCTGAACATTGCTAAATAAGGCTGTTGTCGGTATCATTTTGTGCAGTGTGTTCTCTGCCAAACTGGCCAAAATTTTCCTTGCGATATAGAACAATCAGAAATGACTTGATCTTTTATTTTGAATCAGTGTGGTTCCAGTGACTAAATCAATCATGATTATTCAAGGAAAGGACTGTTGCAATAAAGATGATTAAACTCTTTAGCAACGATGTACTTGCAGGTTTGTGAAGGTCCTCCTCTACGGCTGTGGAAATCCGTGGTTGAAATCCCTGCGACGCCTGAAGAAGTATTAAACCGTATCGTTAAAGAACAGCATCTTTGGGATGAAGATCTTTTAGATGCTAAAGTCATTGAGACTTTGGATAGCCAGACTGATGTTTACCAATTTGTACAAAACAATATGGCGCCACACCCAGCAAGAGACTGTGTCCTCCTCAGGTAACTATACAGACTCTATGCATAAAACAACTTTCTTTAACATTTGGCAGCTGGGAATAAAAACACATTTGGATAAACTTGTTCACCTTCCTTTCACCCTCATCCATTCTTACAGAAGTTGTGCTTGATTCTAACAGGACTTGGAGGACCAATCTCTCTAAGGGAGCATGCGCGCTCTTAAATTTCTCAGTGGAACATGACCGTGCGCCCATCCTTGGTATTAGAGTGAATGTGCTGTTGTCCAGGTATCTTATTGAACCTTGTGGGATAGGAAAATCCAAACTCACCTATATGTGTCGAATTGATTTAAGGTAAATCATGTCCTCTATTTTCCTTAGATTGGGCAGGAATTTCTATCTCTAGTATGACATGTTTGGGGAACGAAAATTTACAAGGCCCAAAGCTAATTATTGTATATTATAAGACAGAGTAAGAAACGGTGACCTCCAGATATCTTGGGTAATCATAATCTTCTACATCAGGGGTGCCAAACTCACGGTGGCATCATGTGATGTATCGGGACTTTTTTTTCCCTTCGCTAAACCGGGTGTGGGCGTGCTCAGCGTGTGACGCATCCGGCCCGCAGGCTGGGAGTTTGACAGCTCTGCTCTACATGGTCAATGGCAAGGGATTGTGTAAATTAAAGATTCCACCTTCTGAAGGGCACTTGTTTGCCACTCCATGATAGAAAAACCAGTTAAAATTAATTTGGTTACTTTTGATTACTTATCAGCATTGTTGGCTTGTTGATACTAATGGTTCCAAAGAAATTTCCCCTGTTACTTGGCAATTTACTTTCTTAAGAATCTTTGAATAAAATTAAATGCCTTGTATGTGTTTAAACAATAAAAATCATGCTTCTATTTTTCGAGAATGCATTGGGAGCCAGAGAGAGCCTGGAGATAGTTTTGTAGATGTTCCTTTAGCAAAGGCAACAGGCTTCTTGGGAACAAGAGCTGATGGAAAGGAGCAATCTTGTTTGCTGCCATCTCTTATTTGCAATTAAATTTGTTTACCTGCTTACCACTGCAGCCTTTTTACTTGATTTCCCACAGCATGCTTTCAAATCGGCTCAAAAGATTTGCTTACCAAAGAATGGTTTAGTCAGTCTTTGCAAATTCTGCTTTTCAAGGTCTCTTTGGGATCCTAAATGGAGATTTTTGGGGAAATACATAAAATTCTAAAAGGCCATCTTTCCTTGAGTCAGCCTTACGGACTTATTACCTCTTTGGTTGTTTCTATTCCATACTTGTTTAGGATAGGATAGGATAGGATAGGATAGGATAGGATAGGATAGGATAGGATAGGATAGGACAGAACATTTATAAACCTTTATTAACATTTAAAATCCAAAAATACAAGTTAAAATACATCTATAACAAAAATACATCTGTAATTTAAATGTTAATAAAGGTTTATTTAAAAAAAAATACAACGGAACAGAAAAGAACAGAACAGAACAGAACAGAACAGAACAGAACAGAACAGAACAGAATAGAATAGAATAGAATAGAATAGAATAGAATAGAATTCTTTATTGGCCAAGTGTGATTAGACACACAAGGAATTTGTCTTTGGTGTATATGCTCTCGGTGTACATAAGGAGAATAAAGTCCATTCATCAAGAATAAAAAGATACAATACTTAGTGATAGTCAAGGTTACTAATAAGCTATCAAATCGTATTAGGAAACAAATAAAAACAATATAATTGAAAGATACAAGCAACAGGGTTATAATAATAAGTGGGAAGAGATAGATACTAGTAAGGAAGAGAAGAATAATAGTAATACAGTCTTAGTAAATTATTTGACAGTGTTGTGGGAATTAGTTGTTAAGCAGAGTGATGGCATTCGGGGAAAAAACTGTTCTTGTGTCTAGTTGTTTTGGTGTGCAGTGCCCTAAAGAATCTTTTTGAGGGTAGAAGTTGAAACAATTTATGTCCAGGATATTTGGAGAAAAGTTATCTAAATCCCACCTTTTCTTTCTTTGAAACAGGGGACATAAGCCTGACTGGTACACAAAAGCATTTGGGCACTTGTGTGCAGCGGAAGTTGTGAGGATTAGAGACTCTTTCCTTAATCAAAATCTTGAAGCTAAGGAAGCAACATCCAGGTGATGGATCAAGGGGACCACCACAGCACCGGCCTGTCTAAAGATTTTCGGGGAAGGTTGATTATCCACCCTAGGACGGATCATATATCCAGTAGATCCTGAAGAGAAACTTTCTGGAATGGGTTTGAGATTGTCCCTCAGTGACAATCCCTAGCGTTTTTTAAAGCTGCTTTTTTTGTCTGTGTTAGGCCTATAGTGTAGGTCTTAACTGGAAAATTTTGGATGGTGCAACTTTTGTTGTTGTTTTTAAAGGTAAGATTAATGTTCGCTTAGGTGCTGTGAATTGCTTCTGAGAAGCAAGGCTCTAAGACTTAAAATATATTTCTGAAATACAGTGAAAATTATTCATTCCTTATATTATGTTAGCTTTATGTATGTACCTGTACGTCGTTAGTTGAGGGACTGCTGCAGCCACTGGATTTGGTGTTGTTCCTCAGTGGATTTTCACGAGAGTAAGTGAAGGAAGGTTTGCACGAAGGCAGAGGTGTGAATGATTGTCTTAATTTGTTGACTGGAGTATGAAGAGCCAAAATGGCAGAATCAGAGTGTCTGGTACACTTGGAAGGCATTGGGAAGAATTTAGCAGGTGGGAAGAGAATCGGTCTAGAATCTGACTGAGAGACCCATTACATCAGAGATCTTCAAACTTGGCAGCTTTAAGACTTGAGGACTTCAACTCTGCTGGCTGGAGAATTCTGGGAGTTGAAGTCCTCAAGTCTTAAAGCTGCCAAGTTTGAAGACCTCTGCATTACAAGCTTCAACTCTTCATTCCTCTTGAGTTCTTATTACTCACGTGTGTATCTAAAAATTGAAAAGTGTTGGGCTACATCAGCCAGGGCAAAGAATGGTGAAAAGCAGAACACTTGAAACTTATTTAAAAATGCCAGATATATTTCAGTGTGTGTCTTTTGTATGGCAATAATTTTGTATGCTCCCAGTTGAAAGGTTTCAGCTTTTCATAGCTGCCACGTAAGAATACTGGCCACGTAAGAATACCGGCCACATTTGCCACGCTCAGGCCTTATATTGTTTGGAATACTTTCTTAACAATCTGTAAAGAGCATCTCAAGAAAATGTGAATGAAGTCACTTTTCCTACCGCCTATTTCTTTTAGTATCCGTTCATAAACAACATCTTGGTTTAATTGACATAGGAATAAATGCTTGTCGTTTGATAGCAGGGCCGAAACTGCTTTCCGTAGCTGAAAAGGGCAACACTGTAAAATACCATAACTGGAACATTATAAAGTTCTAAAGTGTTTCCGCATAGCAGATACTCCTAGGAGTTAAACATATTCATATAACCCATTCCATTGTAACCATATAACCTCACTTATCGACAAGGTTTGGAGGAAAATATATCCCCCAAAGTTAGAAGCAGTGTAGTTGGGTAAAAACAAATATTTGTTCCACAAAATTATAGGACATGATGCAAAGAACTGCAGGTTAAGATAAACAGATTAAAATGATCAAGAGTTCTATGGTGAATTTTGTATAAGACATCCCAGAAGTATAAGCTAGAGCATAGCTGTGATAGCAATAATAAATGAAAATAGGAAAATACATGTAGGATGTTGTCATTTTACCAGTCTAAAAACTACAGATTAACTGTCCAATGTTTTGGGGGGGATGGAGAAGAGTCGAATTATTATTTTGCATGTAATATTTGTCAACAGTTTCTGCACATCTTAATGAGCATTATTAGTAAGGAATCTTTTTAAAAAGCCTTTAGAGAATGACACTGTTTCAGTGATAGGTTTTACTGTAAAAACAACAAAGCACAGGGAAGATAAATACCGTCCTTCCTCCTTGTTTCAGAATATATATATTTTATTCCAATGCGTTGGCGGATGTGAAGAATAGAAAATCATTGTAATCCATGCTGTTAAATAACATTGCTGTTGTGTATATTCAAGGGTAAAAAACCTGCCCCAAAAGCAAGACACTTCATGTCTTGTTGTGAATCCAGCCCTCACCCTTTCCAAATCTGCTGTGGTGCCCCACGACAAAAATTACACTTTGATTGACGGATGTACGACTCAGGTGTGAATGCTATGAAATAAAAAGAAAGGTGGTTTATCTGTATATTTGGAATAAAATCATTGTATAGATCCATTTGAATAACTAAAACCAGTCCCTTACAGCTGTAAATTACTGCCAAGATGTATGTTGTCACCAAAGATTAGGTGAAATTGGCAGTTGGCGTGCTTTGTTCATTCAGACAAGACCTGTGCGATTTTCACCCGGTCTTCTTTCCCAGCCTTGGAACTGTGGCACATTTAGAAGAAGCTCTTAGATACCATTGTCAGTATTATTATTATTTTCATAGAGTGTTTGAGATTACTTTTGAGAGTATTGGGAAGAGCTCTTCCTAATTCTGCACCTGTACTAATGCCTTGGGTTGCTTTGGGTCTCTTATTTTCCCTCTGGGTTCAATCTATAAGCAGTGTTATGTCAAGAGAGGGACTGTATCCCTGATGGCGAACCTATGGCACGCGTGCCGGAGGTGGCACGCAGCGCCCTCTCTGTGGGCACGCGAGCCGTCGCCCCAGTTCAGCTCTGCCGTGCATGCACGCGCGCCTCCCGCTGGCCAGCTGGTCTTCAGGTCTTCACCACGCATGTGCAGGGGCCCATGCACACATGCACTGGGGGTGGGGCGCATGCACTTTGGGCACTCGGTCCAGAAAAGGTTAGCCATCCCTGGACTATATGGTAGGTTAGAATTCTTCCTTGTATCTGTTTCAGAAGACAGTGTCCTTCATGAACTTCCTTTTGTTGGGACAAAAGCGCTGCTCTGTTCAAACAAAATAAATTATATTTACAAGGGACACCATCACCGGAATCAAAAATAGACTGGTACTGACTCTTTCAGGGAAGGGGGAAGGGGGAATGCAATGGGGCTGAGACAGGAAGTGTTCTAAGTCGTATCTTCCCATTACAGGTAGTCCTTGACATACAAACAAAGTTGTGTCTGCCAATTACAGTTGTAAACCGCAGGTGATGGGACCTGGGAGTCATATAGCAAATGCTGCAGGCGTTAAGCGAATCTATTGTTCTCTGTGGGCAATTTTTTTTCTGGAAACTGCAAGTAACTTCCTGTTTCCAGAAAAAAAGTCATAAATTACAGTCACGTGACTGCGGGACACTGCAAACAGCCATGTGGCCGACTGCCCAAAATGCGGTCACGTGACTGGGGACAGCCATTGGAACTTCAGAACCAGGTCGTAAGTATCTTTTTTGGGGGGGATCCATGGTAACTTCGAATAATTGCTAAGCAACCAGTTGTAAGTTGAGGACTACCTGCTTTCCAAATGTCTTGTACTTCAAACGTGAAGCGTAGTCTTTGGCTGTAAGGTTCCTTGATCTGATGCCCTTCAATTGCCATTTGCATCTGGAGGGCAACCGGTGAATAAAGACAGCTTTATTCCTAGCTAAAAACCCTGGCAGTCATTCCACTGATGTCCTTGTAAAATGTGTTGCCAGGTGGAGGTTTTAGGTATTGTGCCATTTACAGTTCTCATCAATAGGTGAATTGTGTATTCTTTGTATGCTTTTCATTTCTTTAAATATGTAAAAAAAACAAACACGTATGTTGTACATACCATTCTGATGTAAACGTGTTCACACTTTATTGTCCAGCATAGATTAAAGCATGGAGATAATTATTTAAGATATACTTGTATTTATACCTCAGATATTCTTTGAAGGAGAGGCAGGGTGTTTGTATCTCAAGTTTGGCTGTCCTTTCCTCCAGTGTAAATATGTTCTACACAACTGAAGAAAGAAAGAAAAAGATAAAAGAAGAAAAGGTTTATAGCTTGCTATTATATGCCCGTACAGAACATAGTCAATAAATGCACTATTAAGTGTTTGTGTTTGTGTGATATATCGAATTCTTCTCCATTTTCTGTGGCCTTTTGCAACTGTAGAGTCTACCCAAGAAGAAAAAAAAGGTGGGCATTTGATCCATGGGCCAGATGTCTCAAATGTGTTTTACCATACATGCAGATCGTGTCGATGTAGGTTTTTAGGGTTTTTTTTATCCTGATGTTGGAACACACAGTTTGTTGTAGATATTTCTAGTGTTGTTCAGCTTCCTGTAATCACATCCTCTTTTAACTAGCAAAGTCCTTTCCAAACTTTAAAGGAACAAAACCTCCTCTTGAAGTATAATCCCATGCAGAGGTTTTAACAGATGAACAAGCTTGTAAGAACAGCTCTTAAAGCTTCCACTTAAACAATTTAGTGCTCTCGTTGCGGGTTTCGCTTTATCCAATAGACCCCAGATAAACGGGCTACATCCTTATTTTTTAGTTCATCAGAATAATAATGTGGAGCTGTTTAAACAAAAAATTGTTCAAAAGCACAAAGGAAATGCTGCCGGCCTGTCCAGGAAATGCGAAGGTTCCTTCAAAACAAAAGACAAAAGGAAAAAGGGGGAGGGAGACCCCCAACGATAAACTGGTGAAAGCAAAGGAAGGAAGCCAAAAGCAGAGCTTTGGTCTTTGTCTGTCATTCCCAACAGGATAAAAGTGCAACATTGAGGAAGGTCAACTACAAAATGTTAGAAAGCAATCACTAAAGAGGACACTGTTTTTGTGCCCTGGAAATAAGTTCCATTTGGGAATTTCTTATTATTTTTTTAAAAATCATATATAACCACGCTCACATGCTTACACATCATTGGAGGAAGATACAAGCAGGGGATCCAAAAAGTCAAGATGGCTATGACTACCATATTTTTTGGAGTAAAAGACGCACCTTAGTTTTTGGGGAGGAAAATATGAAAAAAATTGATTGGCGGGTGGATCGGCCTCCCGGAATACCCCCAACCAGCTGTTCCCAGAGGTAAATTTTAGCAAAAGGTTCCTTGGTTGTGAGCTCTGTGCCTTGTTTTTTTCTTCCTGCCTCTAAAACTTCTGAAACTCTGTTTCAGAATTTTTTTTCTGCCTCTGAAAGCCTCCGAAACAGAGCTTCAGAAAAAAAGCCTCTGAAGCTCTGTTTGGGGGCTTTTTTTCTGAAGCTGCGTTTCTGATGCTTTTTTCATCCTCTGAAATCTCAGTTTGAGAAGCCGGGCGGGGCTACATTCGGAGTATAAGACGCACCTCGATTTTCACCCTCTTTTTTGAGGGAAAAAGGTGCATCTTATACTCCGAAAAATACAGTACGTGATTATAGCCCTACCTCTTTTTTTATTAGGGTGAAGGTAAAAAATAAAATAGTAAGCTTCTAAGAAGTTCTTTTCCTCCAATTTTGTTGACCTTCATTTAGACTTGCAGCAGATTTAATCGCTTGGGTGAAGACACAAACTAGGCTGAAGTTACAATAACTAACAAGAAAATCTGTATTTGTTTATTCATTTCTAACTAGCTCCTCTTGTCTATTTAAAATTCTTAAGGAAGGGTGGCCAAGCCTCAGTTTTATTTCAAAGGCCTTTGAGAAAAATGTTGCCGATGAAAAGAGATGTAGAAATAGCAGGCCTCCAAGGGACACTGATTTTTAAACCTCCGCACCGACAGGCTGAGGCCTTCTGTAAAACCGACACTCAGTCTGTAAAACAACAATTTTCCAGCATATGCTGTGCTGTAATTTTGCTTTCACAAAGAAGATGGTATATGTCAGGTAAGAAATACATTAGCCCCCATCTTTCATATTGTCAATAATTGGGAGCCCTGAGTGGTCTGTTGTTTGTGCCAGAAGCAACTGACAATTCTGTCAACCAAGAAAGACAGAATAAAAGGACGCAAACTGATGCCTTCTACATGCGTTTGGATTGCCACATTCGTACCCCTTGCCATGCTGGCCGGTTCCAAGCAGATAAGTATCGTACTCCAAGGTAGCTAGATGTACCACGTTGCATCGCCTATCCTCAATCAGATGATAGGAATTTCACGAGCTAATGATCCGCAAAAGAAACATCTGTCCATTTGTACTGACTTCTTGACCAGGATGATTACTCGTAACATTTTCCTGCCAAATATATTATATCTTCTGAAGGAAATTCACTAGAAAATTGGCTCTCTGTCAGGCAGGTTTTTTATGCTCTAACTAATACGGTGCACAATCCACTGGTCTTCCTCAATAGACTGAGTGCCCTCTAGTGAAAAACAAGCTGCATAACGTTTCTGAAAGGTTAATTCTCCATTTCATAACTGTGTGTGGAATTGTTCGATGGCTGAATAATTGCCCTGGATGTTATAAACAGAAATAAAATCAGCAAAAGTGTGTCTATGAGCAGAAAGAGAAACGCTGGTTCTCAAATTTTGTCAAAAGGCATATTTTGTGAGCAATTCACTTCATCAAATGCATTGAGTGGGTTAGACCAGTGCTTTCCAACTTTTTCCTTCGTTGCCTAAAATAGTTCATCAGAAAGTCCTTATTTCAATAGCAATAGCACTTAGACTTATATACCGCTTCACAGTGCTTTTACAGCCCTCTCTAAAAGGTTTACAGAGTCAGGATATTGCCCCCAACAATCTGGGTCCTCATTTTACCCACCTCGGAAGGATGGAAGGCTGAGTCAACCTTGAGCCTGGTGAGATTCAATCTGCCAAATTGCAGGCAGCCGGCAGTTAGCAGTAATAGCCTGCAGTACTGCATTCTAACCACTGTGCCACCATGGCTCTAAATATCCCTGTAGTTACTGGATAATAGGTTTCTGTGTCATTATCACCACCACCACCACCCCAAAAAAAAAAGTTTTACCCAATTTTGGTTAATTTACTTTGGGAACAAAGTCATTCTCTTAGGTGGGGAAATATTTTCTGAGGAGAATGCTATACTGTATTCACAAAAGAAGCTAGTCTTTGATTTGCAAAAAGGCCATAAAGTGGGGCAAAACTCAATAACTTCCTTGCTTATTAATGGAAATTTGGGGCTCAGTTGTGATTGTAAGTTGAGGACTACCTGTACATTTAAATTTTACCTCATAATAATCTTAAATGCAAAGAGATTGGATGGGAAAGGACCAACAGAGGCCACATAAAGAGCAGCTTTATTTTACAATCGTGTGTGCTGTTTATTCATTTGAAGTACATACAGCCCACTCCTCCTCCTATGCACAGAGTTTAAAGGAGCAAGCATTCAAAGACTGTGTTGGGATTAATGGTTGGTTGCTCCAAGTTTGATCTGGTTCTTGCGAACTGGTAGTAATGGTGGCGGGAAGCTCCGCCCACCAACCCCAACGTCCTCGCTGATGATCTGCGCATGCACAGAAGCTACCGTTGCGAACTGGTAGTAAAGGTAAGTGGAACCTACCCCGGTTGGGATATGTCACTCTTGCGTAGGCATGGCATACAATACCAACTGCACTACCCTGTTTCCCCCAAAATAAGACATCCCCTGATAATAAGCCCAATCAGGCTTTTGAGCGCATGGCAATAAGGCCAAGCGCTTATTTCAGGGTTCAAAAAAATATAAGACGGTCTTATTTTTGGGGAAACACAGTAGATACACTTACATAGGTGGGCCTTCGCAGCTGTTTTGACTGGCAATCGACAAGGCAAAAGGTAACCTCGAGATTGGGATGGCTAGTAGATGTGTCACATTAAATGGAAAGCACTGATTAATACAGCAATCCACATTTCTCCACTGACCTAGGGCAATATTTTGTCATGTATTTTTAGTTGCAATTTAGACCTCATTCAGTTATGCGCGTCTCCTATATTTTTTAGGTTAAGAGCTTAGTGAATAGGAAATGGTACAATCAAGTAATGTAGGGTGTTTGTAGTCCAGAAGAGGGCCATCTAACATCAGTTTCTTGAACATTTACAGCTCTAGACATATTTTGGTCACTGTCATTCCTAATTTGCAACTTTTAGTGCAACAGCCAACTTTTTGTTAATGATGACTGCAGAATTATTCAATGGGAGCCTTCCAATTATGTTGAATTTCAACCCCATTTTCTTCCCTGTAGACTTAAGAATTCTTAGGTACATGTTTTTAAAAACTTGAAGCTTTGTTATATTTTAATGAAACAAAATACAAAATGCAGATTTTCATGATCAGTCTAATATATACATTTTATTAGTTACCATAGAGTCACTAAAAACCTGGACATTTTCAATGAAATTATGTTTAACTTTTAAATAACAGTTAAAACAGTTAAAGAATAATATTTGGTACAAAGTTGGCAATTAAGATATTGAGAATTGCTACTTAAAATACATGGCAAGAAGTTACCCAGTAATGAATTGGCATTGAGTTCTAAGTTTTTAATAGCTTGGATGAAATATGTGATGATATTTCTGTCATTCTGAGGTGCACACCAGTATCTTATAGTGTGGTATCCAGTGAATTTGGACTATATGAATTCACCACTACAAATGCAGTTTCAAGAATAGTTGCCTATCATTTGAATAAAATAAAAAGTCTAATTCTTCACAATTATCTCCAAGTTAAAAGATGCACAAAGCAGGCACATGATGAAGAACGAATGAGAATATTTGCCACAAAAAGCAACTATAGTTTTGAGAGGCCACCAACTGGTGTCTCCAGCTTGATTCCTTGTGGCTCCTTCTCAATACAGAGGGAATTCATTTCAATACCGTTTGCAGAAAGCCAATCCTGCCTTCTGCTTACAGAATAAATATCACCATTCTAGTTTCATCAAAGGCAATCATGTGGAAGAAAGATCCCAAAAGTTAAATTTGTTCACTCTGACCAATGGTGTGTTGTATTTATTAAAGTAGCAGGACAGAACAGAAGGAGGTGACTCAATCAAGATGGATCATTGAGAAAGAGAGAGGCCATTTGGGAAAATGTTACTTCCTGAGCCCAAACTTTAGATGCCTACAAAGTCTAAAGGTTTCAGCCATTATTCCCATTATTGTGTTTTACTGTAATTTTTTTAAAACTAGCCCAGAAATATACTCTTATGTGCAGGGGGAAGTGGGGTGAGAAATATATATATATATTTCTTTACAGGGAGGATACATGAGATGAGGGTGTGGCTAACTGATGAGGCCTTATAAGGCCGAAATAGATCTATCTTAGTCTCCCAGAAACTAGTGAATTGTGATTTCACTGAACTAAGGCTGCATAATATCTTGGTTTACTTAGGTAGAACCTGGCTAAAGAGACATACACATAAAATCTATGAAAAAGAAAGAAAAACAAATATTGTACCTTTACAGGGAGGATACATGAGATGAGAGTGTGCATTATTGTATGCTAGTATAACTATTGTTTGCCATGATAACTAAGCCAAACTAGACCTGTTAGGATGTGAAAAAGAATGCTTCAGGAACATCATCACCAAGAGCCGTGGTGGTGCAGTGGTTAGAATGCAGTACTACAGGCTAACTCATTGCTCACTCCAGGAGTTCAATCCTGACCGTCTTAAGGTTGACTCAGTCTTCCATCCTTCTGAGGTACGTAAAATTAGGAGCATATTGTTGGGGGCAATATGCTGACTCTGTAAACTGCTTAGAGAGGACTGTGAAGCAGTATATAAGTCTAATTGCTATTGCTACCAACTTCTAAAAACTGGAAGGCATTAAATCCTGAAATGGTCCATCTCCTGGAAGTGTGTGAGCATGAGTGCTATATATGCATACACCTACAGGGTGAAGTCAGGAGTAAGTAGAATCTCCACCCCACTCTGATGCTACTTAAATAGCATCAGAAGCTTAAAAAAAAATATTTAGAACAGTTAAGTATAATCGTGTCATCCCATAAAAATGGGATGGCCTAGTTGCCATGAAGAAGTATTAAAAAAAACACAAAGGATTTGATGGGTTGGCAGAGTAACACACTATGGCCTGGTCTGCCCATAAAATGAAGTCAGTCAATCAGTCTCAATTTGTCTGTGTTAAGATCACAATGCTAAGGCAGGGTGATAATTTGCACATTTTCATGTTCTGCAAAGCCAAAAACCACAAAACATAGGATTTCTTTTTTTAACACAGTGGCCGGCATCTTTTCCACACTTGTATTCTGATTTGTGTTCTACTTCTGTACCAATCTCACAAAATTTTGCATATTTTAAACTTTGGCAAGGTCTAATATGAGATACTTTGAATGAAAATTCCTTTCATTTGGGGAGGTAAGTTGGTTTTCTGACATTCACGGGCATTTTTTGTGAGTCAGGAAATGGAGTCCAAACCAGCAGAGCTCAAATGCAATAGGTGAAGTCAATGGTGATATTGGAGGACACTCATTTACACAAGCAAGAGTAGTATTCGCACAAAGCCACTTGTCACAATAGCAACTAGAATACACGTCTGTCATTATAAATGGCCATTTGTAAAAGATACAGAAATCTTACATCTCACAATTAGCTGAAGTATCATGCAGTTCACAAAAAAAAGCAAGAACTCTCATTTTGATTACAAAGCCGAGAAGCACATCCTTTGAGGTTTAGACATAATTTCAACAACATTATTTTAAGGAATTTGTTTTTGGATAGAAAAGCACTGGCAATCTTGAGTGTAAAGTAGTCCCTTTATATTTCTCCTAATTGTAATTTTAGCACCCCAGAAGGAGAGTCATTATGTACGGAATAACTAAACGAAGAAAACATTACCCTTGTTTAAAAATCAAATCCACCCACAAGCATACAACATTCCCATCTCCAACTTTATATACTGAATAGATCAGTTTCCCTCAAATCTTTTTATTTCGTAACCACCCTATAGAAAAAAAGACCAGGTGAAAAAGACAATTGATATGGAGACATGAGGTTAGGGTTTTGGTTTAGTGAGGAATTAAATGGAAAAAGAAAAATCAAATGTTAAATTTAGTCTTCAGTCTAAAAGAAAGAAATTCAACAGAAAACAAATCAACCAGGATTTTCCCAAGGTTATGGTCAAAAAATTAAAATGACCTATGCAACATATATGTAATAAACGGATCTTCAAGCACTCCATCATGGCTGCCATCTTGATTTTTTTAAAATCATATATTCTCTTCAATACACCCCATCCATGAAGGAAAAAAAAACATTTCAAGGTTTTCCATTTTAAAGTGACAAATTCTTAAGGATATCACAGTCTAGTTGCTTCACTGTTGCTTTTAACTAACTGGCATATATCCAGTCAAATACTTTGACTGCATTCAAGCAGAATTCTAAATATTTTCTGCTACAAGAATGGATAAACTGTTGTGGTAATGAGGACAAAGCAGAGTTTTTATGGCTTTGGACATGGCTTGCTTTTTTGACTGACGGTATGTTTTAAATTCTGGTTTCTGGTCCAGATTTGTTTCCATATATCTTACTTCCGAAAAGTCATAATCCTAAATTTATACATAGCAACAAATGGAAGCAAATATTTATATTCTTCCTCTTTCTTCTTATATAGTGAAGATGGGAGAAAACACACAAGCCTAAAATTATTGCTAAGTTTTACTCTCTAAGCTTGCTACTGTAGGGGTGTGTGTGTGTATGTGTATATAATATTTATAGTTAATAAATATTAACTTCTATCTAAACTTAGTTGTGTAGGGCTTTATTTACACAGCTGGTGGTGACATCGGGCTGAACTTGGCTGATCTCAGAAAGCTAAGCATTGTTATTACTTGCTTTTGCAATCTGGGTGCAGAATCCTCTGCACCCAGATTGCAAAAGTGGGTTACAGAGGAATAATAATTGCATAATGGAGATTTTTTCCCTCTGCAGAATACTTTTTTTTAAAAAAAAAATGATTTATATGCCGCCCTTCTCTGGAGACTCACGGCGGCTTACAATGCGTTAAGCAATAGCCTTCATACTTTTGTATATTTATACAAAGTCAGCTTATTGCCTCCACAAACTGGGTCCTCAATTTATCTACCTTAGAAAGGATGGAAGGCTGAGTCAACCTTGAGCCTGATGAGATTCGAACTTAATTGCAGACAGCTGGTGTTAATCACAATGCTTTTAGTCTGCTGAGCCACCAGGCCCATTTACTGAGGATGATTATGTCCTGCAAAGAGAAAAACATTTGAAGAGCCATTTGGAGCCATTTCCCACAGAAAAGAAAACACCGGGAGCCACAAAACCTTCCTGGGCCTGACTATTTCTTGAGCGGCCAAAAAACTAGCATATGTAGTTGAATTAAACGTTCTGTTTTCTTCTGAAACTTTTCTTTTCTTGGATTTAATTCATGGTTGGCCTACCGGGATTTGAAAAGCTCAATAAATCGTGTGCCGGCGGGTGTTGCACATTGGCGGTTGTGACGCATATTTTGAGTGACAGGGAGCAGAAACAGAGGGGTGAAAGAGCCACATGCGGCTCCAGAGCTGAAGGTTGCTGACCGCCATCCAAGTCTGTGTACCAGAGAAATGGGGCTTCCCTAACGTCTTACCCTTCCAACCTCCAACTCACCAAGGGGTACATCAAATGCTAAAATAGTCTTAAGTTCAGCTCCATACTTTGGTCCTGGGATCACTGTGAGTTCTAGACGAAGAGCAGCAATTGTAACATCCTTCCAGCCAAAAGAACTGGAAGGATCATTACTTTGATTTGGTAGAACTATTGGAATCATTGTATGAAACTCTTATCATTGGCTATAAGTTCATGGAAGACATTTAAAATAAGGATCTATAACCTAAAATCAGAAATGTTTGCAATGCACATAAAAAATAGCAAGCCCTATATATCATTTTAAAATAAATTATAAGCGTTGGTGATAATTTAGCAAACATAAACAGGAAGGGAGGTTTGCAAGAAGGGTTTAAAAAAGTTATGGCTGCAGGTATGATTGCATGATTAAGGCCCTTCCCCTTTTTAGATGTGCCATATGTCATGACTTTGTTGGCATTTTCCAGCAAAAAATAATTGTTGGATAAAATCAGAATCAGAATAGAGCTGAAAAGGATCTCAGAGATCTTCTAGTCGAGCCGTCTGCTCAAGCAGGAGATCCTATACCATTTCAGGCAAGTTGACTGTCCAGTGGATGCAATGGGTTGGCACTTATAACCACGTGGTTCACTTAATAACCACGTTGTCTTCTTAACAACTATGACTTATTTAATGACATTTGTAAAAACAATTGTAAAATCAAGTCCAGTCAGGTGGTGCCTCAACTTATGACCTCAATAACTCCCAATTCTGGCCCCAATTGTGGTTGTAAACCAAGGATTACAATGCAAAAGTATCCCGACTAAATATCAGAGAGTCGAGTATAGAATATAGAGCCATGATGGCGAACCTATGGCACGTGTGCCACAGATGGCACGCGGAGCCATATGGGTGGGCACATGAGCTCAGCTCTGGCGCCTGATTTTCAGGCCTACTGGGCTCACCAGAAGTCAGGAAACAGGCTGTTTCCAGCCTCCAGAGGGCCTTCGGGGGTGGGTGGGGGAAGGCCTGTTTGTCGCTCTTCCCAGGCTCTTAGAAAGCCTCTGGAGCCTGGGGAGGCCAAAAAATGGGCCTACCATGCCATCGCATGCCAAAAGTGGGGGGACCGCATGCGCATGCACAGCTGGGCAGGATGCGTAGAATTATGGGTGTGGGCACATGCGCACATGACTCCCCTGCGCTCCTGCTTTTGGCATGCGATGGCAAAAAGGTTAGCCATCACTGGTATAGAGCCGTGATGGCGAACTTATGGCACACGTGCCACAGGTGGCATACGGAGCCATATCTGTGGGCACGGGAGCACTGCCCTACCTCAACTCCAGCGCATTTTTGGGCCTTTCGGGCCCACCGGAAGTTGGGAAGTTTCTGGCCTCCAGGGGGTGGGGAAGGCTGTTTTCACCCTCCCCAAGCTCCTAGAAAGCCTCTGGAGCCTGGGGAGGGTGAAAAACAGGCCTACCGGGCCCACCGGGCCATCACATGCCAAAAGTGGGGGGAGTGCGGAGGGGTCACATGTGCATGTGCAGGGGGTAGGGCGCATTGAATTATGGGTGTGGGCATACGCGCACACAACCCCCTGCTCTCCCCCCACTTTTGGCATGCGGCGGCATAAAGGTTAGCCATCACTGGTATAGCGTATCCCCTGACTAAATGTGTATTAGGGATTCTTTCCTGTTCACTAAGTATCTGGGAAACTGCCAGGCACTCAACACCTTACAGCTTATTATCCTTATACTATGCCAATTTCTAAAACTCAATGTTCCCCCTCCCCGCTATTTGGGGCTTTTCTGAGTTGCAGGATTTCTGAGTGTTAATAATTTAGATGTGTCCCAATTAAACAATGCGGCATCTAGGGGCCAACTCAAATGGTTTCAAAACAGCAGAACTTGTTTTAAATCAAAATTTTTTTGCTCCAACTGAGCTGATAGGGAGGGAATAGAAAGGAAATCTGTGATTGTTTTGCATCTGTTCTCCTTTGACGTAGTCAACTCGGTTTTCTTTTCTTGGTTTTGAGGTTAAATGCTCCTGTAACTGGCCAGCTGCGAACAGATCGAAAACATCTTTTTGCTTTGGCACACATATATTGACCAGATTTAATTTTTAAAGTTAACATGAACAAGCAATAAGACTGAAGTCTTTTCCCATCTTTGGATCCCCATGTTTGACTTGTAACATGCAATTAATCTACCCAAGTAATGGGTACACAAGAGGGATGCTATTCAGCAGGTTCTGACAGGTTCTGGAGAACCGGTAGCGGAAATTTTGAGTAGTTCGGAGAACTGGCAAATATGACCTCTGGCTGGCTGGCCCCAGAGTGGGATGGAGATTTTGCAGTATTCTTCCCCTGGAGTGGGGAGGGATTTTGCAGTATCCTTCCCCTGGAGTGGGGAGGGAATGGGGATTTTGCAGTATCCTTCCCCTGGAGTGGGGTGGGAATGGAGATTTTGCAGTATCCTTCCCCTGCCACGCCCACCAAGCCACACCATGCCCACCAAGCCACGCCCACAGAACCGGTAGTAAAAAAAATCGAATCACAGCACTATTATTTATGTAGTTCCGTTGATTGTGGTCCAAGTAGAGTTTTCCTTAACATGTTCAATTGTGATGTAGAAGTAGGGGGAAATAACCCACTGCAATAATGCCTGAAAAACAAGGCATATTCTAATGGAATTCTATTCAGAGAAAAAAAAATGACATGAATTGGATTTTTTAAAAAAAATGCAGGAAGATAGGTTACTATGAGGAAGAAAACACAATAATGAATGGCAGTGCAATCTTCAAGATCCAACAAAGCCTTTCAAAATTCTACAAAATTGATTTTGTAGAATAAATAAAATGGTCTGAAACCACCTAGCCAAGCCTGATCATCTGACCTTGAAAAAGCCAAATAATAGTGAGGACCTAGGTGAGAGCCCGTCATGAAATCCCTGGATTCTACTCTAGATTGGTGATTTGATAAAACATCCAACAGAAGGCAATGATGAACCACTTTCTTGCCCTCGCCAGGAATGGAACTCAATTCAAAACCTTCCTTTGAAAAAGAATATGGATAATCTCTCTCAGCTTGTTGTGTGGATGAAAGGTGAGTGAAACTCTGCCAACTGTAGTATGAGTACAAGACTCAGGCCATTCTGACAAAAAAAAAAACAGAATGTAGTAACATTGCTGAGTATAATTCTAGACTCTAGGAGTATCCAACCTCTGCAACTTTAAGACGCGTGGACTTCAACTTCAAGACTTCCCTTGGCTGGGGAATTCTGGGAGCTGGAGTCCACAGGTCTTATGGTTGCCAAGGTTGGACACCCCTTGTCTAGACAAAGCAACCATCATGATGGTTGGAGATAATTGGAGATCACTTCATCCCCCAAACCGCAATTGGTTGGTATCTTTCTTGAAATCAATCAGAGGGTCTCCAGATTATCTGAAATAAGAGACTGGAATGATTACAGATTGGGTGTTTAGCTTGTGCCTGCTTCCTTTGAACTGCTTTGCATTCAGACTATTGTCTCAGTTATAACTGAACTTTAAAATACAAAGTTTAAGGATTCAATATTCAGCCTAATTTTGAACTTGTCTCTTTTCCCACCCTGTTTTTAATATATGTAGCATCCTGCCTGTTGGAAAATCCTCACGAACTCAATAGTTTACAGCTACTTGCCCTTTGAAGCTAACCTCCGGAGTTTTGATTAGAATTAGACACTTTAAGCATCAATTCAGATTAACAAAAAAATGAAGTTTATTCCGAAGAAGTTGGGTTTGTTCTCAATAGAAGTCAAAAAATATTAATAAATCAGTATTAATATATAGCAGAAAGCAATTTAGGGAGTGAGGCTTTCCCCTATTATAAAGGTAGAGGATACATATTTATTTAATTTATATGCCCCCCATTTCACTATCAAGTGACTCTGGTCAGCTTATTGGTGCACCAGAGGGGGAAAATAGTTCCAATTGAAACTAAAACTGTATTTGTAAATCTCTATTTATCTTTCCTTTGAATTAGAATGTTCATCATCTTTACCCAGGAGGAAAAAAAACCATTCTATTTGAAACAGCAACCTTCCAAAAAAACAATTATTTTCAAAGGGTACAAAATTCCAGTATTAAACTAAGGTGTTAGGAACTGCTTATCTGTAATTAATGTTCTTATATATCAGATAAAATCGGGTGTAATCTGATGACATGCTATCAGATAACACTTTTTAAAAAAATCAGTAGTTTTATCCTGTGAATTTAAATAACTGATTTAAGTTACTACATAGTTCATCAAGACCTCATATGAAACAGATTTTTTTTCTTTTTTTCAGATTAACTTGTTATTGAATACACTGAAGGAGCAGGTGCAACAATCCTAAATCCTAAATCTAAAATAGACATTCAATGATAACGGTTTGGATATTCTAAGACACAGTTAATTCACTGCAAGGAAAGACACTATTTGAGCATAATACTAAACAATGATTTAGTGATATAGCATAGAATTGTTTCTTCCTCTAGCTCTAATTTTTTCAGTTGGCATCACAGGGAAGATGGGAAATTTTTTACTTCCACTTTTAGGTAGCAGAGTTTAAGCCAAAGTGGTTGGCACTAAAAGTAAGGTTTGGGAAAACAATGATGATAGAATATAGCTTGAAGTCGATTCGTTTCATTAAATCCTACTGAAAGCTAATCACAGCTTATGTAGGTTTGGAAACACAAAGAAAATTGTCACTGAATGAGGCCTGTGGAAAATTTAAGTTTTTGGAGTGTTTGAAATATTGCCGCTCATCCAATAACACGTTAGACTAGGGTTCTCCAACCTTGGCAACTTTTAAGACTTGTGGACTTCAACTCCCAGAGTTCCTCAGCAAGCTGGCTGAGGAACTCTGGGAGTTGAAGTCCACAAGTCTTTAAGTTGCCAAGGTTGGAGAACCCTGCTTTAGACAGAAACATTCACCAAATTTGCTCAGATCTCATATAACAGCCATAATTAGGACCAGCAACTTAGTCCTTCTGGCAGTGACGTCACGCTGTTGCGGGGGTGAACAAGTGGGGCTCCCTCGTTTATACCCGATTTTCCATAAAGTTATTTTTTCATCACCATCATAACTGAACTCTTGTTAAACGGGGACTATCTATGGCTGTTGTGAAACTCCAGTTACAGATTAGAAATCACATTCTTGCTGAGTATTTGCAATCAGCAACTCTTCTACAGAGATTAATTGCTTGTTTTTCCTGCAGATATTTTCTGGACAGTTCTTTTTGCTCTCTTTTGGTATCTGGGCCTTTTCTGCCTCATCTCTTTAAAAATTCCACAGGAAGTAGCTTTCATTTTTTTTAGTGCACTTTTGCACTGTTAGTTCTCTGCAGTCTATTTAGATAGTAAGATTTCTTTAAAAGAGCATTTTAAAAATTAAAGGTGTATTCCACCAAATTTCTGATCAAAAAAAGCTGAGAGTAAAGCATAAATTGTACTGCCATTTCATTGGGAAAATACTACAGGTAATTGTCGACTTACAACAGTTCATTTAATGACCAAAGTGACAACGGCGCTGAAAAAAGTGACTTACAACCATTTTTCACACTTACGACTGTTTGCAGCATCCCCATGGAGACATAGAATTCAGACGCTTGGCAACTGATTCATACTTATGATAGGCGCAGTGTCCCAGGGTCACATGATTCCCTTTTGCAACCACCTGGCAAGCAAAGTCATTGGGAGAAAGCCAGATTCGCTTACTAGTTTAACAACCACAGTGACTTAACGGCTGAGGCAAGGAAGGTCATAGAACGGGGCAAAATCCACTTAACAAATGTTTTACTTAGCAACAGAAATATTGGGCTCAATTGTGGTTGTAAGTCGAGGACTACCTGTATTTTCAGGGGATGGGGGGAGGAGGGGGAATGAAGAAATGTCTCCTTCCTTCGCTTGTAAAAAGTTTTATTTATAAAATGCTTAAAAAAACCCAAAACACCTCACTCCCAAATTTCCTAAAAAGCAACTGAGGATGGGTATTTGTAAAAAAAAGAAGAATAAGAAGAAAGAAAGAAAAAAGAAAAAAAAAGCTTGTTTTTCAACAAACTGTTAAGTGCTATTCTTTCATAGTGGCATCTTCGTATTCAAACTATACCAGTGCACACAGAATAGGTGATTAAAAGGCTGGCAAAATGTATAATGTTCCTTCGATCACAGCTTCGGAAAGCCTAACTTTTCAGCTGTTGCATATTGTTTTCTTCACAATAATGCACCAGTTACCATGGTCATAGCTTGAACTTACTATGCGAACCTCAGGAACGTTTTCTTCCAGCAGAGAGCACAGCTCCCCTTCGCGAAAAACATGATAATAGCGCATAAAGGCTCTGGCGTCCTGTCCATTAACCGCACAGTCTCCTACCGCTACCGCTGATTCTACCACAGACTCACTAGAGCTAACGGATGAAATCCTTTTGAAGGGTTTTCGTGCAAAGGAGTGACTATTGCTTTGATGGCTACAGCTATTCTTGACGTTTTCCACAGAACTCCTTAGAAACGAGGTTTCCCCGTTGCGGTGTTGGACTAAGGTAGCCGGCTCCCCGTCAAAACCCCTCAGGGACCCTGAAGCTGCCAGCCACTGGATTTGTTTACAGGTCACACACTTCGTAAACACGTCATCATAGTGATCTAGCTGTCGTCCTTCCAGCAGTGCTGAGTGACACCCTAAGTCTACGCTGCAGTGCCTGAGGGGCTGAACAGAAATGGCGTTGCTTGTCCATCCCACCACATCCTTCAAGGGTTCCATCTTTTCGTTTTGCTTTCTTAAGGCAGACTCATCAAGAGATCGGGAGGAAAACCAGGAACGAAAAGATCTCCCCAGGGCACCATAAAATCTTTTTTCTTCGTCTTCAGAAATTTTCACACAGCAGGATCCAGAGAGGCAGTTACCCAATCTCAGAGGTGGGTTCTGATCAAGGGGAGCAGGCTGGCAGCATTTTGAACTCATTGGGGGTTTTGAGTGCGTCGTCTGAGATTCTATAGGGGGTGCAGTATCCGTTCTAGGCCTGGGTTTATTGGATTCTGAAAGCAAACGGGAACACAAGGCTTTGTTCCAAGGAACAAATACATCCTGTTTCTCAAAATGTCGGGTTTTTTGCTCCATAGCCCAGACGTAAATCATCATTTGGCCACCTGGTACCAGCACCCTGACCATTTCTTGAATCGCCTGGATTCGTCTTTGTTTTGTGGAGAAATGATGAATCACTGAAAAAAGAAGAGGAAACGTGTTCGTTAGGGATATGCATATCTTAAATTAAATGTCTTTATAATCATGCAATCGAGGCATTGTTCATTAGGAAGCATTTTCGGTATTTTCAAAATTAATTCTTGGTTCTACGATGTTGCATGATAAAAAGGAAGAATAACCTTGACCACTATTAGAGGGCAAAAAAATAATAACCAACTCATAAAATATGTTTAATTCTTCTATTTTCGGTTTATGGGAGATCTACAGAAATGCCGCTATGGACTAGACTGGGAAGTTTAAAAAAAAAAGGAGAAAGAAAAGAAGACTGTAAGAAGATAATAGCATATGGCTTCCATTTGTTACCAGTAGCAGCACTAGCAACAGCAATACTACTATTAATAATATTACAAAAATATTAATAATACACCATTGGCATAGATTATATCACCATCAGTCAATTGCAGAAGGCAGCTTTACTTGGAACAGCTTACATCCTGCAATGGTACCTTTAACACCATCAAATAAGAACATCTGCCTGTCTCAAGTCCTTGGGAAAAACTCGATAGGTGGATAAAAATGCCAAATCCTTCTATCATATGCGGCACCTTCTATCATATGTGGTGGACCTGCCCAGAGACAAAAAGGTTTTGTTCTAGAACTCGAAACTGGCTATGGGAAATAACTGGAGAGGAATTAGCCTTATCCCCAGAAATATTTTTATTGGGTATAATTAGAGATGGTTTCACCAAAGACAAAATTCAACTCATAATCCATATAACAACAGCGGCCAGATTAGTCTATGCGAAATCTTGGAAAGATAAAACTATACCACCAGAGGGAATATAAACAAAATTCTAGAGTGTGCAGAAATGTCTAAATTAACGAGTGAGTTAAATAACGATTAGAAATCTAAACATCACGAAGTATGGGGAAAGTGGTATGAATGGTTAAGTAACAGGATAAAAGCATGATGTCAGGATACGGTTACCTTTAGTAATGTAAGACCGAACTACATCTGATGTATAACGTGGGAACATAATAAGGAAGTTAAGTCGAAGTATATCTGACATATTTTTCGTAAATATGTATAAACACCACACCTCCGAATGTTGTAATGATTTGTTATATTTTGTAAAAGAAAAAACTAATTTTATATATATATATTTAAAAAAATGCCAAATCCAGTCAAAACATCTGGCTGACTGTGTGACTAACTATAATAATAATATTACTGGTATGTCTGTGTGGTTACCAGAGCAAGCTTGAATCAAAAAAGACTTCATCTTTTTAAACTTTTTTTTAATTAAATTTTTAAAAGATTAACATTTTTTGAAAAAATGGTACCTATTAATATGTGATATTGTATATATACAAAATAGCTACATATGTATGTATCTGTTGTATTAAAAACTATATAGAGGAAACCAATTGTATAGAAAAACCTATAGGGTGAAAAAAGATTCATGTTAAACTAATGGAAAAATGAAAATGAAACTAAATAAAATAAAATAAACTTTAAACAGGAAACTAAACAAAACTAAAAACATACACATGCAAAATACATCTCAATTATATTAAAAGTTTAAAATTCAGGCTATGGGAATGATTTAATTCTCTTAAATTTTATCATCACCTCTCCATTTTGGAACAAAGCACTGAACATACTGGTAGATACTATACATTGATACAGAACCTTATTATCCTGTCTTTCTTGCCTCTTTTTCATTGCAAAGCTAATTCAAAGGCTGAAAGGAAGACTTCATGTCACCTATTTTCTGAGCTTGTACCTGATAGCAATAGCACTTAGACTATATACATTTCACAGTGCTTTTTTATAGCCCTCTCTAAGCAGTTTACAGAGTCAACCTATTGTCCCCAACAATCTAGGTCCTCATTTTACTGATCTCACAAAGATGGAAGGCTGAGTCAACCTTGAGCCGGTCAGAATTGAATTGCTGGCAGTGGGCAGAGTTAGCCTGCAATGCTGCATTCTAACCACTGCGCCACCACGGTTCAGATGGCCATGTCTAATGCACTTTTCATCTTTGCAGATGCCAGTTTTTATGGGGCGAAAATGCATATTGTAGCTTAGATTCCTTAACAACCTTTTTTTCCCTTTGTCAGGGATAATCCATTTTCCCACTCCCCACGTCCCATGTTGTTGCAACTTTACAATTACAATTAAAGCTGTTTCTAATTCAGTTCTGCCTGCTATGTACCCAGGCAGTTCACCTCTTTAACTTACTGATATATCACACTCTCTAATCAACAAAGCATTGCATCCTCTTCCAAGCCCAAGCAAATTATTCTGTGTCCCCTCCCCATTTCTAAGCGTAGGGGAATCTTTTTATGGATGTTTATTTTGCAAGATTGTGAGTTTGCTTATACCTAAATAAGGTCAGTTAAAAAAGATTGGTAATAAAATGAAGAGAAACATTGTCAGAGTATATTCATGAACTGGAATAGGACATAGCAACAAGGTCAGCCAAGGTCTGGGGGCTATTTGCTGATTCAGACAGCAAGGAGCCTGGGCGTGGCTTAACTATTCTGTATATAAGCTTGAAGGCACTAGCTTCTCTCTCCTCCATCTTGCCTTCTCCATTTTGTGCTTCCATTTTGCGCTGTGTTTGTACTTGCTATTTCTCTTCTCTACAACGTGGAAAAACGTACAAGGGCATTGTACGCCTTGTGTGTTGTTATGTATATAAAGACATTTGAATCCTGTTTAATAGTCTGCTTTTGTGTGCTGCAAAAAACTCTGACAAACATTCCTGCTTAAAATTTCCAAACATCAGTTCTTTTCAGCCTACTGGGATGGGTCACTTTTTTCAACTGGAAATTCCGGGAAGGAGGTGTAGGATGTTTCCCTGGATGTTCTCTCAATGGGAAAAAAAATTGACTGATTCATAAATTAGCTACCCAGAGAAAATGACATCCTCAGAATATTCTTTGGGGGTTTTTTTCCTCAGTAACCATGCACCTTCTTGGTTTTTCAAGAATGTTTATATAAAATCCCTGAATTGGACTGACAAAAAGCCTGACTTCCTATTATCTAATCTTCCTATAATAAGTAAATTAGGAAATATTAATGTAGTGTCATGTGGTGCATATCGAAAGTGTTTCCTCCTATGTCAGCCGTCCAGGCCATTAAAATCTCTTACCTCCCACAGAGATGATGGCGTTGAAGCACAAATCCCGAAAAGGGAGGTGTAGGTTATCACAAATCATCACTTCACAGCCTTTATTTCTTGCAATCTCAATTAAGGGGCCACAATAATCGCATCCAAGATTATACACTAGGTGGTTGACATCAAGATATTTTCCAGTCCCACAACCTTAAACCAAACAAAAAAAGAATTTTTATGTGAGGTTGATTGCTTTCATTCGTGGTACAAGAAGAAACCAAGAAATCAGAAAGATGATGACCATGGCCAACACAACAGAGTCCTACTTAGCTCCCCTGAACATCTTTAAACCTAAAAGTTGGGCAGTTGTCCCAGGACTTCTTCTCCACTTTCATTTGAACATTAGGAATAATGATGGGTTTTCTAATTTGTGGGGGGGGATGCTGGGAAAGAACTTAGACACCCACCCCTCCCTGCTGGAAATGGACTGAAGTCTTACTAATAAAAAGGAGGCCTGACAGACATTCAACAACAGGGTTGTTTTGGATTGGTTTCCATAATCAGATCTCTCTGTGTGCTCTGTGTGAAGAATGTAGGGTTCAAAAATGGACCCACAAGACAAAGGAGGAAGGCTGTTAAATGACTTTCACTTCTACTCCTCAAGGAGAGAAACATTCCTGTGCTTTAGACAACGTAGATCCTAAATGATCTAAAGCAGGGGTCTCCAACCTTGGCAACTTTAAGGCTTGTGGACTTCAACTCCCAGAGTTCCTCAGCCAGCAAGGAATTCTGGGAGTTGAAGTCCACAAGCCTTAAAGTTGCCAAGGTTGGAGACCCCTGATCTAAAGTACACAGATAAAAAGTTCATTTCCTCAGAGAGAATTTGAACCATTCTGGCTTTCTATATCTGAGATCAAATAAGAAAAACTAGTCAACTAATACCAATGGTGAAATGTAAAATTTGTTACTACCGGTTCTGTGGGCATGGCTTGGTGTGGGGTAATGTGACTGGGTGGGCATGGCCAACTTTTTTTTTTTTTTACTTTTTTAAAGCATTTTTTTACAACCTATTTGGGCAAATAGGTTGTAAAAGAATGCTTTTAAAAGGTTAAAAAAGGGCTCGACGGTGGCACAGCTGTGATCGTCGGGGCCTTTTTTTTTTACTTTTTAAAAGTAAATATACATATTAAATATAAATAAATTTAATAAATTTAATATAATATTATAATATAATTATAACATAATATAAATTTAATATAAATATTAAATATACTAAAGTATAAAGGCTATTGCTTAATGCACTGTAAGCTGCCCTGAGTCTCTGGAGAAGGGCGGCATATAAATCATTTAAAAAAAAAAAAAAAGCATTTTTAACAACCGATTCTGGAGAACCAGTAGTAAAAAAAAAATGCTAAAAAAGAAAAAAAAAGGGGGGGGGATCCGACAATAGTGCGTCGCTCAGCTGATTGTTGGAACTTTTTTAATATATTTTTTACTACCGGTTTGGGCAAACCGGACCGAACCGGGAGCATTTCACCCCGACTAATACCTACCTTCTGGTGATCAATATCATTCAGAACAAGGAATTAAGAAGTTTTTCCGATCGTTCTCCTACCCACATCCTCTTCTGTCCCCTCCCACGAGTGGCCTTGCAAAGGCTCAAATAGCCCAACAGTAACAAACGCAGGCTAGAGAGACTGAAGCTGGCCCTTTAATAAATAGTTCTCTTCCAAAGCATATATCAGTCCAACAGTTACCGGGCAATGTTCCAAAGGTCTTGGCAGACGGCCAGCAGGCTAATGTAGGAATGCAGACTCTTGTCAAAAACTCCAAACTAACAGCTGTAACTCCACTGCATCCAAAATGCCAACAAATTGTTCACCACACCTTTCCAGCCCAGTCACACACCTTTTATACCTTGTAGGGTGTGGCCCTATGTCTCCTGACCACACCTCTTGGGACGTGGCAATAGCTGTTCTCTATGACGTCTCCTACATCTCTCTCTTGCATCCAATAGGGGCTCCCCCTTGTCGTTACCGGCCTCTGTTTCCTCCTCAATTTGGCTGGGGTCCATAGGCACGTCAGCAACTGTCAGTTCTTGCTGACTCACCAGTGAAGACGGCCCCTCCGACACATAGTTCGTGACAGCTTCCTCCTCCTCCATATCATCCTCCGAATCAGTATGCGAAGATAAATCAGCCTCCGGGGCCGGGGTCACAACACATCCCAACCTGCCATTCTGCCTATGAGCTCTTCACACAGTTGTGATTCTCTTGTCATTTCTTTTCCTCCATCTCATTCAAAGAGATGGAATAGCTTTATTTTTTAAACAACAACAACAACAATCCAGAACTTACCAATATCTGCAATCAGGCTGCCAGGCTTCTGTTCAAGTAAAAACTGCCGGACGCGAGGCCACGCTTTGCCTTGCAAGTCATTGAAATAAGAGGCTGTGCTTTCATAGACTTGATGGACATGCTGCTTTTCCAGCTGGTAGGCCTCATGTTCCATTCTACAAGAAACCAAAGACTGAGTATGTATTAAAACGGCAACAAATCTACAGACTATGATTAATTTCTAGAAACACAGGAATAATAATGGTCAATCCATTATATCAACTTGAGACCCCACAAATTATAGTTTATTGCCCTTCCCTGAATGCAATTGATCCTTTTTTTCTTTTCTCAAAGGGACCCTAATTGGCCAATTGCAATTTTCATCCCATCTACATCGACTGCATCTTGCAACTGAGCCACCTGACTTGTCCCATTGCAGTCCTGATTTGTCGCTATGCAAGAGGAATGGAGAGGGCCTTGGAAAAAAAAACTGGAACTGAGGAGAAACTTCCATAACAGTGAGAACAATTAACCAGTGGAAGGTCTTGCCTTCAGAGGTTGTGGGTGCTTCATCACTGGTGGTTTTTAAGACAAGACTGGACAGCCACTTGACTGAAATGGTATAGGGTCTCCTGCTTGAGGTTGGACTAGAAGACCTCCAAGGTCCCTTCGAGCATTATTCTGTAAACTGATTATATTATTATAGTCTACTCTATATTAATACTATACCCTATATAGGTAAAGGTAAAGGCTCCCACTCGAACATTTGTGCTAGTCGTTCCCGACTCTAGGGGGCGGTGCTCATCTCCGTTTCAAAGCCAAAGAGCCAGCGCTGTCTGAAGACATCTCCGTGGTCATGTGGCTGGCATGACTAAATGCCAAAGGCGCACGGAACGCTGTTACCTTCCCAACAGTGGTGGAATTCAATTTTTTTTTTTACTACCGGTTCTGTGGGCATGGCTTGGTGGGTGTGGCAGGGGAAGGATACTGCTAAATCTCCATTCCCTCGACACTCATGGGGGAAGGATATTGCAAAATCTCCATTCCCACCCCACTCTGGGGCCAGCCAGAGGTAGTATTTGCCGGTTCTCTGAACTACTCAAAATTTCCGCTACCAGTTCTCCAGAACTTGTCAGAACGTGCTGAATAGCATCCCTGCTTCCCACTAAAGATGGTCCCTATTTTTCTACTTGCATTTTTATGTGCTTTCGAACTGCTAGGTTGGTAGAAGCTGGGACATGTAATAGGAGCTCACCCCGTTACACGGCCCTGGGGATTCGAACTGCTGAACTGCCGACCTTTCGATTGACAAGCTCAGCATCCTAGCCATTGAGCCACCACGTCCCTCTTATACCCTATATAGCCAGTCTCAATAAAACAGAGTTCTAATATTTCTTTTCGTATCTTTTATATCTTAGTTACGTTGAATAGCTGATAGTGGGGTTTCAATACAAATGACTCTCTTCCAAGCTTTCCTGTAAACCTCGTGAATGGTTCATAAAGAACCATCCAAGTATCCTTTTCTGTGCTCTGGAAATGTTTTCTTCTACTCCCTGGAACAAACTGCTCCTCACATTGAATTCAAACCACTTTAGAGAATTGCCAGCCAATGCCAAAAGTGCATTATATTTTCTTGGCTGAAAATCGAAACCAAAGTCTTCGGTCAAAGCTCAAAGTCAACACAAACTTTTTCTAGGGATTCTTCAATGGTTGACGTGGATGCCCGAATAAATTCTGGATAAATAGGTAGCATGTGAACTGCGATTCAACAGATATTGAAATAGAAAGTAGCCCTAAGCTATTTAGGAACCCCAGATATAAATAACATGCTTAAATAATAGTTTGTATTGCTAAAGGACATGCAGAACTGGTCCGCACGTAACACCAAGTCATAATCAGCCATTTTATTTGCAGTTTAAGGCAGCGTATGTGGACTTGGTTAATATTCCTTAGATTAAATTATGAATTCAGTCACTGAAGCTCAATTAACATACCATAAGCTGCGGTGGCGCAGTGGTTAGAGTGCAGTACTGCAGGCTACTTCTGCTGATCACCGGCTGCCAGCAATTTGGCAGTTCACATCTCAACAGGCTCAAGGCTGACTCAGCCTTCCAGCCTTCCGAGGTCAGTAAAATGAGGGCCCAGATTGTTGGGGGCAATAGGCTGACTCTGTAAACCGCTTAGAGAGGGCTGTAAAGCACTATAAAGCGGTATATAAATCTAAGTGCTATTGCTGTTGCTATTATCTTTAAACAAAAAAAAAAAACCAAAAAAAAAAAAACCAGGAGATATCAATCAACATTTTAGACGAGGAAGAGAAGCTTTGAACTCCATCTTTAAAAAAAGATGGCTTAGACCTTAAGGACCAAACCATAGAGAAAGGTTTGCATGACCAGTGTGGCAGATCAACTTTCAAATCTACTTGGTCAAAGAGCACAGAAAAGGACGTTCCAAGTAGAGTAACCTACATACTTTTGAATATTTCTAAATTAACAGAGCCCGATTGATTGGGCCAGCTCCCATTTAGAAAAACTTCCTTTATGCCTCTCAGCATGCATGGCAAGGATATTGGCTTCTGTCACAGTTTGGGCTCCCCTATGATGATGAGATTCTGTATACTGCACGAGTCAAAAAGAGGGCTGTGAAAATATTTACAGACCCCTCGCATCCTGGACATAAACTGTTTCAACTCCTACCCTCAAACTGATGCTATAGAGCACTGCGCACCAGAACATCTAGACAGAAGGACGGTTTTTCCCGAACGCCATCACTCTGCTAAACAAATAATTTCCTCAACACTGTCAAACTATTCACTAAGGCTGCATTACTATTACTATACTATACTTCTCATCGTTCCTATCACCCATCTCCTCCCACTTATGACTGCATGACTGTAACCTTGTTGCTGGTATCCTTATGATTTATATTGACTGTTTCCCTATGACTATCATTAAGTGTTGTACCTTATGATTCTTGATGAATGTATCCTTGCTTTTATGTACACCGAGAGCGTATGCACCAAGACAAATTCCTTGTGTGTCCAATCACACTTGGCCAATAAAGAATTCTATTCTATTCTATTCTATTGTCATCTGGCAACACCCATGACATCAGCTGCAAAATAATATCAGCAGTCTGCCCAAAGGACATCACAGTAGGAAGAAAACATAATTTGATCGATAAATTTATTTTTTGATTCCCGTCAGGGATGTGGAAAGAACAAAAGCCACCATCTGGCCGCTGGGGGGAGGGTGAGGGGGGACGGGAAATCCACATGAAGCTTTCAGGATATGAGGCTAATTGAATCTGGACTTAAGTCTGCATGGCAGCAATCTTTGCCAGGAGCCACTGCAGGAATTGGTCCAGCTAGAAAGTCAAAAAATGACTGTTGCCTTCTTTCTCTTTTCCTCACACATATCCCTCAATCCCACACGACTTCTACGTATTACTACAGGGAAAAAAAATCAGCAATGAATTTCCAAAACTTCGGAGACACCTGCAATGATATTATACATTTCGTACTCTTTTCAGAACGGTGGGCCCTGAATGTCAGGTTTAATTTTTTTCTAACAATAAAATAAATATATTCACACAGATTTGCAATTTCCCCACCCGCATACATTCAACACACACCAACTTTTCTCCGTAGGATATTTCTTAAAAACAGTGCAGGAAATCCATTTTTGGGTTGGGCCTATAGAATTTTCAGCTTTCAACATTTGTCACATATTCTATCAAGTTAAATATACGCTGGGGAAGTGCTAACTTAATTAATCCGTTACACTACAATGCTATTGGTTAGCAAAAGAAGGAGCAAAGGTTTGTTCCCAGGAGTAACTCAGTAGAGACTGCTTATCTCCTGCTGTAAGTCCAGGTTTGTTCAAACATAGGTAGATATGAATAGTTATCAAGGGCATAAGTCACTGTGTAGCTGAGAGTCCTTTGAAATAATTAAGGTGAACTATGGATGAATCATAGGAAACTGGGTTTCAAACTAAAATTCAAGGGTCTTGTGTCAAAATGTTCCCAATACATTTTCACAAAAAGTAAAGAGTCCAAGATGAAGATCCAAGAGTATGTACAATATAGCTTCTCTTTGCCCAAGCGTAAGTCTGGCCTTCAGATTTAGATGGATGACTCTTTTCTGTTGATGTACCGTATTTTTCAGAGTACAAGACGCACCGGAGTATAAGATGCACCTTAGTTTTTGGGGAGGAAAGTAAGAAAAAAGCTGATTGGATCGGCCTCCTGGAATACCCCCAATCAACTGTTCCCAGAGGTGAATTTTAGCAACAGATTCGTTGGTTGTGAGCTCTGTGCCTTGTTTTTTTTTGTTTTTTTTTCTGCCACTGAAAGCCTCCGAAACAGAGCTTCAGAAAAAAAGCTGAGCTCACTCTACTATATAATAAGGCTGATTCCTTCCTTCTTTCCTTCCTTCCTTCCTTCCTTCTTAAATAAAGAAGAGCCCAGTCTCTCCAGAATAGTGAAGTGCTGTTGTCTTGAGGAAAAAACCCTATTCTGATCACTCTGCCAATGTAGATTTTTATTTATTTATTTTTATTTGTTTGAATTTGTATACCGCCCTTCTCCAGCAGGACTCAGGGCGGTGAACAGCCAGAATAAAACAGAACATACAAAATTTAAAAACAGTTTAAAAATAATTAAATATTTTGGCCGCAATTTAAAACAACCCAATTATAATCAATTAAATTTAACCAAAAACAGTGGGATCAAGCCAGCCCGGCTAGGTGAAATAAATAAGTTTTCAGGGCCCAACGAAAAGTCCGGAGGTCTGGTATTGTACATATCTCTGGGGGGAGGTTGTTGCAGAGGGCAGGTGCCGCCACAGAGAAGGCTCTCCCCCTGGGGGTCGCCAGCCAACATTGTCTGGCAGACGGCACCCTGAGGAGGCCCTCTCTGTGCGAGCGTACTGGCCGGTGGGAGGCTATTGGTGGCAGAAGGCGGTCTTGCAAATACCCCGGCCCTAAGCCATGGAGTGCTTTAAAGGTGGTCACCAACACCTTGAAGTGCACCCAGAAGACCGATGTCACAGCAACAGTTTGAAGCACAACTTCAATTATCCATACCGCATTCTCCCATCTCTAGCATGTGTGATAGGATTTCGTGCCTTGAACAAAGTGAATTCAGAAATAGAAATACAGCTTGATCAGGCCATTCCATTTTTGCCAGTCGTTCGCTTTTTAAAAGCACGTACAGCATGCCAAGGTTGCAGATTGAAACTGGTTCTCCATAAGCCACATAAAGGAGTCTTTTTTACCAAACATAAATTTGGAAATTTAGTAGAGGTTTTATCAACATACCAGAGGGGCATTTCATGAGGCATCCCATTCCAAACAAGTCTCTCAAATTTTTTGGAATTTTCATAATTCTAAAACAACATGACCAAATAGGCATTTTGGTTGAAGATTACAGAGGATGAAGGCCAAATCCCTGGAAAAGCACCAAACTGGGGGAAATTGACCTAAACTTCCATTGAGATGATTAAGGCTGGGACATATTCTATATTATTAAACATGATGAGCTGCTTTATTGATGGTATTTTATATAAAGCAACAATTACAGCCTGCATTTTGAAGGTCAAGTAGCAATTATATTTTTTATAAAAAGCAGCAAAAATAGTCTGTACTTTTTTCCTTCCAAAATGTCATCCTCTTCACAGGATGTGATTATTTTTTTTTTATTCTACCAGACTAATTAAAAGTGCATTTGCTGCCATTTTGTTTTCTTTCTTTCTTTCTTTCTTTCTTTCTTTCTTTCTTTCTTTCTTTCTTTCTTTCTTTCTTTCTTTCTTCCTTCCTTCCTTCCTTCCTTCCTTCCTTCCTTCCTTCCTTCCTTCCTTAATATGAATTGATTTATTTTCTTTTGGACATGATTCATCCTTTGAAGTATCCATCACAGCTTCCAAGCTGAGGAAGATTTCATTATATTACAAACCTTAAGATTATTTTAGTAGAGATGCAGTTGCAGACAAGTACAGATTTGGGATGAGTTATAGATCACTGAGGATACATGCTGTATTATTTTAATTACAGCTGTAGATGACAAGAAACATATCATTTTCTAAATCTATCCTATAATAAATTATTCTTGCATATTATTCTGGATATGATGATCTCCCAAAAACTGTGCTGTCCTGCTCTCTCTCTCTCTCTCTCTCTCTCACACACACACACACACACACACTCACTCACTTTCTCTCTCTCACACACACACTCACTCTCTCACACACACACACACTCTCACACACACACACTCTCTCTCTCTCTCTTTCTCTTTCACACATAGACACTCACTCACTCACTCTCTCACACACACACACTCTCCCACACACTCTCTCTCTGACACACATACACACACTCACTCACTCTCTCACACACTCATTCACTCTCTCACACACACTCTCTCTCTGACACACACTCACTCACTCTCTCACACACACACTCACTTACTCTCTCACACACACTCTCTCTCCCACTCTCTCAGACACACATACACACTCACTCTCTCTCACACACACACTCACTCTCTCTCATACACCCACTCACTCTCTCACACACACACTCTCTCTCACACACACACACACACACACACATTCTCTTTCTCTCTCTCTCTCTCTAACACACACACACACACAGAGAGAGAGAGAGAGAGAGAGACACACACACATAACTGTGGTTTATTAATATTCATTCCCATGCAACTCCCTTCACCAAAAACCCAGAACTGTTCCAATTACGGTAACTCCAGCCACAAACAGACCAATACTAGTTCCCAGAGCAATGGCCAATGAGTCCACAAGGCACTTGAAAGTTTCCCAATCAAAATAAAGTCACCAGGCAAACTTAAATCTACAATACAAAAGGGTTCATGAGGCAAATCCAGAGTTCCAAGACGTGTTCCAAAGTCAAGCTACGGTGTCAATCCAAAACAAGGCAAGAATCACAACAGCCAGAAAACACAACAGCTAGGAAATGAATGTCTTGTTCCCAGCATCGCCTCCATCTGTCTGCTGTGCTAAATAGCCACCTTCTGGTGCATCCCATCAAGAAGGGCGATGCTGCCTCCTCGCAGGTAATCTGGCTGACCTTCCCTGCTCCTGCCTTTTCTCTGCCCTACGTGTTCTTGGATCAGGTGCAGAAGGCAGTTCCACTTCCTCAGCGCTGACTGGCTCCATCTGCATGCTTTCCCCACCTGAAGCCTCGGGGCTGTCCTGCTGCAGCTGTGTTTCAGCCAAATCCCTCTCAGATGGCTGCTTGGAGCCATTGACCAACTCCCCTCCAGATGTGCCTGGAACTGGTTCATCTTCCTCTGAGCTGTCATCTGGAGAGGTATCTGGGGAAGCATCCGGGGGAAGTCATCACAAACTCCCATCTTCATGTCAGTGTAATTAAATGGTAATCTAAGAAATACCTCTTGCAAATTTTTACACTAACAGACCCAATTCTACACGTTGTAATGTATATAATTGAAATCACAGCCTCTGAACTAATGGATAAGCAACTAGAAAAAACCATGGAACTTTGTGATATGATAAGTTTCAGCAAGATTACTATATGCTTAAAAGTGGACAAGTTCAACAATACCCGCAACGGAGTAAGGGTTGGTTAAGATGACGGAACTTGAAGAGATAAATTAACCCCTTTGCTTAAAGAGGAAACAATAGCTACATTTATGGATGACTGGAGACCTATGATAGACTTTTTACATAAAATGAAAAAATGCATTTACAATTTGTGATTTTGATTATTTAAAAAATGGATAATAGAAAAGAGTAAGCATAGAGTAAGACATAAATTTTTAATTGTAGTTATATTTGTTAGAAGGAAAATCTGAAAAAAAAATTCTACTCTTTTTCTTCTTCCTTTCTGCACTTTTGGGTTTTTTTCCCCTTCCTTTCCCTTTTCTATCTTTTCTTCTTTTTTCTTTTTATTAGTTTCTTCTAGTTTTTATGATCTTTGTAAAAAATTTAATAAAAATTTATGCTAAAAAATATTGGAATGTAAGAGTTAAAACACGTCGAATACCGAATTTGACAAGTTTTGTCCTCAAGTTACAATAAGGCGTACAATCAAGAGCTCTGATGGTGTAGTGGTTAGAATGCAGTATTGCAGGTTAATTCTGCTGACTGCCAGCAGTTCGATTCTCACCAGCTCAAGATTGACTCAGCCTTCCATCTTTCCCAGGTCGGTAAAATGAGATCCCAGATTGTTGGGTGCAATATGCTGACTCTGTAAACTGCTTAGAGAGAGCTGTAAAGCACTGTTAAGTGGTATATAAGTCTTAAGTGCTATTGCTATTGCTATTAACGAATAGTATTTACCAGGTGGCAGGACATGTTATCAGGACCAAAAATAAAAGGGTCTAGACCTGGTTAGTACTAGAATGGGAGACCAGAAGGGATATAGATTAAACTTATATACTGGTCCCAAGAAACCTGATTGGATTGATCTTTGAAGCCACCTGGAGTCAAACCGAGCTCCAAGAGATTTAGGGACAGAATCCAAAGCAGCCATCCTGGTGCATGTGGAGTTGGGAAATAGAAAACTGAAGTTAAAAATGTTTGGAAGACCCCAGGTTAAACAAGGTGAATATCTTACCCAGGGGTGAAATCCACTTACCTTCGCTACCAGTTTACACATGGGAGCGTCAGTGTGACACCTCTGTGCATACGCAGGACCTCCCACTTCCCGCCGCCAGCGCTACCGTTTCACCCAAGCCGGATAGAACCGGCTGCATTTCCCCACTGAATTTACCACTCCCTGCAATTCCTCTGGGGTTCATTTTCAGAATATTGCATAAGCAATCATAGGAAAAGTACTGGTGATTTTCATGCAAAGCTTTTTGCATAATGCTTGTGTGCATCGCTGGCCTCCTACTCCTGTAAATGTCTGTCCTAAAATCGTAGAGATGTGCATACAGTTTTCCATCACTGCCAAGCAGAGACGGCATAATGAATGCTTAGGCAGAATGTTGTTCTGTGACCACTTATCCCTTGTAGAACAGTACTCATCTTTTTCTGCTTATCTCTTTCTTTGTAAACCGTAAAAGAACAAATGACCTAATTTGGCAGGATATTTAAAGGCACTCTGTGTTGCTGCAAAACAGAAGAGCTCTTTTTGTCTTCGGATGGTTCATACATTTCTGTTACATAATGCCGAAAGCAAGCAAAAAAAAAAAAAAAGGAAATAATTGGACAGAAGACTTCTTTGCAGCATATTCTAAGCCACTGAAAAGCAACATTCTAAATACCTTGGGTCTCATACTTAAAAGGTAAAGGTAAAGGTTCCCCTCACACATATCTGCTAGTCGTTCCCGACTCTAGGGGGCAATGCTCATGTCCGTTTCAAAGCCAAAGAGCCAGCGCTGTCCGAAGACGTCTCCATGGTCATGTGGCCGGCATGACTAAACACCGAAGGTGCACGGGACGCTGTTACCTTCCCACCAAAGGTGGTCCCTATTTTTCTATTTGCATTTTTTATGTGCTTTTGAATTGCTAGGTTGGCAGAAGCTGGGACAAGTACCGGGAGCTCACCCTGTTACGTGGCACAAGGGATTCGAACCGCTGAATTGCCGAACTTTCGATCGACAAGCTCAACATCTTAGCCACTAAACCACCACGTCTCATATTTAAAATCCTGTAATTTTCATGCAATACAAGGACTAGTGTCTAAAGAGTTCAGTGATCAATTCAGCGGGCAAAACACTGGAAGCAATGAGTAGGCTTCCTTCAGGACAACAAGAGGGGAAAAGAAAACTGGTTTCCAGTACCAAAATGGGAAGCAACAATTGGAATTATTTACCTTTTCTAAAGAGAAAGGAAAGAAAGGTAGCTATAAAATTTGATAACCAAATACCTGAATAATCTCTAAACCATCAGAACTTCATGTAACAAGGGAGGAAGTTCTACAAAATACTAATATAGCACCAATAACTGGAGAGCAGTTATTGTGCACCTGATGTCCAGGTTCCTTCCTTCTATTTCCAGTTAAAAGGATCACACTGGAACTGATGTGTAAGGGACATTCCAACAGCCTTGAAAAGATGTTGTCCAGCTGAAAAAAATGCTGGGTTAATTAAACAAATACAGAGCCAGTTTAGGGTAATGGTTAAGGCAACAGACTAGAAAGCAGGAGACTGTGAAAACCAGATCCAGCTTAGGCACAAGACCTAGGACCAGTCACTCTCTCAGCATGCAGAAGAAGGAAATGGCAAATCACTTCTGAAAAACCTTGCCAAGAAAACTGCAGGGACTTGTCCAGGCAACTGCCAGGAATCAAGTCTGATTCTCAAAGGCATCAAGGCATTAAAAAAAAAAAAGGTGAAAACAAGCAAAAGGAAAACATGACATTCATGGGAAGCCTGCTACCTTTTCACCACACAAGATTACAATTAATTCCCTTTGTTGGGGAGGGATATGAAATCCTTCCATAGAATTGGACTGGAATGAACTTACGCACCTTACCAACTCTACCACATCTGCCATCCCTGCTTAGCACAACTAATGGCACTTTAAAAAAAACCCAAGGTATCTGTTAGCCTAGGCTTTTGTGGATTATAATCTAATTCTTCCAGTCTTTTTTTTTTAAGTTTTTTTTATTTTTCAAAATACAAACATTCCATCTTTCCTTAAACAGTGTGTCATCTGGGTTCAAATATCTCCGGCTGCCAACCTTCAACATTTACAACATCATTCACTTAATATAATCCTCTAATCTTAAAAATTATATTGTAGTATGTTAAAAGTTATAAGACTATTCGTTTTTCCTCTTAACATGTCTTCTAGTAACAATACAATAATAACATTACACATAATTATCCTCCTCATCCTAATACTAACAATTATCTTTTTTAAAAAAAATATATTTATTAAATTTTTCCAACATTTAAAACACAAAACACAAATTTACAGTCATTAAAGCATTTCCATATCAGTATCAATATCATCCATAACATTCACATTTACATAATTATCATCTTATTTATACCTCTAACTTAACATATTTTCTATTCTTCTTTAATCCTCTTTTATTTCCAGTTTCCCTTTTTACTCTCTAACCATTGATAGAATACTTCCCATATCATATTGTTTGTTCTTTCTCCTTAATTGCTAAGTGTTAATGTGTTCATTTCTGCAATCTGAAGTCTTACATCACCAATGCATATATTTAAAAAATATATATTTATTAAATTTTTCCAACATTTAAAACACAAAACAGAAATTTAGTCATTAAAGCATTTCCATATCAGTATCAATATCATCCATAACATTCACATTTACATAATTATCATCTTATTTATACCTCTATCTTAACATATTTTCTATTCTTCTTTAATCTTCTTATTTCCAGTTTCCCTTTTTACTTTCTAACCATTGATAGAATACTTCCCATGTCATATAATATTCAGTTTGTTCTTTCTCCTTAATTGCTAGGTGTTAATGTGTTCATTTCTGCAATCTGAAGTCTTACATTGCCAATGCATATAATGTCTCATGGGAAGGAGCGAGAGAACTGTAAACAATGTGATGGGAAGAAAATGAGGCAGGGAAAAGCCAGACCCAGGCAATTATTATTAAAGGGCCATGATATTTTGTAGTTTTGGCCAAAGGAGAGAATCTCCCTTTTCAGGGGTAAAAAATGAGCATGTAAGGCTAAAAGGGAAGCTATTCAAGGACTGTTACAGCTATACAAGGATGGGCATTTATTGTCTCTAGGGCTTCACCTTTTCCACTCTGAAGTAATATCTATATATGGATTTTAGCATCAAGAAAGCAAGCTCCGTTTCATCCATTATTGTTAATGGATGGCCAAAGAAATCAACTTGTAAAGAAAACTGGCAATCTTGCAAGGCTGGGAATGGAATTTTTTCCAAGCCAGCCAGTGATCCTGAAGATTAAACAGCAGAGCAGCAAAATGCCTCTAACCAAAAGGATGCTGAAAAGCTTCCTTAAGAATCAAAGCTGCCAATAAGACAAGATTTCCACCCCAACCAAAGATCGGAGCTATTTTAAGATTTTGGCAGCCTGCAAAACAAACCCCGTGGATCAAAGGATGGAGAGGGGGTGGGGGGTGGGGAGAAGATGCCAACCATCAATAGAGAATTCTTTTCTTTCTTTTTCTTTTTCTTTTTTTCTTCTTCTCTTTCTTTCTTTCTTCTCCCTCCCTCCCTTTCTTTCGTTCTTAATTTCTTTCTTTCTCTTTCTTTCTTTCCTTCCTTCCTCTTTCTTTCTTCCTTCTTTCTTTCCTTCCTTCTTCTTTTTCTTTCTTCTTTCTTTCTTAATTTCTTTCTTTTGCTTTCTTCCTTTCTTTCTTTCCTTCCTTCCTTCCTCTTTCTTTCTTCCTTCTTTCCTTCCTTCCTTCTTCTTTTTCTTCCTTCTTTCTTTCTTAATTTCTTTTCCTTCCTTCCTTCCTTCCTTCCTTCCTTCCTTCCTTCCTTCCTTCCTTCCTTCCTTCTTTTTTTCCATTTCCCAAAACCGGAGAGCCGGTGGAGGAATGAATTAAAAACCAGAGGGAGTTGTTGTTGGGAGGATCAGATTTAAAAAAGATCATCAGATTTAGTAAACAGGCAAGGAAAGCCGACAAACTTTCCGGGAAATAATGGGAATGATTTTGTTGCGCAAGAATATGTGATCTATTCATATGTGGAGTATGTGGCATATAAGAATGGGGGGGGGGGGGTGGGGACGGAGAAGTAGGAAGCCCCATAAATCATATTCAGGCTAATTTCCGCAGCCTGAAATCCCCAAAGGAATTCCTCCACCCAGGAATCAGGTAAGTAGGCTTTGAAATGGGGAGACGGGGGAGGAAAGACCTCCGTAGTACCCATAACGCGCAGCAAGTCAGTCAACCCTTCACAAAAAGAGACCGCGCCATACGAGGGACCCAACCGGATACCATAAACCTCCTAGCAGATCCGCAAAAAGACGTGGTAGGTATTCAACAGCAGAGCTGGGGGAAAATAATAATAATAATAATACAATCGGGTTTTTTTTTCCCCACCTTTACCTGCACCGGCCAGTAGGAGGCAGGGCGGAGCCCGCCTCATCCGCCCCTCGTGCACCGCAAGCTGCCGGTTGCCAGTCGCCGCTGCCGCATCCCGCCTGGGGGAAGAGTGGAGGCGGCGGGGGGGGGGGAGAGAAAGGAGGCGGTACCTGACCTGGAGTGGCTGCCGGTGAGGGGGCTGCCGTCTCCCAGCCTCCTGCGGCGGCGAAGGAGAAGAAGAAGAGCGGGCTTCGGCGGCGATGCCGGCAGGGGACCGGAGAGGGAGGGAGAGGTGGGGGGGAAACCCTGACACGCGCGCGCGAAAGAGGGAGTGGGGAGGGGGGGTTGCAGAGCGCGCGCGCACGCGCTTCCCACCCCCGCCCCACTCTCCCACCCCCGCCCCTCCGCCCGGCGTTTGGCTTGGGCGAGAAAGTCGGGCGCGTGCAGAGCCTTGGGAAGGTCTCGGCCGAAGAGGGAGGGGGGGGGGTGAGGCCGAGGGGGGGACTGAGCCCGCGTGACAGAAATGGGAAGTTGGGGGGGGGGATGGTGGGAATTCCCCTGAAAGAAGCCGAGCGAGAACGGGACCGGGAACCGGGGACCGTGAGAAATATGTCCGTCCCCCCCTCTCTAGTCCACAGTAAGGTGCAACTTCTGCCTTGGAAATCCTGCGGGTTCACACGTTCCTGCGTTGCCCTGGAGAGATGCAAGGCTTGGATGGGGTGCGGGGGGGGGGGGGAAAGCCCAAGTCCCAGGGGTGAAATCCAGCAGGTTCTGACAGGTTCTGGAGAACCGGTAGCGGAAATTTTGAGCAGTTCGGAGAACCGGTAGTGGAAATTTTAACTAGTTCAGAAAACTGGCAAATACCACCTCTTGGCTGGCCCCAGAGTGGGGTGGGAATGGAGATTTTGCAATATCCTTCCCCCAGGAGTGGGGAGGGAATGGGGATTTTGCAGTATCCTTCTCCTGCCATGCCCACCAAGTCACGCCCACAGAACCGGTAGTAAAAAAAATTGGATTTTACCACTGCCAAGTCCCAGTTTTCTACCCTCTCAAAGACCAGGAGGAGAGTAGCAGTTCTCTGGTAAGCCCATCTTCAGAGTACAGCTAGCCCTCGACTTAATAACAGTTCATTTAGGGACAGTTCAAAGTGAGGGCGGCGCTGCGAAAAGTGACTTCCGGCCGTGTTTCACACTTACGACCTTTGCGGCATCGCCGTGGTGATGGGAATCCACGTTCGGGCACTTGGCAACTGAGGGTAGGTGGATCGGGGGCTAAGACACTGAGTTTGTCGATCAGAAAGGTCGGCGGTTCGAATCCCTACCGTAGGTCTCCTGCATGAGCAGGGGGTTGGACTAGATGACCTCCAAGTCATCCTTCCAACTCTGTTTGTTTGATTCCTATTTATGACAGTTGCAGTGTCCCAGGGTCACGCGATCACCATGTGTGACCTTCCGACAAGCGAAGTCAACGGGGAAGCCAGTTTACCTGAACAACCATGTAACTAACTTAACTGCAGTGATTCACTTAACAACTGGGTCGTAAAATGATACGTTAGTAACCCGGTTGTTAAGGGAATCTGGCTGCCTCATTGACTTTGCTTGTCAGAACGTTGCACAAGTTGATCAGATGACTTTGGGACGCAGCAAACGGTCATAAGTGTGAATCGGTTGCCAAGCATCTGAATTTTGATCACATGTTCATGGGGATGCTGCAGAGGTCATAAGTGTGAAAAATGGTCGTGAGTCACATTTTTTTCAGTGCTGTTGTAACTGAGCAATCACTAAACGAACTGTTGAAACTCAAGAATCCCCTGTACAAGTGAAAAAACAAGCAAGCTCGGATGCATCTTCACTTTTTTTAACCATATTCTGTGGACTGTGATGGTTACATATTAGTTTCTGGGTAGAAATAAGCTTGCGCCACTCTCCTCCAGATGGTTCTTCCTTCCCTTCCATAGATTTCCTGGTGGTGGTTCGTCCTATGATATCTGACTCCTGGGAGGTTTTTCAAGATGAACTGGGAGCTGCCAAACATTACTATCCAGTTCAGAGTTCAGCCCAAAATAATACAATACAACCCAAGATCAAATTAAAAACATTGCATGTCCCCTCAAAACAGTAAATAGGACACAGTAAACTTACCTCACATCGTTGTGGGGAAAATAATAGAAGGAAGAACTATTAGGTAAAGTCACCCGTCTGAGTTACGAAGCAACCTAGAATGAAGGAGAAACTTCCTAACAGTGAGGACAATTGACCAGTGGAACAGGTTGCCTTCAGATGTTGTAAATCAGGGGTGTCAAATTCGCGGTCCGCAGCCTGGATGCGTTACGTGCTGGCCCCACCCCTGCCCGGTTTAGCGAAGAGGGGGGAAAAGCCCCGATATGTCATGTGACACCGCATTGACGACATGAGTTTGACACCCCTGTTGTAGGTGCTCCATCACTGCAGGTTTTTAAGAAAAGACTAGACAGTCACTTATCTGAGATGGTATAGATCCATGATGGCAAACCTATGGCACACATGCCATAGGTAACTCATGGAACCATATCTATGGGTATGTGAGTGTTGCCCTAGCTTAGCTCCAGTGCGCTGGCCAACTGATTTTTGGGCCTTCCGTGCCCAGTGGAAGTCAAGAAACGGGCCATTTTTGCCCTCCCCGGGTTCCAAGAAAGCCTCTGGAGCCTGGGGAGGGCAAAAAACGGGACTATTGGGCCCATCAGTAACCTTTTTGCCATCATGTGCCAAAAGTGGGGGAGCGTGGGGGGGTCACGCACACATGCATGGGGAGGCGGGGCGGGGGGCATTGAATTATGGGTGTGGGCACCCACGACCCCCCCACGCGACCCCCACTTTTGGCACACGACGGCAAAATGGTTAGCCAGCACTGGTATAGGTTCTCCTGCTTGAGCAGGAGACCTTCAAGGTCCCTTCCAGATTCTGTTCTGTTCTGTTCTGTTCTAATAAAGACAGGATGAAAAAATCTGATAAAATTTTAGCACAAGGTAAAACTGTAACATCTTAGGTTAATCAGAATTTCCTGGCTCTCTCCCATTCTTTTTTTTTTGAAATGTGGCCTTACGGCTAGGGACGGTTTGATCCAGATTAATTTCATTTACACAGGCAAAATGGACTGAAAGCACATGAAAGGCCAAAGGAAAGAATGAACTTCAATGCGGAAGGAAAAAGTGGAAGGAAAAGCAGTGAGAGATTTGTGCCAATCCGTCAGTGTTTTCAGCTGAATTGCTCATATTGCCCTAGACTTTTCCAATATGAAAAACTTTCCTTCTCTTCAACTGTGAAACTGATATAGTTTTTTTTTTAATCCAGTCAAACCAAAGCACTTCAAGAGTAAGTGTTATGGTACAGGTAGTCCTCGACTTACAATAGTTCATTTAGTGACCATTCAAAGTTACAACCTTACAAAAAAGTTCTTCACATTTATGACCATTGCAGGTTCTCCATGGTCTCATGATCAAAATTCAGAAGCTTGGCAACCGACTCGTACTTATGACAGTTGCAGTGTCTCGGGATTATGTGATCAGCTTTTTGTGACCTTCTGACAGGCAAAGTCAATAGGGAAGCCAGATTCACTTAACAATGGCATTACCAACTTAATAACTGCAGTGATCCACTTAACAATTGAGGCAAGAAAGGTCATAAAAATGGGGCAAAATTCACTTAACATCTGTCTCACTCGGCAACACAAATTTTGGGCTCAATTGTGGTTGTAAGTCAAGGACTACCTGTATATGCTTTGAATATAATCACATAGTGCCCATGTCTGTATTATTTGCACATAAATAACCCTCGAGGTGATGTCCCGGTGCCTGGAGGCCGTATGGATCTGGATGGGGAGGAACAAACTCAAACTCGACCCATCCAAGACCGAGTGGCTGTGGTTTCCGTCATCCCGATATAGTCAGTTGGCGCCATCTTTGACTATTGGGGGCGAGTCGTTGGCCCACACAGATGGGGTTCGCAACTTGGGCATCCTCCTGGACTCGCGGCTGTCTTTAGAAGAGCATATGACGGCCGTGGCCAGGAGGACTTTTTATCAGGTTCGCCTGATTCGCCAGTTGCGTCCCTTTCTGGATCGGGACTCGTTACGCACAGTCACTCACGCCCTTGTCACCTCACGCCTGGATTACTGTAATGCCCTCTACATGGGGCTCCCCTTGAGAAGCACCCGGAGGCTCCAACTGGTCCAGAATGCGGCCGCGCGGGTGGTGATGGGAGCAATGTGGCGCTCTCATGTAACCCCCCTCCTGCGCGAGCTGCACTGGCTCCTGGTGGTCTTCCGGGTGCGCTTCAAGGTTTTGGTTACTATCTTTAGAGCGCTCCATGGCTCAGGACCAGGGTACTTACGAGACCGCCTCCTGCCACCAATAGCCTCTCACCGACCAGTTCGCTCCCATAGAGAGGGACTCCTCAGGGTGCCGTCGGCCAAACAATGTCAACTGACGGCCCCCAGGGGGAGAGCCTTTTCTGTGGGGGAACCTACCATCTGGAACGGGCTTCCCCCGGAGTTACGAAACATCCAAGACTTACGCATATTCCGCCGTGCCCTGAAAACGTTTCTATTCCAACAAGCTGGTCTGGCCTAACTCTCCTTTTTAATTGGCTTTTAAATTGGCTTTTAAATCGGGTTTTAGACCTCTTTTAGATAAATTTGGATGTTTTAATCTTTGAGCCAAATTACTTAATCTATTTTTTAATAGTTTTTTAACTTCTATATGTATTTGTATTTATTATGGCGGTTCACCGCCCTGAGTCCTTCGGGAGTAGGGCAGTATACAAATATGAAAAATAAATTAAATAAATAAATAAATAAATAAAGGTAAAATTAAAGGTTCCCCTCTCACATATGTGCTAGTCGTTCCTGACTCTAGGAGGCAGTGCTCATCTCTGTTTCAAAGCCGAAGAGCCAGCGCTGTCCGAAGATGTCTCCGTGGTCATGTGACCGGCATGACTAAACGTCAAAGGCGCACGGAACGCTGTTACCTTCCCACCAAAGGTGGTCCCTATTTTTCTACTTGCATTTTTTACGTGCTTTCGAACTGTTAGGTTGGCAGAAGCTGGGACAAGTAACGGGAGCTCACCCTGTTAGGTGGCACTAGGGATTCGAACCGCTGAACTGCCGACCTTTCGATTGACAAGCTCAGCATCTTAGCCACTGAGCCACCACGTCCCTTATTTGCACATACACACAGATAATTTCATTGGCAATTGCTGGGAAGCGTAAGCAGGCCACATTGCTATTGTGTTCAAATCTGGCGTTGGCTTTCTTTCAAAACATAGTTGGCTGCTATAGGAACAGAACGTTGGATTCAATAGACTTCAAAAGAACCAGCATATCTTGCTTTCGCATAAAGGAAATGTGAAGTTTGCTTCTTACAGTAATGGGTCTCATTGGGTTAGCAGGACAAAACAATAAACTGAATTCTGGGTCAGAAAAGGGATGGAGTCATAAACCAATAATCCAGAATTCCCATTGGGTTCCTACTATTTTTCTATTCTGAGCAAGCCCCAGAAGAAAGAAAAGAGGTCATAAACTTAATACACAATAAAAACAAACAGTTCATATGTTACCTTCAGGCTGCTCCTAGCTGCCATAGTTTCTTGATCATTCAGCTAATATTTAACAAGGTTGTTGATGCCAACCAAGTGGGCACAATGAATGGTTCATTTGTAAACAGTAGACCTAGCAACAAGTTCATGGAATGCTGGAACTTGCTGGATGTTTCATAATGGATTTTGAAATATGGTAGGCAGAAGAAGGGGGACTAATCAGTGCCAAAGTCAAGGAAACTCTGCCTGTTTTTAGGTGTGTCACCTTTTTTGATTAACCTGACTTTCAATTAAGTAAGAATTTAATCCTCATCTCTACCCTCGGTAACCTCTGAGATTAACAAAGAGAAGCAGTTGCTTTGGGAACAGTATTGGTACTTGCAGGATGCTATCTGCTATCATATGTACACAGGAGCATTAGAAGCAGCATGGCTCCCTATGTTGGTTCAGTATTTTGCAAATTATCCCGAGCAGAGAAATGTGTATAGGAAAGTCAAAGTTGATGTCCAACGGTTACATATTACAATTGCATCCAGATTCATCCTTGGCGATTACAGGATGTAATTTATCATTGCTTTCCAAATACAAGTGTCTAATTTGTAGAATGTCTAATTTGAAGAAGGACTCCCCTTGTGGTGAAGGTATTTCTGAAACCTCAATTCATTATCTTGTCATATTGCTCCTATTACAAAGATGTCCAGTGTACTTAATCAAACACATCTGACTGAGTTTCCAAGTCACCCAGATCCGTTTTATTACAGCTGCTACTATCCAATAAAAAGGGACGCAGTGGCTCAGTGGCTAAGACGCTGAACTTGTCGATCGAAAGGTAGTTCGGTTCGAATCCCTCATGCCGCGTAATGGGGTGAGCTCCCGTTACTTTTCCCAGCTTCTGCCAACCTAGCAGTTTGAAAGCACGTAAAAAATGCAAGTAGAAAAATAGGGACCACCTTTGGTGGGAAGGTAACAGCGTTCTGTGCGCCTTTGGGGTTTAGTCATGCTGGCCACATGACCACGGAGACGTCTTCGGACAGCGCTGGCTCTTTGGCTTTGAAGCGGAGATGAGCACTGCCCCCTAGAATCAGAAACGACTAGTTTTTAATCTCCCAATGTAGCCTATAGACCAGAGCAGAGGTCTCCAACCTTGGCAACTTTAAGACTTGTGGACTTCAATTCCCAGAATTCCTCAGCCAGCAAAGCTGGGAGTTGAAGTCCACAAGTCTTAAAGTTGCCAAGGTTGGAGACCCCTGGACCAGAGGACCCTACCTAAGAACTGACTAGCTTTTTTCAAGATCAACCCTCTTGCTAGTTGCTATCACCTACTTTGATATCCTTGAGCAAGTGTCAGCTCAAAATACCAATAGCACTTAGACTTATATACCGCTTCATGGTGCTTTACAGCCCTCTCTCTAAGCGGTTTACAGAGTCAGCCTCCTGCCCCCAACAATTTGGGTCCTCATTTTATCCACCTCGGAAGGATGGAAGGCTGAGCCAGTGAGACTCAAAACTGCTGGTGGCCGGCAGTCAGCAGATGTACAAAAGGAGCTTGTGGATTAAAAATAGCTTCCATTCTTAAATAAGATACAAGTGCCATTTCCCAGATACCCAAGGAACTGAAACCTATCCCCAATTTCTTACATAACAGGGACACTGAAGAGATGTTAACAAGCTTTGCTTCCTGTGCTATAAATAATGTAAGGATGATTATAGCTATTGCCAGCATGCCTTTTTATGTACATGATTAAGAGCTCTTACTCATTTGACCTGCCTTTGGTTCATTTCACAGAGAGCTAATCAGAAAGCCAGAGAGTTTAGGATTATTTACAGTTTAACCTGTTAGATGTTGGTCTGGAGGATCTGTGCCTGATCTCTGTAGGCTAAATTGGATGTGGTCCAACAACTTGGGTGGAGAGGATGTTGCCCGGTTTCCCTTAAAGCAGAAATGAGGAAGTTGTGGCCTTTTCTGTGGTGTAGAACTGTGTTTTCCAGCCGCCCCAGACAACATGGAAAAGGATGAGATGCAAGAATTCTGACTCAGCAACATTTGGATGGAGGGAGCCTCCTTGATGTGCTTTATATCCATCAGGGTCCTTTATTTATTACTTAAAGAGTTAAATCCTGTTTTTTTCTTCAGGAATACAATATATTGAGAGCCAGTTTGGGCTAGAAAGGGGGGGAGGGCTATGAGTTCAAGTCCCACCCTAGTCATGAAGGGTGACTTTGGGCCAGTCATTTTCTCTCAGCCCCACCTCATAGGGTTAACAGTTAACAGTAACAAAGTTGGAAGGGACCTTGGAGGTCAACTAGTCCAACCCCCTGCTCACACAGGAGACCTATACTAGGGATTCAAACCGCCAAACTGCCAACCTTTCTGATCGACAAGCTCGGTGTCTTAGCCACTGAGCCACCTAGTCAGGCACCTAGTCAGCATTGAGCCACCTAGTCAGGGTTGTTGTAGAGAAAATAGGAGGAGGAAGGTGTGCTGGATATATTCACTGCCTTATTGCAGAAATAATAAAGGAAGGATACAAATAAACAAATGAATAAATAAATATACTACTCCATTTTCCATGATAACTCAATAGGTTCGGCTGATAAATCAACTGTCTCTTTCTATAGAAGAAAATAATCTGGCTTTGGGAATTAAGTCACAAATAATCTCAAAATTAGATATGGCTGTACCCTCCTTTTAGGGTGACTCAAAAGGTCAATCCAGATATTGATCTGAAAAATTAACTTCTTCTGTAATTCCCATCTAACATGTTTGTTAAAACATTCTTTGATTGGCACTTGCCTTGTAACCCAATCTAGAATGCTTAGAGTCATGTATAAAGTCTCGTGTACATTAAAACTGAACTGAACTGAACAGAACCATCTATTCTTACAGTTCTCCCCAGCAACAGATGCTTTCCATGCATCCTACTGTTGCTAACTTGACACCTACCGCTAATTCCACTTTCTTCATGCCAATCTCAGGTAGTGAAACAAATTGCCTTTGGGGACTATACACAAGAAGAGTCACTAAGGTCAAGATGATGGATGCAATCGTATGACTCCAATCATCACGAGCAAGTTGCAACCAGCATCTTAACGTTTTTGAACATCTTCAAACATCTCTGCTGTCTTTGGACTTGAAGGAGTTTAGGACACTGTTTCTCAGTCTTGGCAGCTTTTAAGATATCTGGATTTCAACTCACAGAATTTCCCAGTTGGGGAATTCTGTGAGTTAAAGTCCACATATCTTAAAGTTGCTAAGACTGAAAAAGAAAAAGAAAAAACCCTGGTTAGGAAAAGGCTCAACGTATAATTCTTAAAAGGAATGCGGTGGCTCAGTGGTTAAGATGCTGAGTTTGTCAATCAAAAGGTCGGCAGTTCAGCGGTTCAAATCCCTAGTGCCGCGTAACGAGGCGAGCTCCTGTTACTTGTCCCAGCTTCTGCCAACCTAGCAGTTCGAAAGCATGTAAAAAATACAAGTAGAAAAATAGGGGCCACCTTTGGTGGGAAGGTAACAGCATTCCGTGCGCCTTTGGCATGTAGTCATGCCAGCCACATGACCACGGAGATGTCTTCGGACAGCACTGGCTCTTCGGCTTTGAAACGGAGATGACACCCCCTAGAGTTGGGAACGACTAGCACATATGTGCGAGGGGAACCTTTACCTTTACCTATAATTCTTTACCGAAGACTGTTAATTTTATCAAAAGTCTTTCAATGTACTAGGATGTTATTTCAATAAGGTTTTAAAATTATTTGAATGGTACTTTCGGCATTTCCATTTTATTTCTATGAACTACTATGAGCCATTAAGGGAATGGGCAGTATAAAAAATATATTTTTAAAAAAGTAACAATCAGGATTCAATTATCAAAATGCTACAATTTTATATGCAGCATTTTTAGTAAGCATAATAGGTAAGGGATTTATTTTGTTTTAGAAATGGGCATGGTATTAATATGCATTGGGATTTGATTTTTTTTTCTTTTTCTACACAAAAAGGAGATTTGTATTCTGGCATACATGGAAAATGGAAAGTTTGCAAACTATAACCTTCATTTTATCCTCTAATGTGTCGCTGAGGATTCTCCAGTTAAGATTCATAAACTGTCTGAAGATCATAAAGCCTTATGTTCTATAAGTGTTAAGCATTATTTTTAAATATGATCAACACATATTGCTGACTAGATGTCCTTTATTATTTCTTTAAAAATACAGGTTTTAGCAGATTGTGAGCCAATCTTCTCTCGAAGCAGATATTAAGATTTTCTGGTTTGCATGCTTTCCATCTAGGTTTGCAAAAATATGTGGTATTATAGGGATTTCTTTTTACCGATAATCCCAGAACCAATATACCCAACCAATGAAGTGAGGATTTTTGTATTTTCATGATTCAGTAAATATGCAAAGCCACGTTGGAGAAAAATGAATCCTGAAGAACAGTAAGAAAAACCTCTGCTGTGGGGGAAAAAAGTGCATTTAAACACTTTATGGTGGCTGTATTAGTTATGCAGGAAACCTGTATTATTTTTTTATTTATGTATTTATGTATTTATTATTTAAATTTATATACCGCCCTTCTCCCGAAGGACTCAGGGCGGTGTACAGCCAAAAATAAAAACATAAAAATATAAAATTTAAAACAATTTAAAAGTATATTAAACAAATTTGGCCCATATTAATTTAAAAAACCCTTTTTTAAAAAACAAATTAAAAACAATTAAAAGAGCTACACCAGCCCGGCTTGCTGGAATAGAAAAGTTTTGAGGGCACGGCGGAAGGTGCGTAGATCCGGAATCCTTCGTATCTCCGGGGGCAGTTCGTTCCAAAGGGCAGGTGCCCCCACAGAGAAGGCTCTCCCCCTGGGGGCCACCAGTCGACATTGTTTGACCGACGGCACCCTGAGGAGCCCCTCTCTGTGGTAGCGTACTAGCCGGTGGGAGGCTACCGTTGGCAGAAGGCGGTCTCGTAGATACTCTGGTCCTAAGCCATGGAGCGCTCTAAAGATGGTAACCAATGTAAATGCTTGATTTGTCTAAACATTCAAAATTGTATTAATACAGATGCATAAAGTGTGTTACAGCAACGGTCATTTAATTTGGAAGTCAACCTTTCTTAAGTCTACATCGGGGCATGACTGGCTGGGGAATGTTGGGAATTGAAGCCCACAAGACTTAAAATGGTCAAGGTTGGACACGCCTGGTCTACATCCGAAATGCATTGAGGCGCCACTGTCAACACATCAAAACAAACAAACCCTAGTGAAATTTCCTTGTTTGTTGGTGTTAAAATTGCTGTTCCTTCTTGTTTAGGTTTGCAAAGCTACTCCGAAACTAATTGGCTACACTGAAATCTGCACTCCCTAGAAGCCTTTGCCAACTAGCCAGAGGAACTGGTTGCCTACAGGAGATTTTTAAGAAGAGATTGGACAGCAATTTGCCCTGAATGGTGTAAGGTCTCCTGCTTGTGCAGGGGATTGGACTAGAATAGGGGTCAGCAACCTTAAACACTCAAAGAGCCACAAAGGTCCGAACCGGAAGTCCCCGTTCAATTCTGGAGCTGACCGGAAGTCCATTTTCCCCATCATAGTCTCTTCCTAGCGCAGCATCCTTTTTCTTCTGCTGACCGGAAGTCCAGTTTCCCCACCATAGTCTCCTCCTAGCACAGCGTCCTTTTTCCTCTACCTATCCTAACCAAAAGCCCTATCAATTGTGGAGCTGACCAGCAACAGGGAGCCACAGCTGAGGGATGAAAGAGCCACATGCGGCTCCAGAGCCTCGGGTTGCTGACCCCTGGACTAGAAGATCTCCAGTGTCCCTTTCAAGTTTGCTCTTCTGTTATCTGGTAAAATAACGAAAAACTGTGAATGAAAATATTCTCTTTTTCTTTCAAGCCACTGAACTCTCAGAGCAAGCTGTGTGGGATTTACCAGAGGAAGAAGGATATGGAGGAAACATATTGACTCCAACATTTCCTAGAGTTATGGCTCCAGTCCATTGTGTTGTATCCACTATGGCTTTGAAAATAAATTTAAAGGAAATTAAGTCATAGCTTCCCAACCATTTGTCTACTTTGGTCCACATTTTTAGGGCAGCTCCTGGGTTGCTGACAGAATATTCCATGATGATGAAACGGAACTGCAAATTTTATCCTTTTTTTTTAAAATTTGATTTATATGCCGCCCTTCTCCAGAGACTCAGGGCGGCTTACAATGCGTTATGCAATAGCCTTCATCCTTTTGTATATTTATACAAAGTCAGCTTATTGCCCCCACAAACTGGGTCCTCAATTTACCTACTTTAGAAAGGATGGAAAGCTGACTCAACCTTGAGCCTGGGGAGATTCGAACTAGCAGTAATTGCAGGCAGCTGAATGATAATAACAGGCTATTAGTCTGCTGCGCCACCAGGCTCTTCTCCTTTGAAGCTATTTTCTCTCCCCTGTTCCATTGGCACTATACACTTTCATTATAGGACATTTGCAGAAAGTTAGAAATTCTGGAGTTAATGTGGAATTTTCTTCACACTGTTTTCAAGGTAGGCAAAAGTTGATGTGATTTGCTCTCTTTTAACAGAAGAGCAGAGTTGGAAGAGACCTGGATATAAAACCTCTGATGATCGCGCAGCTCAGCTGGGCATTGGGGGGGGGCAGGGATTTTTGCTACCGGTTCTCCAAACCACTTGCTGCCATCGCTAGATTGGGTGATCCGGTCGTAACTGGGATCATTTCACCCCTAATGTCACCCCAGCCCTTCTTTTCCTTAAACTAGATATATCCATCCCATGTTTTAGCCTCCAGTCTCCTAATCGTCTTTGTTGCTCTTCTCTGCACTCTTTCTCGGTGTATAGCCACCATCTCCCAGAATCTGTGGATCAATAATGGAACATGCTGCAGGGGTGCTATTCAGCAGGTTCTGATAGGTTCTGGAAAACCGGTAGCAGAAATTTTGAGTAGTTCGGAGAACCGGCAAATACCACCTCTGGCTGGCCCCAGAGTGGGGAGGGAATGGAGATTTTGCAGTATCCTTCCCCTGCCATGCCCTCCAAGTCACGCCCCACAGAACCGGTAGCAAAAAAATTTGAATTCCACCACTGTGTTGCTGGGAGAAATAGTGCTCATCTCATGTTTGCAGCTAACACACTGGACAACTGATAGTTGGATTGGCAAGTTTGCCCTGTAAAAAGTCTCACCGTTTTCTAGCAGAGCAAGCCCATCAATGAAAATGGGTCAGCAAGAGCAAAGTGTGGTGGCGTTATTGAAGAAAAAGAACAAAGGAAGTGTATGGTTTAGCAATTTTGTCCATGTAATGCTTCTTAAACCCTCATTTCGTTGAGCTTCTTTAGTTGGAAATGCGAGACTGAAATCAAATAAAGGCAGCTTCAGTATGTTGCTTTGACGTCATCTGCAGGCTGTAAGAATCAACGAGGGAGTCCAGAATACCTGGGGGTTTAATCGTTAATGAAGGATTTATTTTATGTCATTTCTGATGGTAGGTACTTGGCTGAAAATCTATAGAATATGTGTGTGCAAAAGTTACAAATGGCTAGAAAGTCACTTGGATGATCTGTTAGGGATGATTGCTTTGAGTCTTCTCGGTGGGTGTAAGAAGAAAAAATGTAATTTTAAATGAATTTCTTAGGCATTAAGACTCATTGAATTTCCTTCATTTAGTACTAAAAGAGAACTATCTAACACTTCTACCTATCTGAATTTTGGCACTCCCCATTATAATCAAGGGTGCATAACAGGCAGCTGGTTTTTTTCTTCAGATACAACCGGTTTTTCTGTTGAGCAATTGCAGTTAATAAATTATTTTACTTCCTCATATAATACTAAAACTCTGTGGAGAAAATCCTTCTGACTCTAACAAAGCAACATTCAGTGTTTTGTGTGAAACACAGAGCGTTTCGATTCTGTACAACTTCTTATTCCAATTCTTGGTGGGAATGATTTCAATCTGGTCAATTCATTCAAACACATATTTCTTGCAAAGCATTGAAATTATAAACATATTCAAATTTTTGAAGCTGCATAATGCTAAGAGCAAAGGTTTTACCTGCTGATTTAAATCAATGTATTTGCAGCATTTAATCCAACTAAACATTATGTACAGTTCCTAAAATACTTTTTGTACTGTCCTACTGGTTATCAATTCTAGTTCTTTTCCATCAACAGCATTAGTGCGTCCCCAGTTTAACTGTTTTCTAAAAATCCCTTCATAAAAAGGACAGCTCAGAATTGTTATATTTTTTAAATAGTGTCTTATTCAGACTATTTCATCTGTATTATAGATTATTATCTTGTAAATATGTAGATATAATACCGGTGGTGGAATTCATATTTTTACTACTGGTTCTGTGGACATGGCTTGGTGAGCATGGCAGGGGAAGGATATTGCAAAATCTCCATTCCCACCCCACTCTGGGGCCAGCCAGAGGTGGTATTTTCTGGTTCTCCAAACTACTCAAAATTTCCACTACCTGTTCTCCAGAATCTGTCAGAACCTGCTGAATAGCACTCCTGTGTAATATTTGTACATGTATCACTCACCCTTCCGAGGTGGCTCCAAGTAAGGGCAATGGGGAAGTGAGGTTTTGGTCAGGGATGATGGATCAAGGGATTGAGGCAGTTTAAGGGAGAGAAAAGACAGATCATAAGATCTCGGTGCCCCACCATCAGGGTTTCTCTGCCAGGCAAGAAAGGGGAAAAGCTATGAACTAGCAAGCAAGTTTATAGTATGTAGGTAAGTAGATCAGTAGGTAGGTAACAAGGATGGATGGATGGATGGATGGATGGATGGATGGATGGATGGATGGACAGATGGATTCCACACAAGGAGAAGAGTAATGAAAGCAACATACAGACAAAAAACAACCAAAGGAAAGAAATAATTCTTTACTCACTAAGAATGGGGAGAGAAGACAAGGTGTAGCATTTGGGCAGCTTTTAGTGGTTTCCTGGATTATACACTAGACTAGTCAGACTATTAAAAAAAATAGTGCCTCTTGACCTGGCAATAATTTGCATACTTAAATTAAATTAAGGAAAATTCAGTCAGCTAAATAGCCAAAGTGAAGTAGCAGTTTCACAGGAATATTTTTTTTATTTAATAAATGTTTGCTTAATGACATATCATACTACTAGTAGTACTATCATTGCACTACCATCTTATACCATAACATTACGTCATACTTTTTTTTCTGAATTTTTCATTCATTAGGGACTTCTGGATCAATGTAGGAAAAGGTTTCAGGTTATTCCATAGGCAAGTCCTCATTCTACCTTCCTAACCATTAATGGTTGAGGCTCTCTCTTCAGGGGTGAAATTCAGCAGGTTCTGACAGGTTCTGGAGAACCAGTAGCGGAAATTTTGAGTAATTCAGAGAACTGGCAAATACCATCTCTGGCTGGCCACAGAGTGGAGTGCGAATGGAGATTTTGCACTATCCTTCCACCAGGAGTGGGGTGCGAATGGAGTTTTTGCAATATCCTTCCCCCAGGAGTGGGGAGGAAATGGGGATTTTGCAGTATCCTTCCCCTACCACGCCCACCAAGCCACGCCCACAGAACTGATAGGGAAAATTTCACCCCTGCCTCTCTTCTATTCTAATAAGTCTTCCTGCATGTCTGAGAGGTTGTCCCAACTTAGAGGTCATAAATCGTAACAGCTTTTCTAAATCAGTTGGATCTACCAGGATCACCCAGAATGGATGGGTTCATGAACATCTAAACCAGTGTTCCTCAGCCTTGGTCACTTGAAGATGTGCAAGATATAAACATCAGTCCATTATGCAAGCTCAATGCAATTGTTAACGCAATTCACTCTGTCATATATTTCTTTCTTAATGTGGTCCTTTTTCTAACAAAGTTGGAAGGTTAATAGAGTTCAAATGCTTCTAAAATGTGCTTCTTTAATTACATCCTTTATTTGACACTAGGAATTATGAACCTAATTATATGAAGAAATGGTTTGAAAAGGCATGACTCATATGTTCTAGTATTATGAAAACTGACTAGTTGGTCCATAAAAGTCACAAAAGAGTACAAAAATATTAATTATGTTGTCTGAAACTGACTGGCCCCATTCTTTAAACAGCCGAGCTACCCTGTGCATTTATTTCTGAAATAATTAATTTTAAGCACCAGAAAAGACATGTTAATATTTATAATAAGAATGGCATTAAAGAGGTTTATTCAATCCATCTTTTGCAAAACATAGACTTTTGTATTTGTCCCAGTAGCATTTGAGGTTAAAGCAGTAATAATTTAATTTCATTCACACACTGTGCCTCCACATCATATATCTCCTGGCAAATTACAATCATAAACCCATCACACAAATTACACACACACACACAACAAATTCAACAGACAATTTAGATACATAGGACACTTTATAAAATGCAGTGAACAACATCAATTCTCAGAAGCACATTGGCACATCATCTTGGCAGCTTTTTGAAAAACTACCAGTGAGGGGTACCTGCCTGATCTGTGGAGAGAAATAATTCCATAAAATGGAGACCGACACAGGCAAGTGCACTGTTTCTGAATCCCCACAGATTTTCCTTTGAACATATAATAAAGAGGGACTCCTCCGGGTGCCGTCAGCCAAACAATGGCGACTGGCGGCCCCTAGGGGGAGAGCCTTCTCTGTGGGGGCACCTACCATCTGGAATGAGCTCCTCCCGGAGATACGGAGGATCCCGGATCTGCGCACCTTCCGCCGCGCTGTGAAGACCTTTTTATTCCATCAGACGGGCTTGGCCTAATCTCTTCCCTTTTTAAATATGTAAATTTTAATCTGTTTTTAAATTATTGGGGTGTTTTAATCTGTCTGGGCCAAAATGATTTAATTTGATTTTATCTGGTTTTTTAAATTTTTTGTATCTATGTATTTTATTGTTTGGCTGTTCACCGCCCTGAGTCCTTCGGGAGTAGGGCGGTATACAAATCAAATAAACTAAACTAAACTAAACTAAATAATCATCTATCTGCCTGCCCACTGTGGGGAAAAAAACGCCTTCTTGTCTTCATCAGCTCAGCAATCCTCAAAGGAAAGCAAATGAGAAGCAGCCCTCAAAAGGGCTGTTTTTGTTTGAAGCTCAAACAAAACTGTAGCAATAAATAAATAAATAGTAAATAATATTCATGATTTTTTTTTTAAAAAAAAAGACAAGTTTCTTGTATTATCAACCCAAGTCTGATAACGTCCATCCCTTTTTGAACATTCTTTAAGAGGTTCATTGAGCCCAAAGCAAAGTTTTCTGAGTCAGGGAATTTTCTTAAGAAAATTCATATACTGTAGTTATGAATGCAGTCACGAAAATGTACATAGCAGGGGCGAAATTCAGCCGGTTCTTTCTGGATCGCGCAATACGGTAGGATCCGCCCACCGTAGGATCCGGCAAGTGGGCGGGGCTTTGCTCCGCCCACCTGCGCAGACATCATGACGTCCCTTTTTTGCGATGATTTTCAGCCTCTGCGCATTCATAGATGGCTTTGTGCACACATGATGGCATGTGTGAGTGAAGTGGGCACATGCATGGCGCGCACACATTTGCGAACCAGTAGGGAAGGGAAGGGAATTTCACCCCTGGTATGTAGCCAATGAGCAAAAGAAGGGGAGGAAAGACTAGAGAGATATTTTGAATAATTTGGATTTTGAAGATTTAAGTTCAACTTAATTAACTTGGTAATCAAAATTCAGATGGTTCCAGCTAGATGCTGAACCTCTGAAATTAATGTATTCAAGGTCTAGCACAACCCTTTTCACTTGGACATCATATGGTCCCCTGAAACACCTAGGATTATTTCAGGGGCCCCCACAAGTGAAAAACATGTAAGAGGCTTCCGCACATGCCAAGCAAATACACTTGTTGGTCTGATGGTTGTCTTGTAAATCTAAGATTTAAGATGGGTTGGCATTTGTCTGCCACATAAGACACCACTGAGTTCTTGCCAATGCATCCAAGCTTCACCCTTGCTCACATCTTGCCATTGATGTTGCCATTGCCTTGGAGGTGGGATCCCAGATACCGAAAAATGTCCACCTTCTTTAGGTTTTCTCCATTGATTTGAAGCATTCCAGGGGTGGTGACAGACTCTAAGTACTCAGTTTTCTACACGTCTAAAATATCTTCTGCCAAGAAATCAAGATTGGAAGCATTCCAATGAAGTAGCCATAAGTAGTCCATCACAACTGAAGAGAGGTGAAGCCAAAGATCAAAAGATGAAAGACATAATACCCAAAGGTCATGGCCCAGGTGAGTTAAACTCAAATCTTTTCTGAAGGGAAAACCAATGTATTTATTTCTGTGGTAGCAAAAAAAGGTTTGATCCTAGAGTGAATCACCAGGGAAAGAACAATATAAGCAATATCTCAGATGCAGAGGGAAAAAAATGGGTTTTTGGTATTGAAGGAGACAGTGGCTGCGGGATTGATGGCAGACTCCCCCTCCCTCTTCTTGCTCTCTGCTCTCCAGCCATCCATCTCTTTGATGTACTTATTCTCTTTGTGTTCCTTTGCCATGGTTTATTTTAATCTATTATTTTACTTCTATTCTGTTTACACCTTTCATTTTTTTCCCCTTTGTATTATTATAAGATGCCTGTAGTGGACTTGTGGTGAGATAGGTTACAGGGGTGGTATTCAACTGGTTTGGACCGGTTTATTTATTTATTTTATTTTATTTTATTAAATTTCTATACCCCCCTTCTCCCGAAGGACTCAGGGCGGTGAACAGCCACAAGATAAAAACACATAAATACAAAAATTTAAAATCAAATAAAAACGAATTAAATAATTTGGCTGAACAAATTTAAAATACCCCATAATTTAAAACAAATTAAAATTTACATTTAAAAGGGGGAGAGGATTTAGGCCAGGCCAGCTTAATGAAATAAAAAAGTCTTAAGCGGTTTGAGGAAACCGGTAGCGCCAACGATCAGCTGAGAGTGAACCAGTTCACTCCAACGATCGGCTGGGCCCGCCTGCCCGCCCCTGCGCTATACCAACCTATATTTCCCTTGTTTGAAGCTCAGCTGATAGGCGCGGCAGAGCGGATTGCCGCGCCTCAGCTGTTTTACTCACCGGGGCGGCAGTAGAAGGTAAGTTTTAGAGCTGTTTTCAAAGGTACTGCACACATGTGGAGCTCATATTTAGCGCACGTGTGAGCAAAGCCAACAGGTGTGTGCAAAACTCGCGCTCAGCGAATTGGTTGTTACATCAGTTGAATCCCACCACTGGATAGGCAGCAAATAAATGTAATAAATAAATAAATGTGCCTCAGGATATGTCATGCTCCTTCAAAAATAACTAGTATATAAAAGAGGTGCATTTGATTAGTTAAAGAGTAGAAGACTGTCCCCTTAATGAAAGACGGTAGCTGTTCATCCAAATTTTAGTAGCAAACCTCTGGTTTACACAGGCTTTTCCATCTTTAAACATTCACTTTTCAGAAAAAGAAAAAGAAATCCTCTTTGGATGTTAAAAGAAAAGCTATTTCAAAAAGAACTATTGCCACTTATTGACTTGCCGACGTGCTTTGAATACCAGAAAGGAATTATACAAGAATGTTTTATAAAAACCCTAAAGGGCTAGAGATGGTAATCTCTGGAGAGAGAACAGGATAAAAGCTTCTTTTTATCCAGCTTTCACATGGAGAACCAACTAGCTTTCTAAACTCGCCACCTTTCCTGCTTTTCCTGCAGCCATTTACATTTTTCATCTCCTGTGGGGCTTAGTGCGCTATAACAGCCAAAGATCTCTTAGTGCACAGGGGGTCACAGGCGTTTCTTTTTTAAGAAAGAAAGCAAGCAAAAGAGGCAGAAAGCTTGATTAGGCATCACAAGGTCTTGCCTTAACCCAGTGGGCAGAACAGAAGGAGACCTATTTCCCCAGAGTGAAAAGAAAGTAAGATGAATAATTCCTTAGCCAAGATGGTGCCAACAGAATTAAGAAATATGTGTACAGAAAGGAATCATGGCTGAAGTTCCTGCTCACAAATGACGCAGAGTTTTGTAGATTTTAAAGATTAAACCCATTCTTCCGAATTGGGCTTGAAAATAAAAGGGGGCCTGGCAAAGCTGTTTGAACAATGAACAATGTTGCAATGTCCTCCTTGGGGGTAAAGGTAAAGGTTCTCTTCGCACATATGTGCTGACCTACGTACCTTTCGCCGTGCCCTTAAGACTCTACCGTTTCAACAGGCTGGGCTGGCTTAAGAACGGATTTTAATGGGTGTTTTAGTTTTTAATATAACGCCAAATCATTTAATACGTTTTAAACTGTTTTTTAAATTTTATAGATATACATGTTTTAGTATGGCTGTGCACCGCCCTGAGTCCCTCAGGAGAAGGGTGGTATAAAAATGTAAATAATAAATAAATAAATAAATGTGCTAGTCATTCCTGACTCTAGGGGGCGGTGCTCATCTCCGTTTCAAAGCCAAAGAGCCAGGGCTGTTTGAAGACGTCTCTGTGGTCATGTGGCCGGCATGACTAACCGCCAAAGGCTCACGGAATGCTGTTACCTTCCCACCAAAGGTGGTCCCTATTTTTCTACTTGTATTTTTTATGTGCTTTCGAACTGCTAGGTTGGCAGAAGCTGGGACAAGTAACGGGAGCTCACCCCGTTATGCAGCACTAGGGATTCGAACCGCTGAACTGCCGACCTTTCGATCGACAAGCTCAGCATCTTAGCCACTGAGCCACCGCGTCCCAGATAAATACATCACTGATAGATACTTTTAAAAATTACAGGGGTAGCAAAAGTGCCATCTTCATCTTTGAAGGAAATCACATTGTTACTCGTTATAGATTCTCAGATGAGGTCTTCTGTTGTTTTTTTGTTTGTTACTTTGTTTTTGGCAGAAGCTGGGACAAATAACGGGAGCTCACCCCGTTACATGGCACTAGGGATTCGAACCGCTGAATTACTAATTACTGCGTTACTAATTAATTAATTAATTAATGCTAATTACTGCAATTAACCAGATGTTTTGTACTGCATCCATTGAAGCATCTTATCAGTCTTCCAAAGCAAACTCATACCGAGTCCCAACAGAATAATAGAGTTGGAAGAAACCTTGGAGGTCTTTTAGTCCAACTCCCTGCTCAGGCAGGAAACCCTATACAATTTCAGACAAATGGTTGTCTAATCTCTTCATTAAAATCTCCAGTGTTGGTGCTCCCACAACTTCTTGAGGCAACTCATTCCACTGATGAATTGTTCTGTCTCCTTAGTTCTAGGTTGCTTCTCTCCTTGATTAGTTTCCATCAGGGGTGAAATCCAGCAGGTTTTGACAGGTTCTGGAGAACCGGTAGCGGAAATTTTGAGCAGTTTGGAGAACCAGCAAATACCGCCTCTCGCTGGCCCCAGAGTGGAATGGGAATGGAGATTTTGCAATATCCTTCCCCAAGGAGTGAGGAGGGAATGGGGATTTTGCAGTATCCTTCCCCTGTCATGCCCGCCAAGTCACACCACACCCACCAAGCCACACCCACAGAACCGATAATAAAAAAAATTGGATTTCACCACTGGTTTCCATCCATTACTTTTTGTCCTGCTTTCAGGAGCTTAGGAGAATAATTCACCCCTTTCTTCCTTGTGGCAGCCCCTCAAATATGTCCCTCATGGAACACTGCTATCATGACACTGCTAGTCCTTTTCTTCATTAAACTAAACTGTATTAACTGTTCATATGTTTTAGCCTCTAGTCCCCTAATCATCCTTGTTGCTCTATACTAGCTCTACACTAGTTTGGCCTGGAAGTTAATGGCCATGGATCCCTTTAGTTGGAATTCAGTTTATGAACATCAGATGAGAACTTTAGCTAAGCCAAGATTAAATCACCATTTTCCTATTAGATGTAGTATAAACAGATGTAGTATAAAACTGTGGTCCAGAAAAGGAAAAGAAGGTAAGTGAGCAAACAACAAGCTCTTGACTTAATAAACAAAAAAATAGAGTATCTACAGTTATAAAACTAGCTTAAACTGTTAAAAAGTATTTTAGCTAGATCCAGTCACTACAACTTAACAGGATATCTGCCCACCCTATTATAGGATAATTACTCTACCAACTCCTAAATGAATTGTCCCTTCTATCATTAACAAGTCAATCTTGTTGGGCGTGATTTTCATATTATCCAGTTTCCCAGCCATCTGGGTGTTAAAGTCCACGCATCTTAAAGTTGCCGAGGTTGAAAAATACAGATTCTAGTTCAGCAGAACTTTCTGGGAACTTCCTCAACTTTGCCCTCCGTTAAAAGAAGAGTCAGTGCCTCCTCATCTGTGAGACAAAAGTTATTTCTCAATTGCTGTGCCTATTAATGGCTTTTGGAATGGACAAGTAAATAAGCCAATCAGAAAGCAGCTAATAAGTTTGAATCTCCCGGGCTTTTATATTCCCTCCCCTAACTGTCACAGTTGACAGTATAAAAGGAGATTCTTGACGGAAAACCGAGCTCTTCTGTTAGAAAACTGTGGGCAGTTTGGAAGTCAGTTAGAAGGGCATTTCTGATGCAGTTCTGATGGTTTACAAGACTTTCTTCTGAGGAAGAATAGCCATAACTAACATCGCTTAGAGCAATTACATATATATATATATATAACTGACAGGATATTTAAGCAAAGTAATGAAATACTATTTAGTATTTGAATAGATATTGTTTTTATTTTTATATTAATAAAAACATTTATTGTTAACTGCTTCAGAGGCTCATTTGTTAAAGTAGATCTTAATAGAGATAAAGGTTTACGGTACATTGATTTATTTACTCCTCGACATCATCCCAACTTACCCTCACAGACCAATATCTCCCAGAACTTTCATATCTAGAGGACAAGCCCAACCCTTGCAGAAGTTGGTAGAATAACTTCAACAGATGAGAAAAAGAACAGCATCGAACCTACCAAAGAGATTTTGCTACAATGCCATGCCTCAAAAGCCATCAAAATATCAAATAGGATACTAAAATTTGCATTTTAGTATCCAAACTCTACATCAAATTGTCTAAATGCGAGATCCACAAGTCGCGGTTAGACTATTTGGGATTCCGTATTTCTCCAAAGGGGATAGAGATTTGCATTTTAGTATTGAATGTTAATATAATATATAGCTGCCCCAAGTCCTTTGGGAGAAGGGTGGCATATAAATTTGACCAAATAAATAAATAAATAAATATAATATATTATGTTATATTAACATTCAATACTAAAATGCAAATCTCTACCCCCTTTGGAGAAATACGGAATCCCAAATAGTCTAACCGTGACTTGTGGAACTCGCATTTCGACAATTTGATGTTGAAAATCAAATATATATATATTTGACATATATATATGTTTTCGTAGATTTTCACGGGTAGAGATATGCAAGTTTTGGTGTATTCGGGTCTTTTCCCATGTAAGATTGAGAGTATCTTGGCGACGTTTCGATGAGGTCTCACTCATCATCTTCAGGCTGGTGTCTTTGGCTTCATGCTTGTGCGAAGAAAGCGTGATCGGAGCTGCCGTCTCTCTATAAATACTGGTGGGGAGGTGTGGGGTGCTGGCTTTGTTGCTGTGAGCGGGTTGGTTGCCTGTGTTGTTACATCTTGATTGGTTGATGGAGTTAATGTTTGCAGATTAGGCAGCTGATTTGTAAAATCCTGTGTGGACCTCGAAAAGTCGCCAAGATACTCTCAATCTTATACGGGAAAAGACCCGAATACACCAAAACTTGCAGATAGATAGATAGATAGATAGATAGATAGATAGATAGATAGATAGATAGATATAGATATAAATATTGATTAGTATCAAATATTAACAATGAGTATTGATGTACATTAATATTGAACATTAATTGAGATTATAGCAGGCCAAATTAAGGAGAAGACTAAAAAGCCATACCTGTTTAATAAAGGAGAAAGAGGAAATTCAATATTCCATTGGAGATGTCCACCAGAACAGCGGTCACCAACTGGTGGTCCGTGGACCGCTGGTGGTCGAGAAAATTTTGATGGTCCACAGAAAAATTATTTGCATTTTTTATATTGCACTAAATCAGGAGTCCTCAAACTATGGCATTTGTGTTGCTGCAGAGTCTCCCCCTTAGGGGTCTTTTTGTGTGAGTAAGAGGGGGGGGAATTCTGAATTGGGGTCTGCTTCAACCTCCTGGTGTAGGGCTTTGGGCAAAGGCTGGAGGGAAGTGCCACTGCCGGAGGGCCTTGTTCCAGTGGGACTGCAACATGGCCTGGAACTGGCTGACCATCTCAGTCCGCTGAGCCTCCAGGCGCTGGTACCTGGCCTTGCACTCCCGCAGGTCTTCCCTCTGCTTGGAAAACCTATGCTCGTAGTCTTCAGAGAGGTGCTTCTGCTGAGCCTCCTTCTTGGTCAGATCCGATTTGAACTGAGCCAGCTGTTTTGCCAACTCTTTCTCGTGGTGGCTGCTTAGCTCCAACAACTGCTTCCTGTTGGGGCCGTAAGGAGCACGGGCAGAGAGGCGAGGAGTGGCTGGGAGAGGAGGGGTGAATAGAGGCTGGCGAGGTGCTCCTCGACGTGAGTGACATTTAGTTGGCCATGCCCACTCAGTCACATGACCACCTAGCCACGCCCACCCAACCGGTCATTAGGCAGATCATATTAGTGGTCTACAGGATTTAAAATTATGAATTTAGTTGTCCCTAAGGTCCGAAAGATTGGTGACCCCTGCACCAGAACAACTCTTTGTGGCCAGAGTGTGGCTTATACAGCCTGTAACAGCTTTAATGCATGAGTTACTCAGACCAGATACACAAATAGGGTTCAGGACAATTCATTGTGGCCAACTCACCATGGGCAATTTGCCACGACCACCTCGTGTACGACAACTCATCACAGAACAATTCAATGCTATATTAATTGTTTCATTCAGGTACTTTTATTTTGGGGGAAATCATGTTTTCATCGAAATTATTGTAACTCTTGTATTTCAGGATTGATTTTCTTTATTTTATTCTTATTGGCCAGGATTCCATCAAAATTAATTTAACTTCTGCAAGTTGTCCCATGGTGACCGTGGCAACTTGTCCCATTCCATCACAAATCATATCAACAACATATCCCAAAATCTGTTTCCAGCTGCATGAAATTCATTCCCCGTCCATGTTTTGCCTTGCAAAATTTTGCAGTGCTGTTACAGTACTTGCTTCTCCATCAGATCTGGCAAACTTTTCAGTACCAAATGATATAAAACACCAACGTCCAACTACTTTGTTTACTTAAGGTGTTCTTACCACATATCACCATATGTCATTCAGTAGTTTAAAAGCAGTTACATTTAATTAAGCTCCTGGCACCCAGTGCCACAATCTGGAAACTTGCTGCCGAGTGCCAAACTCTTATTGTTCCAGCATGTCCTCACAGATACGCAGCACATCTAAAATCCTCTCTTAGGACCTGGCAACAGAATAGTGGCTTAAGCCATTATATTTCATTTATTTATTCACCAAACGTATAAGCCACTCATATCATCACAGCTACTCCAGACATTGATTGAAATGCCCTATAATTTTTTTAAAAAAATAAATAGGGATCTTAAATCTTAAAAGAGCCTTGGTAGTACAGTGGTCTAAGGCACCCTGTTATTAAGCTGGTTATTAAGACCAGCTGCCTGCAATTACTGCAGGTTCGAATCTCGCCAGGCTCAAGGTTGACTCAGCCTTTCATCCTTTTTAAGGTAGGTAAATTGAGGACCCAGTTGTGGGGGCAATAAGCTGACTTTGTATAAATATACAAAAGAATGAAGGCTATTGCTTAGCGCATTGTAAGCCGCCCTGAGTCTCCGGAGAAGGGCGGCATATAAATCAAATTTAAAAAAAAAAATTAAAATTCAGGTAAAGTAAGATTGACAAAGATGGAAAGGGAGGAGGTAAAATGCATAGGAGGAAGAGGCGGGGTGCTATCTGCTCCATTAGCTACCTCCAAAATGCTATAGCTTCATTGGGGCCCCAGGCTAATTAGCACCCACATTGGGGGCCCAGGACCTTTGGAAGATTATTCTCTTGGAACTATAGACTTCTTGCATTCTTTACATTCTTCTCAATGGAGCATATCCTTTCCTCAGAGCTGCGACAGCTCTGGAATGAAAAACTGCACTAAAACAGGTCAGGATTGGAAATGCCTTTCAGTTGAGTTCATTCGCCTGCACTTTTTGACCTGACTTTAACCCTCATCTTGTTTCGATGTGTCAAGCTTGTGTTGTTTTGAGCTCTGAATCCAACTGTGATTATCTATTCCCTCCTCTGTTTTCTCCTGTGCAGGGTAGAGTTAGAAAAACCAAGATGGTGGCTCTGGCAGTGGGGATTGAAGCTGACCCTGGTTTTTATGTCTGTCACAGAATTTTGATGTCACCATTACAGTCACCATAGTGACTTTTTTTTTTTAATCATATTGTTCGGACATCCCTGATATCATGTGGCCTTGTGTGTCTATTCTCTATTGCTCGGACCATCCATAGAGACCCGAAAGAAAATCCCTGTGGAAAAGCAAAATTTTTTAAAGTGGAGCTAGGTTTAAGTTTTCAGCCTCGACTCCTTATTGGACAAGGCTTAAATAAGTCCCTGTATGACCAGCATTGCCTCTCAGGTTTCATATTCCCATCATATTTCAGGGTTCCTTTCAAATAAGAGTAAATTAATGGCTATATTGCTTTTTCCAAAATAATACAGGGCAAAAGCTGAATAACAATGATGTAACTCAATAAGGGACTATCTATACATCAAGAGCAGTTTGAATTTAATAGAATGGGAATGGTAGAGTAGAGTAGAGTAGAGTAGAGTAGAGTAGAGTAGAGTAGAGTAGAGTAGAATATAGTAGAATAGAATAGAATAGAATAGAATAGAATAGAATAGAATAGAATAGAATAGAATAGAATAGAATAGAATAGAATAGAATAGAAAATTTATTCTTTATTAAACTATAATCAGACACTGGCCAACAAATTTTCCTGCAAATTGCCTTACAGAGTACATACATATACATGATGCTGACAGTTTATGGAAGAGACAAAGGATAATTACAGATTTCTTTAGTTTTTTGATGTGAAGCTCCAATTATGCCCGCTTGAGGAACATTCAGTTGTTCAACAAAGCATATTTCTTTTGCCCAAAGTAGGATGATCATCCTTGTTCTTCAAGATTTTTTTGAAGAAAAATGCCAATTGTCTTAGGTCCATCGTTCTCCTCACCCACTGCGGTATTTTGGCAAGATCTCCTGTGTTAGGGAAAGTCATAGCAGCTGTTCTAACAAAAGAAAGAGAACAGCGTTGCTTGTTGCTTATCATAAACTAAAGCCTAATTGTGCTCTGAAGAAAAATTTCCATCAGTTTTGTCACCTTTGTGATAACCTACTGACTGAGTGACAAATCTCAGCAGATCCACAGATGTGTCTTACACAACAGTTAGAAAGCACATCATGTGACACAAAGAGAAGTCTTTTCTTTTGGGAGAAATGCAACAAGAAACTATTAGGGTTTGGCAACAGGACAAAAATATGCAAAGTATATGAAAATACTTCAGTAACTGTACGGAGATAGAAAACATTACTTACCTGTAGACTATGTATGAGTGGAAGATTGATATTTGTTTAGTTAAGGTCCTGGAGAAACTCTGTGGTTTCTTTGTTTTTCCCTCAACACTGATACCTCCTGAGGCTATTTATAAAACTACTTTACAGTACTCAGTAAAATGCTGCAATTAACATCACCTCTGAAAGAAGATGTACCAGGTAAAAAGGAGGAATGTAATGATGCTTAAATTCTTCTGTGTCCTTAAGGTTGGACCCTATGATAATATGTTATTCCTGCAAAAGAGGCTAACTAGTTTCTCTGAAAGCAATAAAATTGTTGTAACCACTGACCTCATCTTCTCTTCTGTGAGCACAATACAGCTATGGAGCAGATAGCCGGATATTGTGGCTCTCCAGGTGCTGCTGAACTACATCTCCCAAAATTCCTTACCATTGATGATATCCTAGAGCCAGGGGTGAAATGCTCCCAGTTCGGACCGGATCGTCCAATCCAGTAGTGATGGAGGCGGGTGATTCGGAGAACTGGTAGCAAAAATCCCTGCCTCCCCCTCACCCATGCCCAGCTGAGCTGCACAATCATCAGAGGCTTTTTTTTTAGTTTTAAAAGCATTTTTTTTTACAACCTCTTCAGCCAAAAAAATGCTTTTAAAAGTAAAAAAATAAGACTCAACTGGGATTGTCAAAGGGATCGTCAGTTGATAATCCCAGCTGAGTTGCCTGATCGGCAGAGGCTTTTTTTCTTTTAAATGCCTCTGACGATCCAAGCTGAGTTGCCTGATCGTCGGAGGCATTTAAAAGAAAAAAAAGCCTCTGCTGATCAGGCAACTCAGCTGGGATTGTCAGAGCCTTTTAAAAGCATTTTTTTACAACCTCTTCGTCGAAGCGGTTGTAGAAAAAATGGTTTTAAAGGTAAAAAAAAAAACATTGGCCACGCCCACCCAGTCACATTACCCCCCAAGCCACACCCATAGAACCGGTAGTAACAAATTTTAGATTTCACCACTGCCTAGAGCCGTGATGGCGAACCTATGGCACGTGTGCCTAAAGGGGCACACGGAGCCATGTCACCCGTCACGCACCGCCTTGCCTGTTTGTCTTCCAGGTTTCTGGCATGCATGAGCACGCAATGATCAGCTGTCCTTAGCGCACGCGGCAGTGCCAAAAACTGGTGCGCGCATGCGCACCGGCCAGCTGATCATTGGGTGCGCATGCGCGCCAGAACCCAGAACTTTGGCTTTTCCGGAGCGCGATCCCTTTGCACGCGTGGCAGTGCTGAAAACCAGCCTGAATATGTGCGCCAGCCAGCTGATCATTGGGCACAAATGTGTGCTAGAACCCAGAAGTTCAGTTTTTCCGGAGCATGAACCCTTTGCGCATACAACAGTGACGAAAACTGGCCTGTACATGAACGCCAGCCAGCTGATCATCGGGCGCACATGCACACTAGAACCCGGAAGTTTGGCTTTTCTGGAGCGTGGCCCCGACAAGCATATGCATGTGTGTTTCCGTGCGACCTTTTCGGCACTCGGTGCCGAAAAGATTCGCCATCACTGTCCTAGAGGACTTTCTGGGAGTTGTTGTTCAGCAATATCAAAGAGGAAAAGGTGGGTAAAAATTTTCCACCCTATCAGAAAGTGCATGACCCTAGCCAAGATGTGCCAATGTTATGCTAATGGTAGCACCTTGCCCTGTAGAAGTTTCATTGTACTGCAGGTCACAACTCAAGTAAGAAGCGGTTATGATTACTAAGTTTCAATTCACATGTTATCACCATGATGCATGAAGTTGCACCAGTTGCAAGGATGAAATCCAGCAGGTTCTAACAAGTTCTGGAGAACCGATAGCGGAAATTTTGAGTAGTTCGGAGAACCAGCACATACCACTTCTGGCTGGCCCCAGAATAGGGTGGGAATAAAGATTTTGCAATATACTTCCCCCAGGAGGGGAGGGAATGGAGATTTTGCAGTAGCCTTCCCCTGGAGTGGAGTGGGAATGAAGATTTTACAATATCCTTCCTCTGCCACGCCCACCAAGCCACATCCATAGAACCGGTAGGGGAAAATTTTGGATTTGCAAAGTGAAAGAAATAATCCTGCAAATCAGTGACCTAGCTAGGCAAATGAAAGGGATTTAGTTTCTGAGACCCTGGCCAGAAATTGTCTAGGTCTAGGATGATGGACTGGATGGCTGGAGATGGTTTCATACCTCAGAAAGATTGCAAACTATATTTGGATACAGTTCGGTAATCTTGATTAGGAAGGCTTTAAATAGAATCCCAGGTGAGTAGGAGATCTTAAACCCTTCAATCAGATCTCTTCACTGTATAAGTGCAGTAAGACTACTGTATGTTTAAAACTGGAAATATTCAAAAAATGACTGGTGAAGATGATGAAATAGCTACATTTATGGAAACCCTTTATGGACTTTTTGCATAAAATGGAAAAAATGAGCTTATAGTGTGTGATTCTCAAGATTAGAAAAAGGAAACCTGAATTTTTAAAAAATACGAGCTTTCTTTAGTAATCATAATCACATAATTTTGTAATCGTATTTATATTTGTTGAAAAAGAAACAGGAAGCTTCTTTTTTCTATTTCTTTTCATTTTCTTTCTTTTCTTTTCTTTTCTTTTATTACTTTGTGTTAGTTTTTATTTCCTTTGTAAAACTTTCAATCAAAAAAGTTATTTTAAAAAAACAAAAACTCTGCACTGTGAAAAGTAGGAGCATGGCTGGAATGGAGTCTAAAGCTAAATAATTATAAAATTAGTGCATGCAGAACCTATCATTCTAGGACTGGATTGTTCCACAGTATTCTGGAGTTTTATGAATTTCCTCTGAATGAAACCAAAGCAGCCAATCCAATCATTTTTTGAAAGTTAATATTCTAAAGTGGAAGTGTCTTTAGGCTTGCCAGGTGTCCACTATTTGAGCGGACAGTCCGCTTTTTTCACATTATGTTCACTATTTTTTTTCACAAAATAGTGGACATTTTTTTATTCAAAAGCTTTATGATGAAATGGTACATAATCTAAAGCTGTACAGTCTAAGAGAATAAGGATAGGAGAATCGCGTTTTGTCTTTTTTTTCATATGTTAGAATGAGACAAAGATCGAATATCCATTGAACTCGATTCTCCGAAAAAATTAATGATGAGATTAAAATAAAAATATATTATAAAATTATGTACCGTTCACATTTTTAAAATGTATTGTAGCTGGTGTTGACTGACCTAAAATGGCGTCGAATGATGAGAGTGACAGCGGCGAGATTTCAAATTCTTTAAAACGAAAGAGAGGAGTGTGCAAATACACCAAAGTTTATGTTCATCTGCAGGGCGATTCATCCCTTGATAAGTGGACGTACTTTTTCAAGAAAGAGCCAGCTCCGAGTTTACTGAAACTGTTCAAGTATTGTGCATCAATTCCAGTATCAAATGCAAACGTTGAACGAATTTTCAGCGTCATGGGAAATTTGTGGACTGACGAACGTAACCGACTGCTTGTACCATCAGTTCGAAATTAACTTTGTATATTTTTTAATATTTCTCAACGTTGTACTGAAATTAAAGAATTATTCCTTAAACACAAAGAATTGATCAAAGCTGTGCAGTCAAATAAAAAATACACACGACAGCAAAGTAAAATGTAATTTAATATTTTACATATTATTATAATATATTTGATGTTTTGAATTTTAAGTAAAGTTTTGAAGTGATTATTTTAATACGTGTTAAAATGTTTGTAAGAAAATATATAATTTAATTGTAAAAATTTTTTTTATTTTTTTACTACTTAACACCCTCCCCCGCCCCCGCTTGTCCGCTATTTTTTGGAAGCAGACCTGGCAAACCTAAGTGTCTTGTGATCGTTCCCAGAACATCATCAGCTACTCTCTAAAATAGTGTTTCTCAATTTTAAAATGTATGCACTTCAACTCCCAAAATTCCCATGGCCAGCTGGGGATTTCTGGGAATTGAAATCCACTTGTCTTAAAGTTGCTGGGGTTGAGAAGCCCTGATCTAAATTTCCACTTCCATAACTGTACATTTTGCTATTCTCTGTAGTGAAAAGCGATATAAAAATGCTTTCAACAAATAAACAAACCATTACAAAGCAATTTTAGCAAAGCAGTCATATTCCTAAACTGGCTGAAGTTGATATTTTATCATTGATGGGAATTCTGGGAATTGTAATCCTTGCAAGTTATGACAAGCCTAGTTAAAAATCAGTGAAGGAATACGAATTCTTAAGAATTAAAACTGGAAAACCTGAATATGTTTAATGTGGGAATACTTTTATGTAGCTGAATATGCCTGCAAAAAGGAATAAAAGTAATGGAGCAAATTGCAGAAGGGTTTTTGGAAAGTGGAGTTTATTAGATTTTTTTAAAAAAGAAAAATCTTTGTGAGGAAATTATGTTTCGACTGAATACAGCTGGGTCTAGTATTTTATAAAAGAAAAGAATGAAAGACCATGTATTATGCTAGACCAGAGGAAGCTGAAATGGTATCAACTTTAGAGTACCAAAGGCGGGGAAAGGAAGTTTCAGGAATAAAGAGAAATTGGAAATGATTACGAACATGGACATATCAGTCTAATCAAAAAAAGCATGCTTGGATTGGTATGTACAGGTGTTTTCTGTACTGACTGTGGTTCTGTCCTAACTGTCCGACAATATCACTGTTGCTCTTTGCAACACATGAGAATGTTGAAAAAATATTACGTAAATTGGCTCAATGTCTGTTTTCTGTTAACAGCATAAATCTCAGAAAATAGATCAGACATGACCATGCTGGCATTGCAGGAGAAGCCAAGGGCAGACAGGTTTAGAAAGCAGGCCCCATTTGGCCCTCAAAATCTAGAAAAAAATCTAGAAAGGAGGCAGTGGTGAAATGTAAAATTTGTTACTACCGGTTCTGTGGGTGTGGCTTGGTGGGTAATGTGACTGGGTGGGCGTGGCCAACTTTTTTTTTTTTAACCTTTAAAAGAAAGGTATTTTTTTGTAAAAAAAAAATGCTTTTAAAAAGCTCGGACGATCCCAGCTGAGTTGCCTGATCGTCAGAGGCTTTTTTTTCTTTTAAAAGCATTAGAAAGAAGAAAGGGAAAAGGAGAGGAAGAAAAGGGAGGGGAAAGAGGAGCGGAGGAGAAGGTTAGAAGGAGGAAAGAAGAGACAAGTGGGGGAAGAGAAGGGGAAGTAGGAAAGAGAAGGAGAGGAAGAACAAAGGAAGTAGGAGGAGAAAGAGGAAGGAAGAGAAGGGGAGGAGAAGAAGAAAGGTTGGAGTAAAGGTAAAGGGTAAAAGAGCAGTCCCGAAAAACTAAAAATGAAAAATGAAAGTTAAAAGAAAAGATGAATGAAAAATGATGGAAATGACTGTACATATAAATGTGTTTATGAGAAAGAAAAATAAAAAACTTTTTTGGAAAAAAAATGTAAAAAAAAAAGCCTCTGATGATCCCGCGGCTCAGCTGGGCATGGGTGGTGGGGCAGGGATTTTGCTACCGGTTCTCCGAACCATCCACCGCCATCGCTACCAGATCGGACAATCCAGTCCGAACCAGGAGCATTTCACCCCTGAAAGGAGGTAATAATTAGTCAGCAGCTCAGAATCTTTTCAACTCCTGCATTTTAAGTTTCTTTGTTCCCAGACATGTGACCTAGAGCAGAGTATTTTAAAGAGATTAGAAACCACAGGTTTCTTTTCATAAAATAATCTTTCGGTTAACCTGTTGTTTAATAGCAAAAAAAAAAAAATGCTCATTCAGGACAGTAAATTTGATTTATGAGTGTGAAATCTGCTTGACAAACAACATAAAAAAACTCAAAACATCAAGTCCCATCACATTGTGCCTCATCTTACAACCCCAAATACTTAACACCTGCAATTCTGGTCCCAGTTGGGTCATAAATCGAGGACCAGAAGCCACAGTTTTCATGATGTCTCAAATTATAATTTTTTTCCCTCAGCATACTGTTTTCTTAGCTTCTTTTAAAGATATGCTAACAGATACACTATGTTCTGTTCTTGGTTAAGGAAGAGACTTCTACCCAGAGGTGGGATTCACATACCATAGCAACCAGGTCGGCCAACATCGGAAATGTGAGCGCGCATGTGCGCACGCTTGCTTCGCTCACACACACCGTCCACACGTGTGTGGCATCACAAAACACGGCAATTCGCTTGCGTACGCTGTCCACACATGCATGCGCCATCAAAAACACAGCAATATAGGACGGGATTGCGCCCGGGCAGGTGGGCAGGAGTGGGCCCACCCACAGGTTGCCACTACCGGTTCGCCTTAACGAACCGGTAGTGGCAACCTTAATTCAGAGGCTGAATACCACCTCTGCTTCTACCTTATTTTTCAATTGGTAAGGTGATCTCTCAAACCTTCACTGTCCCTTTCCTCATCAGAATATGAAAGTAATGTCTCCAGTGTCCTCAGACTTGTGCTACTTTCAGCAACCTGATCCCTCTGATTTCCCCCCCTCCCCGGCGATCAGTTTATGTTCACTGTCAGGCTCAAAAAAACCCAAGAAAGATACTTTGGAGGTTCTTCTAAACCAGTGATGGCTAACCATTTTGCCGTTGCGTGCCAAAAGCGGGGGGAACGCAGGGGTTCGTGTGCGCATGTGCCCACACCTAAAATTCAATGCGCCCTTCCCCCATGTGCAACCTCCCCACGCTCCCACACTTTTGGCACACGATGGCATGGTGGGCACAGTAGGCCCATTTTTCGCCCTCCCCAGGCTCCAGAGGCTTTTCTGGAGTCTGAGGAAGGCAAAAATGGCCTTCTCCACCTCTAGAGGCTCTCCGGAGGCCAGAAATAGCCCATTTCCCAACTTCCAGTGGGCCCAGAAGGCCCAAAAATCAGGTGGCTGGTGTGCACATGTGCGCTGGAGCTAAGCTAGGGCAACGCTTGCGTGCTCACAGATATGGCTCCGCATGCCATCTGTGGCATGCGTGCCATAGGTTCGCCATCACGGTTCTAAGCAGTTTCCTTTATTGTTCCTCACCTATAGACAGAAATCTTGCCAAGCTAAAGCAGATTGCTTGCACCATTAAAGATATACTCTTGAGAACTCCTTGGGAGGAGCTGCCTTAACTCTATCTAAATTAGAGAAAAGTAGACTGGTATAAAATTGGCCAGCTTCAATTGGGGGGGGGAGGTATATCAGGGGTGAAATGCTCCCAGTTTGGACCGGATCGCCCAATCCGGTAGCAATGGCAGTGGGTGATACAGGGAACCAGTAGCAAAAATCCCTGTCCCACCCCCCCATGCCCAGCTGAGCTGCGTGATCATAAGAGGTTCTTTTTTTTTAACTTTTAAAAGCATTTTTTCTACAACGCCTTCAGCCGAAAAAATGTTTTTAAAAGTAAAAAAAAAAGCCTCTGATGATCGCACGGTTCAGCTGGGATCATCAGAGGCTTTTAAAAGCATTTTTTTCTGCAACTTCTTAAAGCTTTTTTTAAAAAATTTTTTTAAATTTTTATTAATTTTAGAAACCACATAATACATTTATAAATGCAAATAAAACAATTTACAACAAACATCATCTTTATAACATCTACCTATAATATCTAAATTGTTACAATATCAATATCCTATATTCTTCAATATACAATATTTCTCTCACCCTATATAATGATATTATTTTATTGATATCTCGTATCTCTTAAATTTCATTTGATGTAAAAATTTATTTTACTCTATTGATATATTTTCTTTTATTTAATTTTTCTTTCTTTCTTCTTCTCTTTTTTTTTTCCACTTCCCTCTAACCATTTATACCATTTTTGCCAGACCGGATAATATTCAGATTCTTCCTTTCTTTGGATCTCCTTGGTAAATTTATCCATCTCAGCGCATTCCATAATTTTGGATATTAATTTCTCTTGAGTCGGGACCTCTTCTTGTTTCCAATTTTGTGCGTATATAATTCTTGCTGCAGTCAAAATGTGTGTTATTAAATATATTATTTCTTTTTCATATTTTTCATAAAAAATGCTTTTAAAAGTAAAAAAAAAAGTTGGCCACACCCACCCAGTCCCATTACCCCACCACCACCAAGCCACGCCCACAGAACCGGTAGTAACAAATTTTACATTTGACCACTGGGGTATACTATGCTGTCACAGGAATAATGGTGCCAAATGGAGATGGGTTATGTACTAGAGCCATGATTTTGAAGCTATGGCACGCATGCCACAGGTGGCACACAGAGCCCTCTCTGCGGGCATGCCAGCTATTGCCCCAGCCCAGCTCCACCGTGCATGAGCGTATGCCTCCCGCCAACCAGCTGGTCTTTGGGTCTGTGCTGTGCGTGCGTGGGGGGCAGGGTGCATGTGGGGGACTCGTGCTTGCATGCGTGGGGGGCAGGTTGGTGCAGGAGGCTTTCCAGGCCTAAAACGGGGCACAGAGGGGCTCATACGGTGCCCCCACACCCTGTTTTGGCTTCCAAGTTGGTGCGGGAGGCTTTCCAGGCCCAAAATGGGGTCTCGCACCCAATTTTGGCCCTGGAAAGCCTCCTGCACCAACCTGGAAGCCAAAATAGGGTTGTGGGGTGGGGAGGCGGGGCGCATGTACAAGGAGGCCAGGGAGCATGCACGGGGCTGGGGAGCAAGTGTGAGGAGCACTTGCATTGTATTTGGGGGGTTCGGGCATGAGCATGTGCATTTGCGCTTTGGCCACTCGGCACCAAAAAGGTTAGCCATCACTGTACTAGGGTTTCCTGTTTGAGCAGGAAGTCGGACTAGAAGACATCCAAGGTCCCTTCCAACTCTGTTACTCTGTTACTATGGATACATTCAGGACAGGCTAAGGAAAGAAATTAGTCACTTCTTGGTTTTTGTTTCCCTCCCTTTCAAGCATCTTCAGCTGCTGGAATAACATCCACCAATCCAATTCAACTTATCTAATTACGATCAAATCTTTATCCAGAGCAAAAGCTGTGTTGGGTTGAAAGAGAAAATATTATTGTAGCATTGGAGTAAACTAAGGAAGATTTATGGTTGCCTCCGGCACTAGCTGGGAATCGGATGAAAGCAACATCATTAGGAAGCAATGCAAACAACAGCATGCCTGGATATGTTTATGTTGTGGTTGGATAGCAGTGAGGAAAACCCCCAGGATGGGAATTCCCTATACCAGGGGTGGGGAATAATGCTGGCTGAGGAATTCTGGGAGTTGAAGTCCACAAGTCATAAAGGGCCCATCGTTCCCCACCTCTGCCTTTCACTAACATTGAACTACATGTACTGTATTTTTTGGAGTATAAGATGCTCCAGAGTATTAGACCCACATTTGTTTTTGGGATGGAAAACAAGAAAAAAAAATCTACGTCTGCTTACCAGCATCCATCAGTATTCATATGGCTAGCATCCTTGCAGGAAACAGCAAACAGCCTGGTCAGCTTCAGCACGTTATCACAGCCTGATTCAGCATGAGCAGCTGATTGGCAGGTGGATCCGCTTCCCAGAATACCCCCAATCAGCTGTTCCAGGCTGCTGGGATCACCACAGCCCACTGCTGCCTCTGCACTTCGTGTTTTTGGCCTCCACACATAGCATTTTCGGCCGGTTCCAGGCATGGAACCAACCAAAACACAGAGGCCAAAAACGGGGTGTGCGGAGACCAAAAACGCAATGTGCAGAGGCCAAAAATATGATGCATGGAGGCGGGGATCGGTGGCGATGTGCTGTGTTGATCCCCACAGCCTAGAATGGGTCTAAAATGGAGTATATGGAGGCCGAAAATGTGCCACGTGGAGGCCGAAAACAGCTGAAGGGTGGGAGTTGGCAGGTGGGCAGGGCTTCAGCAACATTCAGTGTATAAGATATTCCACCCACTTTTAGGGGGAGAAGTGCATCTTATACTCCAAAAAGTATGGTATTTCCTCTAGTAGCCAATTGATTATGATTCCTGTCCAACTGGAAGTTGGGAAATGGGCTGTTTCGGGCCTCCATAGGGCCTCCGAGGGGGTGGGGAAGGCTGTTTTTACCCTCCCCAGATGCATAGAGAGGATCTGGAGCCAGATGAGAAATAAAAACGGGCATATCGGACCATCGCGTGCCAGGAGCGGGGGGGAGGGGGAGGTCGCACGCGCATGCACAGGGCGGGGCACATAGAATTATGGATGTGGGCACGCAAACTGCCCCCACCCCCCCTCCTGGCATGCGATGGCAAAAAGGTTAGCTATCACCGCCATATAATAATAATGATACTGTACTGAAGCAGTATAATTCATAAACAACATAAAAATCAGGAGAATTACAAGACCAGGTAAGGCAGCCAGTGACTTTAAAAAGAGAGCATTCACAACAGAATATATTTATTTGGGTGTTTAACAGAATTCTGGTTTTCTGCAAGATTCTTTGTATTTTCTCCTGTTTGCAAGATCACAAAAATGAAAAAAATAAACCAAATGACAAAAATAAATGAGAAACAAAGAGTGCTGTTTCTGGAGAATTAGAAGAATTCTTTGGAGGGGAAATGTCATTTATGAACGCCATTCATTACAGAGAGTTGCTAAGGCAACTGCTGTTTTCAGATGTATTAAGCCCTCTGAAATTTATCCAGTATAATATTACAAGCTCCACAGGTGTTAGCTGCCTATCAAGCAAGACTCCACTTTGGCATGAGAATCATTATTTAATTGACTCATAGAAAAATGAATTTTGTCTTGATTCTTCTTGATTTTCTCCTCAAGAAAAATATTATCCATGATTTCTGAAAAAAGACTTGAGATACATTTCCTCAAATGGGAATTCTTCCTATATTTAAGAAACATTGGATTACTCTTCCAGATGTAGGTTCTTCCCATAAAGATAGTTTAGGAAACTGGGGAGAGACAAAGTCCTCATCCAAACAAATATAAAAAGTTGCTGAGATATGACTGGGTTCACACAATATGCTAAACTATAAACTGGAGTATCAAAGCATGAATCCTGTCTTCAATGTTATAATATCAGAACCCCCCAAAACAGTAAAATAATTTGTTTAACCTTCACTCCCTGAGTAAAACTAATGGTTCCACTGGGATTAGGAGTCGGATTTAAAAATTGGAGGAAGAAACATTAATAACCTGCTTAATGCTGATGGCATCGCCTTGATGGGTGATAATGCAAAGGATCTGACAGCCTTAGGACTGAAAGTTGAGAAGTAAAGTAAAAAAAGGGGGAGGGGGGACTAAAATGAAATATAAGGAAGAGTAAACTAATGGCAACAAGTAGAACAGCCAGACTTAGAATTAGCAATGACGATATCAATGTGGTGGGTAGTTTGTGCATTTTAGGATCAACCATCAACCGTAAAGGAACAAACGATTCAAAAATTTGTCATATCCCAGTACTTGGTAAAGGAGCCATGAAAACCTTGGAAAAATTCAAATGCTATAATGCATCCATATTGTACAAGCTGTGGTATTTCTTGTGATACTCCATGGAACGAAAAATTGAATTTTGAAGAAGTAGGATAGGAAAAGTATTGATGACTTTGAATTTTGGTTCCTGAGAATATCATGGACAGTCGAGAAAACAACCCAATGGATTATTAAGCAAATTAACCCAAAGTTCCCAGTCAAGGGACAAATGACCAGCTTCATCCTACTTTGGACACTTGACTTGAAGATCCAGCTGTCTGAAAAAAGCTCTAAAGAAAAGAGAAGAGGATGGCCAGCATCAAAGTGGATGGACTCGGTTACAGTGGCAATGAGAGACTTGAAAGAAAAGGTTAGGATTAGATGATCATGGAGAAAATCTATTTACAGAAAGTAGACATTAGAAGTCAAACGCTTCTTCTTCTTCTTCTTCTTCTTCTTCTTCTTCTTCTTCTTCTTCTTCTTCTTCTTCTTCTTCTTCTTCTTTTTCTTTTTCTTCTTCTTCTTCTTCCGCTTCCTCTTCCTCTTCTTCCTCTTCCTCTTCCTCTTCCTCTTCCTCTTCTTCCACTTCCTTTTCCTTTTCCTCCTCCTCCTCCTCCTCCTCCTCCTCCTCCTCCTCCTCCTCCTCCTCCTCCTCCTCCTCCTCTTCTTCTTCTTCTTCTTCTTCTTCTTCTTCTTCTTCTTCTTCTTCTTCTTCTTCTTCTTCTTCTTCTTCTTCTTCTTCTTCTTTTTTCTTCTTCTTCTTCTTCTTCTATTCCCGCATGTGCAGGGTCCACTTTTCGGATCATTGAGTGCCACTTTCCACGGTCAGCTGAGTCTCCAGGGCACAGGCCCGTGGTTTGCATATCTTTGTTGATGGTGTCTTGCCATCTCTGTTTTGGATGCCCGCAAGGTCACCAGTTGACTTCTATTTGATAGGCAGCCTTGGCCACGGTGGAAGGTGCAGCCCTCTGGACATGTCCATACCAGTGGAGCCAGCCTTCTCTCATCTTCTCTGTAATTGGTGCCACACCAAAATGTTGTCGAATGGTGTCAATTGTGATGTGGTCAAGAAGGGAGATGCTCGATATCCATTTCCATGGCATGGAGATGTCATGTCAAGTCAAAAGCAACTTGATAACACATAATCAATCAGAAATAAATATAGCAGTTCATTCAACCCAAACCTATACAGAGGTTCTCACACTTTGTTGCACTATAACTAGCCAGTGAGGAAAAGTGAGAAGCAACGCAATGGGGACCCAAGCAGAACTTGCTTATGTTTTGCCTGCAGATGGAAGGTTCACCAAAAGCAGGGAGCAAAGTCAGGGGCAGGCTTTGCCGTAGCAAATCTAAGCAAATTTAAAACATTTTTTGCAAACTTTCTTCTCAACTGCTCCCAATCTCATGGCGAGCTCACAAAATCCCTGAATGTCAGGGTTCCAAGTAATACCCCCAACAATATGGGGGTCTGATGCTGAATGCAGCTCCAGTAGTCCCATGCACATGATATCACTTTTGATTGGTTTTTTAAAGAAATATTGCTACATTAAGTTAAATACCTTTCACCTCATGTGTACTTTGGCTCCAAAAACTTAAGCAGGGTCAGCCTTGATTCATAGTTGGGAACTTTCATGGAAGTGGAGTGTGAATGCTACAGAGGAATGTTGAAAAACCCTTCCAGAAGATGGGACTGCCAAACCTCTTCCACGCTGTTGCCAAGAAAACTGTATTATTTTATTTACTTATTTAAAACATTTGTATAGCTGCCCGTCTTAAAACCAAGCACTGGATGACTTACAACTCAACAATAAAAATGCATTCAATGAAAACCACAACCCTTCCCCCAGCAGGATAAAGTCTTTTCTGTCGTTTTGTTGCACTTTTTACTCCTTTCTATTCTCTCTCTCTTTTTTTTTTACTTTAAGTTGTATTAGGTTTTACTATTATAATGAAAGTTCTTAATAAAAATTATATAAGCTAGAGTCAACCGAATTTGGTGATGTGCAAGTCGATTCTTGAAACAGAACCACTGTTACTGTTATCGTCCAATTTCATTGATTAAAGTAGTTACAACGATTTCAACAGCAGTGTTAGCAAGCAGACTATATAGCAAGCTATATTGTTCATTATTTAGCATGATAGTGCAGGGTTTTTAAAAACGAAGCAAGCAGCATGCAACGTCAAATTAGTTGTGGAAATAATACAATAAAAAGAAAGGTCAATTACTCATGGCATCATTAGATGTGGAAAAAGCCCCTGGAAAAAATGATAAAACTTAGTTATATAGTTGAACCCCTTCGCTATAATATAATTGGCAATGTTACTAATATAATGAGGGACGCGCTGGTCAGTGGCTAAGACGCTGAGCTTGTTGATCGAAAGGTCGGCAGTTCAGCGGTTTGAATCCCTAGTGCTGCGTAACGGGGTGAGCTCCCGTTATTTGTCCCAGCTTCTACCAACCTAGCAGTTCGAAAGCACGTACAAAAATGCAAGTAGAAAAATAGGAATCACCTTTGGTGGGAAGATAACAGCGTTCCGTGCACCTTTGGTGTTTAGTTATGACGGCCACATGACCACAGAGACATCTTCGGACAGCGCTGGCTCTTCGCCTTTGAAACAGAAATGAGTACCGCCCCCTAGAGTCAGGAACAACTAGCACATATGTGCAAGGGGAACGTTTACCTTTACCTTTTACTTACTAATATAATTTCAATATAGTAACCCTCGCCCCAACTTTGTGGCAATTGTATGGTATTTTCCCCCCTCCTGCCAGTTTCCTTTTAGCTGGACTGCTATAACTCCTACTAGCTCTATTTCCATATCTTACCTCCCTTGTTTGCCTGCTATTTACCATACATTAAACTTTTGTTTGACACAGTAGATGTTCCGTGGTTTACTGCCAACCTTTTTTGAATAGGATTTGCATGTACGATTGGGTACAGCATCCCACAATGCAGTAACAACCATCCCTTACGTAGATGGCAAATTAAAAGCAACAGGCGTGTTGTCCCAGCTCATTCTAAGCTACTTGTTGGCGATGCCCAACCGTGGGCTAAGAAAAGAACAGAAACAGGTTTGATCTCCCTGCTTCCTTTGAAGGCCATCAATGAATAAATAAATAAATGGAAATTATAAACCGGGCTCTTGAAAACATTCATTATTTAAGCCTTACATAATACTTACTCAAATTTAATGTACCCTATAATCTTTAGTCCTTATTTGATTTATATACCGCCCTACTCCCGAAGGACTCAGGGCGGTGAACAGCCAAACAATAAAATACATGAATATAAAATTTAAAAAACAGAATAAAACCGAATTAAACAAATTTGGCCCAGACAGATAATAGGAGAGTAAGGGAGTTTTCAAATTTCCTAAGTTATTTCTACACTTAAAAATATACATATTAAAATGAGGGCCTAGCAGGGAGTTGCAGTTAGATTTCATGGTTTATATCTGAACAGAAATACTCCACAAAGGAATGTTGAGACAGAAGCAGCTGAGGCTGTAGCTAATGAATGACAGCAAATAGATTCTGCTTTTTAATGATGCCACTGCTGGTTAATTTCAAAGGAAAATGCACGGGGGCTGGGGGTGTTTCTGTCTTTTTCTGCAGTATAAAAAAGAGAAAAACATAATGAAAAGGACAGCAATTAAACAGATTTGCACCCATACCAACTTTATAAAATGTGAGGGAAACACAGTTCCTTTTCATTATTATTATTATTATTATTTGGATTTTCCTATTCTTCCATTTTAAATTATTTTTTTCCGGCGATATTTTAATTTGTATGTTTTAAACACTGCTGTGGAATGGTGCAATTCACGTTAGGGTACTGTACAGAGAGGATTCCTGGCAAACATCTCTGGTTAAAAAAAAAAAAAAAAGTACATTAGGAGAACTGTGAAATTAGGCTTCTTTGATATCTAAGGTTAGATTTAAGAGAAGGATGAGTTTTTGATTTTTTTTATTATTAATTATTGTCATATGGTCATCTTACTGTAGCCATTGATCTTTTATTATAAGGATAAAATAATATTACACTTAAGTTTCTATGAGGTCTAATGTTCAGTTGTTGTGAGATTTAATCTGTGTGGAGTTTTGTGGTTAATGATAGTCATGTATTTGGGATATTTTGGAAATACTGTTTAGGTCGATATAAAGTAAATCATTAGTACTTGATGAATTTGTATTTAGGGTTAGTTTTACATGAAGCGTATAGGGAAATTTAGCTGTAGGCAGGGATGAAATTCAGCCGGTTATATCCGGTTCAGGCAAACTGGTAGCGGTGGCTGCGGGAGGCTCCGCCCACCCACATGGAAGTCATGACGTCACTTTTTTGTGACAATTTTAAGCCTCTGCACCAGGGGTGGGTTCTACTTACCTTTACTACCAGTTTGCAATGGGGCCACATGTGCGTGTGCTCGCTTTGCAAGTGTGCATGTGCTCTTCTGCGCCTGCGCAGAAGCATCCTGATGACGTTGGGGTCAGTAGGCAGAGTCTCCCGCCAGTTTTACTACCGGTTCTATAGAATCAGTCCGAACCGGGGGCAACCCACCACTGCTCTGGGCATGTGCAGAAGGCTTTGTGCATGTGCGGACAACAGTGCATGCACATTTGCAAATTGGTAGGGAAGGTAAGTGAATTTCACCCCTGGCTGTAGGGTTAGTTTTGGATGAGTTTTTCTTTTAATTACTGGTTGTATTACATTCATTTTACAGTATAATATTGTGTCAGGAGAACTTTTAAGCAGAAAATTTCCTTTGGTAATAGGAGAAAATAAGAGTTAGGGTTAAGATTTGGATTTATTTATTTATTTATTTATTTATTTATTTATTTATCAAATTTCTATACCGCCCTACTCCCGAAGTTCTCAGGGCAGTGAACAGCCAAGATAAAATACAAATAATACAAATATTAAAAATCCCTTAAAATTATTAAATATTTTGTCTGAAACACAGATTAAAACACCCAATTTATAAAATCATGAATTAAAAATTTAAAAAGGAGAGTTAGGCGAGGCCAGCCTGCTGAAATAAAAAAGTTTTGAGAGCACGACGAAACGTGCGCAGGTCCGGGATCCTCCGTATCTCTGGGGGGAGCTCGTTCCAGATGGTAGGTGCTCTCCCCCTGGGGGGGGGGAAGGCTCTCCCCCTGGGGGCCGCCAGTCAACACTGTTTGGCTGACGGCACCCTGAGGAGCCCCTCTCTATGGGAGCCTACTGGTCGGTGAGAGGCTATTGGTAGCAGAAGGCGGTCTCGTAAATACCCCAGTCCGATGCCATGGAGCACTCTAAAGGTGGTAACCAAAACCTTGAAGCGCACCCGGAAGACCACTGGGAGCCAGTGCAGCTCGCGCAGGAGGGGGGGTCACATGGGAGCGGAAAGCATTGGTTAATTTTAATGGTAGGATAACTTGTGAGTTTGTGTTTAGTGGTAACAAATCTTCAGTGTAGATTGTCTACCAGGATCCATTTTAAGATGGAAGTATGGTTCCTTGTTCCTTGTATTTTGAGATTCAATTTGGTTGGAAGATTAAATTTGTTAAGAAGCTAATCAATTATGGGTTAATCTCTTGATGTATCGCTATCTGTTATAGTAAATTTTGGGGATGTAGTCAGTTCAAATTGTTGGTGGTGAGCTTCAGGGATATGCACAGAGACATGCCTGATGAGATAAAAAACATGATTCACGCTCCCCTTTGCTCATCTCAATAACGCAACCATGATTAATTTGTTTTTCCTTATGATCTAATTGCCATCTCATTGAAAAGTTATTTTTTGCAGGATATTTATGGTGCCGGAAACATCTGCTTTCATGTTATTTAATATAGTTATCTAAAAATTGAGCCAGGAACTGCTTATATTGATGATGATGTATTAATAAATATCTTGCAAATGTCTTACATTGATTATTAGAGCCGTGGTGGCACAGCAGTTAGAATGCGGTATTACAGGCTAATTCTGCCAACTGCCAGGAGTTCAATCCTGACTTGCTCAAGATTGACTCAACCTTTCATCCTTCCAAGGTCAGTAAAATGAGGACCCAGATTGTTGGGGGCAATATGCTGACTCTGTAAAACTGCTTAGAGAGGGCTGTAAAGCACTGTAAAGCGGTATATAAGTCTAAGTGCTATTGCTACCTAGTACAGCAACACTAGATCTGTGCTTCCATCATCATCATCATCATCATCTGAGTTGGCTGGGACCTTGGAGTTCATCTACTCCAAGTCACAAAAGGTGATCACAAGACCCTGGGACACTGCAACTGTCATAAATAGGAACTAGTTTTTAATCATCTGAATTTTAATCATCTGAATCCTGACCATGAGGATGCTGCAATGGCTGTAGGTCATAAGTCAACAGTCATACATTTTCAGTGCTGTTGTAACTTCAAATGGTCACTAAATGAATGGTTGTAAATTCAGAACTACCTATAATGATTTAATCTTATGGTAACACTAAAGAATGGTTTTAAGTCAGGGGTGAAATGCTTCCGGTTCGGACCGGATCGTCCGATCTGGTAGCGATGGAGGCGGGTGGTTCGGAGAACCGATAGCAAAAATTCCTGCCCCCTGAGTCGCGCAATCATCAGAGGCTTTTTTTTTTTTACTTTTAAAAATATTTTTTCAACAACCTCTTCAGCTGAAAAAATGCTTTTAAAAGTAAAAAAAAAGCCTCTAATGATCACGCAGCTCAGCTGGGATCATCAGAGGCTTTTAAAAGCATTTTTTCTACAACCTCTTCGGCCAAAGAGGTTGTAGAAAAAATGCTTTTAAAAGCCTCTGACAATCCCAGCTGAGTTGCCTGATCGGCAGAGGCTTTTAAAAGAAAAAAAGCAGGGGTGAAATGTAAAATTTGTTACTACTGGTTCTGTGGGCATGGCTTGGGGGGTGGGGTAATGTAACTGGGTGGGTGTGGCCAACTTTTTTATTTTATTTTAACTTTTCAAAGCATTTTTTCTGCAAATGCAAAAAAATGCTTTGAAAAGCCTCTGCCGATCAGGAACAAAGCTGGGATCGTCAGAGCCCTTTCAAAGCATTTTTTAACCACCTCTTCCGCTGAAGAGGTTGCAGAAAAAAATGCTTTAAAAGTCTCTCTGACGATCCCAGCTGAGTTGCCTGATTGTCAGAGAGACTTTTAAAGCATTTTTTTCTGCAACCTCTTCAGCGGAAGAGGTGGTTAAAAAAATGCTTTGAAAAGGCTCTGACGATCCCAGCTGTGTTGCCTGATCGGCAGAGGCTTTTCAAAGCATTTTTTTGCATTTGCAGAAAAAATGCTTTGAAAAGTTAAAATTAAAAAAAAAAGTTGGCCACGCCCACCCAGTCACATTACCAACCACCACCAAGCCACGCCCACAGACCCGGTAGTAACAAATTTTACATTTCACCCCTGATTAGAGTGTATGTCACAACATAGACATCCTTCTTTTGCTGCTTATCTCCAAGATCATCAGCGGTGAAGCACTGATTCATGCTTTCTCAGTCAACTTTCAAAGATCATACAAGCAGTTAAGGATAAAGTGGTTTTAAAATACTGTTTGAAAGGCTAACAAGCATTTTTAAACATGGGGTCACACTGCAGAGGTGGCAACAACACATCTTATTTTTGAAGAAAAAGACATCTCGAGGATTATTTGATGATTCCTTTTGCTTATTTAAATCCACCCTCAGCTCAGAGCTGCAAAAAAGAGATAGAGCTCATTTTTTAAAAAAAAAAATGTATTTGGACTTCCTTTTTAACCATACTCATGAATTAGTGTGTTGCAATGGAACGATTACAATTTTTCCAATTTTATGTGAATTGCAATTTTTGCCACAGCAATTCAGTGGTGAAATCCAATCTCTTTTTACTACCGGTTCTGTGGGAGTGACTTGGTGGGCATGGTGTGGCTTGGTGGGTGTGGCTTGGTGGGTGTGGCAGGGGAAAGGATATTGCAAAATTCCCATTCCCTCCCCACTCAAGGGAAAGGATACTGCAAAGTCCCCATCCCCACCCCACTCTGGGATCAGCCAGAGGTGGTATTTACCGATTCTCCGAACTACTCAACGTTTCCGCTACCGGTTCTCTGAACTGCTCAAAATTTCTGCTACCGGTTCTCCAGAACCTGTCAGAAACATGTTGGTTTTCAGAAATAACAATATTTCTCCCGATCAGCTTCAGATAAACCTGATGCCTCATGGTCATTGTGAGAAGTTTTATATCAAAATATATTTTATTCTTTATACTGTTTCATTCTTCCCTTTAAAAAACATTATCAGAATCCACAATGAACTGACAATTGTGTCTCCACTAGATAATTGACAGTCAAGCTGAAACTAAATTAGCAAAGGAAAAATAGCAAAGGTTGCTCAAAGGTCTTCAAAACCCCAAATAAGTTACTCAGATCTAATTTACATATCAAAAGATAAGGCTTGTAAACACAAATAGAGTTAATTAAATTAGGTACCCAGCAGAACTGCATGGTCACAAGAATACATATCTACACACATACACACACCTCAAGTGTCTCTCTAGAATCAGCACATAGACACTTCCACACCAGGACAAGCTCCCTATAAAAGTCTGTTGCTGTACCCCACTTCTATATAGCTGCTCCTAAAAGCAAACTGTTTGCTTTTAGGAATCAATATTTCTTCTTTCCTCACAGAAGTCTGGATCTCAAGTTTCACAAGTTGAAACACCGAATTATTTTAACACCATTCTTCAACACTTTTTCCCACACTCATTTCAGGCCATATTCTGGCTCTTTCTTTCTTTTTCTTTCTTTCTTTCTTTTTCTGTTTCTTCTTCCTTCCTTCCTTCCTTCCTTTCTTTCCTCTTTCTTTCCTTCCTCTCTCTCTCTCTCTCTCTCTCTCTCTCTCTCTCTCTCTCTCTCTCTCTCTCTCTCTCTCTCTCTCTCTCTCTCTCTCGTTCTTTCTTTTTTCTTTCTTTTTCACTTATCAGATACCTGGCTTGCTTCTTACCCTGCAGTTCAGAGTCTTAAAGCTGCCAAAACTAAACAGAAACGCTTTTGACTCAAGGTGCGATACATGTCATCCTGATATAATTCATAAATGATAAAAATACCTCCTTGCTACAAGAGATGAAATGTTCATCTTTCTATGTGAATGTGATGATCGCAGACATTTTATAGAAGCCAAAACTATAAACTATATGCGGCCTCGTTTGCAATCACTCAGAAGTAACTACACTATCGGTAGTCTTTGATTTATGGCTGGTTGCTTAGTTAACTATCCAAAGTTAAAGCAGACCTCCTCAAGGTACTTACAACCCAGATTTGAATTTCAGACAGCCACTGCCCCTGCCCTCTGATCACATTTTGGATGCTCAGCAATCAGCCCACATTTATGGCCAATTGCAGCATCCTGTGGTCATGTGACTTATGATTATTATTATTTTGCCAGACACTGGCATTTACATCCAGTTTCCAGCAAAAAACATTGCAGACCATGGATTCACTTAACAGCCATGGTGATTCATTTAATAACCATTGCAAAAAAAAAAGTCATAAACTCAAGCTTGATCACATGGTGTTCTGCTTAACAAATGGCAGGGATTTACAACCCTAGTTCCAGCTTAATTACAGATATAATTTGATGACTACCTGTATACAACTGAATATGACTAGTAACCAGTTGCAGAATCTGCTATTAGACAGGGGATGATGCATCAAAATGTCCAGGCATCCAGAAATGTTGGATGTGGCCCTTCAGGATGCCCTGTGTAGAGTTCTACATTGTGGACCAATGAGAAAATGGAGAGAGCCATTCAATGAGACATCCCTCTATCCATTGTTTTGGAAAATAAGAACATGATTACAACTGCATTTCTCTGTGTTTCTCCATTTTTAAATGTCTTTTAAAACTAAATTAAATTTAGTTTGAATTCTTTAAAAAATCTAAAATTAAGTATTTATTTACGTCTCAAATTATCTTAACAACATAATAATAACCGCTCTTGGTGCAAACTTGCTGATTAAGAATATTATTCAATAGTAAGCTATGGTACTAAGAAGCTAGTGGATCTCCAATCCAATTAAGTCCCATTTTTAAATATCCGTTTAGTATTTCCCATTTGCATTTGAGTGCATATAAGAGTTCACAAATTCCCTTCACATAGCACATGCAGACTTAGTGTAGAGTCAAGGCCTGTTCGCTATCGTCAGTTTTCCAAATATTCATATTCATATCGCTTCTTGTATTATGGCGCCGTGGTGGCGCCGTGATTAGAATGCAGTACTTCAAGCTTCTTCTACTGGCTGCCTAAAATTTGGCAGTTCGAATCTCACCAGGCTCAAGGTTGACTCAGCCTTCCATCCTTCTGAGGTTGGTAAAATGAGGACACAGATTGTTGCGGGGGACAACAATATGCTGACTCTGTAAACTGCTTAGAGAGGACTGGAAAGTACTGTGAAGCGGTATATAAGTCTAGGTGCTATTGCTTTTGCTATTATCATTTGGACAGAAGAATTTGGCAAGTGGGTTTTGGCCAGCCAGTTACCGTCAATGAACATCAAAAGTGGATCATCTGATGATTTCCAGATCATAGTTTAAGTATCACTACTTGTTTAACTCTTCTCAAGGACATTTACAGAATTAGAAAACCATGATATGGGATTGGGTATCTTTATAAATAATGCAAAAAATATGAGTCAGAAAGTCCCCGATTCAAACTTCTCATCAGTCATTAATTCAGCAGTGACCTTAAACAGACGATAATGTCTCAGCTTCCTCCATTGAACCTGGAATTAATAATATTGGCAAAGCTTTCATGAATATTTTAAAGATTGCAGAGATAAAATATGTATGATTTTTTTTTCCAGACACTCAGCAAGCTTTTATAAATATTAACAATGCAGATATTAGTGTATTTAACCATTCAGATTTGATGGAGGCTTCCTTTCAGTTCAGCATTTATTCAGGTTTTATTTATTTTTTTATTTTTTTTAAAGAGAAATTGTTATTTTACAAGGTCAAATTATGTAACAGCCATCTACAAATAGTGTTTAATAAATTGTAAATGCAGGTAGTCCTCAGCAACTGACTCATATTTACACCGCTGCAGTGTCCTGGGATCATATGATCCAGTGGTGAAATTCAAATTTTTTTACTACTGGTTCTGTTGGCGTGGCTTGGTGGGCGTGGTGTGGTGGACATGGCAGGGGAAGGATATTGCAAAATCCCCATTCCCTCCCCACTCCTGGGGGAAAGACATTGCAAAATCTCCATTCCCACCCAACTCTGGGGCCAGCCAGAGGTGGTATTTGCCGGTTCTCCAAACTACTCAAAATTTCCACTACCGGTTCTACAGAACCTGTCAGAACCTAATGGAGTTCACCCCGATATGATCCCCTTTTGCAATCGTCTGAGAAGCAAAGTCAATGGGGAAAGCCAGATTCACTTAACAATTATATAACTAAGAATTGCAGTGATTCACTTAGCAACTGTAGCAAGAAGGGTCGTAAAATGGGGCAAAACTCACTTGACAAATATCTCACTTAGCTACAGAAATTTTGGATTCAATAGTGATGGTAAGTCGAGGATTTCCTGTTCTGAATTTCTGTGAGAATCATATTAAGGCTGCAAATCAAACAAACCATTGGGATAATTATCTATATGTGTGGTTGCTGAAAGCCAACAATAACTTAATTATCTTTCCATTTACCTCTGTGGGATCAGGAAGAGGGTAAATTCCAAGAACATCCTCCATCTTAGACAGAATGGAATTACATCCTATATTCATCAGCATTTACTGAATTTTAGAGCAGCTTTCTCACTACTGGGTTGCTTCTTTTTTAAAAGGATACTTGCCACTAGGTGACAGCACTTCCACAGATAAGCTGAAATGAAAGTGGCACAAAAGAACAAAGTGGAAAAAACTAGTTGATGCTTCATTAGTTTGCAAACAGATGTTCTGTCCCCAACCACATGCACACACACCAACAGACGTTCAAGAGTTAAAAGACCAAACCAGCCGGCAAAATCCTTTTCCTTATGATAACGGAACTTGGCAACAACCTAGTGGCTGCCTGCCAAGAGTTTATTATTTACAAAGAGGAGAGATAACTTCTCCCCACTTCTGATACATCAAAAGAAACAGCTCAATAATTACGGAGTCAATCAAGTCCAAAGATAATCCAGCAAAGTCTATAGCCAAAAGTCCGGCAATGCAGAATGGCGTGGAAGCTTTCAGCTTTGTTCGTCACAAGGTTTGACTGGCCACCATGCTCCCTTTTATATCCTGTGGGGTGTGGTCCAGTGACTCAGCCTAATCTCGGGCACGCCTTTTCTTCTGTTGCGCGCGCTTATCTCTGCGACGCTGGCGTGGATCCAGCCAAGACTCATTACCCTCATCACTGTCCATCTGTGGCTGCGTGGACGTGCTTGGCACCGGCCCTCTCTCTTGCCCTTCGGCGGACACCGAAGGCATTGCCAGAGAGGAGGGTCCTGGAGAGGGAGGCCTTGCCAACTCCTCTCCTTCACTCTCAGAGTCCTCTCCTGCCGATGACACAGGCTCAGATAACGGAGCCACAACAACAGAAAACAAACATTATTTATTATACTGAAATCATTTTCTGACAGTGCTATTATTGCGACAAAAGATTAGCCACCCTATTATATTAAGGTGACCAGATTTTAACATTGGTAAAGAGGGACATTGTGGGCGTGGCTTATTTTGTGGGCGTGGCTAGCTGGTCATGTGACCGGGTGGCCATGGCTATGTGTATAGGGTAAGGTGAACAGATTTTAACATTGGTAAGAGGGACACCATTGTGGGCGTGGCTTATTGTGTGGGCGTGGCTTGGAGGCCATGTGACTGGGTGGGCGTGGCTAGCTGGTCATGTGACCGGGTGGCCATGGCTGTGTGTATAGGGACTACTCAGAGGGCTGAAAAGTCATTTCTGACAGGTCCTCACACTTTTGACTGGTCCTCACACTTATGACCATCCTCACATTTATGCCCGTGCAGCATTCTTAACAACCATGTCACTCATTTCACAACTGCTTCTCTTCACCATGGTGACAAGATAGGGCAAAAACGTAAAATGTGAGGACAGTCGTAAGTTCGAGGACTGGTCAAAAGTGCAAGGACCAGTCAAAAATAACTTTTTCAGCCCTCTGAGTAGTCCATATGCACAAAAGGACTAACCAGAGGGCTGAAAAAAGTCATTTCTGACAGGTCCTCACACTTTTGACTGGTCCTCACACTTATGACCATCCTCACATTTATGCCCGTGCAGCATTCTTAACAACCATGTCACTCATTTCACAACCGCTTCTCTTCACCATGATGACAAGATAGGGCAAAAAACGTAAAATGTGAGGACAGTCGTAAGTTCGAGGACTGGTCAAAAGTGCGAGGACCAGTCAAAAATAACTTTTTCAGCCCTCTGAGTAGTCCATATGCACAAAAGGACTAACCAGAGGGCTGAAAAAAGTCATTTCTGACAGGTCCTCGCACTTTTGACTGGTCCTCACACTTATGACCATCCTCACATTTATGCCCGTGCAGCATTCTTAACAACCATGTCACTCATTTCACAACTGCTTCTCTTCACCATGATGACAAGATAGGGCAAAAATGTAAAATGTGAGGACAGTCGTAAGTTCGAGGACTGGTCAAAAGTGCGAGGACCAGTCAAAAATAACTTTTTCAGCCCTCTGAGTAGTCCATATGCATAAAAGGATACAGTAATAGAGAGGGATGAAGGAAGGGAAGGGAAATTAGAGTAGGAGTGACGGTTAAGAGAGGGAGGAAGAGAGGAGGAGAAGGAGAAAGGAAGAGGAAGTAGGGAGGAGAAGAAGAGGGGGGGAAGAGAAAGTAAGAAGGAAAGAAAAGAGAGGTGGTAGGTTTGAGGAGAAAGATTGCTGTACAATAAAAAAGATGAAAGGGAAGAAAGCCAACCCCAAGCAAATATAAAGATATTAAGATTAAGAATGAATTGTTAAACTTTAAAGAATAAAAGAGAACAAATATGAATAAATAGCAATAATTAGAAACACACATACATACAATGTATTTTCTTTGAACAGAATATTTGGCTGGTTCACAAATTTAAACAGTGTTTAGTCATTTCAATTAAATTTACAATTTCTATATTTCCTTATGTAATTATGTAATACAGTTGTTTAATACAAATTCAACATTTTAATATAAATCAATTAGTTATATAACTATCTTTTTTGTATATTAATCAATATGAACATGAATATTCCAATTATTTCCATGCAATCCAATTTCTTACAAATCAATTAATTATACTTACCAATAATAATAAACCAAATAATTTCCCCCATATATTCCTCCAAACCACAACTTAACCATTTCTGCTTTCAACACAGTATACAATTAATAATATCTCAATTATTACAATTCCCTAGTTAAAAAGAGCTTTTTTTTCTTTTGTGTTTTAAAATCTTGAACTCTCCTCTTTTGCCCTAAATAATTTTCCATTGTTTGCACTTACCTTTTTTGGTGAGGAAAAGGAAAATAAATCTGCTGCCTAATTTTCCAACGTTGCAAGCAAACCGCAAAGCCAACAGCCTGTTTTACTTTCAGTTTCGTTTTGAGCTTGGTTTGCACAAAGAGGAAAAAAAAACTGAGCAATTTAGCAAGAGCAGAGCCCTGTGCAAATCAGCTGAGAGGGGGAAGCCGAGCTAATTAAGGTAGGGCGGCCCTTTGAAGCCCCGCGGCAAGAGTTTAAACAGGTTTTTTCCCTCTAGCCATCAGCGGGGATTCAGGAGGCAGCCGGGAACCAGGAGGCAGAATGAAAAATCGGGACTTTTTTAAAACGCCGCGGGACGCGGGACAAATTGCTCAAAAGCGGGACTGTCCCGCCAAAAGCGGGACGTCTGGTCACCTTATATTATATCCAACGGCTGCTTTCCACGGAAATGAATCCTTCAAGCTTTCTTCGGAGTGTCAACAGACATAAGGTAAGCTCTACCCCCTTCGATGCCGCCATGTGCCAATGCTGCAACACTGCTTTGATCTTCACTCTGCCCCCACCCCCCCAACCTCATCGGCTCTGAAAGCATTGCCTGCAGATTATATTTTACATATGTTTTGTGCAAGCTTTTAAATTTATTATTTTCCTTCTGTGCCACCTTATGTCAAGCACAATTCCTAGTGGTTAACAACAAAAACACAATAAAGAATCTTAATGAAAAGAAGGACTAGGGGAGACACGATAGCAGTGTTCCAATATCTCAGGGGCTGCCACAAAGAAGAGGGAGCAAACTATTCTCCAAAGCACCTGAGGGCAGGACAAGAAGCAATGGGTGGAAACTCATCAAGGAGAGAAGCAAACTAGAACTAAGGAGAAATTTCCTGACAGTTAGAACAATTAATCAGTGGAACACCTTGCCTCCAGAAGTTGTGAATGCTCCAACACTGGAAATTTTTAAGAAGATGTTGGATAACCATTTGTCTTAAATGGTATAGGGTTTCCTGCCTAAGCAGGGGGTTGGGCTAGAAGACCTCAAAGGTCCCTTCCAACTCTGTTATTCTATTCTATTCTATTCTATTCTATTCTATTCTATTCTATTCTATTCTATTCTATTCTATTCTATTCTATTCTATTCTAAATTTGGACTAGTCATTCCTGGGAAATTGTTTTCATTTCATACTAGCTGACAACACAACAGTGGCATTATTACATTACATAAGTAGTCAGCAACATTTGCAAAGAAGCTTTGAGTTCTTTGGGAAGGAGGTTCCTGTCAATATAGAGTGGTGCGATTTAGGAGATTTAAACGGCAAAGCTTCTCTCAAGTTGAACTATGGACTTCATGGTTACATCTAGGCCAGAGGTCTCCAACATTGGCTACTTTAAGACTTGTGGAACTTCAACTCCCAGAATTCCTCAGCCAGCTTGAGGAACTCTGGGAGTTGAAGTCCACAAGTCTTAAAGTTGCCAAGGTTGGAGACCCCTGATCTAGGCTGCTTTCTTTGCAATAATACATTCACTTATTCCATTTTTAAAAAAAATCTATTTTTTTTAGTCTAAAACATGGATTTCTATTGCTTACTGAAACAGATTTTGGTGAAGAAGTAATTCAGAGATCTCATGTGGCCTATGGAACATTCATTCTAATCAAAAAGTAAAAATGCAATATAAATATTAAAAAAAACTCATTTTCTCCATTGAAATTAATGTATGTAAGACCTCTAGGTATGCTCCAGGATGTCTAATTTTCTCCAGTAATTTCTCCAATCTGGGAGGCTATTGTGACTACACAATCTGTCAGTCAAAAGAGCAAAAGGTTTTTATGATAGAGGAAACAGTTAAGGCATGAGAGCAACTGTCAATAGATGGGAAATTTCTTGTCAGTCATACCACACCCTCTGCCTGAAGGTCCTCTGGCAAAGTTCTGAGAATAATCACTTATAACTAATTTGAATCATGCTTCCCCAGATGCTTTTGATCAACTTTTGATCAAATGCCTCTAAATGTGCTGGTTTATACCGGTAAATTTCCAATGATCAGGCAAGATGGGGAATGTTATTTTTAAATTTATTATTAAAGAATTTGCGGATGGAAACGTTAGTATCACTTGGATAATGCTTTTTTATTGAATTATTAGTGACCACTTAAAATATGTACAATAGATCAGTGGCACCCAACCTTTTGGGCCCCAGGGACCGGTTCCATGGAGAAAAGTTTTTCCATGGGCTGGAGGAGGGCATGGTTTTGCATACTGCCTGTGTACAGTGGTGTGATTCAGCCGGTTCAGGCAAACCAGTTGTTAAATTGCCCCACCCTTCCCCGTCCCTTCCAGGAGTCCCCACGCGCCCCATTTTGGCTCCCAGATAAGTGCACGGAGGCCTACTAGGCCAAAAACGGGCCATGGGGGGTGCGGTGCAGCCCCCCACCCCCTCCACCCCCCTGTGGTCTGATTTTGCTCCCAGGAGGCTGCAGGGAGGCCTACTAGGCCCAAAATGGGGCACGGGGTGTGTGGCGCGACCCCCCCCCGGTGCCCTGTTTTTGCTCCCAGGGGGGTGCAGGAGGCCGAATACTGCCTGTCATCCCCCCCTGGCCATGCCCACCATGGCCACGCCCACCCAGTCAGTCATTAGGGCAGAGAACTGGTTGTTGAATTATTTGAATTCCATCACTGCCTGTGTCCCACAGATGGGGCTTTGCTTGTTTGGGTGGCCCGATTGCTGGCATGTCACGGACCGATGCAAGTCCACAGACTGGGGGTTGGGAACCCCTGCAATAGATTACAAAGGAATAGAAACACATGGCTTCACTTATCTAGCACTATAGAAGATACAGTTGTTTAGACTGATTTTAAGTCTATAGAAGCTCTTAAGGCCAGATAACATCAGTAGTAGAAAACTTTTCTTGTCCTAATAACCTAATTGCCTTCTATATGTTGTCAGTAGGGAGGATTCTATACTATTCCTCATGAAATTACAGGCTTCTCAGAAAATTCATATCAGAAAAAGTAGGGGAAATCAGGAACCCATTTTCCTTTTGTTTTCAGATTGCTTCATATCCCTCTGTGCATAGAACAATGTTCTTCAGTAACAATGGATGTGCGAAGTGATTCTACATGCTTTGAGTGGATTAGAAAGTCACACACGTTATATCTACCCCATTTGTGGGAGAGAAGGGAACAGTGGTGGGTTGCCCCCGGTTCGCACCGGTTCTATAGAACCGGTAGTAAAACCAGCTGGAGGCTCCGCCCACCAACCCTGACATCATCAAAACACTTCTGCGCATGTGCAGAAGAGAGCGCGCGCATGTGAGCAAAGCAAGGACGCCAGTGGTGGATTCCTCCCGGTTCCGCCCGATTCCGCCGAGCCGGTAGCAGTGACCATATGACATCACTGAACTGGTTCTGCCCCCCCACCCCACCCCCATTATACTTCCTTTTATTATTCTTACCTTTTATTTGGCCCCACCCCCAATCTATTGCTGCCTCCTGAGTCCCAGCTGATGGCTAGAGGGAAAAAAACTGTTTAAACGCTTGCCGCGGGGCCCTACAGCTGATCAGTGTTAAAAGAAAACAAATGAGTAGACTGGTGCCTGAAAAAATAAATGGGTAGACAGGTGACTGCAAAAAGAAATGGGTAGACCAGTGCCTGCAAAAATACATGAGTAGACCGGTGCCTGCAAAAATAAATGGGTAGACCAGTGCCTGCAAAAATACATAAGTAGACCAGTGCTTGCAAAAATAAATGGGTAGACTAGTGCCTGCAAAAATAAATGGGTAGCTTGTATGTATCCAAGTTTACAATCTAAGTGTTGGAGATGTAAGTGTGATGAAGCCACGTATTATCATATATGGTGGACATGTAAAAAAATCAAAGAATTCTGGATAAAAATATGGTAGATTATGCAAAACATTCTTAAAAAAAATATAAAGTTTACTCCACAGCTGTTTTTGGGATGGGATGGGAAAACATTTGTAAAATTTTTAAAAACTTTTTAATAAAAAAAATAATAATAAATGGGTAGATCGGTACAGCTCTTCAAGCAGTTAAAATCCTGTAGACCAGTACCTCTACTAAATCCTATCCTTTCCTATCCAATAGAATTTCCTATCCTTATATTATTTTACAGCAATTTAGCCTATGGCTAAAGCTAAAGTCTTCTGAGAAAGAGACCATGTATTTTTATTATGTTACATCAGATGTGGCCTAAGCACACATCACCTTCTCATCAGAGACTCTGAAACACATTTTAAACCTTTTGGTTCTGTTAGATTACACAACCCATGCCCTGTGTTTGAAACATAAACAGGGTTCTGCTCACAGTTAATTATGTGTCGCAGCACAGGAAAAATTGGAAATGAGACAGCTGGCAAAGTAATTTTACTGCTTATTTCCTCATGAATAAAATCTCTTCATCCATGGTTTTGTAACCCATGAGAGTGATGCAGTCTAACACAATCATTAGTCATCAAAATAGCTTAGGCTACTGGCATGATGAATCCATAGAAGTTAAGAATACTGCTGCTAGTATGATGGCATCTTGACTATGGAATGCTCTCTTCTCACAAGCCAACATTTATTTCATCTCAATGCTATGTGAAAAACCTATTTACCTATTCTTGATTGTAGTTCAGTATTAACGTGCCATTTTATTATGATGTGCAATCCTTTACTATGTTATTGTGTGTGGATTATTTTTCACTGTTTCATTCACGATTATCCTACTTGGAGATCCACTGACACAAGGCACAATCCGAATATTCTAATTAATAAGTTTAAATACATAATGAAGATTAAGAGATGGGTAGAAATATATATTATGGAAACATGGTAGAAAGCTGGAGCAGAGTTGATTTCCAGGTAGGAATTACAATTTAAGCCTTTAGTTTGAAAAATGTAAATAAGTAATCCAAACAGATTACTGTAGAAGAATTATGGATATTACGTAATCCTTTTCATCCAAAGAATGAAGCAATGATTTGGGTTAAGGAGGAAGCAATGATTTGTCAGGATTGCTGTGAGTGAAAGTCACCCATAAAAGTATGTCACACAAAAAGTCCACAGAGCATGCTTAATTTCACGAACAATTAACTGAACTAACTAAAGAACAGCTAAAATGGTTTTTATAGTGACCTTAGTCCTCTAGTAGCCATATCTAGCCAGCAATAATCAGTGCGAAGTTTTTGACTTATAGTAAATCAGTGTTTTTCAAACTTTGAAACTTTCAGATGTGCAGACTTCAACTCCCAGAATTTTCCAGCATGCTAGGCAAGACTGAGAAGTCAAAAGCTATCCAGGAAGAAGCAACACAAATCATTTCTGTATTGTTGTACAGATTTATCCATTAAGCTCCCAGAAGACTTTCCTATCTCAAAGAGAGTTTATCTTAAGTTTCCAACAATTCAGATTGGACAATGTCTTGTCAACTACAGATTTAAACTAATATGTATTCATTACAAAATATCCATTTACCAGAAGAAAAATTAGTGTTCCCTGCTATACCTCTGGCCTTCTAAGATCCCAATTTACTATTGCCTTTTTTTTTTCTTTAATAAAGTACAAATAAAGCAATTGTGGCAATTACCCATCTCTGTTTATTTTCCAATTCTTCTATGCCTTAGATCAGAGATGGGTTCTAAAATTTTTTACTACCAGTTCTGTGGGCGTGGCTTATTTTGTGGGCGTAGCTTGATGGTCATGTGACAATTCTTTAGGATTTAGCAGAGGTACTGCTCTACCAGGCTTTTAACTGCTTGCAGAGCTGTACTGGTCTACTCATGTTTTTGGAGGCACTGGTCTACCCATTTATTTTTGCAGGCACCGGTTTACCACCACACTGCCTTTTAACACTGATCAGCTGTAGGGCGGCCCTTTGAAGCCCCACAGCAAGAGTTTAAACAGCTTTTTCCTTCTAGCCGATCAGCTGGGACTCAGGAGGCAGCAATAGATTGGGGGTGGGGCCAAATAAAAGATAAGACTAATGCGGGGGGCGGGGGCGGGAGAGGAAAAAGCAGTTTGGTGACGTCATATCGTCACCGCTACTGGCTTGGCGGAACCGGAAGGAACCAGGAGGAACCCACCTCAGATGGGACCAAGATGTATTCTGGAAAACGAAGATGATTCTAGAGGCTAGTGCCATGATGGCGAACCTGTGGCACACAGAGCCCTCTCTGCGGGCATGCGAGCCGTCGCCCAGCTCAGCTCTATTGTACATGCACGCACTCCTCCTGCTGGCCAGCTGGTTTTCAGTCTCTGCTGCGCATGCATGGGGGCGCAGGGTGCCTGCGGGAAACGCACGTGCCTGTGGAAGGCAGGGTGCACAAGGGGTGTCAACTGCACATGCGCGGGAGGCAGGGCATATGCAGGTCACGCATGCATGTGAAGGGGTCCGGGGGCCATGCACACATTGCATTATGGATGCGTGTGCGCGCTTTCGGCACTCGGCGACAAAAAGGTTAGTGATCACTGGGCTACTGTTTCATTTTTACAGTTTGCCAGACTCCTTTAGTTATTTTTTTAAATCAAACACGCTTCAAAACATTTCAAATAAAACAGACTTTAAAACCAGTTAGGGAAGGGAACTATCGTTAGGCATTGTCTCACTGTTATCAATCTCTTTTCTAATTTCTAAACTGCCACCAGGTTTATTGTTCCAGTTGCTACATACAGGCTAATATAGTTACAGTAGTGAGTAATTATAAGATTAGAAAGACATCATAAATAGTCCTGAGACATTGATGTGTTGGCAAACGTTCCAGCTTTGTTCGAATTTCTGGTGGCTCAGCTACAATTGGTGCTTTGATGTTGGCAACAGAAGAGAACAAATCAACAGCTGTATGACTGTGTTAGGTTAGACAACTAAACGCACAAAAGAAATTGGAACTCAGTTCTAGGTAAACATGCACAGAATCCTAGAATTTAGCAGGATACTTTTTATAAATCTCTGCAAAGCAAATCTTTTCAAGGTTTTCTCATCCTGGCAAATTTCAAGTGTTGTTGCAAAGGGTTTGAACATTTATGCCACTGTGATATTTCAGTTTTTTTCTTCAACCAGGAGTCTTCCAAGAGCTGCTCACCCGGTCAAACTAAGCAATTGGGAGAGAAGGGCCTTCAACAAAGTACTGAGTGAAGGGTCTGAATCCTTATGCCAATGTAATATTTCAAGGTCTTTTATTTTTAATAAATTTACAGATATTTTTAAAAAATCTGTTTACACTTTGTTATTACGGGGTACTTTTTCCATGAGAAAAAAAATTGAATTTCAACAACTGTAGAATCAGGATCAGCATGACAAAATTGACAAAAGTGAAGGGGCTCTGAATACTTTTTGAATGCACTGTACACGCTCATCCCAAGTTCAGAAGATTCACTAGAGCAGTACGTGATTATATATAAGATGTGAATTCCCAAGTAAATTGTTTTCTCTGTCAATATCTACAGAGAACATCTTATTTTTAATCCTCTGAACAAAATGGTCAAATTAGAACCAGAATGGAATTTTGTCATTTTTATGACCTAAAAAATGGGATGAATAGCTCTTCTGTATTTCCATCCCACTCCAAGCTTGTAAATATCTGGTTTATTTGTTTATTTGTGTGGATACTTTGAGAGAAGGACAACATGTCAATTCAACTATTTTTGCTAAGTAAAAAGTTTTGAGCGATATAATGCTGCCAACATGTGTGGCAGAATAGGCATTTTGTAATGTTAGGATACAAGACCCATGTCCTATATTTGAAATACTTGGCAGGAACATAGTGAAAATTAGATGACAACAGCAAGAGCTTCACAAACACAACAAATTTTAACAGGATTCAAGCAGTCTGGTGGTTTCAATTGCATAAGCATATTTTATAACCAAGGCAAAAAAAATGAGAGTCAAGTTCAATAAACAAGACAGGCTTGGCTGAAGAGACAAACAATTCATTTATATGATGGGAAAATGCTGTTTTAAAAGATGGATATTCAGTATTAAATGGAAAAATAACTGGATTCATTTTCAGAGTTACATAATTACCAACACTGCTTTATAAAATTAAGACACTGGCACATAAAACTAGTGCAACTCATTGCAAATAAGTGGACGAAATTATTCTGGAGTGGAGACCTACCTTTTGAAATAAACATATGCAAAAAACCCAAAATGCACTGAAGTTGCAATAAACAAAAAGAGAAACACTGGATGCCTTTCAATCGGTATGGAATAGAAATTCCATCAACTCCTAGCCACTAATGCCAATAGTTGAGAGTAATGGATGCTGAAGAGTAATCCATAATTTCAGATCTGTTTCTGAAGAGTGCTCCTTGTCCTAAAATAAACTGTAGTCTAAAGTGTAGCAATATGGGGTGAGGGAGGGGGACCAAACAAAAGGAAGCATTAAAAAGTGAAAGTCAACAAATACAAATAAAGCATGATTCACATATAATCCAGTGTAAAACAAAGTAATCACTCTGTCAAGGACCTTGGAGTACTCATCTCTAATGATCTAAGTGCCAGAGCTCACTGTAACAGCATTGCCAAAAAGGCATTAAGAATTGTTAACATAATCCTGCGAAGCTTCTTCTCCGGTAATATTGTACTGCAAAGTAGGGCATACAAAACTTTTGCTAGACTAATTCTTGAATACAGCTCATCTGTCTGGAACCCGCACTGCATATCGGACATTAATATAATTGAACGAGTCCAGAGATATTTCACGAGAAGAGTCCTCCACTCCTCTGCTCACAACAGAATACCTTATGCCACCAGGCTTGAAATTTTGGGCTTAGACAATTTAGAATTACGCCACCTTCGGTCTGACCTAAACGTAGTACACAAAATTATCTGCTACAACGTCCTACCTGTCGATGACTACTTCAGCTTCAACCGCAACAATACACGAGCACACAATAGATACAAACTCAGGGTAAACCACTCCAAACTCGATTGCAGAAAATACGACTTCAACAACAGAGTGGTCAATGCCTGGAATGCACTACCTGACTCTGTGGTTTCATCCCCAAACCCCCAAAACTTTAACCTAATACTGTCTACTGTTGACCTCACCCCATTCCTAAGAGGTCTGTAAGGGGCGTGCATAAGTACACCAACGTGCCTACCATCCCTGTCCTAATGTCCCCTTTTATTCGTATCCATTTCCTATATTCATAATCATGTTTATACTTATATCTGTTATCTTATACATGGTTGACAAATAAATAAATAAAATAAAAATAAATAAATAAATAAAGCACTCTTAATGCTTGATTTCAAGATGGAGAACTGCATTCCCTCAAAGGAGTAAGGTCCACCTACCAGCAGGGCAGGTAACAGAATTTATTAACACCATTCTGTAATATCTGTTAAAGTTCTCTTTTGTCTCCATTTATTTCAGTGGTTTTCAAACTTGGCAATTTTAAGGTGGGAGGACTTCAACTCGCAGGATTTCCCAGTCAGCCTAGTCATCTTAAAAGTTGCCAAGTTTGACAAACACTGATTTATTTTATGGCTGCCTCAAGGGAGATGTGCTCTAGGAGCCAAGCTGCAAGACTGCTCTGCACATTGCTGCTTTACTTCACTGCACTTCAGGTCCTATGGGATAAAGTAGCTGTGAAATGAGATGATGGAAGAAAAAAACAAGACATGGATTAAACAAGACAATTGTGAGGATTGTGGGGATTTATGAAGGGGCCTGATCTCAGCTGACAGGGTCAGCCAGTGAGACAGATTTTGGAGAAATGCCCGCAAGAGACAAGGGAGCACAATGAATATCCAAAACTATTGTACAACATATTTCTGTAACAAATACACAGTTATTAATTACAGGATGCACTTAAAATAATGTTTCATTTCCTTCTCCAGAACGTAATTCAAAACAGCTACTGGCCTTTTAAACAAGCCTTTAAAACCTGGCTCTTCTCCGAGGTCTTGAGTTATATAGTGTCTGGTTGGACCCTTTTAACTTGGGGGATAAGGATATTTTTATTTTTTTATCCTATTCATTTGTTCGTATTCCATCTTTATTATTTTTACAAATAACTCCAGGTGGCAAACATGCCCAACATATCTTTCTGCTCCTATTTTTCCCACAACAACAGTCTTATGGGGTGAATTGGGCTGATGTGAGGGGTTTTTTTTCTGCTCCCTCCAAGCAATTTTGTTTTTTAGTTGGACAGCCTCAATTTTTAGAAACGAATAAAGAAAATACCTTCAAAAAGGAGCTCTCACTACACTACATTTACAAGTGTGTACTTGTAGGAAGATATATACCAGTTTACTCACATTTAGTGTATTTCTATTATGATGTCATTATCGCGTTATTGAAGGAAAATGTGAACTATCGGAGGAAGAATATGGATCTTCAGAGTATCTCAGATAACAGGGCTACAACCTTCTTCACCTTTCCTTCATATTATTTATTTACTCTGTTCTGCAGTTCCAAAGGTAACAAGCCTACAAACAAGTTGGAGATGAAGATGTGTGGACACAAATTATTTTTTTTTCCAAATACAAATTTTTCCCTTTGTGTCTCAGTTCTGCCCTCTTTTAACATATGCTGAGAGGTGAAAAATCTCCAAGTCAACATACGTGAAACATACTCAAATCTATATTCTTCATTGAATGATCCTTCAAACTACATGAGTGCTAACCGAGAGGGAACCTTTCTTCAAGCGTATATAGCAGTCAATTTTTTATCCACAGTCTTCTGGACAAGATATTTTATTTTCAGTACTGTGTTTCCCTGAAAATAAGACCGGGTCTTATATTAATTTTTGCTCCGAAAGACGCACTAGGGCTTATTTTCTGGTTAGGTCTTATTTGGGGGGAAACAGGGTACTAGAGTTCCCCCCCTTTCCCCCCCCAACTCCACACTATTTTGCCAAATTGTGTGAATGAGGCTGTCAAAATTAAATTGTCTGGTTGTCCTGTTGCAGTGAGACAGCATTTACAGTCTCCGTGTTACAAGCAGCAAAAATAGACCGCTTTGCAAAATACAAAGTATTTGTGGAGGCTCAAAACAAGGATTTTTCTTCACCCACTTCTGTAGCACTTATTACTTTAAATGAGATGGATGGCTGCAAAAGTTTTGGCAGGAAAAATAAATATTTATACTGGATCCTTTGGCCTAGTTTTGCACTGGTCTTGCATCTGGGAAAATAAGAGGTTGCAGTTTTCTCTTTGTGATAGCAAACAATTTCAATAATAAATCCTGGGGAAATGTTGAATGTTGAATTCATAAATTGAGATAAAGCCTTTGGATGCCAAATCAGGGGTGAAATCCAGCAGGTTCTGACAGGTTCTGGAGAACCATTAGCGGAAATTTTGAGTAGTTCAGAGAACCTGCAAATACCACCTCAGGCTGGCCCCAGAGTGGGGTGGGAATGGAGATTTTGCAATATCCTTCCCCCAGGAGTGGGGAGGAAATGGGGATTTTGCAGTATCCTTCCCCTGGAATGGGGTGGGAATGGAGATTTTTCCCCTACCATGCCCACCAAGCTACGCCCACCAAGCCACACCACACCCACCAAGCCATGCCCACAGAACTGGTAGTAAAAAAAAATTGGATTTTACTACTGTGCCAAATGGTTATGTCAGGAATAAATGCCTTGCCTCTGACCCAGAGCTAGAGGTAGGGGGGCTGGACAGGCCAGCCCACAAGGTACACCCTAACCCAATAGCCCCTCCTTACCTTACCTTAACCACGCCCAGGGGGTACTTAAGGGTCAGCCATGCGGTCCTGCTTCAGTTCCGGAGATGTACCTGTATTGATGAGATGTCCAGTCAATAAACAATAAACAATTTAAATTAGAACTGCTTGTTGGAATTATTGGGCACGATCCTCGAACATATCTAACAAAATGGTAGCAGAGGATGGTTCGGCAGCCCAACCCAAACATTCCACAAGCATGCAAAGGACCAAGACGGAAAGGATGAACACCAGAGCGTTCACCAAGGAGATGGCAGAACGACCTGCCCAACCCGAAGCCACCCGAGGAGAGGCATCTGAAGCAAGCGGCCTACTCCACCACTCACGCACCCCTGCCAGATGCGGAGAGGAGTGGGATGAACACGAGACCCCAAAAGGGGAAACGCACGACCTAAAAGGAAAACTCCTGGACCTGATAGATTCATCGCAAAGCAACACCGACCTCATCGCGGAACTACGGAGCCTAATCGAAGGCTGCGAAGCAGCGAGTGAGGAAGATGAGGAAGAATCCGAATGCAGCGGCGGAGAAGCGGTAAGGGAGAGAACCCCCCACCAAAAACCCACCAAGGGAGCCGAAGGGGTTTTCGCGCCTTTTTCACGGCGGAGAAGCGGTAAGGGAGAGAACCCCCCACCAAAAACCCGCCAAGGGAGCCGAAGGGGTTTTCGCGCCTTTTTCACGGCGGCCATCTTGGGAGGCGGCGTCATCAAAAATGGCCGACCATCCACCAATAGATTCCCGAGATTTAAATCTCATGGCGGGAATCGGGGCCTACCCCAAGGTAACCCCCCAAGAATACCACAAACAAAGAGGAAACCCAAGGCCCAAAGCCACAGGCTCGCCTACCGAGCCCGAACTCAACAAGGCAATCGAATTGATCGCCGCGGCCCTGGGGGACAAGATGAAGCTACCGGACACGCACCCCGGTGCCAGGCCCAAGCGCAAAGGGGACCCTAACGCGAGGAGGCCCGACACCGACACCCATCCCGGGGGACCGATCACCGCCGCGTGGATCCAGAGCCACCCAGGGCCCCCAAGAAGCCTCCCCTTAAAAACGGAACACCGGAGGCGATGGGACTACTCACCGGACCTACGAACTGGACCAGACCCATGGCCCGCGGGGCCATCCACCGGCAGGGGACGTCCATCGGCGGGCAGGGGACTCGGCCCGACACCCGGAGGCGACACCCGCACGAGGCCGGGCCATCCAGGACCATCCGCGGCCCCAACCGGACTCCAGACCCTCGACGACGATCCTCACCGCTTCCCGAGGCTCCAGACGACGAACCACGACGATCCCCGACGAGCGAGGCCGACCAAGGAGGAACCGAAGGCCCATCCGGAGGATTGGGGCCTATACCAGGGAGCTACGGGGACAAGCTCCTCACTCCACGGCGGCTGGGAAGAAATGAACTTCGCGCACGCGCAATGCGCCCCTGCAGGAGAAACGGAAGAAGACATAGAGCTACACCGACGCATGCACACAGAGACAAGTCAGTTCAGACTCGCCACAGTTGTTCCCCTACCTTATTGTGAGTTCCCTTACGTGAGGAACCATGGACAGCGACATAATGTGAGTAACTTAAACTATAATTCAGGGGCTTTGCCAAGTGACTTCCCCAAACTAAGGCTAGATGGGGAGAATTTCCTGGACTGGAACCAACAGCTCCAGGTCACCCTACTCAAAGAAGACCTACTATCCATAGTCACTGATCCCCCCAAAAAGCCCTGGACCTTTGAACTAGATTGTACCCATCATAAAGCATACTGCATTGTTATAGCTAGTATCACCCCCAGTATTTACCCCAGCATCAGGCATCATCTGACTGCTCTAGAAGTAATACAGAGGATGCACAAACTATTTTACTGCCAGAGCGTAGCAAGCACCACCAGGCTATCCAGGGAATTCTATGCCACCAAACACAAAGCAGGGACCCCAATGAGTGAACATCTATTGTCCCTAAACGCCACCAGAGCCCAGCTAACACAAAGGGGGGAGGTCATAAGCGAAAGGACCATGATAAGTATCATTGTAAACTCCCTGGACCCCAGCTGGGACACCTTCATTACACAAATAGACAACCTGGGGACAGGAAAGCTCTCACTAGAGTTACTAACGAGCAAACTAATAGCTGAGGATAGCATCAGAAAAGATCGCTCACTAAGCCGCAGGGAGCAAAGGCCCAGTAAGAAGGTCGAGCCACAGAGCAGGAACCACAGCAACGCAGAATGTTACTTATGTGGGTCAAGGAACCATTACAAAAGGGACTGCCCTAGAAACACAGGGGACAGGGACAGGCAACGTAAGAGGGACAGATCAGAATCAAGGACAAGATACACAAGCAGACACTCACCTGAGGACAGGCACAGACGTAGGGATTCACCTAGCCCCAGGGACAGGAGAAACCACAGGGACAGCTCCAGGGAAAGTCAAACAGGTTCTCTGTATGGCATAGGAGACCAGGGGCAACACACAAACCAGGACAGGATGGAAGGTACATGGCTGCTGGATTCAGGAGCCACAAACCATACCACGTATGACCGTAATCTACTAACATCATTCACAGAAGAGAGTTTCATAATAAAGGTGGCTAACCAGAATAATGTGCAAGTAACAGGCAAGGGCAATGCACACGTGCCGGGGATAGGGGAGGTACAAGGAGTGTTACTGGTACCCAATATACCCTATAACATCCTCGCTACACTAAAGTTAAGCAAGGACAACAATGTTGAAGTAACCTTCAAGGGAGGAAAGGTGCAGGTAACTAGAGGGGGCAAAAACGTAGGGAAAATAGTAATCAGCGGAGAACTTCCCTTCTACCACCCAGTCTGGGACAAACAACCCAGAGTAAACAACCACCAGAAGGCCAGCCCCAATAACACAAGTAGGGAAATAGAGGGGGTTAGCCACACACACGACAACAATGAAACAAGTGAGGAGGAGGCAACCAGAAAAGAAAGGCCAGCGATAGGGAAGCCCATACACGACAATTGCGCTCACCTATTACACAGAAAGTTAGGACACATTAGCTTCCCCGTGGTGCAGAAGATGATGGAGTGCTCTGAAGGTGTAAAAATAAAGAATTGTGAGAACTATCTTGAGTGTTCTGTTTGTAAGAGCTCCAAATTAAAAACCAAACCTAGGCCCAAAAAGTCAGTACGCACTACAGATTCAACCTTTCAACTCATACATATGGATCTAGTGGGACCACTAAGGCCCTCCATCAAATACAGGAAAAGGTACTTCCTGACCATAGTGGATGATTTCAGCCGCTATGGCTTCGTGTACACACTAAAACAAAAGAGCGAAGTATTCCAAAAATTCAAGGAATTCTACGCAAGGGTAGAGACACAACACAATACCAAAATCAGGCAAATAATGACAGACCGGGGCTCTGAATTTTTATCGAGCGACTTCTCGCAATGGCTAAAGGCACGCGGGGTAATCCACTACACGTCTTCCCCATTTTCGGCCTTCCAAAACGGAGTGGCGGAACGAAAAAATGGAATGCTGCAGACCATGATGAAGTGCGCATTAGAGGATGCAGGCTTGGGACAACACTTCTGGTCGGAAGCACTTATTTATTCAAACTATACTCTGAACAGGTTATGGTCCAACGTACTAAACAAAACTCCATATGAGTTAATGTACCAAAGGAAGCCACAAGTATCGCATTTACACATATTCGGGGTCACAGCAGATGTGCACATCCCCAGGCAATTGAGGCACAAGGGGGACAGGGTATCCCGAAGGCTGAGGTTCATGGGATATGAGCCAGGAACAAAGGGATATAGGTTCATAGACAGCAACAACAACTTCGTAATCTCTCGAACAGCAGTTTTTCACGAAAATGCCAACTGGTCCAAGATACACCTCAACGAGGTGTCCCTTAGCAAGGACGGACCGGGGAACACCCAAAGGGGAGTAACACCTAACACAGGAAAGAGTACAGAACAGGAAAGAATCAAAAACAAGAGGCAGGAAATACTAGTGAAGGAGTGGAAGGAGAACCGCCCACACATCAAAGTGGACTCACTCACTGAGAAAGAAGCCAGGTACATGCACGACACTGAGACGCCCCCTGACAGGCCAATCAGAGCAAACAGGGGCAAGGTGCCACAGAGGTTAGGGGATTACGTATTATCTATCCACACTAACCAACTAACCCCCAACACATATGAAGACGTGCTAAAATTACCAGATGAGGAAAGGGCAAAATGGGAGCAGGCCATGGAGAAGGAAATGGATAGCCTGAGGGAATTAAACGTATACACTCTCTCTGAAGTCCCAGCAGGAAAAACGACAATAGGCACCAGATGGGTCTACAAAATCAAGACACTAGAGGAAAACAAAACTCTCTACAAGGCTAGACTGGTAGCGCAGGGGTTTGCTCAAAGATACCCTGATGATTACACAGAAACATACTCCCCCACAGTCAGGGCCGAAAGCGTAAAATGTGCGTTAGTCATTGCATCACTGCTGGGGTTGGAGGTACACCAATTCGACGTACAAACCGCCTACCTGCACGCTGAGCTTGACAAAGAGATTTATGTAAGAGCACCCCCCAGCCAAACAACTAGGAAGGGAGAAACATGGATTCTAAACCGAAGCTTGTATGGGCTCAAGCAATCAGGGAAACGCTGGTACGAGTGTTTGTCTAAGACATTGAAATCCATGGGTTTTGCAGCCACCTCAGCCGACAACTGCTTCTTCACTAAGAAGTCAGGTAATTCCCTCGAGTATGTCTTAATATACGTGGACGATATACTATATATCGGCAATCAGACCAGCAAATGCAGTGACTTTGCCAATGAACTAGGAAAGCATTTCTCCCTGAAGATTTTGGGTAAGGTAGACAAGTACCTGGGGGTGCAAATCACAAAAACAGACAAAGGTTTCCAACTGTCACAGAAAGATAAAATTTTGGAACTGGTACATAAGTGCAATATGACAGATGCCAAGGGGTGTGAAACACCAATGCAACCAGACTTTTTGAAGGACATGCACAATGAAGCTGAACCATTCAAAGACAACACGCTGTACAGATCCACCATAGGTTCCCTATTGTACATTGCGAACTGGACTAGGCCAGATATCGCCCTACCTGTCAACCTGCTGTCTAGACACGTAGGGAAACCCACCGCGTACCATTGGGAAGCCATAAAAAGGGTACTGAGATACCTAAAACACAGCTCTGACGCCTGCCTGTCACTGGAACCCGAGAACGCCACAACTCCCACACTCACGTGCTACGCAGATGCTGACTGGGCTGGGGATGTGAAAAGTAGGAGGAGCACCTCAGGTTACGTGTTCTTCCTCAACAACAGCCCAGTGCATTGGTACACAGGGAAACAGGATCTGGTAGCCACATCTACCACAGAAGCCGAATATATTTCTTTGTCCAAGGCCACCAATAACTTGATCTGGTTTGACGACCTGCTCACGGACATATGGGCCGAACCAAACTACCCCATCACTATGCATGAAGACAATAAAGCAGCTATGGAAATATCAAAGGCTGAAGCGGTTGGCCAAAGGTCGAGACACATAGACATAAAATATAAACATGTTAGGCAGTTCGCAAACATAGGATTCATAAGGGTTATACATTGTGACACAGAGGAGCAAACAGCAGACATTCTAACAAAGCCATTGCAAAACAAGCAACACACATACCTCACATCAAAATTGGGTGTCCTCCTAAAAATGACGCCTCAAGTGTACACCACTCAGGAATATCCCGGCCAGGCATTTAGAGGGGGTTTTGTCAGGAATAAATGCCTTGCCTCTGACCCAGAGCTAGAGGTAGGGGGGCTGGACAGGCCAGCCCACAAGGTACACCCTAACCCAATAGCCCCTCCTTACCTTAACCACGCCCAGGGGGTACTTAAGGGTCAGCCATGCGGTCCTGCTTCAGTTCCGGAGATGTACCTGTATTGATGAGATGTCCAGTCAATAAACAATAAACAATTTAAATTAGAACTGCTTGTTGGAATTATTGGGCACGATCCTCGAACATATCTAACAGGTTAATATATGCACCAACTAAATTACATCCTTGTAGCTTTTTTCTCATTTCTCTGTTCTCTGGGTTTTTTGTTTTTTAAGTGCCCTCTTTGCAAACCCTCAGTGGGATATCTCTAAATCCATTCCAGGATGAGAAGTGCCCAGAGCTGCCGACTGAGTCTGAGAGTGATAATATGACATTTTGTATGGGGCTGGAAGCAGCAACAATAAACCAGGTCTTAGATCTCTGCTCTATTACATAAGTATTATACAAGAGATGCTATTTTTTTCTACTGGAATTGCCAAATTGAACTCAAATGTCTTACGACTTTCATTCTTCCCATATTGTTAAGCTATTGCAAGCATAACACTTTCCAATATGCTTGCCAAAAGAAACTAATTTAATGAGGATTTTCCTCTATTTAAACCGGTATTATATTGTTAATATCTCAAATAGGGAGTATGTTCTAGGTGCTATTAACAGGAGATGCCAAGGCTGGTACCTTCTATAGATACATTTTTCTTTCTACAAATGTGCTATTATGGCTCCTCTCAAAAGAATTGGATGCAATCCTGAGTCCTAAGGTTTATATCTAATGATCTAAACTCAGTCTTACTTCTAAATAAAAATCTTTAGGATTAGACTGCAAATTTATGCTGCATCGTTTTATGGAAGGATCCCATCAGATTGAGCTGATGAATTTAATTTATTTTACTTTGGGGTCTTGTGTAATAGCCATCATTTTTCCAAAACTTTATTAAATGTCAGAAAAATATAAAATACAAAAAAAAAAAAACAAATTAAAAAGAATGAGGGCAGGATACGGAAAAGGCAAAATTGGAGAGTGCAAACAAACAGGAGAAAAAAGCTATAGAAAAAACCTTCAGACTTTCTTCAGTACAGATAAACGCCTAAAAATCAATAATTCTTTGAATGCAAAGAAACCATAACAGGCATAACAATACTTCTATCATCATAAGCAAGTCATCAAAACCCAAGGTTAAAATTTCATTTCTTTCAGTTTCAAGTAAAAAAAAAAAATATCCAAGAGTGTTTTCAGATAAAAACAAAGCTAGACAGTCTCTTTTTTAATCAAAGCAGTCAATTTTGCCATTTCTACCAACTCCATTAATTTTACCATCCATCCTTCCGTTGTGGATATATAGAAGTTCTTCCATCTGAGTATGGAGAAGCCTTGCTGCTGTTGTCATATATAACAACAATGTCCCATGGTTTTTTTTTTCAACCTGTCCATCAAACCAAAAAAAAAAAAAAGGCTCTGGCTTCAGTTGTACATTCCAATTTAAAAATTCTCTGAATTCTTAAATACATATCTGATTCCAATAAGTCTTAGCTTTCTTACATGGCCACCAGAGGCCATGACACCATAAAAAGTGTCTTCAGATTGTTTACATTTCCTACTTATATTTGACACACCCTTGTTCATCTTTGACAATTTATCAGGTGTTAAATGTCTATGGTACACCATCATCTCCTAATTTTTTCCCTTCAAATTATAATGTAATAGCCACCATTTTGAGTTTACCTATAGGAAAGCCAATTATACAGTTTCTTCTACCTTTATTATATAACATTCAATTATAAGGTATTTATAAATTGTAATGCCACACCCAAATTCACTGGGTTGAGGTGGGCAACTATAGAAATTATTATTTTTTAATTAAATTAGTTTTTTCAAATTTTATAAGCTCTTAGGTTTGTCAAAGAAAAAGATATAGCCACTTTTAATTTTTCATTTGTTTTTAGCTTTCATGAGACACTTTGACAACAGCTACTCAAACAGGCCTTGAGGCAGTTGCAACAGTTGTGCAATTTTTTTTTTTTAATTTGATTTATATGCCAACCTTCTCCGGAGACTCAGGGTGGCTTACAATGTGCTCAACAATAGCCTTCATCCTTTTGTATATTTATACAAAGTCAGCTTATTGCCCCCACAAACTGGGTCCTCAATTTACCTACCTTAGAAAGGATGGAAAGCTGAGTCAACCTTGAGCCTTGGCGAGATTCGAACCTGCAGTAATTGCAGTAATTTATGTTACTGTTACATCAACAGTATACAATCAGCATAAATACAATATATTCCTAAAGGACAGATTTTTTTTAAGAAAAAGGGCATCACAATCACTCTTGAAATATTTTATTTGTAACATTTACATCTGGTTGATTCTTTCAACTCCTTTTTTAAATTTATTGCCTCAGATAGGAAGAGAAAATTAGTCTTGAAAGCAATTTTTCCAATGTAGTCTTAACTCAACTGCTAAAGGAACGATAGAGAGCAAATGAGTTCCTTCATTCCTTTCTCACTTTCTTTTAAAGAGGCGGAAGAACAAAGATCAATGAAAGAAGGCATGAAGAGATAGGAGAACAGTTGGAAAAAAAGACAGGATCAAACAGAGCAGGACCTTTGCAGAACGGAAAGAAAGACAAGATTAGCTACAACCCAGAAGATATCAGCCAAACTTTTCTGAGTAGCCCAGGGGCTGGCAAAGTTTGACAGTGCTGGCAAATAGAAGCCTAGATTCCAGCAACTTGAAGCAAGACAGAACAAGTCAGATAATTGCATAGCAGCTCAACGAACCCTTAAAGAAGTGAGGACCCGGATCAGTGGTGGGCTCCTCCCAGTTCCGCCGAGCCGGTAGTGGTGACGATATGATGTCACCAAACTGGTTCTGCCCCCCACCCCCCACGTTATTCTTACCTTTTATTTGGCCCCACTCCCAATCTATTGCTGCCTCCTGAGTCCCAGCTGATGGGTTATAAGGAAAAAAACTGTTTAAACTCTTGCCGCGGGGCTTCAAAGGGCCGCCCTACAGCTGATCAGTGGTAAAAAGCAGTTTGGTGGTAGACCGGTGCCTCCAAAAACAAATGAGTAGACAGGTGCCTGCAAAAATACATGACTAGACTGGTGCCTGCAAAAATACATGAGTAGACCAGTGCCTGCAAAAATAAATGGATAGACCAGTGCCTGCAAAAATAAATGGGTAGACCAGTGCCTGCAAAAATAAATGGGTAGACCGGTACAGCTCTGCAAGCAGTTAAAAGCCTGGTAGACCAGTACCTCTGCTAAATCCTAAAGAATTGTCACATGACCATCAAGCCATGTCCACAAAATAAGCCACGCCCACAGAACCGGTAGTAAAAAAATTTAGAAACCCCCCCCCCCCCCCGACCTGGATGCTGGCTAGAAGTTCAGCAATCCTACTACAACATCCACTAACCAAGCCATGAAAGTAGTGTGGAAAGTTGGGCAAAGGAAAATCAGGGATAGATCCAAAATTCCAAAGGCCTCATTCAAGAGAATTAAAGCAAAATAAAAGGAACAGAAAGCAAAGAATATACAAATCTGAAATGATAGAATACAAAATAGTAGATTATACAACCAGTAAGTAAACACTGGTTTTGTCTGACAGAATAGATCACAAGTTAAAATAGGCAATAGATATTTCAAACTAAATTGAGCAAAAGAGCTTCAAATTATAAGAACTTAGCAATAAAAACAAAAATGTTCTTTGTACAGAAGTCTATATTTTGTAATACTTTCAAATAAAAACCCCATTCATTTTGTATCTCTGCCTTTAACTAATGCCATCTCACAATTGAGCCGTCTCACAGCCTACAGCACTAATCTTCAAATGTTTGGACTAATTTCAACTTTTGAGAGATCATGATGACTGGAACTGATTTGACATCTAGAAGAGCCAAGTAGAAGAACACTAGTTATTAAATGCAGAAGAAATAAATCAGAAAATGGTTAGCATTGCTATTCTATCCCACCTTACCCCACGCCTTATGCCTGCGGGTAAAATTGGATTTAACTCATTTGCAGGCAGCATTTCCCTTAATTAGTCTGGATGGCTGAAGTGAAACACTGTTGAGTCTATTACATTCAGAAGCCACAAAGCTGATAAAGGCTGATGTATAAATAATGAACTATGTAAGCTAGATATAAGGCTGTATATTTGAACAAGCTGGAAAGTGGGAACAGGGCAGGTAGTCTGGCAAGAATTAAATCCCGGTTCTCTTGGAGCTAACAAATATTTAGTCAAAACACAAATCAACATTTGTTTATGAAATGGGCATTTGTTTATGAAATGAGTGATGCTAGCATTCATGAAAAAGGCATAGTGATGGAGCCTAAAAAGATATCCTTGACTTATACCTCAATGCCTACTGTCAATTTAGCACTGTCATTCTGAACAGTTTTAGGCATCGCTTTATATTTACAATTCTGACCCAACTCAACTGCAACCTTTTATAAAAGTTCACTTTGAAAAGTATTGTAATGCCCTCAGCAGAAATCCCCCATTGTAAACCAAATAATCATTTTTCTGTCTTTTGACTAAAGTCCAACATCTACCAACCAAGTTTTTTAAACTCTAGAAGTTCAAAAGACAGAATATTTATTTGAGTTACGCAACTGTCTGCTAACTGGAAATGCTGTTGTTATTATTAACACCTTGCTTTTTTGTCCATGTGATTCTCACATGGTTTATGGCAATCAAAAACACTAGCTATAAATACTATGCCGTTTAAATCCATGTACCATATTTTGTTCTTTGAGGTTAGTAATTTGGAAAATGAGAATTTATGAGGAAACTCCAAATTTTGGACTATATTTTAATGGATAGTTTTTCTCCCTTGAATGAAAAGTACTGATGCCCTAGACCAGGGGTGTCAAACTCAAGGTCTGTGGGACTGATTTTTCCCACGGGGTGCTTAGATTTGGCCTGCGGGGCCACCCTCGAAACAGTGAAGGACCAGCCTGTGCTACCTCTGTCAGTGAAAACTGAGTTCCGTTTTTGCTGGCAGAGGGTTACAGGAGGCCATCCCAGCCAAAAACTGAGCTCAGGAGTCCATTTTCATTGGCAGAGCACTCGGACAACCACAGATGCCCCCCAACACGAGTGATGTCAAGCTGGCCACGCCCACTCTGGCCACATGTCCCCCCACAAGGTCAAACACAACCCTGATGCGGCCCTCAATGAAATCGAGTTTGACTTTCCTGCCCTAGACACTATGGAAACTAACTCAATAGCCCACTCAACAAAAGGTTTGGTAACCTTTTATTCCTTATCTGAAGGTAGAACACAAGGATCATGATTCATAGAAATGATATATGAGTTAATACAGAAGAATGACAAATTAAAATAACTGAATAGCAAATCCTGAGTACATATTATGGGTACTCGTGCAAAATGACAGCGCTATGTGTCATACTTCTATGTCACTCCTTTCACTGGATAGACCCAGCCATCTCTGTTCCCAATTTTGTTCTTTTTTAGGTTACTCTTCATAATTATATACTTTTTACTTTTCAAATAAACTTTTATTTAGGTTCTAGTGCCATTCTTGGAAATAATAATGATGGTAAATTGCTATCTCAAATTCCTGCATATGATTGTTATGTTTTGTAGAATACAAGTACAATTTTTTCCAGGAACAAAACAATTAGAAACCTACTAAATGAGTTAATCTGTCCATTTAATATTAACTAATAGTGAAATCAAGTAAAACTAAAATTCTATAATCTGAGATTAAATCTCAGTGAACTCAAGAGATATTTCCAAATAGAGCCATATAGAACCACACCGTCAAGCTATCATCATAAAATATATATTAGGAAAAAAGGATCATTAAATAAATCAGGTCTGCTCTCAGTGCAGAATATAAGCACTGTAAAATTCTAATTCCAAACTTAAACTCAATAGGTTTACTTCCTAATCTATGTATATAAAAGCGAAGTTCACTCTCTCATCACGAAATCTCCAGAATGGTAAAGCCTACAAAGTTTAAATTTGGCATGTACGTTCCTCTTGGCTTCTAGGTGCTCGCTAACAAAGGATTTTACAAAATGATCATCAAATCATTAGTATTTCATATACAGTATATTCATATACAGTACATTAACATGCTCGATGCTAAGGAGTAGACGTTCTACTGCCCCTCCCCACCTGAAAAGAACTATGTTCCAACTGCCTGTTGCCTCACATTCCGTTACCTCAGGTCAAACTGGCAGACATTCCACTCCTTCACTCAGGAGCTGTCTGGGGCTCCTTACAGTACTAAATGTCGCTACCTTACCAAAATGTCTATGCCTTCCTCCTATGGAACTGCTTCCAGACTCAAGGTGGCGGGAGAGATATTTCCTTATGTGTTTCAATCACCAACTACCACTGAGCCAACAGATTGCGAACCGAATTTCTCCTGCATAATGTCCCAGCCCCAACTCACTTCTTACACTGACCTTCTCAGTTCAGACGAATCTGTTCCTTCTACTGTAACACCAGTTAAAGGGAAAAGACTGTCTTTCTGCTACGCGGAAGTACAAAATGACGTCTTTTGGAGCCAGAGAGGTGAAGGAGGGAAATTTTATGCCAACATTCAAAGTGCAGGGGCAGGTCTACTGCAGGATAAGGAGTATTATGGCAGGGCCACAGCAGCAGCCTTCATTTCTCCAGATATACTTTGTGGGTGATGATGACAATGAGAGTCTGTCAAGACCATGGGAGTGCTACAATGATCATAAGTGTGAAAAATGGTCATAAGTAGCGAAGCACGGGTATGCAGCTAGTAAACATACATATGATTGAGCTGCTAAAAAACATTTAAACTGTTAACGACTGCCCTATGACTGTATTATGAGGACAGGGAATAAACAGTGTTAAAAAACAGAATGTTACTGATGACAGTGAAAGCAGGAAGTGGATGGTTGGTTGGTTAGGAAAACATCTTAAGAAGTTTAATAACCAGTGGAATTTAAAGAAAAGAAAGAAAGTTTGGAAATTAGGCATGAGGCTGGATTCAACAGACATATTGCAAATCTAATATTAACAGTTAACAAGAACATTTCATCCAGTGAAGCTGAACATTTCAAAGCTGAACCTAATAACTTCATAAATATTTTTTCTTAATGAATATTTATGGTGTATTTTAAGAAGCTATATCCAAATAGAAAGTAGGTACCTCAAGAGAACAATTAAATGCCTTCACAATGACAAATTATGTCGAGAAAGACCATTTCTAGTTCTATTCATATATTGGACATATATAATGCCCTTCAATTTAAAGAAATGGTTATTACGAGATATCTTTCTGCCTATACAAGCCAGTCTTCTCCAAGTGGATGCCATCCAATTTTGGTGGAACAAGAATTCCAACAAGGACATCATATACTAAAAACATAAAGTGAGGATTTAATTTGATTGGGTATTACACTATATATTTGGGGGGGGGAACATGACCCAATCTGAAGTAAGGTAGATCTGTATCCTTCTAAATTAAGATAATTAAGAATCTCTCTGCTTCCTCATACTACTTCTTTCTGGTTATTGGATTCAGATTCCAATAACTGCCGCATGAAGCTAAACAACTTTCTAAAGCTATCTCTTGTGTTTTTTGGATTTACACCACTGTATACATGATCTAATATCAGTATAAAATTACAAAACATTGAGATTACATTTATAATGCCCAGGAAGGTATGACATACCTACAGGGAAGCTAGCTGGTTTAGAAAGTAAATGGCTACAGATCAAAGAACAAATTACAGCGGTTGAGCAGATAGCAAAACAATGTTTAACGACTATCTGGAATAGGTCAACTTTGGGTACAGAAGCATAATCTTAAAATATGAAAAGGAGCTCTGGCCAAAGATTTGTTGGCAACATGGAGGAAGCTGAAGAGGGAGAATGGATATAAGAAAAGGACTGAAGTACAAACAAGAGAATAGAAAGATGAGGAAGAAACCAATCAGGAAAAGTTACACTACCTTCTCAAATAATTATGGAGTTGGGGAATTGGCAGAAAAAACTGATGGTGCTATGAGAGTGCAAAATCTCACCTGGCTTGGGAGTGCAAAAATTGCTCCCATGGCTTACCAGAAATCTAGTAAAAGGAGATGTCTTCCTTTTTGTTCTTGCATTTGCTGTGCAGCAGCACTGTCTTAAAATCAAATACCGTCCAACATTTTGAGTGTCTTGGGATATTTTTAAAGTTTTCCCAACAGCAGTGATTCAAATTTTCATGTGTTGCGATTTTGTAAATTGCTTCTTTCCTTTTTTCCCCCCTCATCCATCAATAAATAACAGCCTATATTTACATTATTTATTTCTTGATTCCAGCAATCAGCATCAATCCGGCCCCCTCAAGTCGACTATCCCTGTAGTCTGTAGATTATATGACTTGTCATATGGTCAAATCCAAAAAACTACTATGTCATCAAGTCTTTATTATCACCATATTCTTAAAAATAAAGGTTTCTTGGGAAACGTCTGTGAGATTCTCAGTCATCCAGGTCATAGTTGTCTCAAAGGTGCTTCTTCAAAAGACAACTGGATTGTGTTTTTTTCCTTGAGGAAGAAGATGTTTTGCTTCTCTCATTTTTCATTTACTTAATAAGTTTGTCAGAAGACAGATGTCCTGGTCAACAGGAGAGAGAGAGAGTCTGTGTACGATAAATCTTTCTAACAAATCCGATTATCTTTAAGTGGCTCTTAAAGGTGTTTTCCTTACAGTACTGGATTAGATAGAAAGTAGGGATCTTAATAATGATTAGCAGGAATAGTTAGGCTATTACAGTGATGGCTAACCATTTTGCCGTTGCGTGCCAAAAGCAGAGGGAACGCGGGGGTTTGTGTGCGCACATGCCCACACCTAAAATTCAATGCGCCCTTCTCCCACATGCAACCTCCCCACGCTCCCACGCTTTTGGTACACGATGGCATGGTGGGCACAGTAGGCCCGTTTTTCACCCTCCCCAGGCTCCAGAGGCTTTTCTGGAGTCTGAGGAAGGCGAAAACGGCCTTCTCCACCTCTAGGAGACCTCCGGAGGCCAGAAATAGCCCATTTCCCAACTTCCGGTGGGCCCAGAAGGCCCGAAAATCAGGTGGCTGGTGTGCACGTGTGCGCTGGAGCTAAGCTAGGGCAACGCTTGCGTGCCCACAGATATGGCTCCGTGTGCCACCTGTGGCACGCGTGCCATAGGTTCGCCATCTCGGGGCTATTAGCTGAATTAGGCGTTGGGTGGTTTTCAGGCTGACAAATATGTTAAATAATTTTTTCCCTACACAGTATACTATAGAAGCTAAATATTAGTCATATACATTTATCTCATAGAAGTTATGTAAAGTATAGTTTTCACATGAGAAGCAATAGTTAATATTTTATACTGTAGTAGCATAGATACTTTCTTTGGGAAAAATACATTTCTGCCACTTTTTGGCCATCCATCCATCCATCGTATATCTCACTGTATTTACTGTATTTGTGATGCAACAGACTGAACTAAGCCATGTTCTATAATAAATAACTTCTTTCCATTCCAGAAGTCCCCTTCATGGATTACTGCCTTAGAAGAAGTTTATGTTCATCTGCAGGGCAATTCATCCCTTGATAATTGGACGTACTTTTTCAAGAAAGAGCCAGCTCCGAGTTTACTGAAACTGTTCCAGTATTGTGCATCAATTCCAGTAGCTCAATGAAGACCATAAGAAAGGCTGAACGCCAAAGAATTGAAGACTTTGAACTAAGGTGCTGGAGAAGGCTCCTGCGAGTCCCTTGGACTGCAAGATGATCAACCCTGACTGCTCTTTAGAAGGCCAGATCCAGAAGATAAAACTCAAATACTTTGGCCACCTAATGAGAAGGAAGGACTCATTGGAGAAGAGCCTAATGCTGGGAAAGATTGAGGGCAAAAGAAGAAAGGGCGTGAGCTTAAATGGACTCCGGAGGATGGTAGAGGACAGGAAGGCCTGAAGGAATGTTGTCTATGGGGTCGCGATGGGTCGGACACGACTTCACAACTAACAACAACAAATTCCAGAAGTCCCAACCACTTTCTAACTTCCTGACAGTTCAGCCTTTCTGCTAATTATAATAAGATCACTGGGAATCCTTGCTCCTTTCAAAAATTCTCCATTACTGTTTCTCCATTGTTAGCAACAGATGCCAGAAATTGGGAACAGGCTCACTGGGAATGAGAAATGATAGAAGCTCTACTGTATGTATACAGATACGTACAGCCCTAGGCCAGATTGCACGTATGGTCTGCAGTCTAAAATATTTATCCAGAAGAAAATGGTTTTTGTAATTTGTCTGATGTGATTTCTGATATTAGTCATTTTTAAGTGCAATGTTGAATTGCCATAACTGTTGTTTCTTTTACCAACCACCAGAGATGAAGGTACATCATCTCTTGCCTCCCATTCCCAAAATAGACTGTCACCTTTGGGACAACCATGACCTGGATGACTGAGAATCATCCTTACTTAATTACCTGACTAGGTAATTACTAATTATCTGACTAGATGGCTCAGTGGCTAAGACACTGAGCTTGTCCATCAGAAAGGTCGGCAGTTCTTTCTAGAATTGTATTTGCTAAAAATTGGAAAAAAGAGAAAATACCTACTGACGATGAAGTTATACAGAAAATTATGGAATGTGCTGAAATGAGTAAATTGACATTTGAAATTAGAGAACAGGAAGACAAACAATACTGGTTGATATGGGATTTGTTTTATCAATGGCTAGATAATAAAGCATGGAGATGAAGTATGAAATATGAAATTAAGGTAATGATAAAATATATGAAGTGTTTTCTTATGGGAGATAAGCCTTTGTTAAATAATTGCTAAATGAGAATAATAATATAAAGGGATATATAAAATTGTCAAATAAAGAGATATTAAACGATTTGTCATCTTGGATTTGGGATTAAGCACAAAAGAATCTTAACCGACGGACACACTTTCTGTGATTGTATTGAATGATGGTTGTTTTTATGTTTTGTTATTTTAAAAATAAAAAAAAATCAAAAAAAGAAAGAAAGGTCGGCAGTTCGAATCCCTAGTACAGGTCTCCTGTGTGAGCAGGGGGTTGGACTAGATGACCTCCAAGGTCCCTTCCAACTCTGTTACTGAATCTCTACAGACTTCTCCTTTGAAAGTTAACCAGACTATAATGCACCTGCCACTTTTTCTAGCACAGTTCCCATCGGAGAGCTTTCCCCTGCAAGGTTGTGGTAATTTTTTTTTAAAAAAAAATTAAGCTTCCAAAATTCATGGCGAAAGTACCATCCCTCGGAAGAAACAGTAAAAAAAAAAAAAACTCCAAAACGTTCTCACCGCAGAAAAGAAATACTGAGTTAAAATCACCCAGAAAGCAAGCTCCGCCCACGCCCCTAGCCCCTCCCCCTCCTACTCCCCAACCGCCGAAGTCCCGAAAAAGACAACGCACGTGGCCCGCCTTTTATAATTGCCCCGCTCCTCCCCCCCACCTTTCCTCCGGTCGCGCGCTCCCTCCCCCGCCCCCTCCCTCCGCGAGCCAATCGAAAAGCCAGCCTGCGTGGAAAATCAGATGACGCGCCATTGGTTGGTTGGTTTTTTTTTTTTTTTTTTAAACGCGAGGGTGGAGAAGGTTTCGTCTCGCGCTGGCTTAAGAGAAGGGCGGGGCAGGGAGGCGTACCCGATTATGCGGAGAGCAGAGAGAGAGAGAGAGAGAGAGAGAGAGACGGCGGCTTCCTTTAAAATAAAATTAAAAAAAGTGGTGGGGGGGAAGGAGGAGGAAAAGAGGAAGGGGCGGGGAAGAGAAGACTATGAGGGGGCGCGCGCGCTCCTAACGGTAAATAACGAATGAACTGCCGGAAGCGGTCGCGCGCGCTCCGAAAGAAAAAGAGAGAGAGAGAGAGAGAGACACGCCCCCAGCTCAACGGCCGCCCCATTCCCGGGCCAGAGAGCTCGGCGAGCGGTGGCTGCTGAGGTAGCCTATTCCGTCCCGGCGGAAAGAAACCCAAGAGGGAAGCCATGGCGTCCTCGCCGGTAGCGGTGTCCGCCGGGACAGCTCTCGACCCGGCTGGCGGCGAGCGGGAAATCCCCCCGGAGCTCTTCCGTTGCTGGGGTTGCTTCAGCTTCCTGGGCGAGCCGGTGACGGCGCCGTGCGGGCACACCTACTGCCGCCGCTGCCTCCGGGAGAGGCTTCACGCCCGTTGCCGGCACTGCGGGGACCCGCTGGGGGGCACCACGGTCGCCGTGGTCCTGGCTCACTTGGCGGAGAAGTGGTTCCCGGAGGAATGCGCCAGGGCTCGGACGTGGCGACGGCTGGCCGAATTGCTCCGGCAGGGGCGGCCCCGTGAGGCTCGGGAAGCCGCCGACCAAGCGCTCCGAAAGGGTAAGGGCGCAGGAGAGCCCCCCCCTTCCGTCAACTTTATATTACCCTCCCCTACATACACACAACCCCTATTGCGAGTCAGATCCTATGGCTGTGAAGTGGGGGGGTGGGGAGTGTTTCTCCGATCCCGGGTTTAGTGGATCGTGAAAAAGAGCCCGAGGAGGAAGGTTACAGGATCCGGGATCCCCGGGGGCGGATTTAAAGAGCTTTTGCAAAGCCTCGGATGCTTTCGTGCCTGCGGTGACCCCGGGGACTTTGCAGTTCGCCGGCTTGTCGGGAGCTTCTCGAAGTTCAAAGATTGGTTCATCGGATTAATGTTGTGTAATAATGAAAATGCCTTCCGTGTGTGTGTGTGTGTTTTTTTTGCGGTGGAAAGCCCGAGCTAAGTTTTTCCAGTGAAAGTTATCTACCAATAAATCCCAATTTCAATCCATTCGAGGAGGCTCGGATACCAGCGCAGGTAGTCCTCGATTTACAACGGTTCATTTGAGTGACCGGTCAAAGTTACAATAGAATAGAATTTTTTATTGGCCGAGTGGGATTGGACACACAAGAAATTTGTCTTTGGTGCATATGCTCTCAGTGTACATAAAAGAAAAGATATGTTCATCAAGAATCAAGTGTTTTAGGACTGTTAACAGCATCTGTGTGGTCGCGTGATTTATATTCGGATGCCTGATGACCGGTTCATATTTATGACGGTTACAGTGTCCTTGGGTTGTCCGGAGCTTCTTGAAGTAATGTTCATCGGATTAATGTGTAATAATAATGAAATGCCTTCTTTTTGCTTCTTTTTTTGCGCTGGAAAGCCGGAGCTAATTTTTCAGTGAAAGTATCTACAAATCAATCCAATTTCAATCTAAAAAGAGCCTTGGTGGCGCAGCAGACCAGTGCTGTTAAGTAGCACCAGCTGCCTGCAATTACTGCAAGTTCAAATCTCACCAGGCTCAAGGTTGACTCAGCCTTCCATCCTTTCAAGGTAGGTAAAATGAGGACCCGGATTGTGGGGGCAATAAACTGACTTTGTATAAAAAAAGAACACCGCTTAGGGGCCCCCCCGAAAGCCCTACTAAGTAGGTATATAGAAAAGTATTAAGGCTATTGCTTAACACATTGTAAGCCGCCCTGAGTCTCTGGAGAAGGGCAGCATATAAATCAAACCAATCAATCAATAAATTCATTCGAGGTTCGGATACCAGTGCAGGTAGTCCTCAACCTACAACGGTTCATTTGAGTGAACGTTCACAGTTAGAAGAAGTGTCTTATGACCATTTCTCACACTTACAACTGTTAACAGCATCTCTGGTCGTGTGATTCATATTCGGATGCCTAGCGGCCGGTTCATATTTATGACGGTTGCAGCATCCTCCGCGTTGTGCGAATCGTCTTTCTTGACCTTTTGACAAGCGAAGTCAGTGGGGAAGCCAGATTCGCTTAACAACTAGGTTACTAATTTAACAACTGCAGTGACTCACGTAACAAATGTGACAAGAAAAGTTGTAAAAATGGAGCAAAGCTCATTTAAAAAATTTCTCACTTAGCAACATCAAGTCTGGGCCAATTATGGTCGTAAATTGAGGACTACCTGTATTTTTGCTGGCTGCTGTATGAAATAGCGATTTTAGACAGGAAGCATAAAACACACCGGGTTTTTTCTTAATGTATATGCAAAGATAAAAAGGCTAATTATAAAATAATTTACGGTGAGATGTGAAAGGGTAGTTGTCCTAAAACGGCTTGCTGTGTCAGCAATATCACAGCAAAGCTATTTGTTTTATACTTGGCTGTATACAATTCTGTAGAAGATAAAGTTGGCACTCCTATTTCCTTACAGGGACAGATGGGCTGCAAAGTTTACTTAGATACATTCTTCAGAATGTTCATTGTTAATGTAGCAACTAAGAGCCAGGTTCCTTTGTGCTGTAATTGTCTAGAAACAGCCATCATATTTCAAAAGCCATTCAGAATGTATGCACTGTAAAATAAGAAAATCTTTATATGGACAATTTAAAATGTTTTAGGAAATGTCTTGAAAATCTTTTCATATACCTGTTTGGAGGATTATGAATCACTCGTGACCTAGTAATTTTAGGGAAAGGAAGATTATATGCAGCCTCCCTCAAGCGTTTAGATAATTCACCTGCTGGTGCTGATTACATAAGGAAATGTGGGTGTGGAAGGGGAAATATTGTATAATATTGGTGATATAAATAGACAGATAGGGCTTTCATCAACACATTGCTGGGCAAAGATTTGAATACACCAAGGTCAAGAGATTAGTGTAATTCAGTTAGCAATTTAGTGCATTCTTAAATGGTAAGTACTTAGAGTGCAATGTGAAAAATATTAAGGGTACTTAATTATATTTATATTGCTTTATTTCCTTATGTATACAGACCGGTAGCCATCATGACACTAAATTTGTCTGTTTTTCTGATAGTTTCTCATACTACAGACTAAGTGCACACGTGTACAACATACTTATTCTTTATGAACATTCTTCAGTTTTTATTTTGTACTTAAGATTCTGTGAGCTTCATATTGCAATTTTCTAAAATTAAAACATGCAGGAAAAGAAACAATTTAATCAGGTTAGCATAGTTTCAACTTGAAATTTGAAACCAGATTCCTTCATATTGCGGAGGGATCTTTTGCACTTGATCGTTTTGTCAAGGAACTCAGTTAATATATATATGAATTCCAAAGCATTAAAAACACTCAATTTAGGGCATTTATATGTCTTATAAAGGAAGATTCTGAGTGTCTGAGGTACAGTTATTAGTAGATAATCTAGAGATGTAGATATAGAGATGTAGAAATAACTGCAGTAAAAGTCTGCAGTGTGACTTAATATGCATGGAGCAGAGTAGCAGTAAACTAATGCAAAAGCATACTATAAGTTAATTTGTAAAAGTTTAATACAATAGAATATAATAATTTAAAAATGCTCCTTGTTTACATAATCTAGCATCAGACTTTATCAACAGAAGTTGTAAACACCAAGTCTTAAGAGGTCAGTTATAAAGGACTTCAGCTCTATTCAAAATGCTTTTTCTTATTGTGCATTAACAAGATTCCAAGTGTGAGTATTAAAGCCTTATGACAGTTTTAAAAATTGCTCCAAGTTATTGACTAAAGTTGTATCACCAAGACAACAGTTGTGCTGCCTTTGCTTTCTTCATATAGAATCATTGAGTGCAGATTTTGATGTGACCTTATTAGAAAAATGTTTGAATATTAATGTAATTTCATTTTCCCCTCATCATTACTCAAACATTAGAAAAGAAAGACAAAAATATGTAATCTGGTAATGTAATTGATTATGCCTAGGTTCAGTTTGGAGAAATGAACAAAGGAGTTTTTTAAAAAAATTCTTTGCAAATGTATTTAAGTTGCTATTTTTTTTTTTAAAAAAAAAAGAACTTTTGTACTTCTTACAATTAGCACTTCGGGGTTCTTTTAAAATTATGTGCTTTTGTTTCTTTACAGTGTTACAACTTTCCATGACATTGGCGATACAATTATAGCATGGTTCTTTCCTAACTTACATCCCTGTCATAAACAAATCGCCTTTAAAATGAAGATTAGTAAACCTTTAATCAAAAGTTGCATTGATTTTGGCTGTTCTTTTTTTGTATTTGTAAGTTACAGTTTTATGGAACAATCAGTTACAAAATGTACTGCTGAAAAAAAAAAACCAGGAAGCCTTGAATTATGCCCTCTTTGCTTTTTAATTCATTAAGAAATATATTTACATATGATCTTATGTAAATTACTATCTACCTTCTTCAATCATAGAGGCCTTTTCCTGCATGATTATTTTACCATCTGAATATCTGTTCTCTAGGTTTATATTACTTTTTTCTTATTTTTCCTCACAGGTGCAAGGCTGCTTTTCAGATCAGTCAAATGTTGATCCAGTGGGTGTGATAGGGATTGTCACCCAAGCCTGACATCATGGGCTGAGAGAGAGTGATTGACCTAAAGTCACTCAGCCGGCTTTTAAGCCTAAAGCGGGATTAGAACTCACTGTCTGAATCACTAGATCTTACTAGCTCTCTATGTTTATATTACATATGCTGTTTAAATTACAGAGTTTTACAATTGGGTTCAGTAAACTGTGTTCTAAATATGTGTGTATTTCTTTTAGATCCTGGTGATTTAATGTTACGAATTTACAGAGCTGAATCTTATGCTAGTCTTCAAGAATTTAAATCTGCACTAGATGAACTGAATGCTGTTACGGCTAAAATGCCAAATTGGCCTGAGGTAAGTATAAACCCAAATGAAGTTTCTTAGCATAGGGTTCTGTATTTTTCCATAATGTATCTAAGAGGCCAACATAAGAAATAATAAATTATGCCCAAAAGTACTTCTGGTTTTGTTTTGTTTTGTTTTGTTTTGTTTTGGGATTTTTAAAATTGTTTTTAAAGTAAGTATAATGCATATTTCTTGGAAAATAAATGTATCATTGCTGCCATTCTGTAAGATGCAGAAAACATTTCCCAATATGGGTTTCAAGCTTTTTCAGGCTGCACGGATCTGCAGGTTAAAGGGAAAAAAGAATCCCAGAGCCTCTGATCAAAGTTCTAGTGATAAAAATGGCTGTATTTAAATCATTTTTAAAAACCTATAGTCTCTCATGGAATTACCTCAACTTCTTCATCAAGGGCTCCAGGATTTTTGTATGTTTAATATACAGGTCCCTGCAGCCTGAAACAGTTTGAAACCCATACTCTTGGCAACATTTTCTGGGTCCTACAGAATTATGGCAATGACACAAATCTTTTACAGGGTAGATAATCAAAAAATATAATCAGATAATCAAATAAACCAAATCAGCAATGGGAAAAGACACGGGATCAGCGAAGGCTCCCCTGTAAGAAAAAACCCTTTGACTATATCCAACCCATAGATTAGAGAATCCTCCTCTTGTTTGGAAGCAATTGTAAGGATGTTTGACCTAAATTTGAAGTATCTGAAATTGGGCTCAATGGCTCTTCATCCTTAATTCTACAAAAGAAATGGCCAGTGTCTGGACATATTACAGGTAGTCCTTGACTTACCACAATTGGAACCAGAATTTTGGTTGCTAAGCAAGGTGGTTAAGTGAGTCGTACCCAATTTTATGACTTTTTTGCCACAGTTATTAAGCAAATCACTGCAGTTAAGTGAATCATATGGTATTTGCATTGACTTCCCTTGTTAGAAACCAGCTGGCAATCACCATGACCCTGGGATGCAGCAACCATGGTAAACACATGCCAGTTACCAAACACTCAAATTTTGATCATGTGGCCATGGGGATGCTGTGGTAGTCATTAAGTGTGACGACTGGTCTTAAGTCATTTTTTTTCAATACCATTGTAACTTTTGCTAAAAGTAAACTTTTGTAACATTTGCTAAAAGAATGGTTATAAGTTGAGAACTACCTACATATAATGTCAAGTCAATGTGCAAGAGAAGATTTTGGAAGATTCTGAAGTAAAGGATGTTTAAATGTGTAAACTACAAGTACTGTATTCTGTAGCTTAATTTGCATTATTAAGAATATAAAGATTTGCAAAGGTGAAAAATGCTGTGTAATTTGTGACTGATGTTTCCTTAACCTCCCTGATAGTTACTAAAGCAATGAAAGAAGCGTTATGACTTGTATATTATATAGGAAGATTCAAAAGGTCATGCTTTGACAGGAAACTTGCAAACATTCTGTTCCTCTCTTTGGTTTATAGGCTATATATGCTCAATTCATGGCAGAAACAGGAATTTTAGTTCATGCGTCAGAGACATCTGCCTGAAATGTCATACAAAGGGCAGTTACATGTGGTCATGAATTGTTATATCTAATGTGATTGTACTTTTAAATTATATATCCAAAATTTATACATATCACTATATGAAGAACTAGAGTTTTATCTATCACAGAGTAAACTTTTTTTACTGTTCTGTACTAAAAAGAAATATATATACAGTCCAAATATACAACCTTAGACCTACTGTATTTATTCAGTTCCTGTTTCTGAAATGACTGTTAGTTGATGTACTGAAAAGTATTATTCCATGTGGTCAGCATTTAATGATAAGTTTCATAAGACAAAATTCATATCATTTGCTGGGTTTTCTTTATAAATTGTGGATGAAACCAACAGCAGAAACAAAAGATGTTAAAGACTGCATGATTAAATGGATGCAGAATTTCAATATAGCAATTGATATACAGCAATGGAAATGTCAGTGGAAGAAAAAAAATAAATTTATACTGAATGTTATATTTAGACAGCACTTAAGATGTTTTATCTCTGGTACTAATTGCTAAAATGGAGAGTTAATTTTCAAAAATTGTTGGAAAATAATGTCTATGTTGCACTGTTTTGTTGTAGCTGCTGGCAATGAAGTAAAGCTCAACAATTTTGGGAATTATTTTTAATAGAATGAAACAAATTTAAGAAGTTCAATTTCCCAACATAATATTTTTTAAAATAAATACGGTATAACTAAACCTGATATTCGAACAAAATATACCAAATTAGCTTTATATATTGTAAATATTGTAAGGATACTGTAAGTTTCTTGTTGGAACCCAGTTATTTCTGCAGAAAAATTGCTAATTAAGCCCTGGGAGTATGCACTATAAAATCCACAATAACTTTGTATTTCAAATATAAATCTGATACAGAATTTAATCCCAAATTGGATACCATTTTGGTATTATAACTTTATGTACAGCTTGTATCACATCTGAAATTTTGGTTTTTCGTAATATAAAGTCTTCAATTACTTGGATAGAAAACACTGTAATATTTAATCTCATTTTTAAATTTATATGCATTAATTATTGCTATTGATATTTCTGTTACTTGGATTCTTACAGTGATTTGTAATTTTTAAAAGTGTAATCTGTTATTAAAAACTAATCAACTAATAAATATTTAAAATTGAATACTATTCTTGTATATTCACTCTTTATCCACTTTATGCTTTATTTTTCCTTCTTACCTTTTCTTAAATGCTTAATAAAATAAAGTAGATGTAATTATATATTTTAAAATTGGAGCAAAATATTTCCTCTATAAGTAATGAAGTATATTATTGTTTCCCATTAGCTTCATGTCTGTATGGTTTATTTTAGTTCTAGTTTTAGCATCAGCAAATCTAGCAAATGTTTTTAAAAACAAACTTAAACCTAGTAACAGGAAGTATTAGTAGCTTCAGAAAAAAACATGCTTAGGATTAGGTTTGTATAGCAAATTCAATCACAATAAATGTGTCTTATATTAATACATAAAATCATCTTGCAGGTATATTTCAGAAGAGCAACAATACTTAATAATGCTGGTTCGGTAGAAGACGCTTTAAAGGTCTTTCTTCAATGCCTATCCCTTGATGAAGGATTTGTTTTAGCAAAAGTTGAAGCAAAAAAGGTACTTACATATTCTTATAAATATCTTTTATGGTCAGACTTATTTTTTTTTTAAGAAATTAGTTTGGAAAGGAGGCAGATCATGACTGAAAATAATAATAAAACAGAGATTTTCATGCTGTTGAGAATGGGGAATGGTTTTAGGGGAAAATTTTTGTAAGAGTCCAAGAAATGTATTTAGGCTACCAAAAATCTGTATGTCATCAAAACCCTCTGACAAAATCTGGGAATTATATTCTCTGTATCATACAATAGACTAAGAGGTACATGAGGACCATACAATACTGTTATGCAACTACTGCTTTCATTTGAATTAATGTTATAGATAACTAATATTCAAACAAAATGTCATCAGAAAATTGTAACTAAAAGTATGTGCGGAGTAGCATTACACAATGGAGTAACATTAAAATAAATAATTGTTGGTTACTCAGACTTCTTTCAGATTGTGGGAGAATTATGAACTATTTAATGTCTAAATACTGGGACAATATTGAAGAAATCTATTTGTGTTATTTACTAAATGTAATAATCATATTTTATTCCTTAATGTCAATTTTATAGATATTGCGTAATTTACTGTCACCAGAAAACATTAGTGAGACATTGAAAGAATCTGCTTTAAATATTTCATATATTCGAAGTAAACAACTTAAACACAGCTCTGCATTTGAAATGGAAGACTCTTATGATTGTTTACAGCTCACCCCAGTGTCAGTAAGTAATATTCTCATGCAAAATAATTATGAAGATCACTGGAACTGGTTTTAGATTTGTGTTCCATGTATGTTTGTGTCTTGAAAATATTTTAATGCTGCTTAACTAAAGTTCAATATGTCAGTTAATTGAAATGGTCAGTACATATGTTCAAGAAATAAAGATAGAATACTGAAAACTGAATCTGGTAATGGAATATTAGTTGCCATTTCATTATCAAATATCAAAGAGATAGGTTAATTTTTGTTTCTTCATATAGATCTTAGAAGAGCCACAAGTTACAGTAGACACTGTTGGAGGAAGTTTGCAACATGCCCAGTCTGCAAATTCTCTTGATTCAGTAGAAAGAGATGCCAAAGACGATGTATTAAAAAGAGTATCTTCTGAACCATTGCTTTCTGGCCAAGAGAAAGGTACTTATTTTGAGAGGAAGTTGCCTTTTTCTGAACAAACGATTTGCTACTATTTGTGAAGACGGAAACAAGAAAATAAATATTTGGTCACATGTATTGTTTTATGAGTTATGCACTATTTCATGTTTTAATTTGTTTAGAAACTCCAAAAGGGAATGCTACCTTTTCAATCACCTGTGGAATAGTTCCAGAAAATTTGGTTGATGTAACAGACTTTGAATGCTCATTGTGTTTGAGGTAATACAGTCTGAATTCAACATTTATGGTCTTTTTATCATGGTATATAGTAGGAAGTGTTAATATTAAACTCAGTGCACAGAAGCTACTAAAATCATTTCTTTATGAAAATGTTCTCATGATTTGTTCAAAATCCCTTAATAAGACTGCAAAATAAGGTGAAGTTTCAGAAGTAAGTTCTAACCATATTTGATTGGCTAGATTTCTTTGAAATGTTTGCTTAGCAATTATTAGCAGTATTAGAAGTCCTCAGAATGACACTCATAAATAATATTAGCATACTATCCACCTATTGAAATGAAATGAAAGAAAATTTGCTTAATACATCTATAAAAGTTTCCGATTTCTGGCTTTCTTTGCTGGAGAGCCAGTTTGGGATAGCGGTTAAGGCATCAGGCTGAATTGAAATTGGGCAATGGCAAATCACTTCTGAATTCTTAACAAGAAAACTGGAGGGACTTGAACAGACAGTCTCCAGGAATCAGCACTGATTGATTCAAAGACACAAATAAAGTAAAGTAAAGTAAAGTAAAATTGCTAGTTGAAATGTTCCCTGTCTCTAATTTGCTAATAAATACAGGTACTTAAAATCCTTCATTTAGTGATTGTTCAAAGTTACAAAAGACACTGAAAAAAAGTGTCTTATGACCAGTTTTCACACTTACAACTGTTGCAGCATCTCAATCGAGTGAAATGCTCCCGGTTCGGACCGGGTCGAGCGAGTAGGTAGCAATGGCGGCGGGCAGTTCGGAGAACTGGTAGCAAAAATCCCTGCCCCCGCCCCCCCATGCCCAGCTGAGCCGCACGATCATCAGAGCCTTTTTTTTCTTTTAAATGGCTTTGACCAGCCAAGCTCTGACGATCCTAGCTGAGTTACCTGCTAATCAGGCAACTCAGCTTGGATCGCCAGAGCCATGTAAAAGAAAAAAAACTTTTTTCCTTTTAAATGGCTCGTAGCAAAAATCCCCCCCCCCCCCCCCCCAAGCTTGCTTACCTTAGCTGCAATCAGGTAGGCAGGGAGTTGTGGACTTCAACAAAGCAAAGCTGGCTGAGGAATTCTGGGAGTTGAAGTCTACAAGTCTTAAAGTTGCCAAGGTTGGAGATCCCTGTTCTACTGGGTAAGTTTTTCCCCCTTTGGGAGCTTTAAAAAAATAGTTAATTGGGGTTTTTTTTTTAGTAGTTCTTTTTTTAGACCTAGCCATTTAAAGTTTAGGAAGTTTTAAATTTAGCTGCTTTTATATAAAAATAAAAATAAATTAAAATAAAATATTTGTGCAGCTTTCTGAGATTTAGTGTGTTTCTGTAGTGTTTCACTCTAACTACACAAACACACAAAATCTCACAAAGCTGTATGTGGAATTTTGTGTGTGTAAAGTGTGAAAGTTGTTTTTTTTGGGCTTTTTGTAGCTGTGTGAGGTTCCTGCTTGTTGCAGGGGCCATTTTGGGTCTAGCACAGCTGCTTTTACATTGTGGGTGAGCCAGTTGTGTTGTGTTGTGTGTGTGTAAAGTGTGAAAGTTGTTTTTTTGGGCTTTTTGTGGCGCTGTGAGGTTCCTGCTTGTTGCAGGGGCCATTTTGGGTCTAGCACAACTGCTTTTATATTGTGGGTGAGCCAGTTAGGTTGTGTTGTGTTTTGTAGGTTAAAAAAGGGCAAAGAAGTGACATTGACTTGGCCACGCCCACATGGCCAACAAGCCACGCCCTCCCAGTCACCTTACCATCAAACCACGCCCACTAATTAAGCCACACCCACAGAACCGGCAGCAAAAAAAATTAGATTTCACCCCTGATCTCAATGGTCACATGATTAAAATTCAGATGCTTGGCAATTTACTCATACTTACATTGGTTGCGATATCCTTGATTAATGTGATCACCTTTTGTAATATTCTGACAAGCAAAGTCAATGAAGAATCCATATTCACTTAATACCGTGTGACTGACTTAACAACTGTAATGATTCACTTAACTGTGGCAATTAAGGTCGTAAAACAGGTCAAAATTCACTTAACAAATGTCTTGCTTAACAGCAGGAGCAATTGTGGTCATAAGTCGAGAATTACCTTTAGTAACAGTTTTTGTGTGCATCCTTCGTTACTTTTTTCTGATTCATTTGTATTTGCATCTTAATGATAATTCACTAAAATTTGCAACATTTTTTTAGGCTTTTCCTTCATCCTGTGACAACACCTTGTGGCCATACATTCTGCAAGAAATGTTTACAACGCTGTTTGGACTATGCTCCAGAGTGTCCCCTCTGTAAAGAAAACTTAAAAGAGGTAATGCTTTTTATGAACATTTATAAAATGCATCTACCATGTTTCCCCAAAAATAAGACCAGGTCTTATATTAATTTTTGTTCCAAAAGATGCACTAGGGCTTATTTTTATCATTATCATGTTATTGAAGGAAAATATGAGATATCCGAGGAAGAATATGGATCTTCAGAGTATCTCAGATAACGGGGCTACAACCTTCTTCACCTTTGCTTCATATTATTTATTTACTCTGTTCTGCAGTTCCAAAGGTAACAAGACTACAAACAAGTCAGAGATGAAGATGTGTGGATACAAATTATTTTTCTTTTCCAAATAAAAATTGTTCCCTTTTTTTGTCTCAGTTCTGCCCTCTTTTAACATATGCTGAGAGGTGAAAAGTCTCCAAGTTAACATACGTGAAACATACTCAAATCTATATTCTTCATTGGGTGATCCTCCAAATTATACAAGTGCTAACCAAGAGGGAACCTTTCTTCAAGCATATATAGCAGTCAATTTTTTATCCACCGTCTTCTGGACAAGATACTTTATTTTCAATACTGTGTTTCCCTGAAAATAAGATTGGGTCTTAATAATTTTTGCTCCAAAAGACGCACTAGGGTTTATTTTCTGGTTAGGTCTTATTCTGGGGAAAATACGGTACTAAAAGCATTATCTGGCTGACAATCTTAACTGGGACTTATTTTAGGGGTAGGGCTTATATTACGAGCATCCTGAAAAATCATGCTAGGACTTATTTTCCGGTTGGGTCTTATTTTCAGGGAAACCGAGTATCATAAAGTAAATTTTTAATCAAAAGCTGAAAAACACTGGTGGAATTGTAATAACCATTTATTCTGTGAATAGAAATGGCTTCCATTTGCAACATCTTCCTCTTAAAAATGTAAGAAAGACTGTAGATTAATATAAAACATGTCTTTTTCCTGACAAATTTTATCAATCTCATAGTATTTTAAGAATCTCCAAAATCAGTTTTAACATGTAAGAATGTTATCACATTTACTATTTTAAATCTGTAAAAATGAGTAACTGCATTCTAAAATATAATTGATTTTTAGTTATGAACCGCCTTTACATCTTTTTCATAAAATTGGGGAATTAATAGCAAGAGTGAACAGAGTTTCTCAGCATGGGGACATTTCATTAAAAGAAATTATATTCTATTTCCAGCTAATGCCAGTGTTGTTGCTTAATCCAGGCCTTGCTTGAGCACTATATATTACTATGCAGTCACATATGTATAGTGGAAGCTAGTGCCTTGGAACATACAAGTGCAAGGAGCCCAACCAGATGTCTAAGAATTAGAGGAATTAGTGGTCAGCTGCAGGACTTGGATGCATATCCATAAAGGAATCTAATTTGTGTCAGAAGGGGTGATAAATGGAGATGAGATGGCAGAATGTAGACTGCCAATACCATTCTGTTTCTGACACAGCATTTCACATTTGTTATGGACCATCACTGCTGCTGTTCTTCCCATACATCCAAGAGCTCCATATATATGCAAGCCTTGGGCACCAGAATTTTGGCAAGTGAAAGAGCAGACACTAGCAGATACTTTTGTGGATTTCTAAAAACAGGGCAAGGAAGTGTTGGACGATGAGTTTCTTGTTGGCAAACCATGTTGGTTGAAAGAACACTTATGCTTAGGAGATACCCACACCCACAGTGAAAAATCCATTCACTCTCTTATTTAGCATGAACGTATTAAAAGAGCAAGAGATGAAGGTCAGTATGGTCAGCTGTTTTCTGCTTAATTCTTTGAAACTGAATTAGAATTCTTTATTGGCCAAGTGTGATTGGACACAAGGATATTCCATGATAGTCATAGGATACTAAATAAAAGCAATCAACATAAATCATAAGATACCACAACAAAGTGATAATCATAAGATGCTAAAAGGAATAGGTAATAGGAAAGATAGGAAAAATAAGAAATGAAATGAAAAAAAACTGCAGTTTTTATTTAAGAAATTATACTGGCTTAACAATTTATCTTTCATTTAGTTTTTGGCACGTGGGGAATACAGCACTACACAGTTATTAGAAGAATTAATATTGAAGTATTTGCCTACTGAATTATCTGAGAGAAAAAGAATTAATGACGAAGAAATAGCTGAACTCTCAAGGTATGTGTGTGTGTGTGTATGCACATGCTATGTGCAATGAAGCTTGTTAACAGACATTTAGAACAAAGAATAAATAGTCATGGTTAGTAATCATACAGAATAATATGTAAATTTTTACTACAAAACCAAACTGAAAAATTTTAGTAATGAAAACATCCATTTATGCCGTTAAGTGGAATAAGATTTTTAACATTCTTTGTTAGTAATACGTTAATTGTAAGGCTTTTGTTAAGTTACTGAAAGGGTTTATGATTATATAAGAATTAATAGGCAGCAGACTATGGAGAAAATAATCACTACATATTTAATATAAGGAAAAATAGTGCTATCTATAATTTTACAAGTTGAATGATAGCCCATTCGAAGCCACAATTTGGCACAGTGTGCTTTGGACTAGTGGTCCATTCACTTTGAAGAGAATGCACAAGGATATAAGATAATGTTGGAGGAAAAGATATTAACGAGGCATGAGATATTTTGAGTTAAATCTTCCTGCACGGTAGAATTCTAATTTTAACATTTTTTCTGTGTTCTGTTTTAAGCTTGACTAGGAACATTCCTATCTTTGTTTGTACTTTGGCCTACCCAACTGTGCCTTGCCCCCTCCATGTGTTTGAGCCAAGATATAGACTGATGATTCGAAGAAGTGTAGAAACTGGAACAAAACAATTTGGGATGTGTGTACATGACCCCCAAAATGGGTAGGTTTATATTCACAATCACAAAACCAAAATGTATAAAACTATTTTTAAACTGGCCGTTGACAACAGTATCCCTTTCTTGTAGATTTGCAGATTTTGGCTGCATGTTGTACATTAGAAATCTTGACTATCTGCCAGATGGGCGATCGGTTGTCGACACAATTGGATTAAAGAGATTCCGAGTTATTCGAAGAGGGATGAAGGATGGTTATTGCACTGCAGACATTGAGGATTTAGAAGATATAAAGGTACATAAAACATCTATTTTTGCCTCTACAAGAAGACAACTTGACTATTGCAGCCCTAGTTCAATGTGCAGCGTTCCCTTAATTTTACAGGAGGAAGGGAGGGATTCTTTCAGTGAATGATAGTATATAGAATTCCATTTAGATCCTACGTTAGTAAGTTATTGATTTAATTTTTTGTTTATAGAGGGCAGAGGTTCTTAAATGTTTGGGCCATGGATCCCTATGAGGATTTGTGAAAGATACAGACATCTCAGAAACATGTATTTAAATAAATATAAAATGCATAAATATAGAACATATTGCAAAGGAAACCAATTATGCTCAAATACAGTTATCAAAATAGTAACAAATATGTAATATAGTAATTATGTGCTTCTTGATTAATCCATTAACCAGTAACCAGATAGTATCCTTTTTTAGGATATAATAATTTTTGATGGTGAGATTTATTGAATATTTTTGGAATCTAAAGGCCATACTTTATTTTGTTGCCTACATATATTTTTGAATTAAAAGCTACATTTCAGCTAAAGAGAATTGAGGAAAGAATAAACCAGCTTAGTCAAAACCATGAAAGTGAACAGCATTGTCCCAGAGCATATCTTTAGCAGGGTTATCAGCCTGCTAAAAGAGCCATGTTTTTACAGCAGGGTGGAGCCATATGGAGCCCAGGGGGAATAGGATAGGTGCAGCTGCAGAGAAAACATGTCACTGGATGACAATGCTTGTACACCTGGTGTCAGTTGTTTTGGTATTTATGCTTTAGGGTGTACATCACCCAGAGTTACTCATTGACATGATTGGCTATGGAGATCAAATAGACCTGAAGGACACCAACCTCTAAGTCTTATAGTATAGGCAATGAGAGCAGAAAGGTAGACATGTAGGTAAACAGGCAAAAGGGACCAATCACACCAGAAAACCCACCACTAGCCAGGACAGCTCACAAAGCTGAGATGTGCCATGAACAAACATGGGAACTTCCCAACTAACTCATTAGCTAAATTTTGGCCAAGTAGCTTATGAGTGACCTTTAAGAGCAGTCCCCAAACTTTTTGGCATGGGGAGGGGAAGATTTCAGTTTTGCTTGCTCGCTCGCTCACCCACCACAGCTCAACTCCAGCTGTGCGGCCCGGTTCCTATCAGTACTGGTCCGTGGCCCAGGGGTTGGGGACCTCTGATCTAGTGCACATTGCAATAGTTCAAGCAGGAGGTGACTCAACCATGAATAACTTGTGCGAAAGGCCTTACAATCCAGAGTTCTTTTTATTAAAAAAAATAATAAAGAGAATTAGCACGCTGCAGACTAAAGCAGCAGCCTGAGATGCTCTGATTTCTCAAAACGCTGCTTTATTTTTGTTGGGACCAAGTAGATTATTTGGATGTCCCTTAAGAAATCATAGAAATAGATTCTATAGGGAATTATAAGATCCTTCTTGGCTACAACAACCAGATCTTTTCCCAATTTGAAACTGTACAGGTAGTCCTCAACTCATGACTACAATTGAGCCCAACATCTCTGTTGCTAAGCTAAATTGTTAAGTGAGTTTTGTCCCATTTAATGGCCTATCTTGCTACAGTTGTTAAGAGAATCACTGCAGTTGTTACGTTAGTAATGTTTGTTAAGTGAATCTGACTTCCCCACTGACTTTGCTTGTCAGGTCACAAAAGGTGATCACATGACTCCGGGACCCTGCAACTGTCATAAATATACGCCAGTTGCCAAGCATCTTAATTTTGATCATGTGATCATGCGCTGCAACAGTTGTAAGTGAAAAATGGTCATAAGCCACTTTTTCCAGTGCTATTGTATCTTTGATCGTCAAGGACTATCTGTATTGTTAATTTTAGTAACACAACTTAATGTAGGCTATACAAACAAACACAGACGCAGTCCTTGAGGTATGATGGCAATTGGAACTGAAATTTCTATGACTAAGAAATGTCATAAATAGTAATATCACATAACCACACTTTTTACCACAATTCCAACAATCCTGGTTGCCATCATTGAACAAGGATCACTTGGGGTTTTAAGCAAGGACGTCACATGATTGTGACTGCTTCTTCATAGACTGCTTGTGGGAAGCCAACAGAGAATATTGGATATCACAATAATGTGAAACTAGTTCACTGCAACATTGTGAGTTGGGTCCCAAATGCTGTGATCATGGTTTCAGGGATGCTGGGAGAGCCAGGATTTTGAGAACAAGTCAAAAGGATCATTTGTTCAGCACCATCATAGCTAAATGAATGGTTAGGACTTAACATTTTCCAATGATATAGTGTTTCAAAATTCAATAACTATTTAATTTTTTGGGGGGAGGGGGGAGTTTGAGATTAGCATTTCTCTGTATTTAAAGGATAAAACTTTATGTTGATGAGACAAAGTTTCAGCTTGAATACCACTTTTTTTACTTTAGAAATCTCTTTACCAGATTATTGTGTAGGGGATAATCAGACTTTGTTTTTTGAATATGCATCAAAAACAAATTTGTTCAAGGTTCAACTTAATTTTTGGACAATATTCCTCATTTCTTACTAGGGAGTCAAGTAACTCGTTCAATATGAAGAACAACCTTCTAGCTGAACTAGCTCTTTGTAGTAATAATAACTGGTCCAGGTTGATCTTATATTATTAGCTGTTACTATTACATAAAATAGACATTCTGACTGATATATATGGATATAAAAAGAGAGTCATTTTGATATGTTCTTCCACCCAAATCTTTCAGTTCCTACTTTTAATGGGAGAATTAGATTCCTCTCCATTCTGTACAACTTACCTCAGGAATCCAACTGAGAGAGGTATTTTGATGGTTCTTTGTTTCCAGTCATCACAGACAGACACATCACTACTGTTAGAAAATAAAAATAATGGCCAGTTTTACTGGCTGATGTTTTGCCATGAAACTTATTTACCTGCGTGAAAAAAAAGTCAGATGTATGCAGAAATGGTAGATGGTGCTTTAAGAATTATATGGAGATATTAGCAAAATTTTGGAATTTTTTATCTGGTAAAATGCATTTTATCACATGCTATATCCTCATGAATCAATTTATAAGTGAAGCTGCCATGCTTTCAAAATTTCTAAAGTATGTTTGCCCTAAAGGTGTTTGGAAACCTGTTGTACATATTATTCACTGCAGAGTTCCTTTGTTGAGGAGACATCCCTTTTTATGGCATTTTTATGCCTTCCCATTTATTTCCTTGTACATTGTGAGTTTTCACTTGTTTTCTTTAATGTAATCCTAGTTCAGAGGAAACATTGAATCTCAGCTGCTCCACTGAATTTAAAGTCTTATCAATGACACCTGAATAAGGAGTTAGCCATGGCCCAGTAATGACTAGGTTGCTAAGTGAATTCAGGAAAGGCATCCAGAAACCAGTTGAGAAAGGAATAGTTGGAAAATACTGCTTAAGCCAGTAGCTCATTCTCAGTTCTCAAAGCTTTGAATGATTGACCATACCAACTTGCTTTGTGATCCTACTTGCTGATGTTTTGAAGTGAGCTGCCTTGTAATTCATTTCCCCTCTCCCTTTCCATTTGTAAAGATTGAACTCTCTTTATTTTTTATATACCATGTTAGCTGTGTAATTTGTATACAGTTTCATGGCTAAATTTTAATGTAGTGATTACACTATACTTTCTTGATGTGCAGGTTAAAGATGAAGGTGAGATGAGAAAACTCCAAGAGCTCCATAATATTGTTTACAACCAGGCTTGTAGCTGGTTTCAAAGTTTAAGAAATAAATTTCATAGCCAAATACTTCAGTACTTTGGTCCAATGCCAGAGAAGGAAGAAAACTTGCAGGTACTTAGCGACTATAGCATTAGACAATTGTCAGTGTGACCTTCACTTGTTTTTCTAGTAAAGAGAGTAATTCAATAACTAAATTAACAGATTTAGGGAAGGTGAGACAAAAAGAGGAAGTGCAAAGAGAGGCTGCATAACTGAAAAAGCACGGGGAAAAATCCAGTCTGGATTAATTCTAATTAATTTTTAAAAAGTTAGATCTGGAATTTTGCTGACTACATTTAACCTAGCATTTTAAACACACTTAAGTGTGCTAAGTAGTTTACTTCTGCATTTTATGAAAAATGATAGCCGAGAGGACTGTATTTTTAAATTTAGGAAATATTTTCATTTTAAACTCAATTACATAACCACATCATTATATTATTTTTGTCCTAAATGTTCTAAGTTTTAATATTGTTTTTTTTCTTTTAATTTGGTTTCTTTTTTAGGAAACAGCTGATGGACCTGCATGGTGTTGGTGGCTTCTAGCTGTTCTTCCTGTGGATCCTAAATATCAGCTTTCAGTGCTTTCTATGAGGTCTTTGAGAGAACGTTTGATAAAAATTCAAGCTATATTGACCTATTTTTCCAGAGACCAGTCCAAATAATTAATTACCTGGACCTTAATATAACAGTATGGCTGTAATGTCAGCTGATTTTTTTCTTGCAGAATTTGCACTTTTAGTCCTGATTTGAGAACTATTAGGAAATTTTTTCCAATATCAATAGTTGTTCAATTAGAAGGATGCCATTAATATTGCATGTACACAATCTTAGCAGCAAAATATTTATTTGCACTATATACAAATGGAATGTATATTATTGTCAAAAATTTCCACTGACTACTATGGTGGAAAGTGCAAGATTCAAAATTTGTCAGTTCAAGTTTACAGTATTAAAGATGAACTCAAAATCTTACAAATCAGAAGTTGCCTCAGCTACAGCAGCACCTTGTTGCTATTTGCACAATTATTTAAATGTATTGTCTATTTGTAGAGCAGAGTTCTACAAACTGTTTTAAGTATTTAATTGTAAATTTGGCACAATTTTCTTGTGAAATTATTACATGAATTTGGAGCCATGTTAAAGAACAGTTGAAAAATACTTCCAAGAAGCTGTTGCCACTGTGACTGGGTTATATATATGGTGTGACTAAAATTAGACAAATATGACTACTAGTGTATGTTATTTGGAATTAATTAAAAGATTAAATGATCTATTCAGTATATAACAAAAAAAGCTGACATAGCAACACTGTCGGGCCCTGATGATGAAACTTTTAACAGGCTTCATGGACTCTCATTGAGAGGAAGAACTAGGTCACCTCTCGACCACATTTCTGTAAGAAATAATTTATCTACATCTGTTTCATGTCTGATGAAACCTCCATAGTTGGAGCATATGAGAGACAGTCAAGGGAGCAGTCTTAACCCCCGTTTTAATATTTTCTAATGCTAGAAAGAACTAAGGTTGGTGGTACCAGGAGGACATTTTCAGAGTCAGATTTCTTCCTCAGTTTGGATCTTTTTCTCCAACATTGGATGGAAAAATCTAGTGTATCCAATACTTTCTGGAATATGTCTTCTCTTAAAACCCTAGGTTCGCAGTAACAAAGATCATTTTTAAATTTACACACATATCAAATCTACGTACGTCTGCATTTGGAAAAATAATCAGAAATTTTTAAAAAATTGTTGCTGTGTCACTGTACTCTTAAACGTAAGATGTTCATGTTTGGGAACTACTGAAGTATGCTTTTTAAAATAATTTCTGGAACAGAGAAGTTTGAAAATGCAGATTCCCATGCCTTATTCATATCAAATTGTACTGCAACACATAAGATGGCAGTCTGCTTGCCAATAGGTTCATTTTGTAGTTTCTCAAATGTCTGTCTTGATTGTGATTCATTTTATAAAGTTATTGTTAAAAATCTTGCTTTTGCTAATATTTAATTTTCAATAAACTTAAAATTTATATTTTTAACTGTGATCAGAATTCTAAATATTTTGGGGATTTTCAATTATGTCAGCATGGCATTGAATTACTTTGATGTCAGTGACAAAACAGTTTAGTTTGGCTCTGTTCAAATAACTTTCTGACTAACGCTAAATTATGTATTTTGGAAACTCAAATTAGGAATTAAAACTGAACATTAAACGCACTAATAGCACCACAAATGCCATCAAAATGAATGGTTTTAGAATAAATTACTGGATGAAATCTAATGAAAAAGAGGCAAGTTATATAGATACATACATCTCAATATCTACATCTCCCACTTTTTGACCAGGAGTTTCATTTTTACACATGGAACAGCAGCATTGTAAGGTTGCTTGGCTGGCTCGACATCGTAGTATCTTCCCTGTCTTAGCCCAACGGCTCAACTGTTGTATCGAAACTTTGCAAGGAATGCTTTTTTATGAATAATTGACAGATGCTCATTTTTAATGTGTAGTTGATGGGTGGAACAGCATATAATTCTACTAAGAATAAAATAAATATGTGGCTATAAAATATCTAATACTGCACTAAGTTTTGTATTCTCTTGAAGATACATCTTCCCATTATAAGGTAAAGCTTAATGAAATTTAAAAGTCATATGCCTAACTTCAGTTTGGCCAAACGGTAATCTTGCATATAACTACCTAAAAATGATGAGTAGTGCTATAAGCCAAGCATTCAGTAGTTTTCCTGTGTGCTATTATGCAAAATGAAGCCATGCCTCTTGGAAAGTCATGGGTGCTTCATCACTAGATGTTTTAAACAGTAACAGAGTTGGAAGGGACCTTCGAGGTCATCTACTCCAACCCCCTGCTCATGCAGGAGACCTGTACTAGGGATTCTAACTGCCAACCTTTCTGATCGGCAAGCTCAGTGTCTTAGCCACTGAGCCACCTAGTCAGGCTTTTTCAAGCAAGGCAGCCATTTGCCTGGAATAGTGTAATACCTGCACCACACAGACAACTAGACTGGAAAGCCTTCAGTGTTCATTTCAATACTCCGATCTTACATAGCGATACAAGTGAATCTTAGAAAAGCTAAAGTAAAATAACAGGGATGACAGAAGCCCTATAGATATTGCCTCTGCATGAGGGTAGGTGGCTGTGTTAGAAACCAAATAGGTACATGTTTCAGGATACTGGTCTTGAAATTAACCTTAAAATTCAATGCTGCCTTTAGTGTGTCTTACTTTCAACTCAAATTTGTTTTTAAGTGATAATATGGTATTGTTTGTAATTGATACATTGTCAACATGCTGGTCATGGTAAAACAGTTCTGCACAAGGTATTGACCCCAGGCTGCGTACGGTTCACCAAGTAGCCTTATGTGGCATGCTGGCATTTTTCGAACTCGAATCTTCACAGTTGCCAAGTTCATTGTCATCACCACTAGCCATCAAACAGCTGACTGGTGTGCCAGGTAAGTTGTACGGTCTGCAATGTTAAGGTGGCCTGCTCAAAGCTACCTGAAGGGCAACTGTTAATTAGCTTTATATATTATCAGCTTTGTATTTAAAGTTAATTATAGAAAAAGCATTTAAAAAGTATTTAAAGTTAATTATAGAAAAAGCATTTAAAAAGTATTTAAAGTTAATTATAGAACGTTCTTAATTATAAGAACATTCCACACAAAAAAATATTTTAACATCTTGAATAACTTGTCCTATATTTGATTTCATGGTGGGCCACATTCTAGAACAAAAACAAACTGGTCCATTTATTAATGGCACTGATAGCTTTAATATAAATTTCAGGAGAATCACCATATGGGCATATTCTGTACAGGGTTACAAGTCAACACAGGTAATATTTCTCTTTAATAACCAGTCATGATGGGATCAGTAAGATATATTCTACCTCAATGCACATAACTGCTTTCAAGTTGCACTGTGCTAGAAAATACAAGATTAGTTGTCTACAATATCTTAGAACACAAGAGGGCACCTGTACACTCTTTATCATAAAATAGATTAGGAACAGTTTCCCATTAATACTTATACTAGGAATGATATGTCATCCAATTCTGGAAGGTGAAATGAAACAGTGGTTTAAGAATTCATCTATAAAGTATATTCTCTCATCTTTTTGTCAGCCTGTTTTAGGGAGATCCATGTATTCAGAATGTTGGATCGCAGTTTGGCCCATACACAGTGGTCATTCAACCCAAAAATCTGAGCAGCAAATTGGGCAGCAGCTTCAGGTGAAAGAATTGTGGAACATCCAAGACCTGTTAAAAAGCAAGACAATTTTAATTTTTAAAATGTGTGATTGTAATAGTATTACCACTAGATAATCTTTAGTGAGCCAAGAAAAACCGATATGTAATACAGAATATTTAGCAATTCATACAGAACATTTCAGATGAATGTGGAAGACAAGATACCAAAATTCTCTTCAGAACTGATACTTGTTCAAGTTACAGAAGAAGCACAACTTTTTTGAAAGTTAATGTTTACAGGGTTTAACAGAGCATGTTCCTTCTTTGGACAAGTCTGCACCAGGGTTGTGCGAGCTAAGTGTGAACAAACCCCAGATAAAGTTTGGCAGCAACACCCCCCCCCACCCGCCCCATGCTGCATGAAACTTGCACAAGCAAGTGTGCTCAAAACACTTCTTTATCTGTGCATCCCCCTCAGTGGACCAAGTGCCGAGAAATAACTAAGCCTGTGGAGTCCCCTGCTTGCCATTGTGTGGTAACTGGGAGATTCAACATTTCAGACAGTCAGAGTACACAGGTAGTCCCCAATTTACAACCATTTATTTAATGACCATTCAAAATGACAAAAACTGAACTTATGACTGTCCTCACAATCACAACCCATTGCAGCGCGCCTGTAGTCAAATGATCAACATTCAGGACTTGCCAACTGGCATGAATTTATGTTCACAGGAAGGCTCTCAACAATCCAAGGTGTAATGGGGGAAGCTGGAATTGCTTACTGATTTGCTTAACAACCAGGGCAAAAATGATAGAATCAGGCATGGCTCACTGAATGACCACATCACTCAGCGATGGAAGGTCTGGTTTCAACCGTAGTTGTAAGCTGAATCCTACCTGTAGGTGTTGGTGAGTTATCACCATTTCTATCTTTTATCTTTAATGCAAACATCTTTGTTGGGTGATGAGAGAAAAGCTAAAAATAACCAGTCTAGCCATAATGCTGACAAAGGTAAGCATAACCCAGGAAAGTATGAAGGAGGTTAAATAGATACAGTAAATGAGTGTATTCATGTCTTACAGAACCTTAACTGCAATGAAATCATTTTATTCACAAGGGGTATATGTATGTGTCTCACTACTGCAAATTTTATGAAATACTGCCTTTGACCATAAACACCTCTGTGTGTGTATTTCTATATGTATATAGAAATGGTAAATTTAGAATCAAGGCATTCATTTATTCTAACTATCATTATTTTGAACAGAACTACAGCTGATGCCCTGTTTCTCTCCAAATAAGACATCCCCTGATAATAAGCCCAATCAGGCTTTTGAGCGCATGGCAATAAGGCCAAGCACTTATTTCAGGGTTCAAAAAATATAAGTCAGGGCTTATTTTCGGGGAAACATGGTAGTAAGATTATGTCTTTATTTTCAAGTATGTACTATCTCCCAAAAAATAATTGGTTCAAAGTGTTAAATAATAAATCTTACCAGTAGGCATTCTCAGGGATGACCATATATCCTGGGCACCCCAATCAGCTGAGAGAGGAGGACAATTGACAACTGGATAAGCAGTGTTTCCGGATAACACGGGTCCCAAGCCATTGCTTCTCCCAGCCACCGCAACGAACACTGTGGGAATCCCATCCCCTGAAAACACAAACAAAAACATATCAATGTGATAGAAACATGCTCACCTAAACCAGATTCTATATTCATTTTCATTTTTTAAAACGGGAATTATTTTGAGATTGAATTTAAACAACATTCACTAAAATAGACAATTTAGACAAATTTGAGTTAAGTACCTTCATATTCAGCTTTGATCCTCAGTGTTTCATCTGGTCCTTTGTGAGCAGAGGTCACTCGTAATTCACAAGGCACACCATAATTGCCACACGCCTTTTTAATTTTTTCACAGTGACTAAGATCAGAAGTGGAACCCATGAGGACAACTACTCTGCCTTGTGTCGTTTGTGGTTTCAATAACAGCTAATAGAAAAGAAGATCAAAAGACAATTTAGAAGTACGGAAAACAATGATATGGATTATCCATACCCGTATCTCATAGATGATTTCAGTACCTCCACTCTTTCAGCCACCCATTCAAAGTTTCTTTTCACCACTTGCAGTGCTTCAGGTGTCACTTCTTTGAGGTCACGGTAAGACTAAAAGCACACACAAAAGAACAAAAGATTACATATAAAATGCAAAGGATTCATTTACCTCACCGGTGTCAAACTCGCCGCGTCACGTTGCCGTCACATGATGTTTCTCCCTTCACGGAGCTGTGGTGGGTGTGGCCTGCCCATGACACATTTGGCCCACGGGCCATCAATTTGACATCCCTGACCTACCTCATACCTATGTAAACTACCAATACTATAATTAACTGACAAGTCCATACATATATTTATAATCTGGCTTTAATCCAGAAGTCCAATGTAAGGACCAATAAAGTGATTTATAAGAAGTTGATGTCTTTCCAATTCGTTTCTTGAAACTTCCCAAGTTTTACCTATCACTCAGAGGCAAGGCCATATGCTTATCTCCTATATCAAGTCAGGTAGAGTAATTTATGCTTATATGGTTAATAAAATCATGCTTCACTATGCTGTAAGTAATGTTTAACATATAATATTAATATGTGTTTATATCACATAGTAGCCCCAGACTCAACAGCATATCTGAAGGGAGCTTTTTGTAGCTCATTATGAAGTAAACAATATTTTTGGAATATGAATTTTGCATTCACTCATTTCCTCTTATAGTTAGAATATATAGATATTAATAGCCATTATCTAAAAATGTGCATTATCATTGCCAGAACTATAATTAAATAGAAAAGTCTAAGTTAGCATGCATAATGTTTTATATATATCTTTCACTATTTTAATTGAAATGTAATTAGGGATTTTATTTTTGGATACTTGAAATGTCTATCAGAAAACAAACTAATTAGCAGAAGGAAAGATAACTTAACAGTTTTCCAATTTTAACTGTAGAATTTGGCTTTCCCCCATTTTTTTTCCCATCTTGTTTCACATGAAGAAACAAACCCAGAATCTAAGGAGAACAGAAGCAGGTTTCACACAGCACAGATACATATACCTTGTAAAATTGCAATATTGGCTTATTTTCAGAATGTGCACTGAAAACAGAATTACCTGTTTGTCCTTTTGTTGTTTTCTATCTCCAGATGGCCACAGCCTCCAAGAATCATTATCAATGACATCAGCAAGGACAATTTCTTTCGTGGCTACATTAACACCAAACTCAACCTAAAAATGGAAACATGACACAAGAAAGGAAAGATTAGTCGAATTTAATAACTTCATCCCTTATTTTAAAAGCCAAGATCTAAAATACAAATGTACGTACTTTCAAATCTACCAGCGTACAATTTTGGGGCTGCCATGCTTTTTCAAGTATTTCAAAAATAGCTCGGGTGGACTGAGCCATGATGTCTACTTCTGTTTGTCCAATTTCAAGGCCAGCAAGTTTAAACTTAACTTCAATAATTTGCTCTTCAGACCATTGTGGATCATTTGCTGCATCATCCTGTGATGAAAAGTGAGATTTTGTTGGAATAATTGATATTTTCATTAGCGATAAAGTTCAACTTCTCCATTCCACACAGAAGCAAGCAACAGTTTTTACTGCACATTTAGTTGAGGGTAGTTCTGTAAGTGATCGTTTTGGGTGGATGGGCCTTTCTGATAGCTCTTCTTTCCTGCTTTATATAACCAGTAGTCACCACTATAATGCTATGCATAACTTCTTTAAAATCAGGGGGCCTCAACCTCCTGTCCGTGGACTGGCACCAGGCTGCAGCATTCCAACAACCAGTCTGTGAAAATAAGCAAAGCCCCATCCACATGATGCAGGCAGTATGCAAAACCACGCCCCCCCTGGTCCACGGAAAAATCTTTCTCCACAGAACCGGCCCCTGCTACCCAAAAGGTTTGGGTACAAGAGGCTGCTGTTTCAAATGATGTAATCTGAGAATTGTTTGCAGAATGATATGATGATGTGTGATGCTACTTGCTCTCTTGTGGCCTCCTCTGACAGATAGTGCAGATGGCCAGACTAGAAAGAGGTCATTCCTGCCAGAGGTCTAAAGAGAGAATGCTCTCAGACTGAAAAATAAGTTGCCTATCTTGAGTTTTCATTCAACGCAAACAAAACATGTTTGAAAGTTATTACAGGCAGTTCTCAATTTACGATCACAACTGGGACCAGAATTTTTGTTGCTAAACAAGTGAATTACACCCAATATTACCGGGTTTTTTTTGCCAGTTTTTTTCCTCCTTGACTTTGCTGGTCAGAATTTGACTAGGAAGTTTGCAAATGGACTTCACATGACTCTGGGACACTGCAACCATAGTAACTCCATGCCAATTGCCAAGCTCCCAGGTTTGGGGATGCTGTGACGGTCATAAGCACAAGTTACAAGTCCTTTTTTTCAGTGGTGTTGTAACTTCAAACAGTTGCTCAATGAATAGTTTGTAAGTTGAGGACTACTTGTACCCAGGGTGGATAAAAATCAATGATTTTTTTTAAAAAAATCAAAAAAATCAGATTTTTTGGATTTAAATCGGATTTTTTTTATTTAAATCGGATTTATTTTAATAAAAAACTTTTGGGGTAAAAATCTATCGTAAGATAGTTTTCTATTTAAGATACATAAATAATTTAGTTTATTCAGCATGAAATAGAGCTTAGTTATGTAGCATGAGGCTGCATATTCTGCAACATGGGGACTATCGGTGAGTCAACAGTGGGTCAAAGGAATAGTAGAGATGACAGTTTCTCTTTAAAAAGTATGATTTAAATCGAGTTGATTTAAGTGATTTAAATCATGATTTAAACCAACTCGATTTAAATCAAATCCACCCTGCTTGTACCCAAACACAGACTTTCCTAATTGACATGATATCTATGATTTTCATCTTGGGCATGAATACAAAGGGTTTTTTTTAACAATTAAAAATAGTTTTTTTAAATATATAATAGAGGCTAAGAATCAAAACTGCTTTTAAGGATCACATCAGTGGTGGGATTCAGCCGGGTCGGGTGAACTGGTAGTTAAAATTGCTGGCTGGCCCCACCCCTTCCCTTCCAGGAGTCCCGACGCACCCCATTTTGGCTCCCAGGTAAGTGCAGGATGACCTCCTAGGCCCTGGGAGCCAGATATGGGGGGGGCGGTGCACCCTCCCAGCGGCCCGTTTTTGCACCCAGGAAGCTTCAGGGAGGCCTCCTAGGCCCATAACCAGGCGCAGAGGGGGGAAGTGCGCCCTCCCAATGGCCTGTTTTTGCTCCCAGGGGGGTGCAGGAGGCCGAGTGATGCCTGTCAGACTCCCTGGCCATGCCCACCATGGCCACACCTACCCAGCCGATCATTAGGACAGAGAACCGGTTGTTAAATTATTTGAATTCCACCACTGGATCTTGTACATATTGCAAAATTTTATCAGTACTAAGTGACAGTATTTGGGGGGAGAGGAATTGATTTTGGAAGGCTTGGATTAGGATATTTAACTGAAGCACATAATTAGCTTGAGGTTCAAGCTTTCAAGGAGGTGATAATTGTTAAATTATGCAAAACTGTCAACTCCATTTCATGTAACCTACCTTATAAAACATCTCAATTTTAGGTGGATAAAATTTGTAGCCCTCTTCAACACCAGGATTTCTCTTCAGAAAGGAACCAGTGGCGATTCTCCTACAAACCCATTCAATCGGAATCATTTCGCAGTGAGCAGCCATAAATGCGGTTTCGCTGCATTTTCTCACAAAAGCGGTTTTGATGCCTGTAATAAAAAATTCTAATCAAAACAGACTTCTGTATCTCAATTGCTAATAAGTAAAATATGCAACCTACATTCTAAAACAGAAACAAGGAGTGAGCCATTTTGGGGAAAAAACAGAAAACAGAGATCTGGGATCTTCATCCAGATCAGAAAAACTTACTGCTTTTTATGAAAATCCCAAGCAGGATATTTCACCTACATCTAAGCAATCTATTAATTTCAAACTTACATAATAGGAATTGCTTTTATTAGATCAGACTGGGAAGATTTTATAAACCAAGAGTGGCAAGGTGACTAAAACTTTTTAAAAATATAGCAGCTTGCATTTAGAGACATAGTAGAGCATAATTTAATTTTAAAAACTTCCATAAAGATCTAATGGCATGATTTCCTGAACTTAAAACTATAAACAGGAACTTTTCTAACTTTAGGTGGGCTTAAGAAAGGAAAAAGTGTTTTTCCAATCTAATAGCACGCTAGTCTTGGATTTTAAAAAGGTTTAAATCCGTCCTCAGCCACATGATTTTAATCAATTATTATAAACACTAATGTTAATCAACTTGCCAAGAACAGTGTTGACAATTTCTAGCTGTCCAGCTGGGAAAAATCTCACTTTTTCTATGACTTAAATGATCCAGCCTATTATATTTTTCAATTCGCCTCCGCCATATGATAATTGCTGGTTTTTTAATCTATTTTTTAAAAAATTATTATTATTTATGTGTTAGTATTTGATTTCATGCTGTGGGGAAATCTATTATTTGCTCATTCACTACCAATCATGCAGTATCTTTATGATCTTGTCAAAACTCCAAAACTAAGCAGAGTCAGGTCTGGTTGGCATTTGACTGTGAGAGAACTTCAAAGAACCACAGGAGTACAGATTAGACTACAAAGTTAAAAACAAGTAACATCCATTCTGATGCAATGAAACAATTTTAATAGCTTCATGAAATCAGCAGAAAGCATGCCTGAAAGGAAACTTCACTTTTTTAAGGAAATGCAGTCCTATTACCAAAACTATATTAGTCATACAAAAAGAGATGAATGAATAGACATGAATGGATACCCAAAATCAGTGGCCATAGGTATTTTTTTCACTTTTTGTGCTAATTGCACTTTTATTTGTTAATGAGGCAGAAAGGCACTAGTAATCTAGAGGTTTACCACAGAATATTATAAAATGTTGCAATGGGGGAAAAAGTTGGAACACAAGAAAGGATTCCATCGTGTTAATTTTTAATCCTTCAACTTACTCAAAGGAACATTTCTTCATAACATACTAATGTGAGGCAAGGTTTGGAAGTACAACGTAATAAACTGATGCAAATCTGTTTTTGGTAATCAGTAGCCTGCAAGACTTTGATATGCAATTTTTGACACACAATGCAAGGATTATAATTTCAAGCAAATGTTAACTTTCATGGCTGAAGAGGTAAAAATTCTAACAACTCACCCTTAAGGGTTTTAAACCAAGTTATTAAAGCTTGTGTAAAGTAAATAGGAGGGGGGGGGGGGAAATCACAGCATAGATCGTAAGAAATCATAGCAAAAGACCATGAATTCAAGTCCTCGGTTAGCCACGAAAACCAGCTGGTTGACCTTAAGCCAGTCTCTCTGTCTCTCAGTCCAATTTGCCTCACAAAGTTTTGTTGTGGGGAAAATAGGAGTAGGAGGGTATGTTGGATGTTTGCCACCTTGAGTTATTTGTAAGAATAACAAAGGTGGGATATAAATAAATGAATAAATAGATGCAGTGTCAGGGAAATGCATATGTAATAGTACTAGGTGGTACTAAACCACTTTTTCAAAGTTTTTACATAGGAACATAACCAGGTCTTGTTTTCAGGAATTATGGGCTTGATGGGCTATGAATGTCCTCTAAGTGATCTCAAAAAGGGGCCATTGATTTAGAGCTGCAAGTCAACTTCTCGGCCTTACCCAGAAAAAACCTCTAACATCTTCTACAACCAGCCATGTAACGATCCCAAAATTCAAAAATGCCTCTTCTTTAGTCAGATTCAGTGCCCTTCCAACAACTGTTACAGTAGATAGTAGAAAAAAATCCCCTTGAACAGAGATTGTGTTCATGCAGTGATGGAATAATTGAATTGACAGAATATGTTATGCTCTATTGTATTCTCTACGCAATAGCAAGCCAGGAATTATTATCTCCACTTTTACTAAATACCCTGATCCTTCCAATTTGTTTTATGTCAAAATGTTATTATTTGACTAGGGCTATAAATTTGGAAAACCCAATTTAAGTTTAAAACAGCCAATAATAAGCACTTAAAACATGTTTTCCTCACCAATCCATTTGGAAGTATATGTTAAATTACACTGCTTAACTCTCCAATATCTTCTTCCAATGGCTGTCAATGTTACTTAATGATATAATGGACAAATATTTAATATGACTCATCTATGGAGAAACTAACTTGTATTTTTTTTTAATGTGAAAAGAGTATTACTGTTGTGTTCTTGAAAGTCCCATGCTCCTTCAGTATATAGTCACAAGATCTCTTAATTATAATAAAACCAAGAAAAATTACCATGCAAGTTTCCTATAGCAAAAAGAGTTTCCATATAATGAGGACATTATTGCTTTATATACAGGGTTACTCTCCTGCACGAGGGTTTAACTTTTCCACCACTTACCAGATTCTTGAAGCAACTGGAACACACAAGATGTTGTTGTATTTGAGATTGCAGCTTTCCCTTCCATGATGTTCTTTCTAGCTGCATTTCCAGCAGTTATTTGGTCTTTTGATTGCAGCAGGACACATCCCGGGTAATTTGGCAATTCGTAAACTTCTTTTGTTTTTCCCTCATTTACTTTTTTGCCCAGTTTAAGTTCTGGAGAAATAATTGGGGGAAGGGAGATATTTTTACATCATGAACATAAATGAAAACAAGGCACTGAATTTTAAAGAGTTTACAGAACAAACTTGTGCATGTTTACTAAGAAATTTCTATTTTATTTAGGGCATCTTAAATTTGGGGACCATTCTTGTCTGCAATTTAACACTTTGTTTGAATATCAAAGACCACTAGTCATTCATTTTGTTCACCAAATGCCTTGTTTCGTTTGGCCATGTCTTTATTCTCAGAATGTGTTCTTGTGTCAAATTTAGCCATCCCCCCCCCCCAAAAAAAAAAAGACACACTATGTCTTAGCATGAGCTGTGAGTGTTGTAAGCTTGTTTTGGTGTTGCTTTTAACTGATAAGAGGGGGGGAAAGAGAGAGAAAAAGAGAACTATTGCGCACTAAAAGAAGCCTGCTGAGAAGGAAACAAGAGTTGAAGTCTTTTTAGTTCCTATGGTAACAAATGGATTGCTGAATGCAATTTACTAAATAATCCAGATAGCCATGCAGAGCAACCCTTCTATACTTTTCTTGTGCTGTCTGTTCACTTTCCAAACTGTGTTAATTCTCCACATACACTTATGAAGAAAAATAAGTGTATATTAATATTAATTGTCCTGGTTCAGGACAAAATGAAAATATCTGCTAAATTTCTTCTATTTACACAAGGGCAGTTCACCCATTGAACTGTAACTTCTGTATACCAGTTATCTCTTTCCTTCAACGTGAAATCTCAACTCTTTTTCCTTTGAACCAAGCAAACATGGCTGTAATCACTGTATGTTGTACTCTTCTTGCAAGGGCATTTTAGGGGGGCACCCTTGATTGATTTAAGGCAAGAAGACATTCAACCTCACATGTCTTAAGATGTTGAACTGCCATAAGCTTTTATTGATGTGGGGCCTCTCTTCGCATTTCAGGGTTTATACAGAGCTGTTCTTGAAAAAGGGGCATTCTTAAGCTTTGCTTAAGCTTAACTCAGTTTTGTTCTTAAAGTGAGTTAAGTCTAGTTTAGAGTTTACACTATAGTTTTTATTATCACCCCAAAGTCCTGGGCAACTGCTACTAATTTTCAGGAGCCATAATCATCTGTAGTTCTGGGGACCACAAAAAGCCCTTGAGTCTTAGAATAACCCCCTATGCTAAGGACCACTAAATTTGCCAGTTGTGAGTAAAGGAGTGAGAATGGCGTAGTAGGGAACTTAAGCATCTTTGCCTTGCCTTTTTCTCTTGACTCAAATGTTATTCCTTTAATGACTCTAAATGCACAAATAATTTGTAATAGGCAGGCCCAAGAGGGCAACAATATAAACATTTCAAGATGAAGTGGGTAGTATTTTGCATGATAACTTGAATTTAACTAGTTTCTTGAGTAGCCACACTTAACAAAACTCTTCCTTCCAAGATAAAGACATAAAATTATTACTGCCCATAAAGTTATTGTATGGTGATGAAAAGAGTATTTCATAAATAAAATACCACTCTGTAATGCGAACTTATTATTGATGCTCTGGCGAAAGTTGATTGCAAGTTTACATTCATTGTCCCGTTTAGGATTTCTACAGAATTATCCTTAGTCATATAGAGCTAGGTAACAATGGGTTCATTAAAAAAATTTTTTTATATATATATGAGGATTTATATCCAGATAGTACATCTAGAATACTTAATAGATCACTCATTTCTGCAACCACTAAGTGTTTCCTGGAAAAATAAAAGTTTAAAAAGCAACTATAGCAATTATATATATAATGGAATCTTCCAGTGATAATTTTAGGAAAATAAATATAAACAGATTTAGAGATATCTATGTGTTTTACTAAAGATTGTGATAGTTATGACCAATAGCTAGATTTTATGTAAAAAACTAGTTATGAGTACCAAGGGAAAAAAACCTAATTTGAACATTATTTTCTTCCGTATTACATTTTAAATCTCTGGACAGATTTCTGATATGTTGTCAATCCACCTTTTCCTCCCTAACTCCATTTATCTTTTTTTAGCAGCTGACTTAACAATATTACCTAGACATCTCAAAGATTTGCAAAATATTGTGAACTTTGAATTGACTAATATATTGCTTTAATGTAGATGTTGGAAATCTTCACATAGATTTCTCCAGTTTTCTGAGCAGCTTTCCATCCAAATGTTAAAGAGATACATACAAAATCTGATACTGGGAGAATATGCATAAGAGAACTAAATTCGGTTGTTCTGATAGATCCCGCATATATATTGCAGGTGATCCGAATTTGAAGTTTCAGATTGCTAAAACTGCATACCATACTGCTAATGGGAGACTTTATCAGGCTGTAAAATTTTCAGAATTTCAAAGGAAAAGTCCAACAAAAACTTTGCCTATTGGGTCCTGAATATGGTATAACAAACTAGATAGCTAATGAACAGTAGAGGCAGAAGCACCAATCATCTCTTGAGTGAATATAAAATACAGGTAGTCCTCGACTTACATCCACAGTTGAGCCCAGAATTTATGTTGCTAAGGGAAAAATTTGTAAAGTGAGTTTTGCCCCACTTTATGACTTTTCTTGCCACATCTGTTAAGCGAATCACTGCAGTTGTTAAATTAGTAACCCAGTTGTTAAGTGAATCTGGCTTCCCCATTGACTTTGCTTATCAGGTCACAAAAGATAATCACGTGACACCAGGACACTGCAAGTGTCATAAATATGAACCAGTTGTCAAGCATCCCAATGTAAATCACGTGACCACGGGGATCCTGCAACGGTCATAAGTGTGAAAAATGGCCATAAGTCACTTTCCAGTTCTATTGTAACTCCGGTCACTCAATGAACGGTTGTAAATCGAGGACTACCTGCACATGGCAGTTTCCCTCCAATCTGCATAATACATTCAATCCAGAACCCAAATCAAGAATTCAGCACATCTTTCCCATCTCAAATATTTGGATGGCTTAATTCATATCCCCTTCTAGCTGAGACCAAACACAGGAAAGTAAACAGCTGAAGCAAAATACAAATGTCTTTTGTGTCCAACAGCCAAGTTTTCAGAATGGCTTAAGCTCCCAAGTTAGGGGATCATAACTGCCAGCATCTCCAGGCAGTTTAGACCTACCGATCCCAACCTGAGAATGGCAGACAGAGACTGCATTGCACACAGATAACAGAGTTGGAAGGGACCTTATAGGTCATCTAGTCCAACCCCCACCCCGAGCAGGAGCCCCTACACCATTTCTGACAAATGGCAGTCCAATCTTTTCTTGAAATCCTCAAGTGATGAAGCTCCCATTGAATGAAGCTCCCACATTGCAATGCAATCACATTGGAAGTCCCAAATGTGCTTTTTTCAGGAGGCAACTGGCCTTTCATTCTTTCTTTCTTTCTTGGTCATTCCAGTCTCATCCAAGAAGCTTCTTCAGCCCTGACTGGATGGTGGGGAATGGAAGGATTTATATCTCCTTTCAAAGGAGATAATAAGCCCTTAACTTCCCCATGTTCTTGTACCCTGCACTCAGCTGGTCATTTGCATCCTTTTAGAGCACAGGTCTTCAAACTTGGCAGCTTTAAGACTTGTGGACTTCAACGCCCAGAATTCTCCAGCCAGCTTTAAGACTTGTGACTTCAACGCCCAGAATTCTCCAGCCAGCTTTAAGACTTGTGGACTTCAACGCCCAGAATTCTCCAGCCAGCTTTAAGACTTGTGACTTCAACGCCCAGAATTCTCCAGCCAGCTTTAAGACTTGTGGACTTCAACGCCCAGAATTCTCCAGCCAGCTTTAAGACTTGTGACTTCAACGCCCAGAATTCTCCAGCCAGCTTTAAGACTTGTGGACTTCAACGCCCAGAATTCTCCAGCCAGCTTTAAGACTTGTGGACTTCAACGCCCAGAACGTTGAAGTCCACAAGTCTTAAAACCTGCCAAGTTTGAAGACCTCTGTTTTAAAGGGTTGCTGAGGCCACCTGGAGGGTTATTCCCATTGGAACCATTCATGGAGTCCTAGATAAGAGATGCAGGTCAAATTTTTTTTTTAAAAAAAAGGATTCCCTTCTACCCCTTCCCGGCAGAGATAAAGGTAGATCTCTGCACCACGGGCAGGAAGGGAATCCTAATAATAATAATAATTATTATTATTAATAGTATTATTATATTATATATAATAATATATAATATATATAATATATATTATAATTATTATTATTATTATTGACCCACGCTTCTTTATCTAGGACTCCACATAAAAGGCAGATGGTTGCATGCAACGCAATCTCTGTCGGCCATTCTCAGGACGGGGAACCTCCAGAGCTCACTTTTTCCACACAAACACACACACACAAAAAGAAGAGTTGCTTCTTTCGAACTCCGGCAGCCTTCCAAAGGCGAAACTCTCCAAGGGCGGAGGAGGAGGAGGAGAAGAAGCGGCAGCGGCAGCGGCGGCGGCTCCCTCAGGCGCCCCACCTGGCGCACAGCGGCCAGCGGTGCTTCTCCTTTCCCGCGGAGCCGGAGCCGGAGCCGAAGCCGAAACCACTCACCTGAATGTATCGGAGGCATGGCAGCGAAGGGAGCGGAGGTCCTGGACGCCTAAAAGAAAAAAAGAAAAAGTAGAAAAAGCCCAACACAGGTGAAGAGGAGAAAGCGCAGCGCGACGCCACCTGCCAGGAAAACCCCGCGCGCTTTCCGAGAAGAAGGAGAAGGAGGGAGGATGGCGGAGGGAAGAGAGACCCAGAACACTCTCGGGGGTGCCGAAGAACTGGCGGCGGGGTCGCGTAAGAAGAAGAAGGGGCAGCGGCGGAAGGGGCCGGCGAAGCGGAGGGTGGAGATTATAAACCGCCGAGCCCACCAATGGCCGCGGCTGGCGCGCTAGGGTGGCGCCCCAAAGCGCACCACCCCGGGCGCATTCTTCCTCCCAACGACCTGAGGAGGGAGGGGGGGGGAAGAGTGCGGCGGGAAAGGAAGAGGGAGGAAAGTGGTTCAGCTACCTCGGCCTTCCAATCTGCGAGCCGCTTCCACCTCCGCCCCTCCGCCTAACCAAACCACCCACCCTACTCCACTCTCTGGGCAGCGCTGTTCACAGGAACGTGGGAAGCGAAGTTGCTCCCTCAACTTGGCGTCGTTTTCCAGGATTTTTCGCTCCCTCTGCGTCCCAGGCCCGAGGCTGTTGGGCGCCAAAGGCTCGCCCCCCACTTTTCGCTTCCCTCAAAACGAGGGCCGCCCTCAGCCCAGAACTGTTATCCACCCACCCATCCACCCCCACGAGACCCGACCCCAAAGTGCAAAGAGTTTAAAACAACAACGACACACCAAATTTTAATACGCGGGTGAGAGCAAATGAAAAGAATGAGGGAGGAGAAAAGTTCAGTTGCAAGTTATAAGTTTCGTCCAAAGGTTGCAAAGAAAGCGGTCGGCAGAAGGGCGCTTGTTGCGTCCCTTTCTACCCCGCCTCCGCCACCCTCGACTCGGGGAGCGCGACTCCCCCGCAGGCGGCGCTTCCTTCGCCCAGAAAACAACCGGGCCGCCCGCCCCCCTCCCCATGTGAGTGAGTGAGTGTGTATGTATGTAAATAAAGCGGGTGGGAATGAGGGGCGCTGGCGTTGCAACCGCCAAGCCCGCCTCCTCCTCCTCCTCCTTTCCCACAAACTCAGGCGGCGGCGCCTCCTCAGGCGTACAAGCAACCGGGAGCAGCTCTGCGGGTAGCATCCGCGCGCGCGCGCACACATACACCGCACACACGTGTTGGCCTCGCGAAGCATGGAATTCGAGGAGCTGGGCATCGGGGAAGAATGCGGCGTCTTCGGCTGCCTCGCCGCCGGCTTGTGGCCCACCGAGCTGGATGTGCCCCATGTGATCACGCTGGGGCTGGTGGGGTTGCAGCACAGGTAGGAATCCGGGGAGTGGGATGGGGGACACCCCCCCCCGGGGGGAAGGACGTCTTGGACGGGAAGGCCCCGAGCCCCTCCGGCCTTGCGAAGGGGGAGGAAACAGTAGGAGGAATGCGGTGGGATTTACGAGTGTGAAGCCGGCGTTGGTTCGGTGCGGTCTTGCTCCGATAACAACTAAGGCACGTGCTTAGGATGCATGTAAAATCCCCCCCCCTCCATATACATATTTGCACTCTGCGCATGCATAAGATCCTTGCTCCCAAGGAAATTTGTGCAGAATTGGCACCCTGAGGTCTTCCTGTTTGGCTGCTGATTCCAAAAATAAAAAATAAAAAAATAAAAAAAATGAGCATGCCGTGTAGGTAAGATTAAAGGGCAACTCTGATTATTACAAAACATCCTTAACCCTTCCTCAAACTTCCAGAGCTCATCCTGTTCAAAGTTTACAAAGTTTACTTCTTGGAGAGCCTCAAACTTGCTGAAACTCTGTATCTCGGAGCCTGAATTGGGATAGCCCAGTAACACCATGGTTCTCTTCCATTGGCTTGGCTATAGGTTTATATAGCAATCTTAAGAATCCCGCTGTGGAGTATTGGACACAAATCAGTCTTGGTAAACTGCTTTGCTCTTGCACTTAGCTATAGCAAAGTATAAAAACAAAATTTGGGTAAAGGCACTGCATGGGTTTGTTTGGCAACAGAGCCACCCCTTCCAGACTCTGCCCATAATCCTTTCCTGCTGCAATATGTTTGTTTTGCCTACTCTACCCAGAAACCTCTAACAAGATACAACCTCACCCTCACTTGCCCATCCTCTCAGTAGAAAGTTCCTTGTTTGCAAACACATCTTATTTACTTCATATCTGTGCTTTATTTTATATTGGCTTTCTCTATCTAATCCAATGCCTTTTTCAAATTTCTTGACACTGCTGGCTGGGGATGTTGATAATTTTAATCCAACATAGGTAGAGAGCATCATCAGGCTGGTCTACATCTCTTTATCCTTGTTTCTCTTGTCTGCTAAAACTTTGACTGTATGCGTTTCTTCGTGGAGTGATACGTTTCTAGATTCATCTTGCATCAGTTTGCTCTTTGGTTACCTCTTCCTCCTCACTTAGAGGATTGGGGCTGCTGAGCCAAATAGAAACCACAATTCTCAACCCTTTTAACAGGAGGTGCTCTAAGGACGTGCTTTCTCTAAGTTGGTGCCCATCCAGTGGTTAGAATGCAGTACTGCAGGCTAACTTCTGCTGACTGCAGGCCGCCTGCAAATTTGGCAGTTTGAATCTCACCAGGTTCAAGGTTGACTCGGCCTTCCATCCTTCCGAGGTGGGTAAAATGAGGGCCCAGATTGTTGGGGGCCATATGCTGACTCTATAAACTGCTTAGAGAGGGCTGCAAAGCACGGTGAAGAGATATATAAGTCTAAGTGCTGTTGCTATTTCTTGGGAAGTAGCCATGCTAAATTGGGTTCTTAAATAATGATTCAAAGGACCATGTGGCACGTGTCTCTGGGATTTACTTATTGTTTAAGTGAGATCTTGTCTCTACCCCTCAATGACTGTGGTGCTCCTTGACAAAATATCCACCACATTGTGTCCAATGTCCATCAAGAGCTTACACCTGCCCAATGTCTGATTTTTTTTCAACATAGACCATCCTGTCCTTGAATGGCTGAATGGACTGGACATTAACTTTTGAACTACTATAAGTCCATATATTTGCCATACGCTAAATAAATATTTTAAAAACTCCCTAGACTGCACAGACAGAGATTCTTAAGACATAACAGTCACCTTCTTGGTAAAAAAATAATAATATTACATTGCAGTAACAAAACATTCACTCTTCAATCACACCCCTACATTTGCAACTCTAAAGAAATCATATCACCTTAGTTACAGACCTGATTTTCCATCTCAGGAAACTTTCTTCCTCCCATCCCCAATATTATTAACTTACTTTTAAAGTTCTGCTCCTGCTTTGATAGTAACAGTTTGAAGTATCAACTTGCCATGTTATATACAGAGTAGCTATCCCTGCTCATAGTACATATGTTACATAAATTGGTGGGTTAACATTAAAATTGTTTTAGCTCTATGCAGGCACAGACAGCAGAGCAACTGGTTTCCTGTTTTTAACTTTCCATTTTCAACTAACTATAAAGACTTACTACACACAGAGCTAAATTCATAGTAGGTAATATTTAACTATAGTTGAGGAAAGTAAGGTAATTTTAACAATGATTCTGGCTTCTTTCTCATCACTCTTGAAACACCCTGATGACTTAGTTTGAACATAGAACTATATAAATTCTGAACACTTTCGCCTCTTGTAACAATGCAGGTGGGAAAATACACCAGGATGTAATATATCAATAAAACTTGGTTGTTAATCTAGATTAAAGATATATGCCAAAAAAAAAAAAATTCAGCCGGAAAAGTCATTGTTCCAACACATGGAACACAGAGGATTGGTAAAAGTTGATGGAGGCATTACAGGTAGTTTTTGATTAATGACCACTGATTCAGTAGACATTTAAACCTACGTTAGCATGAAATGAGTGGTATTTATGACTGAAATCCTGGCCCTTGCAGCTTCCCTGTGGTCACATAGCAACAGCAACAGCTGGCAAGAAGTTGGAAATCTCAACCAAATGAGGTCCTCACTAACAACCTATGATGATTCACTTAATGACGGCAACCGGGGACTGCTGGAACTATCATCACTAAGGGATATGTCACATGACATTGTACTTTATGATCACATCATTTAGCAATGGAAATTACAGTCCCAATTATCATTGTTAAGCAAAAACTACCTTTATAAAATTATATGGCAAAAAAAGCCAAGGCACAAATGAAGCCTATGTTTAGTATTTCTAAGTTTTGACAGCATATTGACATGAATTATAGCATGTTATAAGAGAAGGATAATAACACTAAAATAGATAGATAGACAGACAGACAGACAGATACAGATAAACACAGAACTATTTTAACTATATATATATATATATATATTGTGCCTATTAGCAGAATTTGGGAGTATTTCATATGATTCATTTGGAGATAAAGCTTAGGGAATATTTTGCATAGATACATAAAATAATTCCTTCCTGTGTATGTATATGGAATTTTCTATCTGACGCAGGGGTGGGCTTCAGATCCTTTAGTAACGGGTTCGCTGCCCCGTTGCTGGTGGATGTGGCCTAGTCAGCCGCCTGCACCATGGCGGGGGAGCATTTTTTGCCCTCCCCAGGCTCTGGAGGCTTTTCTCAGGCCTCCAGGAGGGCAAAAACAGCCTCCCCTGGGATTTGGAGGCCGGAAACAGGCCTGTTTCCGAACTTCCGGAAGCTCCAGTAGGCCCATTTTTTGCCTTCCCAGACTGTGTAGCCCCTGCACTTACCTGGAATGATGAATGGGCTGCGTGGAGATTCCTGGGAGGGGCGGGGTGGGTGTGGCCAGCCAGCGGTGGCATTTGGGGGTTCTCTGAACCCCGGCGATCCTTGGCTAGAGGATTACCCAAACCCTGCCGAACCCCCAGCAGCTCACCCCGATCTGAAGCGTACTTTTCAGGTACCGTATTTTCCGGCGTATAAGACGACTTTTTAACACATGAAAATCATCTCAAAAGTCGGGGGTCGTCTTATACGCCGGGTGTCGTTCTCCTGTAACCAGGCAGACCAGCCCAAAAGACTCTTAACGAGCCTTAAATGGCTCTGGCGATCGAAGCTCTGACGATCCCAGCTTTGCCTGCTAATCAGGCAACTCAGCTGGGATGCCAGAGCCATGTTAAAGGAAAAAACTTTTTTCCTTTTACGTGACTCTGCAAGCTCTGACGATCCCAGCTGCGTTGCCTGCTAATCAGGCAACTCAGCTGGGATCGCCAGAGCCCAGAGTCCTGTAAAAAGAAAAAAGTTTTCCCCCTCCAGCTTGCTTACCTTAGCTGGTAATCGCCACGCTTGCCTTGCTTCGCTTGCCTGAATCCATTCCATCAGCAAGCCACTCTCTGCCTGCAATCATGCAGGCAGGAGTTGTGGACTTCAACTCCCAGAATTCCTCAGCCAGTAAAAACAAAGCTGGCTGAGGAATTCTGGGAGTTGAAGTCTACAAGTCTTAAAGTTGCCAAGGTTGGAGACCCCTGTTCTATTGGGTAAGTTTTTTTCCCCTTTGGGAGCTTTAAAAAAATAGTTAATTGGGGTTTTTTTAGTTGTTCTTTTTTAAACCTAGCCATTTAAAGTTTAGGAAGTTTTAAATTTAGTTTTCATATAAAAATAAAAATAAAATAATATTTGTGCAGCTTTCTGAGATGTGGTGTGTTTCTGTAGTGTTTCACTCTAACTACACAAACACACAAAATCTCACAAAGCTGTATGTGGAATTTTATGTGTGTAAAGTGTGAAGGTTGATTTTTTTGGGGCTTTTTGTGGCTGTGTGAGGTTCCTGCTTGTTGCAGGGGCCATTTTGGGTCTAGCACAGCTGCTTTTACATTGTGGATGAGCCAGTTGTGTTGTGTTGTGTTGTGTGTGTGTAAAGTGTGAAAGTTGTTTTTTGCGCTTTTTGTGGCTGTGTGAGGTTCCTGCTTGTTGCAGGGGCCATTTTGGGTCTAGTACAGCTGCTTTTACATTGTGGGTGAGTCAGTTGTGTTGTGTTGTGTTGTGTGTGTGTAAAGTGTGAAAGTTGTTTTTTGGGGCTTTTTGTGGCTGTGTGAGGTTCCTGCTAATTGCAGGGGCCATTTTGGGTCTAGCACAGCTGCTTTTACATTGTGTTGAGGCAGTTGATGTTTTTTAATTTTTATTTGGTGTGTGTTGGAAGAGGGGTAGTCTTATATGGCGAGTATAGCCCAAACCCTATATTTTAACAGGAAAAGTTGGGGGTCGTCTTATACGCCCAGTCGTCTTATACGCCGGAAAATACGGTAATTTAAAATGGCTCTAACCTATGTGGTGCTTTAACCCTCAAAATCTCCCATCAATGTGAATGATGCTAAAAAAAATAAAATGTGTCCCCTATGTAAATTATGCCCTAAATATATTTAAAATCTATGTCATGAGACTAATTTCTTGAGAACTACCTTTTTCTCTTTTTCTAACTTTTATAGGCTGAATTAACAATCATGAGTTTCTTTCACAGGAATCTTTCCTCTTCTAATGCACTTAGGTATTCTGGACTACTCTGAATAGTTATTCAAATTACTCTTGAATAGCTTTAAAACTGGAATTCTCAATAAAGTATAAGCAAGACCATATTATTATTAATCTTGTTCGGGCAATTAGTCTGCGTTAATCAATATATGAAAAAACGTCATGGAAGTCCTTGACCCAAACTGTTCTGTAACATTTGGAACAAGTTTTAGGTTTGTTAATCTTTTTCTAGAAGATACTTCATTTTGAGAAATACTGCATTTTGGCAAGAATAGGATGGTCACAGATTGTGGGAGGTTCTGAATGTAATTCTACATTTTCCCAATCAGAATAGTTTAGCAGTTAGTCAGCATGGTTAAGATTTCTTTGGAATGGGACAGAATTTTTTTACAAGAAAAAAAGGGAAAGTTTATACTTTTTTAATCATGGCCTTAGTGCTATGGCTTCAAATGTTTTACTTTCCTCACGTTGTTGAAAAACAACAAAGTAACATCTCAAAAGATTTCTCATGTTTTTACAAAATGTATCTAGTCTGTTTGAAAAATCATTTTTTCCCTCTGTTCACTTAATGTTACTTAGAGATTTGTTCCCCATATTTTTTTTCAGAAAAAAAAATCTGTAACATTATGGTTTATTATACCTCCACAAGAAAAAAAAAAGTAACAACATTTTAAAATACTGATTTAAAGTAATCCTATCTGACCTTTGTGAATGTCTTGAAATGGAAGATAATTTCCAAGCCTGATTTGCGTTTGTTTAGCTTATTAAGTCTACTGTAGCCCTGAAAATTGTGACTAAGAAAAGTCCATTGTGTAAAGGATCTGTTGGGACAGTGGTGCAAGATTTTGGTAGGCCTAATTTTCTACTGGGATCAGCATTATTTCAAAATAAGTAGTTGGTTTCCCTTGGTATGGAAAATGAATAAGGTTGTTTTGTTTCTTTGTATCGCCAAATAAAGGCTAAGGATACGGTACTTAGAATGTAAACTGTATCTAAGTCTACCCTACCCTACCCTACCCTACCCTACCCTACCCTACCGCAGGAGTCCCCAGTCTACAGTCCATGGACCGGCACCGGTCCATGGCATGCCAGAAACTGGGCCACTCAAAGAAGCAAAGCCCCCATCTACAGAATGCAGGCAGCACACGAAAACATGTCCCCTCTGGTCCACGGAAAATCCTCTATATGGAACCGGTCCCTGGTGCCCAAAAGGTTGGGGGCCACTGATCTAATGAATTGAGGCTGCTTATGGTGATCAAAGTCTCTTGTTTGCTCAATGAAGGTCTGCTTATCAATTAACCAGAAGTAGCCTCTACAAGTCTAATACAATAAGGACTTCTTATCTGGAATAGGAAGTCAAATCTGGAATACCTGTCATTATTAAATTAACCGTTTAGCAGTTCAATTTATGCAGCAGGAGAAGATTAAGCTTAAATGGAGTGCACAGAAAATAATGTTAAACGAAAATAACCTCAGGTTTTAAAGCATATTCGATAAGCAACATCATGCTTCTTTTAACAAACTTAATGCACGTCCTTTCCTGTTTTGAGTGGGGTGTCAGTAATGGAGAACATCGGTGGGCAGGGTGGATAAAAATCAATGATTTTTTTTTAAAAAAATAAAAAAAATCAGATTTTTTTGATTTAAATCGGATTTTTTTGATTTTTATCAAATTTATTTTAATAAAAAACTTTTGGAGTAAAAATCTATCGTAAGATAGTTTTCTATTTAAGATACATAAATAATTTAGTTTATTCAGCATGAAATGGAGCTCAGTTATGTAGCATGAGGCTGTATATTCTGCAACACTGGGACTATCGGTGAGTCAACATCAAGCCTTTTTACTAGTGATTTAAATCATGATTTAAATTGTGATTTAAATCAACTTGATTTAAATCAAATCCACCCTGGTGGTGGGGTTTCATTTACCTTTCCTATTTGATGACGTCCGGGCAGGTGGGCATAGCCTCCTGCCACCACTGCTACCGGCTCGCAAACTGGTAGCAACCCACCACTGGAGAACATGCATAGCTCAGGGTTTGAAATGTTAGATCTTGGTGTTTGCTGAGTGTGTTTTTTTTTCCTGGAAAGTATTTCATTACCAAACATATGGTAAACTGGTGATGTTACCTAGTTTGGCTGTGAGACATTTTCAAGAAGAAAACCACGCTTAGCTAGCCCCCAATCCCAACCAACTGGGTGTGTTAATTAGGTTAACAGGTAAAATGAGTACTTTTAAGAGCCTCCGTGGTGCAGCAGACTAAGTGCTGTTAAGTGCTAGCACTTAGCTGCCAGCTGCCTGCAATTAGTGCGAGTTCAAATCTCACCAGGCTCAAGGTTGACTCAGCCTTCCATCCTTTCGAGGTAGGTAAATCGAGGACCCGGATTGTGGGCGCAATAAGCCAGCTTTGTATAGAACAACACCATTGGGGGGGGGCAAGCCCTAATAAGCAGGTATATACATAAAAGTATGCAGGCTATTGCTATAATGCATTGTAAGCCACCCTGAGTCTACGGAGAAGGGCGGTATATAAATTGGACAAATAAACAAGTAAGAAAGGAAGGAAGAAAAGAAAGGAAAGGAAAGAAAGAAAGAAAGAAAGAAAGAGAGAGAGAGAAAGAAAGAAGATTTATAGCTCAGGGTTGAAATTTATTTATTTATTTATTATTCATATTTCTATGCCGCCCACTCTCCGAGGACTCTGGGCGGCTTACACCAAAGACAGTATACTAAATAGCATATTGCCCCCAACAATCTGGGTCCTCATTTTACCCACCTCAGAAAGATGGAAGGCTGAGTCAACCTTGAGCTGGTGAGATTTGACCCACTGATCTGCTGAACTAGCAGTCAGCTGAAGTAGCTGCAGTACTGCATCCTAACCACTGCGCCACCTCAGCACAGGATCCTTGATATTCTCTGAGCTTGCTTGTTTTCTTGCAGACATTTTTTTTATTAAAAAGTTTTAAAGAATTTTACAAATATTTTCCCCTCCCTCCCCAACTCTCCCCCCCCCCCCGACTTCCCAAAGCAAAATACAGGGTATAGCATTCAACAAACATATACTAACATGAGCTAACCATAGCTCATAGACTCCTATCTTCCCTGTTTTCTTGCAAATATTTTATTACCCTAACTACCAGTAAGTAAATCATCAGTGCTAGTTAGGGTAATGAAACGTGCACAAGAAAACAAGGAAGCTCAGAGAGCACCAAGGACTACTTTAAGTATCTGAAGGGATGTCCCATGTCACATTTTTGGCACCCCTGTTTTAAATAAACAATTTATTTGAGGAGGAAAAAAAGCGGCAGATTCATTGTCAATTCAGTACTTAAATTGCTTGGATAAATGTCTCTAATTCTTATTAGCAACATCCATTGTTCTTAAAAATAGTATGTTGTTTTGTAACCAATAATACTAAAGCACAACTTTGGGAGAGGGAGTCAGGAAATCCATTTTTAAAAAGCATTTAGAACAAATAAAATGTAGTTAAATAGCTTTGTAGTTAAAAAAACAACTTTTAAAATGAAAACTTCCTGCAAAATTGAGAGGAGAGTACATTTTCAGATTTGAAAACAATAAAAATTTTCTCCAGTGAAAAATAGCTTACATAATTCAGTCCTATGTTTTTTTTTTTCCTAAAATAATGGCTGGGCTATCACAGCATTTTCTTTTATTAGACCACATGTCTTGTGGTTCCTGATTCATATAGACTCTGTGACTGAGTTATTTGCTAGTTTCTTTTGCTTAGCAGACTAAAACAGTTCTATTTCTAGGAGAATTAAATGAGCAATGGATATTTTTATACGTCATTTCTTTGTCTGATTATTTTTCCACTTAACACATAAGCCACCTTGAGTCAGTGGGTCTTTATTGCCCTGTAAGTATAAGATTACATATTTATATCTTGGGGCACATTTTACTATCTGTTTCATAGCAGGTCTTTGAAGTTACTGAAAGTTGAACTTAACACTATTCTATTGGACATTTCAGCAATTCATTTATTTGCCCTCTTTGCCCAACACCCTTAATAAAGTAAAAATATTAAACAAACCTGTTGCAGAGGGGGAAGGGGAGTGTCCAGTGGTTTCCTTCTGACATCCTGCATCTCTTCCTGCTTGTAAAATCTTTCTAAAAATGTTGTTCGGTTTTTGATAACAGACTGCAAGCCCTCAGGTACACATATTTGTGGTTGCATTGTTGTATTCTCTGACATGCTTTTCTTAAATTGAATAGGTAAGGGTTCTGTGGGAGAAAAGTAGTTTCAGAGATTATTTATTTAGCTTTGTCAAGAAATTAATGCACTGATTTATTCTAATGTCTATCTATCTATACATCGTCTATCATCTCCTGCTATCTATATCTATCTGTCTGTCTGTCTCCATCTCCTGCTATTGAGCTATGTATCTTCTATCTACCCATACAGACTGCACTGGTTTGCTTGGAGCATTCATCCAATCTTTGGATTTTTTGCCCTAAAGAAATTTTTTATATCTTTTTATATCTCTGCAAACAAAAAGCGATCTCTCTGAACAACAGACAGCTGGAGCACATTCAAAATTTTGGGAACATATTGTGAGTTATGATGAAAGCACCAAGTCAGGAAAAAGCAAACTGCTAAAGTTTCTCCTTGCAACTTATGTGTATGTCTTTTAACTGAATAGAGAGGCTTCTTTCAAAGCACACTGGATTATAGGGTAATACTATTGGGTTCAGATATTTTTTAAAAAAATATAGACTGCGAAAGGCTGCATGGATTCCAGTGGGGTTTTTTTCATTACAATATCCATTAAAAAAGATACAAGGTGTCTGGCGGATACTAGTGGAATTCCCAAAGAGATATTGTACCCTGGAGTAGTCTTTTTTCCTTCCTTCCTTCCTTCCTTCCTTCCTTCCTTCCTTCCTTCCTCCTTCCTTCCTTCCTTCCTTCCTTCCCTCCCTCCCTCCCTCCCTCCCTCCCTCCCTCCCTCCCTCCCTCCCTCCCTCCTGGAGGAAAGGAAGACCTGCCTACTGGTACCAAGTCAGATCCCTGCTAGTGAACCAGGAATAATCCCTGAAAAAAATGCTTGTTTATACTCATTAATCCATCCAAATATAATTGCATGAATTCTGCCTCCATAATCTCTGTAGAGAAGTAGTGGACGTTAGTGTTATTTTATGCAGTTTGGGCAAGTAAACACACAACAGTTTCTTCCAGGTAGTCCTTGAGCTAACAACAATTCATTTAGCGATGGTGAAAGTTGTAACACCACTGAAAAAAAAAATGACTTAAACATGGTCCTCTTAAGGACTGCCACAGCAGCATCCCCAGGGTCACAAGGTCAAAATTTGGACACTTGGCAACCGGTATGTAGTTAACAATGGTTACAGCGTCTAAGACTCGTGTGATTGTCATTTGTGACTTTCTCAGACAGCTTCCAAAGTCATTGATAGATGCCAATTTACTTAATGGCTGCAAGATTCATTTAACAACCACAGGAATTTACTTAACAACCATGGCCAAAAAGGTCATAAAATCAAGAACAACTCACTTAATGACCACCTTGCTCGGCAACAGAAATTCTGTTCTCAATTGTGGTCATAAATCAAGGATTACTTGTATTTTGAAACGCACATTGGGTTGCTTATCTCTTCACAGTAGCTTTCATGGAACCTTCACACACACAATGCAGAGGCTCTTTTCAGTTCCCATAAATTCAAAACAACAAATACAGTACAAATGAATGGATTGCCTCAGCAATTTGTTATTATCTTATATCTCTTGTACATCTACTCAGTGATACGGTGAAAAATCGTTACCTTCTTCAGAGAATTTCCTCTTGACCCTCAGTGGTATTGGGTCTGTGATAACTTCTGTAAGCATCTCTTTAAAAAAGACAGTAAATAGTTATTGGCAATCTGCTATTAAAATTTGGGGTGCAAGATGGATAAATTTGTTCATAGGTTAATTTACCATATTTTTTGGAGTATAAGACGCACCTTAGTTTTTGGGGAGGAAAATTCTGCTTACCAGGTATTCATCTGGCTAGTCCCAGTTCGCTCGCTGGTTTTGAGGTTGGGGCGTCAGCTTCAGCACATTAGTTCACTCGTCGGTTTTGAGGTTGAAGCTGTGCTTCTAAAGCACAGCTGATTGTCGGAGGGAGCAGCAATTAGAAAAGCAGGCAAAGCACGGAAGACCGCTTTGCTCGCGTTGGGACTGAAAAAGAGCTTCAAAAGCACAGCTGATTGTCGGAGGGAGCTCCAGTGACTAAAGGAGGCAAAGCGCAGAAGAGGTAAGAAAAGGCAGCAGCTGTTTCGGGTAGTCATTTTGGGCACCGCGCATCTCATTTTCAGCCTCCAAACCCATCACATTCGGGTGACGATTGGCAGTGATGTGCTTTGGCGATCCCCAGCATTTGGAAGCTGAAAACTCAAGCCATTGTTGGTGGCAATATCTGCAGCCAGGAAGAGGATCCGCGGAGGCCAAAGTGGGGGGGGCTGGTGGGTGGGCGTGGTTACATTCGGAGTATAAGACGCACCCAAATTTTCAGCCTCTTTTAGGAGGGAAAAAAGTGTGTCATACTCCAAAAAATATGGTAACTGACTTAATTTACACTTCTGGAACTAAAATAAGCAGAAACATAGCTACATTTTTGTTTGTTTGTTTTACATTTCTCTAAATTTCTTCAGTGATAATTGCTGGTCATCAATATAGATACAGAGCTGCATGCAGAGTTTTAGATACCGTTGGTTAAATCTTTTCTTCTTTCAGTGAAAGTTTATGTAATATACCCTGGATACACAGGTGGTATTCAGCCGGTTCGTACCAGTTCAGGTGAACCGGTAGTGGAGATCGCGGCTCGGCCCACTCACCCACCCACCCCGGCTCTATGCTGTCCTATTTAGGGACATTTTTGAGGCTGGGTGCATTCGCGGAATGCACATGCGCGAATGATGCGCACGCACAGCGAACCGGTGGTAAGAATATTGGAAACCCATCACTGCCTGGATACCTTTCCAAATGATCCTGCTAATAAAATACCACCACCACCACCCCAATATTCATTCATCAATGTGTGATAAACACTATTTCAGTGGTGAATGAATGCTCTCATCTTTTAACCTCTCAGTCTGTGATTGGGTTTCCATGAGTTTCTCTAAGCAGCTTCTCCGAGCAATTGAAAATTAGAATTATATGCTCAAGAGGCATATATGGAATTTCATTTGGTATGAAAAAAAAACCTCAATGTCCTTACAATGTGTAGGGAACTTGGGAAGGGCATGTTGCATCCCTCAAAAAGATGGCAGCATGCAATCCGTGGCAATTCTAGACAGTGCTCATGAAAAAGTGGCATGGATCAGATCCTGCCAAACGAATCTTATTTCATTCTTTGACAAAGTGTCACAATTAGTGGATTAGTGAAATGCAGTGGACACAATATATACTTGGATTTCAGCAGAGCATTTGACAAAGTAGACACAACTTCTTGGTAAGCTAAAAAAGAAGGTGGGATACACAGTATCACCATCAGATGGATTTGTAACTGGCTGACAAACTGCACTCAAAGTGTAGTCCTTAATGGAATTACATCTGCATGGAGGGAAGTAAGCTGTGGGATACCCCAAGGTTTTGTTTTAGACCCAGTACTCTTCAACATCTTCATAAACAATTTAGATGAGGGAATTGAAGGGGAATTCAAATCAAATTTGCAAACGACACTAAACTGGCAGGAATAGCCAATATTCCAGAAGATAGGCTCAAGATCCAGATAGGCCCTATCTAACAAAATGAAATTCAGTGTAGAAAAAAGTAAAGTTTTATATTAGGCAAGAAAAGTCAAATGTACAGGTATAGATTAGGTGAAACCTGGCTCAATAGCAGTAACTGAGAGAGGGATTTTGGAGTCCTGGTGGACAGTCATTTAAATATGAGCTAGCAGTGTGTGGCAGCAATCAACAAAGCCAATGCAATTCTAGGTTGCATTAACAAAGTGATAGAATCAAGATCATGTGAAATATTAGTACCACTTTATAAAGCCTTAATAAGACTACACTTAGAATACTGCATCCAGTTTTGGTCACTATATTATAAAAAAAGATATAGATACTCTGGGAATAGTGCAGAAAAGAGCAAAAAAGGTTAGGGGGCTGGAGGCTAAAACACATGAACGGTTGCAGGAATTAGGTTTGTCTAGTGAAAAGACAGACTAGGTAACCTGACTGCAGTGGTCCAATATTTGAAGGGCTGCCACAAAGAAGAGGGGATCAACCTATTTTCCAAAGCACCAGAAGACAAGACAAAAAACAATGGGTGGAAACTAATCAAGGAGAGAAGCAACCTAGAACTAAGGTGAAATTTCCAACAGTAAGAACAATTAACCAGTGGAATGGCTTGTCTTCCAAAGTTATGGGCACTCCATCACTGGAGGCTTTTAGGAAGAGACTGGACAGTCACTTGTCTGGAATGGTACCCTGTTTCCCCGAAAATAAGACATCCCCTGATAATAAGCCCAATCGGGCTTTTGAGTACATGTGCTAAAATAAGCCCTCCCCGAAAATATTTAAAGACGGCAAGAGGAGCCCCATCTTGCTCCATGCACCCCAAAATAATAAAACCTCCCCGAAAATAAGGCCAAGCGCTTATTTCGGGGTTCAGAAAAAATAAGTCAGGGTCTTATTTTCAGGGAAACATGATATACTATAGGGTTTCCTGCTTGTACAGGGCGTTGAACTAGAAGATCTCCAAGATACCTTCCAACTCTGTTATTATCTGATAAAGAGAAGATAAACTCAAGGGTTTAACCAGCTGCCTTGCATAGATGGGGCCTCTTTTACATAAGAATAGATGTTAAGTGTCTTAACTGCCTGGCAACAAGAACAAAAAGTAATCTGCAAGCCAAGACTTTATGTAGGCTTATTTATAACATCAAATCCAAACTTAATTTTCAACTGCAATCAAGTTAATTGGGGTTAGTTAGGAGTTTATCAGCCATGTTGATCTATAGGTCTCTGTTAGGACAAGGGTGGGGTCTAATGGGGAGTCATGCTCAGCAGAGAGGAGGTAGAGAGCAGGAGGAAATATAATCTTGTGACCTACTCCTGATTACTAACACATAAATAAGTTGCTTGTTCCATGTGCAACACCCTTCCTCTGATTTTCTTTTGGGCTACGGATTTTTAACTCTGAATTCCAAGGCTTAGATGAAACTTGTTACCATCCTGATAGCTTTGATAAGGCATTTCCTCTAATATTTAAACTATTCTTGCTTCTGTGATATTATTAGTATTTAATATCAAATTGGTTCTGTCCCTGCATGTAAACATACCTGAGGGCTGGTTCCTCAAAATGCAGTCAATTTCATCGTAAAATCTCATCTTCCTGCTTGGGCTACCAAGCTGATTGTTTTCTTTCTGCACCGCTCGATACTCGTATTTTAAGTTCTTGTATTTTGTACGACACTGTTTCCAGTCTCTGTCTATTCCAACTTTCATTAGCCTTCTGGCAATCTCCTCAAATATTTCTTTATTTCTTGTTGCTCCTTCAAGCATTTGTTGTATTTCCTCATCTGACCATATATTTATTAGAGCTCTGACTTCATTGTCACACCAATGCTTTCCTGCTCCTGTGTCATTGACTGTAATAACTCTAAAGTGATTTTGGGCTTCATCCAAGGTCATCTGATTGTCTGAAGATTCAAAATTAAAAGAACTGAAAGTGTGTCACAAAATAAAAGCAGATTATTGCATCCCTCCCCAAAGCTATTAGATAAAAAGATTCAGTGGGTATTTAACTAGGAAAAGATCTGAACAAAAAAAAAATGGAACATTATATAAAGAAATTAGGGCTGTATGCCACTTCAGATACAGTCTCCCAAAACTGCATATGGTTCTGTATGTAGCTCTTAGTTGTAACTTCTTAAAATTACTACAGGGTTTAATAACTTACATTAGACTAGATACACTTTCATTTAGTAATATTTTGACGATAGATTTGGAAACATTTCAAGTCATGTTAATGCATCACACTGTCCTGACTGTAGGCCAGCATACTTCATATGCCTCCTACTTGGTAGCTTATGAGAAAGCATCTAAATTGGAGATTGTGCTTTGCATAGGATAGCATTGTATTTGTGGCTTGCATGGTCTTCTGAAAACTGATTAAAATTTGGCTTTTTTGAAAAGCCTTGGGAGACTCATTAAAGGTGGATTTTTTTTGTCAACAAATCATTTGATGTTCATGGATAATTTTTATTGTGCTGTACTAGGGTCTTTGCATTGATACAGTATTATTGAAGTTCGTTTTGTAGACCCTTCAGTAGGACCAGTTTCCGAATTGTATAAATACAGTAAATAAAATGTGCCGAAAGTGACTGCTGCAGAAGGTGCTATAGGTGGCACTGATATACCATATTTTTCGGAATATAAGACGCTCCGGACTATAAGACACACCTACCTTTTTTGGTGAGGAAAACAAGAAAAAGAAATCTGCCTCTGCCTCCCAGCAATTTTGCCTTGTTACAGCAAACAGCAAATAGCCTGCTTTACTTTCATTTTCATTTTCAGCATAGTTTGATTAGCACAAGAAAAAAAAAATCTGCTCCCAGCAATTTACCTCCTTGCAGCAAGCAGCAGAGGCCTGCACAGCATTAGGCAATCGCTGCAGCCTGAAAGAGCTGAGAGTCGGGAGGCTGATCCAAGGGACAATCAACTTATGCTAATTAGGCTGTGCTGAAGCTGAAATGGGCTGTTTCTTCTTGCTGCTTGCTGCAAGGAAGTAAATTGCTGGGAGGCAGAGGCCAAAGGGTGGGGGCCAGTGGGTGGGCAGGGCTACATTCAGTGTATAAGACGCACCTAAATTTTCACCCCCTTTTAGGGGGGAAAAAGGTGCGTCTTATACTCCGAAAAAAATCATAACTAAGGTTATTAACCCAATCTACTACACTCTCTTACTAAAAAGCCTCAACTAACCAAACCTAAGGCAGGTGGAAAAAGTCAATATCTCTGGTCTCATCTAATATTCATGTAAGAAAAATTGCAATTTTATAGCTATTATAAATTTTATAAATAAAATAAAATAAATTTGGAAGGTAAGAGGAGTGAATCATTGTTCATCAAAGGCTTGTTGAAACAGGTTTGATGGCTCTGTGGAAAGCCTGAAGGTAAAAGTTTCCCAAAACGGGGACTGATACAGAGAAAGATGGCTACTTTGTCTACATGCTTCTGATATCTGGAAATCCCTAACCCTTTCTCTGTTGAAACCCTACATTTGCAGCAAATAGAGAATGACAATAGTGGCCAATTCATGACCTCTTCATTTTGTACCAATGATGTCCCAAGGGTGCTTTTTCACGAGGTACTAGACTTTCTGGTTTTTCTTTGAAGATGTTTCATTTTTCATCCAAGATGTTGTGACCCAGGCCCAAGTAAGTAGTAGGAAAATCAGTCAGTGAAAAAACAAACTTCATTCGAACAACTGAGAATTACTTCATTCCCAGCGTCGTTCAACTAAATTAAAACAAATTCCTCCCAACACAAATTCCTCAGTCCTATCGCAAACCTTGGTCCAATTAGGCAAACTGCCAAAGGCCTTCCTTGGCAAACGTTCAGAAGTTACAGATACAAAAATAAATACAAGACGAAGCTACCAACGTTGTTTTCCGGCAAAGCCCAAACGCCGTTGCTGGTCTGTTTTAAGCCTTATGGGAAGGGCCAATCATCTCTTGCCCCTACTCCCGAGTTGTCCTCTTTGCTTGAGCTGCTCTTGCCTTCTGGCAGCTTTTCTCATGCGTGCATTAGGAACAGGCTCCTCCTGTTCCTCTGCCTCTCTCCTATCAGTCTCTGGAGGCTCCGGAGTCCACACCTCACTCCCCGATGGCCCTGGCCCCATCTCTGCCTCTGACACAGAGCCCTCATCCAGGCCTTCCCCAGCGCCCAGGACTGGCCCATGTTCTTCCTCAGCCTCATCACTGTCCGACTCCGCTGCCAGCTCCGCAGGCTGCTGGCGGACCACAATGCTTGGATAAGAAGCGAAACATCTTCAAAGAAAAACCAGAAAGTCCAGTTGCCTCGTGAAAAAGCACCTTTGGGAGAGAACCGTGACTTGGATGACTGAGAATCTCCATTGACATGTACCAATGGTGGTTTCCAAGTCATCTTCAAAAGACAGGTCCATATACTGTAGAACCGTGATGGTGGACCTATGGCACGCGTGCCACAGGGAGCACGCGTGCCAGAGGTGGCACACAGAGCCCTCTCTCTGGATACGCGCGCCGTTGCCAGCTGCTGTTCTGGTTTTCAGCGCACACATGCACATGGGTCAACTGGTTTTCGTGGGCACCAGAGCGCCAGAAAATGGCCAAAGCCAGGCCATTTTTCAGGCTGTTTTTGGGCCGTTTTCAGGCCATTTTTGGGCCATTTTTCAGGCTGGAAAATGGCCCTGAAAATGGCCAAAAAACAGGCATGCGTGCGCCAGCCACATGGTCTTCGGGTTTCCCATTCTCCAGAGCGTGCACATGCGTTCCGGTTTGGGCACTCAGTGCCAAAAAGGTTTGCCATCACTGCTGTAGAACATGTCACGTGTCACAGTAGGATATGATGTAATAAGAGCATGAATCCCTATTACCTCCTAGCTGTGGCTTTCATTTGCCATTCAAGCAGGAGCTCTAAGAAGACCATCAAATACTAAATCTCCTCCTGCAGAGATTTAGGCAGCCCCATCTAGAGCCAGAGTTCATCAAATATTTTTCTATATCTTCTCCCATTGTTGACCAGAAGCAAAGAAAAAACTTACCTGTCCCAGGTGCCTGTTTATACACTGAGAATCCAGATGTATCCTCTGAGATTGTGCTGACTGAATCATCATCTGTCAAAATAACCCAGTTGTTCATTATGATGTTATATGTCTTATATATTTACCTCTAATTAAATTTACTAAAGCAATATAGAAAACTGCTCCTCCCATTGCTATGTTCTTTAATGCTGCACCTTCATATGAGGTGTTTCTTGGCATGTAGACTTCAACTGCCTTGGGCCTTTGTAATTTGGTGGTAATAATAACCCTAATTAATTAATATTTATCCTGAGAGAGTTGAGAAGAGTCTGCCTGTTATAAGATTGTTCTGCCTGTTTCAAGAATTGACCAAAATAGAAGATCCAAGCAAGCATATGTTATACTAAGCTTTAGTTATGCTTACACCTATACCCTTTTCTCCAATTTTTATAGCATTATTTATTTATTTATTTTATTCGATTTCTATACCGCCCTACTCCTGAAGGACTTAGATGAATTATTGCATCCTCACAACGTTTTCATACCTAAAATCAGGGGTGCTATTCAGCAGGTTCTAACAGGTTCTGTAGAAGCAGTAGCGAAAATTTTGAGCAGTTCAGAGAACCGGCAAATACCACCTCTGGCTGGCCCCAGAGTGGGGTGGGAATGGGGATTTTGCAATATCCTTCCCCCAGGAGTCGGGAGGGAATGGGGATTTTGCAGTATCCTTCCCCTGCCACGCCCACAGAACCGGTAATAAAAAAAAATGAATTCCACCACTGCCTAAAATGTCACAACATCGCCAAATAAATTGGGAGAAACAGCAAGCCTCACTCTGAATACTGGTATATTATTAAAAAAAGACTGATAGTGTGACTATAGTCCATTGATGGTGAACCTTTTTGGCACTGAGTGCTGAAAAGGAAGCACTTCGTGTGCGCGGGTTCGTCTGGGCCGAGACCAGGAATAGGAGTTGCTGAGGGGCATGCGCCTTTCAGAGAATGTACTCGCAGTTTCTTCAGGTTTCTTTTTCTTTACTGCCGGCAAGTCTTCAGGTTACTGCCACGCATGCGCACACACCAATCAGCTGACCAGCGCACATGCTCACGCCAGAAAATGGAAGACCAGCTCTGACACAAGCACAAAGGGCAGCTGATTGTTGCACGCGCATGCATGCCAGAAGCCCAGAAAAGGAACGGGCGCCACCACACATTCCAGGTCACATGGCTCCGCGTGCTACTTCGGGCATGTGTGCCATAGGTTCACTATCACGGCTATAGTCGATAACACTAGAGGAATCTTCTTTACTATTCCTTCTCTGGAAAGCAAAATTAACTTCCCTCACAATAGTTAGTGAGGTTTATTATTTTGTAATAAATACAAAATAGTTCTTTACTGTTTTCCTGAACTTGGTATCTTCTTTTAGTTCTGCTGACTGGGAATTCTGGGGTTTGCAGATCCAACACAGCTGAAAGGTTCCACATTGTGAAAACTATTTCATTTTATGGTTTAACATATTTTCATTTATTCCTCCTGTTGTTATAGTTTCTAATCCAGGATGCATCCAAAGTCATTTATATGTTGTGTTCCTGTGATATATACTTGGAAGTCTGCTTAGTTAAGTATAGGAAGATTTGCAGTTTTGATTTTCTTGTCTCTTCAGGCATTCTAAATGAGTAAATGTTCCACAAGTTCACTTACTAATTGCTAATTAGAAAGCAGTTTGGTAAAGTACGCTGCTACTGAAAAGGCAGTAGAATAGTTTTGTATTAACATTCAGAGAGGTTGGAGCAGAAGTGGGCAACAATGGCCCCTTACGATTTATGGACTTCAACTCCCAGAATTCCTGAGCTCAGGAATTCTGGGAGTTGAAGTCCACAGGACATAAAATGGCCATAGTTGCCCACCCCTGGAGGGATGGGTTGTCTAGGGCAGGGGTCCCCAACTCCCAGGCCATGGACCGGCACTGGGCTGCGCAAGCGGGTGAAGCCCCATCTGCGCATGTGCAAGATCCAGGCAGCACACAAAACCATGTTCCCCTGTCCGTGGAAAAACCACCCTCCATGGTACCAAATGGGGGGGGACACTGGTCTAGGGGACCCATAGTGGCTTGAGCCGCAGTGGTTAGAGTGCAGTACTGCAGGATACTTCTGCTGACTGCAATTTGGCAGTTCAAATCTCACCAGGCTTAAGGTTGCCTCCATCCTTCCAAGGTGGGGTACAATGAGGATCCAAATTGTTGGGGGCAATATGCTGACTCTGTAAACCGCTTAGACAGGGCTGTAAAGCGGTATATAAATCTAAGTGCTATTGCCATTGCTATTGTGGACCACTGAACTGCCTAACCATGTTCTTACCTTAAGACCAGGGCTCCACATTTGCAGGTTCTCAGATCACATACTGACATCAAGAGACTTGGGACCTATTGAAGTTTCAAATCCTTCCTCTGCACTTTCAGGGCCTGTCTATGTGTAAATCAGTGGCCTTCAATTGTTTTAACCAGGGACAGGTTTATATTTTCCATATGAAACCCTGTAGGAAGGATTGTAACTGGAAAAGGTGGTTTAATGGAAATAGTTAAACAGCCCTCTCTCTTTCTCTGTCTCTACACACACAAATCCTGTTCTTCTGTTTTATAATTGAAATATACTGAGGCTGCTGTTTATTTTTTTAAAAGGACAGAATGGCTGAAGTTTCATTTGAGGAATGAAATGTATAAGTTGGTACGGATAAAAATTGCTTTTCAATTTGACACTTCTGGCCAATTAAATTGGTGAAAACTTGTGCTGCTGTTCAAATGGCTTTTAAATAAGGCCTTGGAAGCCCTTTGTTTGAAACTGCTACTAGTCAAAAATAGCTGAAGGGGGAGAAAAAAAACTGCATTTGGGGAAATCAAAGCAAACTCATTTTTTTGTCTACAGCTGAATTCAGACGGATTGCATAATACTTTATTTTTATAACTTTTTTCTAATTTTGAAAGGATTTTGGACACAAAAAGAAGAAAATAGCAACTGGAGAATAACAACCCAGGCAAATTGATCGGTAACTTAAAGGCCATTTAAAGTTACCACAGATTTCAAAAAAGCTACTTACAACCCTTCCGTAAAGTTACAGCTATTGTCTCCCCAATCACATGATTGCATTTTCGGATTTTGGTAACCAGCTTGCATTTGCAACCATTTGCAGTGTCTTATAGTCACATGACTACAATTTGACTATTTTGCCGGTTTCCAGCAAAAAAACAGCCTATTGGATATGCTGGATTCATTTAATAGCCACGTGATTTGCTTAACCACTGCTGTAACTCACTGAGAGGTGATCATAAATATGGACATATAATCTCATCTGGTCATTTAGTGTCTTGATTTGCAACTGAAATGGCTTTCATTCGATATTCTGATTTCTATTGCGGTTGTAAGTTGAGAACTATCTGCAGATTGTAAATATGTGGAGTAAGTGGAAACACTATTTTATAGAGCCAGATCAGACAAAAGAAAAATCAGTTAACATCCTGTTTCCACAACTGGCAACATGATATGCAGGAAAAGCAGACACTTTCTAATGTTATGTCCCCAGATCTGCTGTTGATGTTTATCTCACACTAACTACAATTCTTAAATACAAGTTGAGAGTCATTGTCAAGGGCATCCAACAAAACTTATTTATTTCAGCTGGTGGGGAGTGTTTATTATATTTTATATTTGCAAATTTACTAAATTTGCAAGCGGTCAGCACCTGGAAATAATTTACCTGTTTTTATATATGCTATCCAATACCCCCCCCTTTTTTTCAAATAAACAATTCTGTTTTTTATTTATTTGATATTGTATATTTAATTCTTTTCTCCAAAATCATCCACAGAACAGGATACTGAGGTCCATGGAATTGTCAATAAAACGAAGGTTGTAATGTGAATTATAAACAGTTAGTATATTTTAGAAACTGATCTTGTGGAAGTAAATTCCATTGTTGGCGATGGAAGGCAAGGAATGCAAGTTGGCTGTGGAAGAAATGGGAGTTGTGCCAACAAGTGGAAATGTCTTAGCAACAGTAAATTTATCTTGGCAGTTTCTCTAGTATCTAGCAACTAGGCTGAAGCCTGCAGTTTCAAATAGATCATGTAGAGACTTGAAGGCTGATACTTGATTTGGCTTCCCCCCGCCCCCAGACTATATTGATACTGTAGTTGTAAACTCAAGGGCAATGTGCGTCTGAGCCTCAGAGTAGAAAATGCCCATGGGAAAAAAATATCACTTGTCTTTGGAAGACACAATTCTCTTGTTCTTTCTTAACAGTGGCTTAACTTTCCTTGCTATCATTCCTTTTCCATGCAAAATTTCCAAATGTTGCCAAATTGCAAACATTACAGCTGGAACAAACTATTCCAAGTTGCACAACACTTATGTAAACAGCTTTCTACATTGCATAATTGATTTCAGATGTTTTTGACCTGGGATACACCACTTAATATTGTTGTTTTATAACATATCAGATCTCCTTGAATAATACGAAGCCTGGTGGTTGTGTCAGTGCTTGATGTAGTCATGGTATAGATAGGAACAGTGGTGGCTTGCCCCCGGTTCAGACCGGTTCGCAAGAACCGGTAGTAAAACCGGCAGGAAGCTCTGCCCACCAACCCCGACATCATCAGGAAGCTTCTGCGCATGCGTAGAAAGGCAAGCGGCCCAGTTGTGAACCGGGAGTAAAGGTAAGTACAATCCACCCCTGGATAGGAGGATCAGTTTAGGATATCATTCTATGTGGCCAATGCTTCCTTCTGCCTAGAGCAGGGGTGTAAATCTCACAGCGTCCCGTTGTCACATGACATATCGCAACTTTCCCCCCTTTGCTAAAACGGTGGGCGTGACCAGTGCATGACGCATCTGGCCCACAGGCTGCAACTTTTGACACCCCTGGCCTAGAGAGAGAGGGGAGGGCTAACCTAGGACTCTCCAAAGATTGCTAAACCACTCACTGCCAGTATGGCTACGAATGCTGGGCAGTGAACTTCCAAGAAAAGAGTCTTTTGTTATCCACCTTTAATTCTAGATGTCACTTTCAGCTGTTGTGGACCACTAAATAAATAATTTCCCCTTCCCAAGCCGCAGCTTGTGAAGAATTGTAGCACACACATATTAGAGCTTTCAGAATTTTAGAATAAACATTTCGTTGAGATGTCAGACAGTGTGCGGTGTGAAGACATGATTACCTAAGTAGACATCAGCAGGGGATTACGCTGTTGTCATTTTTCTGAAGGGTTAGCCATATGGCTGCTTAAATTATCACTTGTGCCATTCAGTGTACTATTTTTCAGATCAACAGATCAATGTTTCTCGTTCATCCAGCTAACTATCATTGACTACAAAGAGGTGGGTGGAGGCTTAGGTGTTAAACAGGGTCTAGCCAGTGAACATGAAAAGACTCCAGCAGGCCATCTGATACATCTCTGCAGACTCCAGGGCCACACCGAATCAGATTCAGGTGCATTAATGCATAAACCAGTCAATTGGGTTTGTGAATTCAGGTGAGCTGTTTATCTATCCAGGCTTGAAGATTAATGGAGTTTAAAACTAGCATACAGTATGCTGTAGGTCTGTGATGGCGAACCTCTGGCATGCGTGCCACAGGAAGTACCGGAAATCCGGAAACAGGCTGTTTCCTGCCTCCGGAGGGCCGGGGGAGGCCATTTTTGCCCTCCTGGAGGCTCTAGGAAAGCCTCCAGAGCCTGTGGAGGGTAAAAAATGGGCCTACTAGAAGTCTGGAAATGTTTCCGGCCTCCGGAGAGTTCAGGGAGGCTTGCTAGGCCCAAAAGGGGTCGTGGGGGCGCACACATGCGGGGGGGGGGGGTCGTGCACGCCTCTGCTGGGGCGGGGCATGCATGGGGGCATTTCATTATGGGTGCGGGCACGCATGCGTGCAATATCGCGTATGTGCATTCGTTTTTGGCACCCGAAGAAAAAATGGTTAGCCATCACTGCTATAGGTAGAAAGTGCTTTGCGAACCCCTCTTGGGTCAGCATTTTACTTCCAGATATTTATTTTATTTTTAAAGGGGAAACAGTAATAAGTAAAAAAAATCAAACTAAAGTTCTGATGTGATCTCCTCCTGACCTCCTTCATCCCTTGCCAATGATGCAACTTAAATGTTCCAAAGGGCACAGTAGACTCACGTCAGAAGAGGAATAGTCCGGTCCCTGGCATTTCTCATTCTTGTGTAATGTGTATTAAATTTTTGCTACATGTTTGATCCTATTCTTTTTCCATGATGAAATTTGAGATAAGAGTTCTCAAGTGCTTTCACCCTACTTTGGTTACAGTTCTTTCGATATCAGCAATGCTGTGACATAGGCTTTTATGCCAGAATCTTGACTCTGAATCAGCGACATTATTATACAGGTAGTCCTCAACTTAACAACAATTCATATAGTGACCATTCAAAGTTACAACAGCACTGAAAAAAGCCAATTTATTACCATTTTTCACACTTTCAACCATTGCAGCCATAGTCCCCATGGTCACATGATTAAAATTCAAGGTGTTAGTTATCACCTTTAAAGCGCTCCATGGCTTAGGACCTGGGTACCTACGAGACCGTCTTTTGCCACCAATAGCCTCCCACCGACCAGTTCGTTCTCATAGGGAGGGACTACTCTGGATACTGTCAGTCAAATTATGCCGACTGGTGACTCCCAGGGGGAGGTCCTTCTCTGTGAGGGCTCCAACCCTTTGGAATGAACTGCCCCGAGATACGAAATATCCCTGATCTCCGTGCTTTCTGCCGTGCCCTCAAAACCCTGATATTCCAACAGGCGGGGCTAAACATATGAACATGTGAATGTTTTTAAAATGTTATCTAATTTTAGGTTCTATTTAATTGGGCCAAACTATGTTATAATAATAATTTTAATTAGCAATTTTATGATGTTTGTGTATCTATATTTTTCTTGACTGTACACTGCCTTGAGTCCTACGGGAGAAAGGCAGTATAGAAATATAATCAATCAATCAATCAATCAATCAATCATATGCTTGGCAAGTGACTCATATTTATGATGAGTGCAGTGTCTGGGGATCATGTCCTTTTGAGACCTCCTGATGAGCAAAATCAATGGGGAAGCCAGATTCACTTAACAGCTGCATTGCTAACTGAACAACTGCTAAATTGTTCACTTAACAACTGTGGCCAGAAAGCTTGTCAAATGGGACAAAATTCAATAAATGTCTCACTTAACAACATAAATGTTGGGCTCAGTTGTGGTCGTAATTCGAGGATTACCTGTATTAGACAAAGAGGCAGTTCCCAATTCAAACTTTTTTTTGAAGGATAAAAACTATTCATGTAAGATAAGTCTTCAGATCCATGGGCTTTATCCAGCATTGCTCTAATAAGGAAGATATAATAGGCTTGGCCTGAAATTGTTGGTATTTCAGTAATTTTTCCACTTTCTTGTTCCCTTTTTTCCTGAAATGCTTCTTAAGCTCTTTTCAAGCAAACGGAATGTGTTAAATTGCTTTTTTATGCAATTAGTCAGTTTTCAGATAAATTTTATATTCCACAAATAATACCGCCATTTTACAGAAAGAGATTCAATTGCAACATTAACGTGATACTTTACTATTCGTGGTATCTTGTATCAGAATATTTCATTCCATCCATGTGATCTGATGGTGATAATAATAATAACCTTTATTGTCACTGCACAACATACGTCCAATGAGATTGGTGGAGCTCCCTCAGTGCACCCCCCAACACAATACAACTCAGAGTGGAAACAGAAAATCCCTAACCCAATAAATCATATTGACAAACACCCATGTCTTTTTTTTTTTAATTTGATTTATATGCCACCTTTCTCCGGAGACTGAGAGCGACAATACGTTAAGCAATAGCCTTCATACTTTTGTATATTTATACAAAGTCAGCTTATTGCCCCCACAAACTGGGTCCTCAATTTACCTACCTTAGAAAGAATGGAAGGCTGAATCAACCTTGAGCCTGGTGAGATTCGAACTTACAGTAATTGCAGACAGCTGGTGTTAATCACAATGCTATCAGTCTGCTGAGCCACCAGGCTCAGACCATCTTTTACGGACTCTCTGCTCTGTATTCCATCTACGGAAGCAAATCTACCTACTCTTTATAGAGCTTTTTGTCATACTTAACATGAATTATTTGAAGTGCTTAGATGCTTGTCCCTAAAAAGTGGACCCTTCATAAGTGCTGAAATTATTATTTTTCTGCAATGATAATTTATTAGTTTATGGACTGTCCCCTTTTCTTTCATGCTTCCCAAGTTCAGAAGTGTTTGCTTTTGATTAACCATCATTTGCTGTTATTCAGCACTTGTAAAGCTGATTAATGTGTCTTATGACTTGTTTCATATACAATTTGGAATCAGAAGCTTCCACGGTTTTTTCCACCAAAGAAAGGAAGGAAGGGAGAGAGAGAGAGAACTGTGCAAGTATGGAAAATGGTTAAGCTTAGTGCATTCAGTCTCTATTATATCAAAGAGCTTCATTAGCTAAAAAATAAATAAATCTCATCAATCCCCCATGACAAGTGATTGTGACTCTCATTTTGTACATGTGGAGGACTAAGGTAAAGGACATTAATTCACTCAAGGATTTTTAATCAACAGGGCTGCTGAAATACTGTGTAGGTTAATACTGGTGTCTAAAACTATTGTGATGAAAAGACCATACAAACAGAGATAGGTTTAACATAATTTTACAACCGGTTCGCCGTGCACTGAAAATGTGAGTGTGTGTGTCCGCCTTCTGCACATGTGTGTGGCCTTCCATGCATGTGTGCATCTTAGAAAACATGGCTAAATAGGACGGCATAGCGCCAGGCCAGCTGAATACCACCACTGCCTACAAACCATTACATGAAGCCCTGAGTCTCGAAATAGGGTCCTTTTTGCATTTCCTTCCCTCTAAGACAGGAGTCTCCAAACTTGGCAAGTATAAGACCTCTGGACTTCAACTCCCAGAATTCCCCAGCCAGCATGATTAGCTGAAGAATCCTGGGAGTTGAAGTCCACAAGTCTTAAACTTGCCAAGTTTGGAAAACCCTGTTCTAAGCTAAACCCCTTTCTCAATGGCCTTTAGAGGAGATTCCTCACTAGACTCCTGTGCAGATCGAGCAAAACAAGGGATGGATTAGAATAAAGGAATGTGATGCCAGGATCAAATGGAATTTAAAACTAACAGACTTTTCTAGATTGCATTGATTTGCCATTCTTTCTGAATTTGGCCGATAAAATTAAGGGGGAAAAATAATGCTATTCTCCAGGAGAAAATACAGCCTTTCGTGTTCTTTCAGCTTTCTCCAGACCACAGGTTTAAAAAGCAAAAGAGACTTTAACCACAGGTAATGAAAACCCATATTGCTTGCAATGAATTAGCACATAATTCTCTGCTTATATTTCACCCATGCTTTATCTTGGTGAAGCTTACACCAAACAAGAGTGTTTAAAATGAAGATAAAAGCATCAGATATGGCCAGTGTGGAAAATGGCTTTTCAAATTATCTGTTATCATGACTGCAGTTGCCACAAAGGATAACATCTTGAAATATTGGTATTGAAATTTAGAGGAATCTCTGAATTCTCTTATCAGTTTAGATAATAATCTCAACCATAATTTTTTGTGCAATATATACCTGTCACTAGTGCTATGTCTTAAAAAGCTTATCCTCCCCCAAAGCTTTAAATTTATGAAGCTCATATATTGTCAATTAAGAAATGTGTCTCTAGGCCACAATTAAATTTCCATAATTTTTGTTTGAAATTAATTTTGACTATTCCAAGATTTTAGCGAAAGAACAGACATAGAGGTAAACAAAGAATATTTTTTAAAATATTTTCTTTTAAAAAATTGTTATATACATGTACCCTCATTGATTGACTTACCTATATCAATTGGTTCTTGCTTTATGTGTGAGAACTCTCGAATCATATTGATGGAATTGTTGTCTTCCTGAATTACTGTAAAAATTTAAAGTATATTTTTAGAAAACGTAATTGACATATGACTGAATTTCATGTTTCATACACATATTTCAATTTAAAAAGTTAGTTTGGAGCTAAAATATTCTCTAGTAGTTTCCTGATATTCTAAACAATTGTATTCAAAGATTTTTATTATAAACGAATAGAATGGAATGGAATTGAATAGCTTTATTGGCCAAGTGTGATTGGACACACAAGGAATTTGTCTCTGGGGCATAAATTCTCATGTGCATACAAACAACAAAGTGATAAATCATGTTTATAGTCCTCATAAAAATACATTAATCCTAAATCATAGAATACAACACTTAGTGATAGTTATAGGATATTAATAAGCAATCAACATAAATCATACTAGCATACTAAATAAAACAATATAAATCATAAGATACAAGCAACAAAGCTATAGTCATAAGAAGATAAGGAGATAGGTAATAGGAAAGATGAGAAGAATAATAGTAATATAACCTTACTAGATAGTTTGACAATGTTGTGGGAATGAGTTGTTTATATGAGTTGTTGCCTCTCACCGCCCAGTACGCTCCCATAGAGAGGGGCTTCTCAGGGTGCCGTCAGCCAAACAATGTCGACTGGCGGCCCCCAGGGGGAGAGCCTTTTCTGTGGGGGCACCCACCATCTGGAACGAGCTCCCCCCAGAGATACAGAAGACTCCGGACCTGCGCACTTTCCGCCGTGCCCTCAAAACATTCCTGTTTCAGCAGGCCAGCCTGGCCTAACTTTCCCTTTATATTGCTTTTTTTGATTTTATTTTAAACTGGGATGTATTAAATGTATTTTTATCGTTCGCTGTTCACCGCCCTGAGTCCCTTAGGAATAGGGCGGTATATAAATTTAATAAATAAATAAATAAATAAATAAATAAATAAGCTGAATGATATATTCTGTAGTGAAGAATAATAGGCAGTATTAACTACAAAGATGCTATACCAAAATGGGAAGCAGAGTTAGCAGGTTTGAGACTTCCAAGATTTCTTTCTACGGGATTAACCCTACTGTTATCCATGCAATTTACATTTTACAAATAAAACTCTCCTAAATTGATACCATCTGTTATTTTAGACCACAAGGTAACAATTATTTGTGCATTTGAAGAATGGACAAATAGATCCAGGAAACAATATGAAATATTTCGCCTGTTTTTCCACATCAAAACTAAATGGTTCAGGTGTGACTTCTTAATGCCTATTTTACTTTTTTGTAGACATTGTGGTGGCGCAGTGGTTAGAGTGCAGTACTGCAGGCTAATTCTGATCACTGGCTGCCAGCAGTTTGGCAGATAGAATCTCACCAGGCTCAAGGTTGATTCAGCCTCCCATCCTTCCGAGGTCGGTAAAATGAGGGCCCAGATTGTTGGGGGCAAGAGGCCGATTCTGTAAACCGCTTAGAGAGGGCTGTAAAGCACTATGAAGCGGTATATAAATCTAAGTGCTATTGCTACTGGGGGTAAGCATGGTGTGTCACATGATTAATAAGGTAAAAACATTTCTGAGGCGTATAAGATTCCTGTTAACAACATTTACATATGCACCTGATCATCTTGGCAATAATATAGAAATGGTCTGTTGTTATTTTCTTCTGAGATTTTTTTATCCTTTCCAGTCTATATCCTTGATAGTTACCCATTCCTGTGCTAGCCAGATTGACTGTCTTTAGGGGTTTTTTTTAAGTTCAAGATCACTTAGATGCTGCCACAATTATGAATCCCATATTGCTAAAAAGCACATAAAGTCTTGCTTGTTTCCCACATTCCATTTCTGTCCTTTAAATATGTAGGAAGTATGCATAATTAGATTTAACAGTCTGGTGTATTGGCTGAAGAAATTTTATCAGAGGATGTGGAAAATGTTGCTTTCTGAAACGGGTAGTCCTTGACTTAGAACCACAGTTGGGACTTGAATCTCGGTCATTGAGTGAAGTGTCTCTTAAATGAGACATCCACATCTACATGACTGCTTTGCTCAGTGACCTCAATCCCAGCATTGCCAGTTGTGGTTGTTAAGCAATTTTACAGGACATTAAGTAGAGCGAAGGCAGAGGAAGCTCAGTGCAGGCTATATGGCCCATTGGCATGTGGACACCGGCCATGCCTGGGTGGCCAGGGTCTGCCCCTCACCCAACAACCCCTGGGGGAGGGAACAGCCTGTGGGGAGCTGAACTCCTTCAGCAGGCAGTCTTTCACCCGGACACGAGAGGGACCCCTCCCAGCAGGCGGTAAGCAGCTTGCAACTTTCCCTGTCCATTTTGCCATTGACTTTCTGGGTTTGCCAGCAGAAAAGATTGCAAATGGTGATCTCCCGATCCTCAAGGAGCTCAGCAACAATCCTAAATGCAAACAGGTTGCCAAGCACCCAGATCACATCACTTGGGTAGGGAGCACATGTGCAACATTTGGAGGTACTTTACAAACCATACGTGGTGGCTTGCGGGACACAGTGGCTCAGTAGCTAAGATGCTGAGATTGTCGATTGAAAGGTTGGCAGTTCAGCGGTTCGAATCCCTAGTAATGGGGTGAGCTCCCATTACTTATCCCAGCTTCTGCCAACCTAGCAGTTCGAAAGCACGTAAAAAATGCAAGTGGAAAAATAGGGACCACCTTTTGTGGGAAGATAACAGCGTTCCGTGCACCTTTGGCATTTACTCATGCCAGCCACATAACCACAGAGATGTCTTCGGACAGCGCTGGCTCTTCGGCTTTGAAACGGAGATGAGCATCGCCCCCTAGAGTCGGGAACGACTAGCACATATGTGCAAGGGGAACCTTTACCTTTACCAACCATAAAATATCCTTTCTGAGGCTGTTATTTTGAACCACCAGCAAATGGTTGTAAGTTGAGGGCAACCTGCATTGTGCGATATTCGTATACATATTAAAATGTGCCCACACAATAGGATTGGTTTACGGATTCGTACCCTGACATTTATTTTGAGGTTACTAACTCAAGCAAGTTTGCAGGCATTAACATAAAGAACAGTGAATGCATTGTTCCTCTTATCTCCCATAACCACATTTGGGTTTTGTTTTGTTTTTTGTCATTATGATGGCATTAAGAATTCTCTTAAGAACTGAAGTCAAGGAAGTGAAGGGTCTCCCTTTTTTCTACAAAATAATGTAATTATTCATTTTACTTTGCACACTACTGGGTTTTATCCCAACAAAGAGGGGAGGAGGTCTGACCTTTAATATAATTGGTTTCTTGCTGTTTGGTGATGTGCATCCTTGTGCTAGATAATACAATCAATTACAGCAGAATCCAATACAGATCACACCAAAGGGTGAAAGTCCAAGTTTGTGCTGGGGGGGTCAGTGACTTTGTTATCTGACTGCAACTACGTTCTAAGCTGTTGGATAATTGGCAAATATTAAGCAAGAAAATCTAATGGTAACATTCCAGTCAACATTCAATATTGGTTTATTGATTTTTATTCATGCTGATTTTCATATCTGTTTACAAGGCATCCCTTAGGTTATTTTCTTATCTTAGGAAAGTAATACTGATTGTGTACTGTACATGCTTTTTCAGCTTTTGAAACTTTAGTCCCTGTTTGCTGTTATCAAATAAATGACCATTCAGACAGAACAAACCATGAAGCTCATGCTTTGAGTGGGGGTGGGAGTGTTGGAGGAATAAGTTCTAGAGAATTCTCTGTAATAATTTGGCGCCCTCTACTGGCCAAGATATGGTAATAGCATGTGGTGGTAGCAGGGTGGATTTGATTTAAATCGAGTTGATTTAAATCACAATTTAAATCATGATTTAAATCACTAGTAAAAAGGCTTGATTTAAATCAACTTGATTTAAATCATAATTTTTAAAGAGCAACTGTCATCTCTGCTGCTCCTTTGACCCCCTGTTGACTCACCGATAGTCCCAGTGTTGCAGAATATACAGCCTCATGCTACATAACTAAGCTCCATTTCATGCTGAATAAACTAAGTTATTTATGTATCTTAAATAGAAAACTATCTTACGATAGATTTTTTCCCCAAAAGTTTTTTATTAAAATAAATTCAATAAAAATTTTAAAAAATCTGATTTGACCTTTGACATGCGTGCCAGAGGTGGCACGCAGCGCTCCCTGTGGGCACATGTGCCATTGCCAGAGCTCTATTTTGGGCCTCTGCCGTGAGTGGGCATGGGCGCATGTGTGGGGCTTGCAGTTTGGGTGCGTACAGACACTTTGGGCACTCAGTGGCTAAAAGAGTTGCCATCACCGATACAGGATTTTCTTAATTTTGAAATATTACTTTGGTTTTCAGTAGAGTGAGAAAGCCTTTTAACCCAGGGGTGTCAAACTCATGGCGGCATCATGTGACATATCGGGACTTTTTCCCCCTTCGCTAAACCGGGCATGGGCGTGTTTAGCACGTGACGCACCCTGCCCACGGGCCGGAAGTTTGACAGCCCTGTTGTAACCAATGGATTCATATATGAATTAATGTCTTAGTAATGACTTAGTAATGTCTAGAATTCATCATATCAAAGTGGAAAAATGAATATAAGTAGTGCTCAACATATTTACGACCACAATTTTGGTCGTAAGTTATGATGGTCACAAAGCAAGCAACTGCACCTAATTTTACCATCTTTTTTACATTAAATCAGTTTCACAATTATTAAGCAAATCTATTCTTTAGGAAGCATTTCCAGCAAAAACATAAATTACGGTGACATGAGCACAAGGTGCTGCAAACAGTCTTGAAATCAACAAACTTGAAATCCAGATCATACGTCCCATTTTCATGGTCTGTTGAAATTTTGGTTATTAGGCAACCAGTCAAAAGTCAAGGACTATCTGTATTAGGCTAATGTGAGCATTACCTATATTCCAACATCTCCCTCCTTCTTCTCTTATTTAGGTTTTGGGAGTGAAGGTGGCTTCACTTTATGATGTTTTATTTATTACATAATAAAATAGATGCATCTCCATGTTGAGCAGAATAAACTAGGCACTAAAATTGGAGTATGGTTGACAGGTCCAATGAATGATTGTTGTAAAACTGTTGATTATCACTTCATGCACAAAATGCTGCACTGCCAGGTTTTTTTAACACCAGACCTCAGCAAAATTATAAAATGAGTTTCTGTCACAGACAGAGAAGACTTTTCGCAAGCATTTGTCACTTGATATCATTTGTCAAGGTCTTTATCCATTATCACTATGATTATTTGTTGTGAAAGACTTGTACTTTATTTATCAAATTAAACAAGTACACAGAGAGAACCTAGAGATGTAGAAAAGACGTCAAAGATTACAATGAACTGAAGTTTCCTCAGAAAAAAAATACTATACTAACTACACAATAAAGATGGGAAAATTCTCATTGGTAATGGAGAAAAGGCAGAATTACCTCAGACAGGTTAGTCCTCAATTTAAGAGCATGAGCAGAATTACCTCAGACAGGTTAGTCCTCAACTTAAGAGCACAATTGGGACCAGAATTTTACAACCTTTTTGCCATGGTTGTTAAACAAATCACTGTAGTTCTTAAGTGAATCACATAGTCATTAAGGAATCTGGCTTCCCCATTGACTTTGCATGTTAGAGGCCAGCTGAGAAGGTCACACATGACCTGGGATGTCATTGTAAATACCAGTTGCCAAACACCCAAATTTTGATTACATGACCATGGTAATGCTGAAGTGATCATAAGTGCCAGGATCGCTTGTAATTTACTTTTTTTTCAGCATCATAACTTCGAACAGTAGCCAAAATGTGGTAAGTCGAGGATGATCTGTGTCTGTTTAGGCTCAGCCTTTTCTGGCGTGTGGATATCTGTTCCACTAGGTCAGTGATGGCTAACCTTTTTGCCATCGCGTGCCAAAAGCGGGGGAGCATGGGGGGGGTCGTTTGTGCATGTGCCCATACCCATAATTCAATGCGCCCCACGCATGTGTGCATGACTCCCCCCGCTTTTGGCACACGGTGGGCCCAGTAGGCCCGTTTTTCACCCTCCCCAGGCTCCAAGAAAGCCTCTAGAGGCCGGAAATGGCCCATTTGCCAATTTCCAGGGGGCCCGGAAGGCCCAAAAATCAGATGCGTGTGCCGGAGCTGAGCTAGGGCAACACTCGCGTGCCCACCGATATGGTTTCGCATGCCACCTGTGGCATGCGTGCCATAGATTTGCCATCATGGCACAAGGTGGTTGTGAAGAACAAAATGAAGCCAAGTGGAAGGTTGAGACTGATGGATATGTTCGGAAAAATCTATTTACTATAAGCTGAATATACGTCTCTAGCTTTGGATGATATTGCATCCTATGATATTGAAAACAATTTGATGATAGTCTGGCTGAAACACAGTTCATTACCTTTAATAAATCCTTGAGAACTGGTGAATTACTAGGTGGATAATGGAGAGCTAGTGCTGCCCCCAATTTCAAAAAGTAATAAAGATCCAGAGAACTACACTAAGCACTTAAGAATCAATTCTTGAAAAGATTCTGGGGCAGATCATTAAACAATGCAGTACAATCATTAGGACCCAGAATGTAATTGTTAAAAGTGGAATTTGCTGGGCTAACCTTGCCTTGCTTTTACATCCTTAGTAGACTGGGAAATGCTACAAGGATAAGTGATCTTGATTTCAAAGTATAGAGTAAATGACATGCTTGTTGCAAGGAATTGCTGCTGGTTTGAAAGTACTATATTCTGTCTGTTTCTCATCTTCCTCTAATATGTACTTGGATGCCCCAAGATTAGGTCCTGCCTTGATTATAAACTGAATTATCATCCAGCAGAGAGATGCCGCTAAAGAAAACGTAAATGTGGTTTTAAGTTTCGTTAGCAGAAGAGTAGCAGGAGTTAGAATTACATTTAAGATAAATTAATAGACTTTTGGGTAATAATATTGCACCTGGACAGTTTCTCACCCCTAAATTCTTGGGTTATTGGATTTACTGGAACTATGACTTTGGACTCTCTCCACATTTAAGTTGTATATTTCCTAGTTAATGCATTCATTATAGCTCCTGATTTTCTCATTTTATTGTTTGCTTCATAGTCTTAATCAGAACAGACGCTGAACATAATATGAATCCTTAGGTACTTGAAAGGATGTCACAGAAGAGCAGGACCCGTTTTCTGCCATGTTTCCCCCAAAATAAGACTGGGTCTGATATTAATTTTTGCTCCAAAAGACGCATTATGGCTTGTTTTCTGGTTAGGTCTTATTTTCGGGAAAACGGTATAATCTTAATTCACTGAATAATGGGTTTACATTTCAGGGAAGAAGATTGCAGTTTAATGTTAGAAAATTATTCCATAATAACATGTAATAGTGATACTCATTGTCATCGGGGCACTTGGTACCATGTCCAAGAATTTTATAACATACATCAGCAAATTGCAGCTTCCTGCAATAACACCAGCGGAACTGCAAAAAACTGTGCTACTTGGAACATCATACATCTTAAGAAGGTACTTGGTTGATACCTAGGACGCTGGTAGCAACCCGTATCAACCATTAGCACCAGTCAATGGTATTTGTGATGCATTTTTGAATGTTCAGTCAACTGAGTTTCATATTTAATGAATAAAGATGATGATGATGATGATGATAATAATAATAGTAGTAGTAGTAATAATAATAGCAGCTCAACATCAAATCCAGTTTTCCAGAAAAATACCCTTTTACTGGAAAGCTATATGCTTTTGTTTGGATTTTTGCATGATGCCTTATACACATAATAATGTACAAAAGGATAAAATGAAATTTACCTGAATCAATAATTTCTTCTTTTATATGCTCCCTCCTGAGTGTGGAATTTGGTTTTCCCAACTGCCCAGAGTTATCTCTCTCTGCTGTGCTGCGTATCACTAAAACAACAAAAAGGAACATTATGTAAATGCTGGAATCATATTGTAGTGTTTGGAATTTTAATAGTTTAGTCAAAAAATTGACCACCAATTTTCTCATAGTCACCTGCATTTGGCATTTTCCTTGTATTAGCGTCTCCGGATGTGTTACAAATAAAGTCCTCTTCACCTGTAATTCAAAGCAATTCTGCATTAAATGTTACGGATTACAGTCTTACAGCTGTAAAATTCTGTTTCCTGTAAATGATGCTCAGTCCTTAACCAGCGAAGCCAAACTCAGTCCATCAGCCTTAAATTGTATTTTGCTTGAGTACTCAAGAAGTGTATACATGCCGTTTAAACAATTCCAGACAGGGAACAAACATAATACATTAATCATATGACCCAGAAGTCCATAATATTCTGTGGATTGCATTTACTACAGCGAATATCTTTGCAAATCTTAAGTGGCAATGTAATAGAGATAGCTTAGCCTTCTTAGAATCCCATGTAAGTGTCTTCCTAGCAGTGTGGACAGCTCATGTCATCCTTGGACAGCAAATCAACAGCTGTGCTAGCTAGAGATGATATGTCTGCAGGGCATCCAGTTAGGAAATGCTGAATAATACCATGTCTCCCCAAAAATAAGACCAGGTCTTATATTATTTTTTGCTCCAAAAGACTCACTAGGGCTTATTTTCTGGTTAGGTCTTATTTTGGGGAAAATACGGTACTAAATGCATCCATCTAGCTGACAGTCTTAACTGGGGCTTATTTTGGGGGTAGGGCTTTTATTACGAGCATCCTGAAAAATCATGCTAGGACTTATTTTCCGGTTGGATCTTATTTTTGGGGAAACAGGGTAGCAATAGCACTTAGACTGCTTCGTAGTGCTTTACAGACCTCTCTAAGCAGAATCAATATATTGATCCCCAATGATATGTATCCTCATTTTACTGACCTCAGAAGGATGAGTCAACCTTGAGCCAGTCGGGATCGAACTCCAGGCTGCAGGCAGTCTGCAATACTGCATTCTAACTACTGTGTCACCACAGCTCCTAATTACTCCTAAATACAAGGAGTTGTAGCTGCGCTTTCAGAGCCCTACCCCTTTTACCTTGCATCATAGTAAGGGACGATCTTTGATCATAAAGCTGTGGCTTCCATCTTGGTTTGGTTTGTTTTTAAACACCCACAGATATCCCTGATTTCCTCACTATCTCACGGTATTTTATGGCAGCTATTATTTTCAACCCTTTCAAACACTTGACTTTATTCACTGAATGTCATCTTAATTAAAGCGCCTGACCAACCGGATCCCATATCAATCTTTCTACATTCATTATTTTTCTAGTTTTCTTTCTTTCTTTTGATAGTTCGAATTAAGCGGAGTTTGTAACATTTTACTGAAAATCTTTATATGCGAATTTTGCTGCAAAATTGACTTTAAAAGGTAACATAAATTTTACCTCTTAATTTTTTTTCTATTGTGGTCTTTATCCATTCTGTTGGTTTCTCACCATAGCCATTATGGCATCTGCTTGGTTTATCTGCATTGTGTCCCAAAATAGCATCCAATTCTCTGAAAAACTTCATAGTTTTGCTTGTGTTGCCTGAGTGCTGGGCATCTTTAACACTCTTGTATTCATGCTTTAGATTTTTATATTTCGTTCTGCATTGCTTCCAGTCCCGGTCAATTCCAAATTTTTGTAGTCTAGCAGCAACGTGTTCAAATATCCTTTTGTTTCTGACTGTTCCTTCCAGTTGTTGCTGAATGCTCTTCTCTGACCAGATTCGTATTAGAGCTCTTACTTCATTAACAGTCCAATGCTTTCCTCCTTCGTTTGCTACAGAAGGAATGAAGGGGAGATTTTTGGAAGCATCTAATACTGTGGCTGGATTACCTGCATCAGGTAGGATAGGAGAAAGACACAGATATGTATTACCTGCATTGGGTAGGGTGGGGGTCAGGATCAGGTAGAGATAGTAAGAGAGAGAATGTGTGGTTAACTATTTTTCTTCTCCAGGAACATCTAGGAAAATATTGAAATTAATTCAAGCTGGATAGTACCAGTAAAATATAAAATTGCTTTTATACGTTCTCTTCAGTGGTGGAATTCAATTTTTCTGTGGACGTGGCTTGGTGGGCATGGCAGGGGAATGATACTGCAAAATCTCCATTCCCACCCCACTCCAGGGGAAGGATACTGCAAAATCCCCATTCCTCCCCCACTCCTGGGGGAAGGATATTGCAAAATCTCCATTCCCACCCCACTCTGGGGCCAGCCAGAGGTGGTATTTGCCGGTTCTCTGAACTGCTCAAAATTTCCGCTACCAGTTTTCCAGAACCTGTCAGAATCTGGTGAATAGCACCCCTGGTTCTCTTGGAAAGTTATTATGTCAGGCAACAATTTGGGGGGAGGGAGGGGAGAAATCTGAAAGAGAATACATAATATTGAGATCTGATTATCACTATTGCATTAATTCTTCTGGATGATTCATGGGTCAGAATTGTATATTAGACTGGCCAATCCACAGAAAACACTGTTTTAAGCCTCTCAGCCTTTATTTGCTTTTCTCCAAAGCCATACAGCCCAATTCAATGGAAAATGGCAAAAGTTTGGCTGGGCATTTTTTTCTGGAAATTTAAAATTATAACAGCAACCAAAATAGTTGTGCTCAGTCTCTGTTAAGTTTGGGGATTCTATTTTTTTAAAAATCAATCTAAAACCCAACAGGAAACAAGCTTGCTGTAGTGGTTAAGGCATCCCAACTAAAAATTGGGAGACCATAAGTTCTAGTCCCAGCTTGGGCACAAAGCCAGCTGGGTGACCGTGTCACTTTCAGCCCAAGAAAGGATACAATACAAAACCACTTCTGAAAAACCTCGCCAAAAAACTGCAGGGATTTCTCCTGGCAGTCTCTGAAAAATCAGACACTATTGAATGAAAGGGGGAAAAAACTCTCTATCCAAAAAGGAGGCGGGGGGAACTTGCTCCCTTTTGTGATGTCATTACAATGGCTTTTCTGGGCCATTATTTATTGTAATACCATTAAAATGTATAATTAATTAGTGTCTAAAATCCAGAGGTGAAGTCCTCCCCTGTTTGCCACCGGTTCGCTGCCCGCACTTCGCACGGAAAAAGTAGGCTTGGGAAGGTAAGTAGAATAGAGATGGGGGGGAAACAACTGTGCCGCGTGATTTAGATTCACTAGAAAGTAGGATTTCCTGCTTTCTAGCGATTTTAAATTGCATGGCACAGCTAATCGTCAGAAATACCGGTTTGGAAGAACCGATAGCTTTTTTTTACTACCGGTTCACCTGAATCGGTAGTTTTTATCACTACCGGTTCGCCCGAACCAGTGTGAACCGGTAGCATTTCAACGCTGCTAAAATCACTGAAATCATAATTGTGACACTCTGAAACATTTTCTTGAAATTACTGTTATGAATGGGCTGTCCATAATTTCATAGGTGATATATAGACATATCCACTTCACATGTTACAGATACAATGATCTTTAAATAGAGAAATTATACTCACTTTGCCTTAGATGGAATCTGATTCTTTTGGAATCAGCTTTTTGTTCGAGTTGGTTCCAAAAATACATTAACAACTGACTTTTGTTATTAAAATTAAAATCTTGCATGTGGGCCTTATTTTCTTGTGTAGAGTCTCAGAACTGTTAACTCATCCTACTTTGTCCTTGTTGATAGGGAAATTTGCTAGGAGCTAACCAACTTCAGCATTTTTCAAAAATTAATTTTGCTGCGTCTCCCCACTTCAGTATTTTACTTCTCATATGAGTAGACTCACACTTGCATATAGGCAGTTCTTTTGTGAATGTCAGCTAGAGGTATATTGAGCGATTCTTATTTCTAAACTGGAATGGGATGGGATGGGTGTCGGCAACCCGTGGTTCCGGAACATGCGGCTCTTTCATCCCCCTGCTGTGGCTCCCTGTTGGCTGGAATCCACCACAGGCTGGCCCTGCCCCCCCTCCCAATCACTCCTCGCCTGGCCTGAGAAGGTAAGGGGGATGGCAGGGGATGGAGACTCGCTCTATATTCCAGAGCGGAAGCAAAGTGCCCCTGTACTTGCCTCCTTTTGCAGATGCTTCTCCTGGCCCTTGTTGGTGCTGTGCGTACCTCAGTCGCTCAGGGAGACGTGCAACTTGCTCTCCGCCCTGAGACACTGGCCTGACCCGGCTGCTGCCAATGCTCCGCATCGTTATGGGCTCCAGGAGGAGGAGGGGACGCTGTTTCCCCCATTCTAAAGCACGCTAAATTTAACCACTGCACAAGGTGCTGCGAGAGCAGCGGGTAGGGTATGGAGGTGGCAACAGCAGCAGTGTCGGCCAGGCCGGGCCAGGCCGGTGTCTCGGGGCAGAGAGCAAGTCTCGCATCTCCCTGAGTGACCTCCTTAAATCTGTAATGTTGTTACCCATCTCAGGAAAACAAAGTAATTCTACTTCTGTATTATACATGTTTTTCCCCTATAAATCTGAAGTATTAACACGGGCTGCTAGTTATATCGGTACCATGCACACTTAAAGCCAATCAATATCTTAGCCAGTGACATCAGTTTTCATAGCCTCAAGTGCCTGAATTGTCTCGACTTAAGTTTCTTGATTCCTCCGTTTTTGATTACCACAGTCAGGGTGGATTTGATTTAAATCGAGTCGATTTAAATCTTGATTTAAATCACTAGTAAAAAGACTTGATTTAAATCAACTCAATTTAAATCATAATTTTTAAAGAGCAACTGTCATCTCTGCTACTCCTTTGACCCACTGTTGACTCACCGATAGTCCCAGTGTTGCAGAATATACAGCCTCATGCTACATAACTAAGCTCCATTTCACGCTGAATAAACTAAATTATTGATGGATCTTAAATAGAAAACTATCTTACGATAGATTTTTACCCCAAAAGCTTTTTATTAAAATAAATTCAATAAAAATCAAAAAAATCTGATTTAAATAAAAAAAAATCCGATTTAAATAAAAAAAATCTGATTTTTTTGATTTTTTTAAAAAAAAAAAATCATTGATTTTTATCCACCCTGACCACAATGTTATATCAGTTTTTATTCATCCACCTCTATAGACTATGCAAAAGAGACTTATCACCCAGCCCAAAAAGGAACAAAAAGACCCAAGCACCATTCCACCAGCAATCAGGACCAAGATCAGCATAGATTAACTCCAAAATTAACATCAGGCCAACAATCAATATTGGAGTAAACAATACCCCAATCGAAGCTGCCAAAGAAGCCAACAGTAAACAGCCCAACCATATCTTTTAAGACCAGCCCCACTAATACTGACAGGGCAAACCAGTAGAACAGTGTGGCGAGCCTTTTACTCACCGAGTGCCAAACAGGTATGCGCTTTGTGCATGTTAATGCGCGGCTCCTCCCCTTGCACTGCGCACACAACCGCACCATCTGCACATGCAGACAGCTTTCACGCGGCTCCCATGCGCTGTATGCACAGTTGCACCATCTGCACATGCGCACAGATTAAACATGGCTCCCCATGCGCTGCGCATGCAGTCGCACCATATGCACATGGGTTTCATGCAATGCATGTGCGAGAACGCCATGCACACGCTGCACGCAAGTACTCTCACATGCATGCAGAAGCATGTGCACATGCACAGGAGAACTGCAAAGACCAGCTGGGTCCCCTGGATTGCATGCATGCGCACCGGAGGCCCGAACACTAGCTGGTGCATGTGCGCATGCACAGCTGCAGGTGAATTGGGCGACAGCCCACGTGCCTGGGAAGATGGCTCTACGTGCCATCTCGGGTATGTGTGCCATAGGTTCGCCATCACGGCACTAAAATATAAACTGAAAGCAAACCACACTCCTTACTAGCACTGATGATGTTGCCTAGTTTGGATAATGAAATGTCTGCAAGAAAACAAGTTTAGAGAGCACCAAAGACCTCTCATTTCAATCCTGAGCTACAAATATTCTCCTCTATTGGTATATTCAGCCACATGTTGGTGTGATGGAACATGCAACTGGAGAAGCAGTGGGGGACAGTTTTGCAACACAGTTTTCCAAGAGAGAGGCCCAGATTAAGAGACTGGATGTTCCAGGATGGGGGAAGGGAGAAGAGGTTCAGGATAGCCAAACACCTAACATCTCTCAGGCTCTGTCCAGCAGGTTAGAAGTTGATAGCTTTAATTCGGCAAGATTCTGTCCATTAAGTGTAAGCAATTAAAGGATTGAACTTGATTGGATTTTGCTCTGTTGTCTCTAAACTTGGGCTTCTCAGTTGGGCAGGGACGCACAAAACATTTTCCAATGTATTTTCTCTGAAGGCAATAATTAAGAAATAGGTGCTAATAATCTTGCATTTTATATTTCCTAACAAACCTTTACAGTATGCATGTGACCCAGTGGTGAAATGTAAAATTTGTTACTACCGGTTCTGTGGGTGTGGCTTGGTGGTGGTGGGGTAATGTGACCGGGTGGGCGTGGCCAACTTTCTTTTTTTTTTTAACTTTTTTTTTTTAACTTTCTTTTTCTTTAACTTTTAAAAGCATTTTTTCTACAACCTCTTCTACAACCCTTTTAAAGGGCTCTGACAATCCCAGCTGAGCCGCGCGATCATCAGAGGCTTTTTTTTTTTTAACTTTTAAAAGCATTTTTTCAGCCGAAGAAAAAATGCTTTTAAAAGTTAAAAAAAAAAAAAGCTTCTGATGATCGCGCGGCTCAGCTGGGCATGGGGAGGGGGTCAGGGATTTTTGCTACCGGTTCTCCGAACCATCCGCCATCATCGCTACCGGATCGGGCAATCCGATCCGAACCGATAGCATTTCACCCCGATGTGACCTATACAAGTTTATTTGTGGAGAAGATTATGATAAATGGTACACACAACCATGCACTCAAATCTGTCATATGGGGGGGGGGGGTGTTTGAGTCCTCTACTTGCTCCTTCCAACAACCTCCAACCTAAGATACATGCCGCTAAAATAGTAAAAAGGAAAACAATCCGTTTCATCCCTCTCATATGCTGCCTTTCATTACCTAGTTCGATAGGCCTGCAATGGGAAATAAAAAGCAATGGATTGGTAGAAACCTCTTCTTCTTCTTCTTCTTCCAATGTAACTGAGACTTCACCTGGAATTATAAAGAAGAAAATATGTGTAGGTAGGGAGGATATAGAGTATTGTATTGAAAAACACATGAATCTATGCTAGTACATATCCATCTTGGGAATGCAAAAGGCTTGATAAAGTCACAAAATTGAACGTAGCCATAAAATGTCTCTCATAATGTCAAGGAGTACATTCGATAAACTCAGCCAGAATAAATCATGTTTAAGCCACTCAGAATTGAAAATAAAAGAGAAGTACATTATTTATGTACATTTGTGTGTACAGTGCGAAAATAAGATGGAAGCATGAACAAAGCTCTACTCATACAACAGACTGTTAGAGAGACATTGCCAGACAAGTTGCTCTAAATAAAAGATAGCATCTCTTTACTTAACTATCCTTCTGCACTATAAACAAATTAAGTTTTAAATTAATTGCTTGAATAGGTCCAGCTTTTAATTGAAGTGATTTGGAACTACAGCATTTAGTTCCCAGTCTATAAACATTTTAAAATTGCTTAAAGTTAGCCTCAGGTAAGGATTATATCCAAGGAACTGTCATTAGAATAGGTATACCCATTACTCTTTCTGCAGATCGGACTTGTAATAACTTTATATTTGTTATATGTTACAAGGTGAAAAATCATTCAAGTCATGCCTGAGGAGTAATCCTATTATTTCAGCTTTTAATTAAACAGAAATGTGATGAAGTAAAGCCTGGCTTTTATGACATCACCCAATTACTTTGGGGTGATGGTTCCCACATGCTACATAGCCAAAAAAATATTTCTCATCCTTGATTTAAACTATAAACTGGTTATTCTAAGCAGATCTGACTTCTCTGAATTACAGGATGTCCCAGCAGTGCTACTGCCATATCTTTTGGGTTCCTATTCAATTCCAAAGACTTAACATTTATCTACAAATGTATAGACAGAACAAAACTGGAAACCTGAGTTAAATGCTTCCATCACCAATATTGATATTTTTCCATCTAAGAACTCTACCACAACAATTTAAGACTCTTATCAACTCCAAAATTGGAGCTCTGAATATTCTCTGAATCCAAATCCAAACTACAATTCTTTTTTATTTACAAATACCATATTATTTATTCATTAAATTTATTTGCTGCCCATTTCACTATCCAAAGCGACCATATCTTAGTCTTTGTTTTGTGCAAGGAGAATTCTGATTCTTCTCTGCAGTTGTTGAGTTTTTCCCCAATCAAGAAACACTTTGGCTAAATTGTTAATCCCATGGCTGCATAATAGCTAGTTTCCCACTTCATGATAAACCGTAATAGTTTTTATTTATTCTGTAAACCAACATTTTATGAGATATGGAGAACCCAAACAGGGCCTGTAGTTTGCATCTTGAAAGGAATTGTGTCTGGCCAGACTGGTTAAACAAGGCTAATCAATTTGAGCACTAACACTCTCCCCATGGGCTGATAATAATTTATGAAACAATAGCTAGTAAATTAATTGCATAAGCATTTGCACAGAATTCATTTTACTCAGCAGCCCTGGACTGCTTAGGAAGCACCACATTTCATGAGGCTTTCTATTTTCAAAACATATGACTGATTCATGGATGGGATTGATTTGATATGATTACAATTCTATCAATGTTACAAAGCTTGTACGTCTTCTACATCAATAGAAATAACAGTACAATAAAACCTCTCTAGGTTTTAGAATATAAAGACAGAGAAATCATTATCATCATATAATCAGTCTGATGGCTCCAGCTCATCCATCTGAAGGCTGTAAGAAAGGACTGAGCATTCTTAATAGTTTATGGAAGATTGGGTTCAATTACTCCATGGAAGTTGTTCCAAAGTGTGGGCGATGGATAGCCTCCATCTGCCCCTTTACCTCATGAAAATGTGGGTCATTTTTACCACAGAGTTATTAACAACGAGGGAGGAACCATTTCTGGAGATCATCTGAAAGTGCCATTACAGTTCTGATTTTTGCAAATGCCACCTTTCCTTCTGTCTAGCAGTCTACTTCCTCAAACAGAGTCCTTCACTCCTTTATGTACCACTAGACAGTACTTTAGGGAAGGGGTGTGGGAGGGAAAAATGCTTTCCTTCACTTAGTTGCAAGCAATTAGATTCAACTCTTTGATTTGGATTAGGGAAAAATTCCCTCTAGGCTGCTTTAACATAATTAATATCTTTTAGAGCTTTTTAAGAATAATAGGTATGTAGTATTCTTGGTACATTGCTATTTTTCCAGCAAACATCTATAGATATGATCCACATGCATAAAGTCGTTATTGAAAGGGGAAAGGTTTAGCTTTTCTTTGTAGATCTCTAAATAAATAAATAAATATAATTTGTATATGTAAATTGGAATTGATAAACCGTGAAAACAGAACCAGAAAATCATTCCCAATCCTCATCCTCAAAACCTGGACCAAACAGCTAGACCATTTATCTAGACAGAGGATTCAACTTTTGGGTTTTTCCTCTCTTTTGCTGCATTGTTTTGCCTTATTTAAAGATGGTTATTTTTTTAAAAAAAATCCAGTGGTTTATGTTATTAATTTTAAACAAATTAATATGCATTGCAAGGTTTCTGCAGACTTTTTTTCTTTCTTCTTGTTACAATCGGATATTTAACCGAGAGTTCTCTAAAGAAAATGAAACATTTTCAATTACTTCCCTGATCATGTTTTAAAGAAAAAATTCTTCCTGTGATTATAAATTGATACTTGAAAAGCTTCATGGAATAATAATTTACACATGCTCTTATTTATTATCAAGAAATACTTTCGTCAAGTGGCTTGATTTTGTATATGGGGTTTTTTGGTTTTTTTTTTTGCTTTCTCAAATAATATATTTTCCGATTTCCGGCAGGCAAGCAAAATACATCACCTACAAATATGCAAAAACTCCTGTGAATATAGTTTTTAGAAGGTTGCCATCTCAGCAGTTGATTCACCATTTAAAAGAACTTCAATGTGTTTTAAATGTTTATAATGTATAGCCCAGAGATAAATCTCTTGGAAAAACAAAATTTCAAAAGGAACAACATGTTTCCATCACTGCTTAGCAGGTGATTTACATTTTTTGGTCCTTTTGCTTAAATTCTAGCAGGGCATAAACATATCACTGGGAGTTACAAGTTATATATATATATAGCTTGTGGCCCAGCATTTTCTCTTCAAACCTAGCAACACAACTATAAAACAGCACAAAATGTTGCACAGATAAAGCAGCAATAAAACCAGAAGTTTGCAGGCCCTTAGTCTTTTTTTCTTCTTCTTTTTTCTTTGTTTTGATTTTGTTTTTCTCTAGAGGAATTCGGCTTAGGAAACTAGCTAGCTCCAGCAGCTGGTTTAACTTAAGTTTATGTATTTATAGAAACATTCAGCAGCGGACACCCTCCTCCTCCTCCTCTTCCACCCCCTCCCTTCCCCAACAGACACACAGATAAGGGAGCGCATTAAGCCGGTTTGTTCTACCAACTATGTCCATCTGCAGTGCCTTGCATGGGTCTGAGTTTTACAAGCCTTGTATGTATTTTAGATAGCAACAATAAGAGAGAGAGAGAGAGAAAAAAGAAGAGTTTGGGGTGGTTGTTTTTTTACCTTCATTGTTCTCCTTGGTGGCATTTATGATGTCATTGGATGAACACCTGCCGTTCTCCTCCTCTGTTAACTGGGTGACAGGTTTATGTTGCAATATGGCATCCAGCTCATGAAAGAACTTCATAGTCTTGGTAGCATCTCCTGAGTTGTGGGCATATTTAACTGTCCTATATTCATATTTCAGGTTTTTATACTTTGCCCGACACTGTTTCCAGTCTCTGCAGATCCCCAACTCCTGAAGCCTTTTTGCAATGTAAATAAATATCCCTTTATTCCGTAAGGTCCCATGGAGTTGCTTTCTGATATTTTTTTCTGACCAGACGCTTAGCAAGGCTTTAACCTCCTCCTCAGTCCAATGCCTTCCTGCTCCACTCTCCATGTTGAAAGTGACCTGGAAATGATTCACTATTTCTAGCCAAGATTGCGTTTCCTAGGAAACCAGACGGCTGATTGTCAGTAAGCTCCACAGAGATGAAAGGATCCAGTTTTACTGGCTCAAGCTGCCTGAGGGGAGTAACTTGAGAAACTGCCAAATAAGCAGGTTCCGTCTTAAGAGGCAGGAAAATAAAGCAGCTCGGGCAGAAATGATTGCAAAGGCTGTTAATCATTGGCACCCCCCAAATAAGCTGTTTTCTGCTTTGCAAAAATAAAAATAAAAAAAAAAATAAAAAATGAAGCACAATTCCAGAGATGGAATGCATTCTGTAACCTTTGTTATGCAATGGGCTTTAAATATAATCTCTGCTCTTAATGTACATGAGAGCTCTAAATAAGCTTCCCTCCATCTGGCCCCCTCCAGAGGCATTGGATCACAAGCCTAGCTGGTGGCTGAGGATGATGGGAGCTGTTGTCCAACGTCTATGTCAGCATATAAATCTGATTTATGTGTCAGATTTATATCATTCTGTTTGTTTCCTAGTATGATTTGATTGCTTATTAGTAACCTAAGTGTTGTATCTTATGATTACCTATCTCCTCCCACTCATGACTATAACCATATTGCTTGTATTTTTACGATTTATATTGTTCTGTTTGTTTCCTAGTATCATTTGATTGCTTATTAGTAACCTATGACTATCACCAAGTATTGTATCTTATGATTCTTGATGGATGCATTTTATTTTTCTTTATGTACACTGAGAGCATATGCACCAAAGACAAATTCCTTGTGTGTCCAATCACACTTGGCCAATAAAAAAATCTATTCTATTCTATTCTATTCTATTCTATTCTATTCTATTCTATTCTATTCTATTCTATTCTATTCTATTCTATTCTATTCTATTCTATACACAAACACACACACTCTCTCTCTTACACACAACTATAGGCTATGATTTTGTTTGGAATGAAAACATTTGCATCTTGATTCTCTTCAGATTCGCTAGCAAATAATGCCTTCGGTTTTGTAAAATATTTGTTTGTTCACGTGGTTTAGAATCCTTCTCAAAACTGTAAATCATAATTTCACACATACACATACTTACCCTTTTCCTAAATGCTTGATTTGCATTCGCAGAGCCTTTTGTGATTCTTAACTAATGGAGTCACTGTAATTTGAATTCTGAGCAAATTCAGTGATGTTCAGTAATAGTTCCACTTCAGTAGTCTTCTGAGTGAATCAAGTATAATATGCTAAAAGCAAACCAAGGAAATTAAGTTCAAGATTGTGTGGAAAACACGTCTATATTCTTTTTGTATTGTCTAGAGCAAATCCATGACATCCTTTACAAATGCAAGATTCATCTTAATAGAAAATGAGATGAAACACTGCAATACTAATTCAGTTGGTTTGCAAATTATTTCAATAAAATTTGCATTTTCTGTTTTATATACTCAGATAAAACATTACATATCACATATATTGTGTAGATATATTTCTTCTATATAAATGTTTCTTTTTAAGTGTCTTCTCTCCCCCCCAAATCTGGGTTCTGCAACTATCTCAGATGCTAATTGAGGTCCCCCTGAGTAATGCCATACTTGCCAACAAAGGACCTTTGGTATTCCATAATACTTGGAAGATGTTGCCATGGCAGCTAAATAACTAGCCAATAGGTTCATATTACAGAAGGATTCTAAGAAGGAAAAGGGGAAAGGGAATGCCTTTTTTTTTCTTCTTCCCCCACTAAAGATTCTTTAATCTAGGTTTTTTGATAGGATGCTTTGAGCCTGGCATCCCAGCGAACCTGAGGTTCTTCAAATATAATGGGAACTACGGCAATGCTTAATGGAATTCTGGGAATTGTGGTCCAATTTGATATGGAAGGCATCAAACTGGGAAATGGTGCTGTGAGCACTCTTATGTACTATTGCAAGCCATACCTCTAATATAGTAGAGAAAGCGATTTCTGGTGGTGGTGGTGGGGAAATGGCAACTGAAGACTGATTCTACTAAAAGCAGAGCCAACAACCATGGTGGAATGAAGAGTCAGTAAATAAATCACCTCTTTTTTAATTGCTCTCTGGACAACAAAAAGACTTGAGATTGCCCAGAAGTGCTCCAGACGGTTGCTCCTCATGAGAATACAGCAAGACAGCAGTCTCCAGAATTAGAGCTTTGGGACCCAAGGGAATGATTCTTTTTGCACAAACCACAGTCTAAATAAAATAAACTTGGGTACGCATACTTTCTTTTCAAATCACTTTCAGAAAATGCGTGTTAACTTTTTAGGTTTTAGGAATCTTTGGAGTAATACATTTATTTATTTATTTATTTTATTTAAATTTGTATACCACCCTTCTCCTGGTGGACTCAGGGCAGTGCACAGCCAAGTAAAAAACATCCAATACAAAATTTAAAAGAATTATACCCTTTGGCCAAAAATTAAGAACCTTACGACTAAACCCATTAAACAATTAAAAATCTAATATCTCAAAAACGGGGGGGGGGGGGTGTTTCATGCCAGCCCTGCTTGATGGAAGAGAAAAGTTTTTAGGGCGCGGCGAAAAGCCCGGAGATCTGATATCCTCCGTATCTCCGGGGGCAAATCGTTCCAGAGGGCAGGAGGTGCCACAGAGAAGGCCCTCCCCCTGGGGGTCGCCAGCTGACACTGCCTAGCTGACGGCATCCTGAGGAGTCCCTCTCTGTGGGAGTGTACTGGCCGGTGGGAGGCTATTGGCGGCAGAAGGCGGTCCCGCAAATACCCAGGTCCGATGCCATGGAGCGCTTTAAAGGTGGTAACCAGTACCTTGAAGCGCACCCGGAAGTCCACCAGGAGCCAATGCAGCTCACGCAGGAGAGGTGTCACATAGAAGCGCCCTCTCGCTCCCATAATCCCCTGCACAGCCACATTCTGCACCAGCTGGAGCCTCCGGGTGCACCTCAAGGGGAGCCCCATGTCGTTGAGTTTCTTTCAAACCTTAATAAAAGTATTTTGAAATACAATTTTTAAGGATTTTTTAAAGAAATGGGGTGGGGGATAAGTGCCAAAAAGGTAATGAGAAGTTTGATTTTGGGAAGTTGTATGTCCAGATAGTTTTGGAATTAATTATAAGAATCCTTCCCATGAGAAAATGCTTTCGTTTTTAGTTATGACTCTAGATGTTCAGATCTTGGGATTCTGGAATATATTTTCTTCTCATGAAAACCTATCCTTGTCTAATAACTATGAGGTCTGCAGAATCAAAGTTAAAGGGTGTATGTGGTCCAAGATCATATATTCAGCATTAGAACTTCTTCTTTTTCTTCCTAGCGTATCCTGGTATAAGATCCGCTTTTCGGATCATTGAACGCCACTTTCACAATTCAGCATTAGAATTTACCAGGAAAAATGATCTCCCCAATTAAATATTGCAGTGTGAGAACTTTTCTTTAAAATTTCAATCAACTGTCTCTTTTTACAGAATGTTTCTTTCCATCTCCCCATACCCACAATTGCTTTTATTTATTGTTCTTCTTCTGCGTGTGGTTTTTGCTTTAGGAGGAAAAGTTATTTCTTACAGTTTAGAAAGCGTTTTGCAGATCTTGGGTTTTCACAACATCTGTAAAAATCCCTCAACCATGAATGGCACCTTTTGGGTGACATAAAGATCCAGTCTCAGAAATACAGATTCCTTACCTACTCTTCCTTTTCTCGTAGAGGCCAAGAGAGTGCGGGGATTGTGACAAGTGATGGAGAATCAGCCCATTCTTTCAAAGTGCACAAGGTAATATTATCTGGCATTCCTGAGGGGGGAAGGGAGGAGAAGATGATTTAGATTATGTTGATGAGCCATTAAACTGGTGTTAACTTTAGCTGCCTCATAAATAGATTTTCTCTAGAAGGAGCTGTGCCCAGCCTAGTCCTTGGGGTAAAAGAAGAAGATGTGGAGATTACTCTAATTTTTTCTCTCTCTTTAAATATGAATGCTGGAAGAACTCAAGATATTTCCCTCTCCATATCTCCCTCTCCCTCTCTGTCCCGTCTCCCTCTCCCTCTCCGTCTCTCTCTCTCTCTCTCTCTGTCTTCCCCCCGTCTCTCTCTCTCTCTCTCTCTCTCTCTCTCTCTCTCTCTCTCTCTCTCTCTCTCTCTTGCGTTATTTTGAGGGGACAGCACATTTACACTGTTATACAAGCTGTATACTCACTACTTTACGTTGTAGCCAAGTGTCATTTCTTCTTCTTCATGAAAAGATATACTTAAATATTTACAAAATGTGAGGGGGTATACTCACTTCTGTAACATACTGTATATGTATGTATGTATGTACATATGTATGAATGATGTAAAGAAGACGGTCGTCTGTGCAGGATTTTGACACTCAAACTTGTAATTTATAACTCTCATAAATCTAAACCTCAACATCTTATAAAGAGCATTATAAAGTAATGAATATAACTTTGTCACAAGCGGAAGGTGAAAAAAAATTTAGAAAAGGATAATGTAGTATTTGTGTGTGTTGTAAATTGATTTAATGGATTTAGTTAAGGGATGTCTTAATCACCTCCCTGGTGGATTACGCGCCATGGGGCTGCCCTTGAAACCATCTGGAAGCTACAGCTGAATAGCTTCAGAATATAATGGCATGGATTGCTTGCCTTCTGGTTCACTTGAGTAAACCAGTGCTGTGTGGGCTACATTGACTTCCAGTTGCTTTCCCAGTGCAATTCAAGGTGCTGGTTAAAACACCAAATGGCAAAGGTCTATGTCGGGGGTCAGCAACCTTAAACACTCAAAGAGCCATAAAGATCCTAACTGGAACCCCCCTGTTCAATTCTGGAACCAACCGAAGTCCGGTTCCCACACCATAGAGTCTCCTAGTGTGGCATCCGTTTTCCTCTACCAGTCCTAACCGAAAGCCCTATCAATTGTGGAGCAGACTGGCGACGGAGCTGCAGCAGAGGGATGAAAGAGCCACATGCGACTCCAGAGCCGCAGGTTGCTGACCTCTGGTCTAGGTTACTTGCAGGCACTCCCCCAGGGTATCTTCCCATCATACTAAGCTAGATAGGGTTGGTGGGCCCAAGGTGTCCTTCCTTAAATGTTGCCATCTGATAGGTCTTGGGAGGCAAACTCTTTAGAATTTTGTCCCACCTTAGATCTGAGGGATTCCTACCTTTTTATTCTTCCATAGAGCTACAAAGACCTGCCTTTTCATCCAACCATTGGGCTAGGATGGGGGTTGAGCTGGGCAGATATTTGATCTAGGAGGAGGAGGAATGGTACTTTTGTTTTTAACCATGGTTTTTTGGATTGTTTGAGTTGTCTAGACCAGGGGTCTCCAACCTTGGCAACTTTAAGGCTTGACAGCCAGCTGAGGTGATGAATTATGGGAGTTGAAGTCCACAAGTGTTAAAGTTGCCAGGTTGGAGACTCCTGGTCTAGACTCATTGTATGAGACAGGCAGTCTTATAAGTTTTGTAAATAAATGTCAAATAAGTAGAGCTTTTTCTTCTGAATTAGCTCATTAGTTTTACACTGCTGTCCACTGTAAGCAATCCTGGAAACTCTGTTTTAGTTCATCCATCCCATTTCCTTTTTCTTCGCAGGGAATGGGTCTTGTCAATCACGTGTTCAGCGAAGATAGCCTGAAGAAGCTCTACGTTTCAAATCTTGGAATCGGCCATACAAGATACTCTACCTCTGGGGTGTCTGTCCTTGATAATTGTCAACCGTTCGTGGTGGAAACTTTGCATGGGAAAATTGCAGTTGCCCACAATGGAGAGCTAACAAATGCAATGCGACTGAGGAGAAAGGTAGGGATCTGTTTTCCTAAGATGAGAAAGCGGAAAAGGATAGTAAATTCATTCATAATAGAGAAGGTTTATATCCATTTAGTAATAATAGGATGCAAAGATCATTTTAGGCGTACCACATCTGCCTGGGTCAGGGGTCGGCAAACTTAAACACTCAAAGAGCTACTTGGACCCGTTTCCCACAGAAAAAAACACACCGGAGCCACAAAACCTGGGTGGGCGTGGCCAACCCGATGTCACTCACTCACCCAGTCACATGACACCCCCCCGCCACGCCACCCAGCCACAAAACCATCTCTCAAAGGTCTTTATAACTACAAATGTCAGAGCAACCAGTCTGTCGTCATTTAGCTTACTGATGGAGGGTTTCTTAGGAACCGAGATGATAATAGGGCATTTGAAGCAAGAAGGGACATGACACATCTCCAGTGACTTATTAATGATGTGGGTGAATATGGGGCCTGTTGTTCAGCATGGGCTTTCAAGCAAGGAGTTATTCCACCTGGGCCTGGTGATGAGATAGGTGTAGGAGATTTATTGATTTATTGATTGATTGATTTGTCAACAAGTACAAGGAAACAAGTAACAGTATAGACATAGACATGGACACATGAAAAAAAATTGGCACAAATGAAAGGATATAAATAGGCAAAACATAGCCATAAACACATAGAATGATTACATATAAATGGGGACAGTAGGACAGGGACGGTAGGCACGCTGGTGCGCTTATGCACTCCCTCTAAATTTGGCGGCTGTTGTATGTATCTCTGTGTTATATGTATCTGAGATGGGGAAGATAGCGATAGATTACACTGACATCTTCTCAAACCTACAGTGGAACACATTCAGGTCATCTGCCAGTTGCCAATTCTTCTCAGTAAAGGAAGGGAGGTCCCTTACAATGATATTCTTCAGGCTTCTCCTCACAGTTGCTGGTTCAATAGCTGAGAACTGGTTACTCAGTTTTTTTGGAAGGGTCTATGACAACTCGCCATGGACAACTCACCACGGACAACTCACTGCAGGACAACTCGCCACGCCTATTTTGCCATGGGACAACTCACTGCAGGACAAGAGTTACACTAATCTCAAAGAAAGGGTGGAATAGAATCATTAAAGGAGGGACAGAATGCATTGTGAACGGCAAAAATTAAAATCATTTTTACTTATTTTAAATAATTAAATAGAATTGTTAAATTGTCCCGCAACGGGTTGTCTTGCAGTGAATCGGCTGTGGCGAATTGTCCCATTCCCCTTTTCGGAGTAGATTCTCTTTGCCACTCTGATCTCCCTTGTGAGAATACATTCCTGGTCTGATTGTAAAAAATCCTGTCTTCCTTTCCTGTGTAGGCCTCCTCTTTGGCACAACGTAGCTGCTTAAACGTAGCTGTGAACCAAGGCTTGTTGTTGTTGTTATTATTATAATATATATATATATATATATATATATATATATATATATATATACATATATGTGTATATATATATATATATATATATATATATATATATATATATATATATATATATACACACACATGTCCTCACAGAAGCAAGTCGTATGTCACAGTATCCGTGAATTTATCCGAGCCCTCGGAAACAGCTTCAAAAACAACTTCAGTTTGCGTACTTAAAGCAAGCCTGAAGCTCTAACTTTGCTTCCTCAGTGCAAGACTTCGCTGTTTTTGGCCATAGGCTTTGCAATTTTAAGTTTCTGCCTGTAGGGAGGGAGGAGATGGATCATACAAATGATCAGAAAGACACCTGCTCTTGGGAGAGAGCGGCAAGCACCTTTTAATGTGACGTAGCAGTGATCCAATACGCCAATGCCTCTAGTGAGACAGCTGACGTGCTGAGTGTATCTGGGCAGCTCAGGCTGCTTACTCATTCTCTGAAAAATGGAAGTCTCCTTTCTTTTGTTAAAGTTGCCCAAACCCTCTGTGTTGTTTCCCCAGTAATGCAGGCTTCACAGTCAAAATGTTTTAAGTTGGAGGGTGGGGGCATCTTAGTTACGACTGGAAAAGGCAGCTGCTTCCTGATTTAGTCTCTGTATCTTTGATCAAAGCATATTTATTACTATGCATAGAAAGAAATGTTTCAGTGTGCGTTAGAATGCAGTATATAACTTAACACAGTGCTATGCTATGTGGTTAATCTGTTATATTGGTAACAATCAATGTAACCATAACGTTAACTTTTGCATCGTTTTTGCATGCTGAATAAAAACTTTACCATCCTCACAGAGTGCTAAATTAATTGCATGGTCAACTGCATTCATTTAGCTGTCCCTATTGGCACTCTGGCAACTTCACCCACACCCACACCCACACACACACACACACACGGAGAGGGGGAGAAAGAGAGAGAGAGAGCACGCACTATAATTATCTATAACCATGATGGCGAACCTATGGCATGCGTGCCACAGCTGGCACGCAGAGCCTTTTCTGCGGGCATGCGAGCCGTTGTCCAGCTCAGCTCAGCTCCACTGCGCATATGCACGCATGCCTCCTGCCAGCCAGCTAATTTTCAGGATGCGCAGGGAACGAGGCACATGCGGGAGATGCGTGCACATGCCGGGGTTCGCGTGCACATCTGCGGGGGGCGGAGTGTGGGAGGGAGCAATGCACCCCTCCCCACAGCCTGTATTTGGGCCCAGGAGGCTCCACACTGCCCATTTTGGATGCCAGGTAAGTGCAGGACCCGTGCAGTGCCTGGGGAGGGAGAAAAACGGGCCTTCCGGAAGTCCGGAAACAGGCCCGTTTCTGGTCTCCGGAGGGCCTCCAGAACCTGGGGGAGGCCATTTTCTCCCAAAGGCTTGAGGAAAGCCTCCGGAGCCTGGGAGGGTGAAAACAACCACCACCACCATGGTGCAGGAGGCCGAGTAGGCATGGGGGGTCATGTGCGCATGCACGGTGGGGTGGGGCGGTCGTGTGCACATGCGCAAGGGGCACACATTGCATTATGGGTGCCACCACACACACATGCTTTTGGCACTGGAAGAGCAAAGGGTTAGCCATCACTGATCTATAATAATCGTTTGTCTTTTGTTATGCAGCTAATGCGTCATGGAGTGGGACTGTCTACCAGTTCTGATAGCGAACTGATCACTCAACTGTTGGCATTCACCCCTCCTTTAGAGCAAGATGATACACCAGACTGGGTGGCAAGGTAAATCTTGTGCCTCATGAGAAAAGAATTAAAATCAATAAAAGAGACCTTCATTTACGCAAGGCCAACATCCCCACCCCCCTTGTTGGAATTCTTGTAATAAGAAGTGTATTAAACTAGCTTTTCTATTTCAGGATTAAAAATTTGATGAATGAAACACCCACTTCATATTCACTTCTGATGATGCATAAAGACATTATTTATGCAGTTCGTGATCCCTATGGGAACCGTCCTCTCTGTATTGGCCGCCTTGTTCCAGTAGGTGATATCAATGGAAAAGGTATGATTTCCCTATGTGAGCTCCTGGGAGTTCGGCAGGGTTTGGCTGATCCTCTAATCAAGGATCACCGGGGTTCAATGAACCCCCAAACGCCACCCCTGGCTGGCCGCGCCCACTCCGCCCCACCCAGGAGTCTCCACACGGCCCCTTCATCATTCCAGGTAAGTGCAGGGGCCGCATGGAGGGTCTGAGAGGACAAAAGCCGGGCCTACCGGAGGTTTTGGAAGTCTGGAAACAGGCCTGTTTCTAGCCTCTGGAGGGGCTCCGGATCCCGGGGGAAGCTGTTTTCGCCCTCCCGGAGGCTCGAAAGCCTCTGGAACCTGGGGAGGGCAAAAAAGACCCACACCTGCCGTGGTGCAAGCGGCTGATTAGGCCACACCCACCATGGCCACACCCACCCTGCAACAGGGCAGCCAACCCGTTGCTAAAGGATCTGAAGCCCACCCCTGAATACACTCCTTTGAGATCTACAGTTGAAAGTACGTTATTTAAAAAATACTGTTACCTTTCTCAAATTCTTTTTTTTTTAATCAGTGAACCACCTACCTTTCACCTTAAAAATGTAATTGCTCACATTGTTAAGGGAAGATCACCTATCTTTAAGTTTCTGACCTATTCTCCAGTGAACGTGCACTTATGTGCTATATTAAATTAAACTGTAAAGTAAAACATGCAGTGGGTATGTTTATGATTAGTCTGTGACATCTATAATATTTGAAACTAACTATTTTTGGTAATCATGACAGAGAATAAGAACATGTTCAAATGTATCAATGTACATTTTAATTTGAATACATTGATCGATTTCCAGAAATATTTTTAGAATTATTTGAACTAGATTTAAATTTTGGAAAAGAATCTTTGGCATCTAGACTAACTAATGTGACATTAGTCATTTTCACACTTTTCACTGTATATTTGCTGTAGAGAGATAAATATTTCATACTGCTATCACAGCAAAGTGTAAATAATGTATTTTGTTAGTGAACTGGCATTTTGTTGTGTATTGAAAAATTCCAGTGTACTTATTACATCCTGCAACTGACTATTGTCTGTTTAAGTAGATTTCTTCATCGCTCTTTAATGTTATTGTAGAAAACAGCAATTGCAGCCACAGCAAATGTAGTATGTAAAGTTAAACGGACAGAAATGAGGTTCTTAGAATTGTTAAGACATTTCTTTAATTATTGTTGAATTTATTACAGGGAAAAATAATGCTGCAACTGAAGGCTGGGTAGTATCTTCAGAATCCTGTAGCTTTTTATCTATTGGTGCAGAGTAAGTCCATCATTCATTTATTTAAAAGCAATCAAAATCAAATCAATAATTTCTTCACTGTTTAAGCAAGAACTGAGTACTGCTTCTACCATATTGGAGTACAGCAATATTTAGTTTTAAAACAATAAAGCATTTGACCTGAAAGTCAATATTGCACTGAATCATTTTGCAATGTTGGAATTAGGGCACTTCCTAAAACACAGGTGTCAAACTCACCGCGTCACGTTGATATCACGTGACGTATCCCAACAGTTTTTTCCTTCGCCGAGCAGGGGTAGACATAACTTCTGTGTGACGCATCTGGCCCGCGAGCCGCCAGTTTGACGCTCCTGTCTTAAAAGTTAAATAATGAAATAATTCATCTGTGAAAACTAATTATGAATAAACTATTAAGCTCTAAGTATCGTGCTTTTGTTTATGCATATAGAATAAGAAAATATTTTATTTGGTCTTGAAATTGACTGCTTCATTTGCATCCTCAAAGAAAAATTGATATTTTTTTCTTTTTAACTCGTTCCATTTTTCACTTTCAAGGAAGAAGTAAGTTCTTTTAGAAGTTGAGAAGATAATTTTTTAAAAAAACTGCCTTCTCGATAAGGTATAAATTGAATAAATAATAAGTGCAGAATAATGATCAAAAACATCTGACAAAATAAAGAATAAATATAGATTTCTGTTGATACCCTTGCTCTTTAGAAAAAACATGTTATTGTCTTTCTAATCTGAAAACGATATTTATCTATAACTAAATACCAGTGTTTCTAAGGAAAGCTGCTGGGATGTTTAACATGTACAACTATATTTTCAAGATACTATCGGGAAGTCATGCCTGGAGAGATTGTGAAAATATCCAGATATGATGTCCAAACTTTAGATATTGTACCGAGACCTCAAGGAGATCCAGCAGCATTCTGCATTTTTGAATATGTATACTTTGCGAGGCCAGATAGCATCTTCGAAGGTAACCTATCCCCAAATCATCTTTGATTTGGGATACATTATTTTAGATTTTAAAAATTACAAAGTTATTCTAAACAAATCTTAACATTTTACTGGGTTAGAGAAATGTCACAAAACAAACTTTATCAGTGTTGATCCTGTTATAGAATCAAGAGGAAGGTTTCCATTATGTGTGCAGAATTAGATAGGATTATTTAACAATAGGACATCGTTAGCATGAAAGGCATTTCAGTTCTTTGTAAATTCCATTGCTTTCTTTTCATAAGGGGGGGGATTATAGTATTGATGGGTGAAAAATTGTATTGTGAAGAATTAATAAGAAATTGGGAGGTGGCTTCAGAAAGAAATAGAAGAAAACAGACATAAACAAGCAAGCAATAGCAGACAAATCAGTTAACAGTTTACCTTGTAAAGCACAATTTAGCACAGGTGGGGGAAATATTTGGAGAAGCAGCATTTCAAACTCTTCCATGAAGCTCAACATAATTTTGCCACAGCTGTTAAGTGAATCACTGCAATTGCTAAGTTAGTAACACAGTTGTTAAGTGGATCTGGCTTCCCCGTTGACTTTGCTCGTCAGACGGTTGCAAAAGGTAATCACATGATCTTGGGACACTGCAGCGATTATAAAATATGAACCAGTTGCCAAGTGTCCCAATTTTGATCATGTCATCTTGGGGATCCTGCAATGGTGAAAAACAATCACTTTTTTCAGTGCCATTGTAACTTTGAATGGTGACTAAACGAATGGTTGTAATTCAAGGACTACTTGTATAGTTCTGGCTTCCTGGATTGGCTCTTACAGCAAATCTATGGTGGCACAATAGTTAGAATGAAGTTCTGCAGGCTACTTCTGCTGACTGTCGGCTGCCTGCAGTTTGGCAGTTCGAATCTCACCAGGCTCAAGGTTGACTCAGCTTTCCATCCTTCCGAGGTGGGTAAAATGAGGACCCAGATTGTTGGGGACAATATGCTGGCTCTGTAAACCACTTACAGAGGGCTGTAAAAGCACTGTGAAGCAGTATATAAGTCTTAAGTATTATTGATATTACAGGCTCTTGGATGCATAATATGGAAATTGCTATGTAAATTTAAAAGATCTGAATTTATTAGGTCAAGTTTTCATGAGACCTGACCATCATAGTTGAAACTTAGGTGCTTCTCAGAAAGCTAAATTAAAGTGGCACTTCTATTAGATGTGTAATTTTAAAATCAGAAGAGAGATTTATGGCCAATTCGGCATAAAACACACCCAACGTTTTCATTCTTCACATAGGTCAAATGGTATATTCTGTAAGAAGGAGATGCGGTCAACAGCTTGCTATTGAGGCCCCAGTGGAAGCAGATTTGGTTAGCACAGTCCCAGAATCTGCAACTCCTGCAGCCCTTGGCTATGCACAGAAGGTACCTCTTTATACCCTCGTTTTTAATTGTTTTTTTAAATTATAATTTATTACACTTGAGCCCGATACAAAACAAAACATCAGGAAAACACTGATAAAAAAAAAACTTTGTATGTCTGTTACTTTTACTCTGAATTAGAATACCAAATGAATAAATTACAAAGAAAAAGAGGGAATTGTACTAATACAGATTTTGAGCATTTGGTCTTTTCTTTGTGGAGTTCAAAGCAATGAATTAAAAAGTCAGTTCATTGCAAACCAACTTGATAATGGAAATTATTTTAATCACTGCACCAAAAATGTACTAGATCTTTGTTGTTTTGCTTGTTTTCAGTGTGGCTTACCGTACATTGAAGTGCTTTGCAAAAACAGATATGTAGGAAGAACTTTCATCCAGCCAAACATGAGGTTAAGACAGCTGGGAGTGGCCAAAAAATTTGGAGTCTTGTCGGACAACTTCAAGGGAAAGCGAGTTGTCCTTATTGATGATTCGATTGTGCGAGGCAACACTATTTCCCCAATAATTAAACTATTGAGAGAATCTGGTGCTAAGGAGGTAAGTGTGCATATCAGAGTAGAGGGAAACGAAGGGGAAGAGATGTTTCATGACTAACTTGTTTCTCTTTCAATGCTCTTCTGCTTCTAACTACTACTCTTCTTGCTACTAAGACAAACCCAGTCAATTCTTCAACAGTGTCTTCTGTTCTTATCCTTATCCTTGTACCGTGTTTCCCTGAAAATAAGACCTCCCCTTAAAATAAGCCCTCCCCGAAAATGTTTAAACGCATGCGCAGCCGGTCCCTGCCATTTCCTCTGGTTAGGGTTAGGGAGACAGAGCTGGAAATCAGGTAAAACGGCAAGAGGATCCCCATCTTGCTCCACATGCCCCAAAATAGTACCTCCCCAAAAATAAGGCCAACCGCTTATTTCGGGGTTCAAAAAAATATAAGACAGACAGTGGTGAAATCCAAATTTTTTTACTACCTGTTCTGTGGGCGTGGCAGGGGACGGATACTGCAAAATCCCCATTCCCTCCCCACTCCAGGGGAAGGATACTGCAAAATCCCCATTCCCTCCCCACTCCTGGGGGAAGAATATTGCAAAATCTCCATTCTCACCCCATTCAGGGGCCAGCCAGAGGTGGTATTTGCCGGTTCTCCGAACTACTCAAAATTTCCGCTACCGATTCTCCAAACTGCTCAAAGTTTCCGCTACCGGCTCTCCAGAACCTGCTGGATTTCACCCCTGAAGACAGGGTCTTATTTTCGGGGAAACATGGTAGAATCTGAAGTTGACTCAAGTTGCCCGTTGCAAATTATGATGTAATTAAAACCCTGCCAGTATCATAATAGCATTTCCTCTCACAGGTGCACATCCGTGTGGCTTCACCTCCAATAAAATTTCCATGTTACATGGGAATAAACATTCCAACAAAAGAAGAACTTATTGCAAACAGGCCTGAATTTAAAGACCTAGCGGGGTACATAGGTAAAAAAGTATTTTACTTTTCATTCAAGCAAAAGTTTCAGAAGGGTAGCCAGGTTAATCTTGAAGACAAATTGAGTTATTACAGCAGAGATTGTTACAGTTATAATTAATAAGGTTGTGTTGGTGGTTATAGCATTGCAGAAATTCATAGAATATTAGCCTTTCACCTGTGTCTCTTTATATCATGTAAAAGCTGACATGATCCTCTTTTGAAATGATGGGTTAAATTTTCCAGACGTATTGAACTTCAATACTCTTCTCATTTATTGGAATTAGAACAAGCCCAATAGAAATCCCAGAAATTGCTTAATTTTGAATAGACAATGTTATTTCTTGAATGGAGAAAAGCTATGATATAACCAAAGACCTTTGCATGTACAGAGTCTTGCATATTCAGGATCTATGTGGGAATGGCGCTTATCTTTTTTCCTCATAATTTCCTCAATTACTGGAATGTGCAAAGGATACTTTATTTTGTATAAAAGAGGCAGTGTCTGGGGACATGGTAGTTTAAAGTGAACTGTTCTAGCAGTCTTCCAGTACTTGAGAAGCTGTCACAAATATGAGGGTTCGACTTTTCCAAAAAGTACCTGAAGGCAGGAGAAGAAGTAATGGGTGGAAGATCATTAAAGAAACATCCAACCTAGATCTAAGGAGAAATTTCCTGATATAGTGAGAACAATCAGTGGAACAGTTTGCCTCCAAAATTTGTGGGTGCTGCATCACTGAAGATTTTAAAGAAACACTGGACCGCCATTTGTCCGGAATGGTATAGGGCAGAGGTGGGTTTCAGTGGCGGGTTGCCCCTGATTCTGTCCGGTTCTATAGAACCGGTAGTAAAATTGGCAGGAGGCTCCGCCCACCTGCCACGACGTCATCACCAGTGATCTGAGCATGCACAGAAAAGCGTGTGCTTCCATTGCGAACCAGTAGTAAATTACGGTAAGTAGAACCCATCCCTGGTGGGTTTCACTTACCTTTACCACCGGTTCGCCATGCGCACATTCTCTTCGCTTTGTTTGCTCCCGCACCTTCTGTTCATGTGCCCGGCCTCGAAAACATGCCTCTAAATAGCACGACTTGAACGGGTTGGGTGGGCGGGCTTACCCGCAATCTCTGCTACCAGTTCACCCGAAGCGGTGCGAACCGGCAGAATACCACCTCTGGTACAGGATCTCCTGAGCAGGGGTTTGGAAGTCCCTGTTTTTCAATGTTTTATCTCCACACACAAACAGAGATGTTTGTAGTTAGTTAAAGGAGGATTGTTTACATGAATTTGTTTCTACTATCCATTTAATGCATTGATTTTTTTGCATATATTAATGCCTTTGCTTAATGAAATAAGCATGTATTAATGTGCTGCAGACTTACATCATTAAATAATATGCAAGATTAGATTAGAATTAATATGGAATGTTTAGAGTGGCTAACATATATTTGGTCAATATTTCATTCATCTAAATAAAAGACACAGCAGATTTTGCCTTATATAATTGGAAATACAATCTGACAGCTGATATATATAAAACCAAAATCTTTGCCTTAGGTAGGTCTAAACAATGCTCAACAAGTTTTTAAATCCGAAGAATCAAGATTAGTTAATGTTAATTGATTCATCTAATTAAAATGTCAGGTCCTTGCTAGTTCTATATTTGGAATTTCTCTTCCTGAAAACAGAACTTTTTACAGTTGGAATGTCATTGGAAAATAAAACATTAATATCATATTTTAACACATTTTAACACATTTTTCATTCTTTTGGTTGAACTATGATTAACAAGCATTATCAAGTAACTAAATTAACAGAAACCCAAGATGCAGAGATCTTTGGTATCTAAAAAAAAGATACCAAAAATATATAAAAAATTGAAATCTACAATGTAAATGAAGGTTTTGTACCTGTACAAATTTACCCTACATGTTAAGTCAGTAGTTCTAATGGTGCAATTACCAATCACTATATTTTATTAAAGATCCAACTATAGAAAATCTTCGAGTTAAGCAATTTAGGCAGCGTAAGATAGTACAATTTCAATGATACATTTTTCCTTCTCTTCAGGAGCTGACAGCGTTGTTTACCTCTCAGTAGAAGGATTGGTTTCATCTGTTCAAGAAAGCATAAAAGCAAGACAAGACCATGAAAATAACCTAAAAACGAACAAGTTCAAAAGCGGGAAAATCGGCCATTGTACAGCTTGCCTGGTTGGAGTATATCCAGTAGAGCTAGAGTGGTGAATTTTGTGAATGTTATCACCAAAGGCTTAAAGTTTGGAACTGATGAAATGTTGTGTTGCTGCTAAGCAAGTAATCAAACCACTCACGTTTGCTTAAACCTTATTTGGAGAGGGTAAAAAAGGAGCAAAAAAAGAATAAATTTTAAAACAATCATGCAATAGTGCTATAGTGGGGGAAATGGTAGGAGGGGAGTGTGAATGGGTAAAAGACCTGGAAAAAATCTCTTGATTCCATTGTTGGACTAATCTTGCCAAGAAACTTTGAAGGAGATCTTCTAAGGCTTTCACTCACAATAATGTATGTTTCTTAACAATTACGTTGTGAGAGGTTGTGAGCCATTAAGCCATCTCACATTTTAAGCTGTGTTCAATCATTTTTTAAAAAATGTGAATTTGATCTTAAATCAACAAACAGATCTTTTAAATTTCACTACTCTTGTCACTGGTTTTATCCGGCAACATGGGATCCCTCGTCTGTATAGACGGAGTGTACTTTTTTAAAGCTGCAACTTTGAGCTGTAATCTGCTGCCAAAGACTGAATATTATTTTTATATAGTGCTTGGTTGAGACAAGGAGCCTCAGGGAACTGCTAAACAAATAGCAACTAATACCTTCAGCCTTAATTTTTTTTTTTTTAAAGTCTGGAAAATTTACCCTATAAAAGTTGCTTATTAAAGAGGTGTGCCAGGAAAAAAATCATCACTAAATATAAGGGCTTATTTTCCTCAGTATCTTCTTTCAGATTCAATACTTAAATGTTGACTTCTTTTGCTGCAACCTGTTTCCCTGAAAATAAGACCTCCCCAGATAATAAACCCAGTCAGGCTTTTGAACACTAAAATAAACCCTCCCCCGAAAATATTTAACCGCATGTGCAGCCGGTCCCCATCATTTCCAGTTAGGGTTAGGGAGACAGAGCTGGAAATCAGGTAAGACGGCAAGAGGAACCCCATCTTGCTACCCGTGCCCCAAAATAATAAGACCTCCCTGAAAATAAGGCTAAGCGCTTATTTCAGGGTTCAAAAAAATATAAGACGGGGTCTTATTTTCGGGGAAACACAGTAGCCTTCAAAGAAGACTCCAAACACTGAAAAATTAACACACAACTTTATTTCAATTATTATAACAAATTTAATGATAATTTAATATATATTGCTGTTTTAATCATTTTCATTTTAAATTTAAAAATTCATTTTATTCAGTCAGATTATTATTCTATTTAACAATAGTTGGGAGGGTGGTATTTGGAATGAAAGCCAATTCATTTATATAATTCAGACGACACTTCTGATTTCAAGTAGAAAATAAGCTTGTTCCTACTCCAAAGTCCTAGCCTCTAAATAACCTAACAAAGGGATTTGGTGCCTGATCAGAGGTAGTTATAACTTTCCAAACTGATAAAAGTTTCTTTCCAAACGTATTTTTTGTTAGGAGAAAACTCAGTCTGACACTCAAGGTCCAGCTACCAGAGATACGATTCACACCAGGCTACTGTTCTTTTTTTAATTGCTGGAGAAATGACATGAAGGACTTCTTGCTGTGCTTAGTCTCTTGAAAGCATAAACTATGTTTACCCTTCCTGTTCATTCTATATTTCATTTCCACATCAATGGAAGATACCAAGATTCATGCCCAGTAGCAAATGTTGGGCTATCCTCTTATCACCCTGCTTGTAGAGTCACTAACATCTGAAGAGTCTTCTGCATGGGAATAAAACAGCCATCATTTCCAAATATTAATTTCCACGCATTTTGGCTAATGTTTGTCAGCACAAAAACTAACTCCAAGTGTTTTCTGTGTAATTGACGAAAGACTTAACTATTCTGTAGGACTGTCACATAGTCAGGTCAGATTGCTGATTTAGGATATAGAGAACTTTTCTCATTGTGGCTGAGATGATTGGGTAACACATCGGAAGTCTCAAAACTCCTCCTCCCAAATTTTTGTGAATCTTGGTTGGGTTCTTGGCATACCCTGTACGTTGCTTCTGCAGATGTTGCTTCTGCAGGCCAGGGTAATATTATCCAGTGCATGGACCTGATCTCTGCCTGCTGCTTTGGTATTTAAACATGGCTACTCTTGTTACCACCTGTATGGGACACTTTACCTTTAAAGCATCTTTCCTTTAATTTGATTGGATATGGGGGGGGGGGGCTCCAACAATCTCTATTGCTTTTCTAACAAATGACTTCCTTGTTTTTCGCTTTGGGAGGTGGATCAATTTCACAAATAATAAATAAAATTAAGGAAGGAAAAAAAACTGAAAAAATACCTTTTTGGCTTTATGTAGTTTACATTTAAAAAAAAAATTAGTGGCAAGGAAGACAAAAAATAGAAAGCCATTCCAATAACATGACTTGAAAATATCTCCCATTGAAAAACAATTTAAATATAAATGCCTTAAACTGTTGTTTTCTTTTTTTATATATTGTATGACACAATGTCTGATCTGAACAGCCATATAAATTAAATAAAAATACAGGCGATAATGGTTAGGAGTAGATCATAACATGACGCTAGTTTGCGGAGATTACATATAGAAAATAAATACTAGGGGCAAACTCTTAAGGTCACGCTATCAAAAAACATACCTAATACTTGTAGCTAACCTTTTTTTAAAAAAATTCAGAGATGGTCATATGCCAAAACATTCTTCCTCGGGGGATTCCAGTCAGTTAATTCTGAAACTGGTGGGGAGATGCAACAAACTCCATTTTTGTTGTCAACCTCTTTTGATGAATGTAATGTATAATTTAGTATTGTAGGATCAAGCTTTACTGCCTATGTGTTTCTGTCTGCTCCTTCTGGAATATTACAGCTTCATAAGGCTGTAATATTATGTAATAATATCACAGCTTCTACGACCCTGCAGATTTTTAATACCACAGTATTTGCCTTCTTCAATATATAGAGAAGGTCCTTTATTGGCTAGAGAGAGTCAGTATGCATAATCAGGAATGGTGTGCATTAAGACAACTATTGGTGCAATTATTAGAAGTTACGTATAAAAATAGTATGCCTTAATATGAAACACCAAATCAAGGCAGAGGAAGGCATTGTTAATTTTTTTTTCCAATTTTAAATGCAACCATTTAAAAGGGGAAAGGGGAAAGAAATGAGAAGAGCTAAGAATCGTTGGAAGACCTAATTTTTCTTTTTTAAAAAAACAAACCCTTAGTTCCTATATGGAAAAGGGCACAGAGAAATTTATTGGATGTTGCAGTGCTATATATATATATGATGATGAAATGCAAATATACATGATGTATCTTAGCAATTAATTTCTTTCCCAGGTCTGTACATGAGATGATTGTGAGGAAAAAGACACCAACTTTTTTCCACAATGTGCTTATGAATGGTTTTTAGTGCAATAACGGTTTGAGCTGGGAAGCTTTGCTTTCACTTTTATTTGATTTTCAAACATTTATGTAAGTGGTAAAGATGTGGGTATTCATGAAGAAAAGAGGCAGCAAAAGCACAAAAGATCTTACATTCTATAACTGCTACCTTTTAAATTATAAGACTGCCATCAACAAGGGAGGTGCACTTGAAATGCTATCCATTTAAATGTGTTATCTTTAAAAAAATAAATGGATTTTTAAAAATCTCTCAGTATAACTGTGTGTTGTTGTTTTTTAACAAATACTTTTAAGCCATATGGATTACAGTATTTGAATGCATTAAGTGTATTTGTGATTCCTACTCGGTACTGATTGTACCAAAGCAGTATTAGCAATATAATATTAGCAATATTGTTTTACCTATTTTTATCCTTCTGAAAAATGCCCATGGTTCCTTAAGAAATGCTTAAGTCCCGAATTAATAAATTAACTCATGCAAATAACCATATAGTATTAGTAACAAGCATGTAACATGTTTACCTTGGCTTTCCAATAGTATTCAGCTAAAGATCGGTTTGGTTTATCATATCTTTTAGAAAAAAGTATAGTGACTTGAGGAAGGGTAAAATGAAATCCAAATACTTGAGAAAATTATTCTTTTATTTTTATTTATTTTATTTTATTTTTGAATTTGTATACCACCCTTCTCCCTGAGGACTCAGGGCGGTGAACAGCCAAATAAAAACATCAAATACAAATATTAAAATACAGTTAAAAATATATATAAATTTGGCCCCATTAATTAAAACAATAAACAAAACAATTAAAAACAGTTAAAAAGAATTAGGCCAGCCTGGCTTGTTGGAAAAAGAAGGTTTTAAGGGCACGGCGGAAGGCACTGAGGTCATGGATTCTCCTTATCTCTGGGGGCAACTGATTCCAGAGGGTAGGTGCCCCCACAGAGAAGGCCCTCCCCCTGGGGGTCACCAGCCTGCATTGTTTGGCTGATGGCACCCCGAGGAGGCCCTCTCTGTGGGAGCGCACGGGTCGATGGGAGGTCGTCGGTGGCAGCAGGCGGTCTTGAAGATAGCTAAGCCCTATGCCATGGAGCGCTTTAAAGGTGATAACCAACACCTTGAAGCGCACCCGGAAGACCACTGGGAGCCAGTGCAGCTCGCGCAGGAGCGGTGTTACATGGGAGCGCCATGCTGCTCCCGTCACTACCCGCGCTGCTGCGTTCTGGACCAGTTGGAGCCTCCGGGTGCTCTTCAAGGGGAGCCCCATGTAGAGAGCGTTACAGTAATCAAGGCGAGAGGTCACGAGGGCATGAGTGACTGTGCACAGGGAATCCCAATCAAGAAAGGGCCGCAACTGGCGGATCAGGCGAACCTGATAAAAGGTCCCCCTGGTTACAGCCATCAGATGTTCCTCCAAGGACAGCTGCGTATCCAGGAGGACTCCCAGATTGCGAGCCCTCTCTGTGGGGGCCAAACACTTGCCCCCAATAGTCAGTGATGGAGTCAACTGACTATATCGGGATGCCGGGAACCACAGCCACTCAGTCTTGGAAGGGTTGAGCTTGAGCCTGTTCCTCCCCATCCAGATCCGTACAGCCTCCAGGCACTGGGACATCACTTCAAGGGCATCATTGGGGTGGCCTATTTTTATGGGCTTTTAATGTAGTAAGAGATTATTTAATTTTTCAGGGCTTATACCTGACTTGCTTCCATCACCCCTTAAGAAATTGAGGACTAGTTTTAATAAAGAATAAAACAAAGCCTTTTGTTTATTTTTACTCACAAAAAAGTTTCTATCGAAAGTCATACGGTGAACTGTGGAGCACTGCAGAGATTTATTTCTAAGCTTCCGAGATTCCATAACTAGAAGTCTGACATGAAACTAATTCTCCAATTTAGATTTTATGCGTTACATGCTAATAGTTACTCCTCAATTTAGGACCACTATTGAGCCCAAATTTTCTATTGGTAGCAAGACAGTTGTTAAGTGAATTTTGCCCCATTTCATGACCTTTCTTGCCACAGTTGTTAAGTTAATCACTGCAGTTGTTAAGTTACTAACATGGTTTGTTAATTGAATCTGGCTTCCCCATTGACTTCGTCAGAAAGTTGCAAAAAATGATGACATGACCCCAGGACCCTGCAACCATCATAAATATGAGCCAATTTCCAAAGTCTGAATTTTGATCACATGACCATGGGAATGCTACAACTGTTGTGTGAAAAGCCATCCAAAGTCACTTTTTATTGCTGCTGTAACTTCAAACAGTTACTAAACAAATGGAGGACTACATGAAACCATTAATCAGTTCTTAGCAAACAGCCACGACAGAAATATTAAATAACACATTCAATTAAATTAAGGTGACCTATCGTCCTCCTTTAGGGAGGACAGTCCTTCTTTTGTAAGTTCTGTCCTTTCTCGAAAAGTGTCCTACATGTCCTCCTTTTTGATATTTGAAGACTGTAAATCTCTGTATTCAATCAATGCTGATCCGATCCGTTGCGTGTGATGTGACGAATTTGTATTTGACATGACGATTCGTCAAGCCTCGGTACAGTGTGGCAAAACGCGATTATGAAACGCATGCGCTCCGCACAGAAGGATTGTTTTGAGAGAGTGCGCCCTGCGCAGGTGGCTGTATTTACTTCTTAGCAAAACACGACACGGCACACACGTATGTATTAGACTCACTTCTTTTTTTTTCCTTCAATTTATTTGTATCCTCATTGTAAAAAAGTTGGTCACCTTAATTAAATGCATCTTGCTTTGACACACTCCTTCGTGGACTTGGCTTATTTTTTCTATCCTATGCTCTTCTCTATGTGAACTGAGGGAGGGAAAGAAGGAAGGAAGGAAAAAGAAAAAATTATGATACGAAAAGCAGTCTGAAGTCGATCTACAAAGAAAGTATGCAAGCATCCAATACCTTTGGGTATTGCTTGAAACATCCAGCCTCGTACAGCATTGTTCATCCAACATAAAGCAGCTCGTCTTGAGTTTTCTTTGCGGTGTCGGCAGTAAGATAAGCAGTATCCCATAAGAACTGATAATCCCACTCATCAGTTTGTTATCCTGGATTTCTATTTGACACTAAATTAGCAATTGCAGAAACTCTTTATCCTTCTTCAAGCTCTCGGCTGTGCTAGAATCCCCTATCTGCACATACAAATATCCTTAGATGGGATAGTATTTTTTCCAAAAGCACTTTTGTCTTAAATTTTGATCTTGACCTTCCTAATGCTACTCCAGCACTCTTAAGCAACGCACGAGACCTGCACTGAGAAGGGACCTCCTATAAGCCAAATTTGCCAAATTGTTTAATTGGGGGGGGGGTGTAGAATAGAAGGGGTTCATCAGTGTTTCCTTTATTGCACTTTGCAATGCCACAATCTCTCTGCTTTACCGTCCGGCGGGTTCACTTTTGATCAGCCCACAAGTCATTTAACCGATGAAATCATTTAACATCCCTGGGGTTCCTTAATCCGTTTCTTACTAGGTCCAGAGTGAAGGAAGAGAATCACGGACTGCGCCAAGACAAGAGGGAGAACTGTTGAGATGCTTCTCCATAGAGAATGATGGAGCCGGTCAGCCACGGCCACGCTCCTGAGATCCCCCCCCTTTCAATTAAGTACATGTTGAATAAAGAGAATAACATGTTGAATATTTACGATGGATGACTCCTAATATTAACTCCCAATGTATTTTCTAAAAATTCTAAAAGTGTGAAATTTTAATTTTTAAAAAAATTATAAGATCAAACTTTTTTTTATAAAAAGAATAGTGGAAAGTCATCATTAAAATCCCCTTTGGGTCATTTAGACTTAAACTACCTTTATTGTCACTTTTAAAAGTACACTAATCGGCATACAATAATGAGCCTTGGTGGTGCAGTGGACTAAACTGCTGTTAAAGTAGCACAGCTGCCAGCTGCCTGCAATTACTGCGAGTTCAATTCTCACCAGGCTGAAGGTTGACTCAGCCTTCCATCCTTCTGAGGTAGGTAAAATGAGGACCCGGTTTGTGGGGCCAATAAGCTGACTTTGTATAAAAATAGAACACCGCTTGGGGGGGGGGGGCAAAAAAGCCCTACTAAGCAGGTATATACAAAAGTATGAAGGCTATTGCTTAATGCATTTTAAGCCGCCCTGAGTCTCCGGAGAAGGGTGGCATATAAATCGAAGTAATAAATAAATAAAATAAATACATTAAAATGAAATTTTGTTCCATACAGCTCTCAAAAGGTCACCCCCTCCAATATACACTACGTAAACACTAAATAAATAAATACAAAATTATGCATATACCCACATATATGACACGGAGAAACAATACTGTCTAGTTTGGATGTATACATGCACATGGAGAGAAATCTTGCAAGTTTACATGCACATGGAGAGAAATCTTGCAAGTTTACCAGATGGCATAAAGGAACAAAGCTGTTACAGAATCTGGTAGTCCTGCTAGAAATAATTCGAAACCTCTTCCCAGAGGGGAGCGTCAGAAACAGACTGTGAAGTGGGTGTATGGGGTCTCTAATGATGCTTTGAGTTCTAAGTACATAGCACTTATAAGTAGTATCCTGAACAACGGGAAGCGAGCTTCCTATAATCTTCTCGGCTGTCCTTACCACTCTCTGTATGGACTTTCTATTGGAGGCACTGCTGCCACCAAACCAAGTAGTGATGCAGTTTGTTAAAACGCTCTCAATCATGCCTCTGTAAAAAGTGGCTAGGCTAGGGTAGAGTAGAGTAGAGAGAATAGGAATAGAATAGGGATAAGGATAGGGATAGGGATAGGGATAGGGATAGGGAAGAATAGAATAATAGAATCAGGGGCGGGTTTCAAAACCCATTGCTACCGATTCACTCGTGAATACTCACACGCTTGTGCAATGCTTCTGCACATGCGAAGAAGTGTCCAGACAGGTGGGCGGAGCCTCCTGCCGCCGCTGCTACCAGTTCGCCAGAACTGGTAGCAACCCACCACTGAATAGAATAGAATAGAATAGAATAGAATAGAATAGAATAGAATAGAATAGAATAGAATAGAATAGGAATAGGAATAGAAGCTGGAAGGGACCTTGGAGGTCTTCTAGTCCAACCCCCTGTTCAACCAGGAGACCCTATACCAGTGATGGCTAACCTTTTTGCCGTTGCGTGCCAAAAGTTGGGGGAGCATGGGGGGGGGGTCGCACATGTGCATGCCCACACCCATAATTCAATGCACCCCGCCCCAGGCCCATTTTTCACCCTCCCCAGGCTCCAGAGGCTTTCTTGGAGCCTGGGGAAGGCGAAAATGGTCTCCTCCCTCCTCCCCCTCCCAGTGGCTGTCCAGTCTCTTTTTAAAAAAAGCTCCAGTGATGGAGCACCCATGATTTCTGAAGGCAAGCTGGTTCCACTGCCTAATTGTCCTCACTGTTAGGAAATTCCTCCTTAATTCCAGGTGGTGCTTGCTTCTCTCTTTGGTTTGTTTCCAACCCCTTGTTTCTTGTCCTGGTGCTTTGGGAAAAAAGATAATTTGACCCATCCACCCACCCCCACCTCTTCTTTGTGGCAGCCCTTCAAATAGAAAGAGGTGCTCTTCTCATCCGATGCAAGGAAACGCAGGCGGAAATTGCATCCTGCATCCCTATTATTACCCTCTTCCAAAATGCAGTGGGCAAGGCAGATCCTGCCTTAGATTTAGAGTGATATAGCAGAATGCCAAATATTTAGAATAAGATGTTAGATTGAGTGATAAAATTTGGGTTTGGATTTCTTTGTGTCTTTTTCTTTTTTTCTTTTTCTTTTTAAGATGTTAATGGATGAAATTTGGAAGGGAGGGTGAGCAATTGTACTTAATTTTATACCGGATCAAACCCTTGATCTAAAAAGATGTATTTTATCTATGTTTAAAAATAAAAATAAATAAAAAATTTCTTTAAAAAAAAATGCAGCGGGCAAGGCAAATCCTGCCTTAGAAGCCAGGGATCTCCAACCTTGGCAACTTGGAAGACTTGTGGACTTCAACTCCCAGAATTCTGAGGAATTGAAGTCCACAAGCTTTGCTGGCTGAGGAATTCTGGGAATTGAAGTCCACAAGTCTTCCAAGCTGGCAAGGTTGGAGACCCCTGTTAGAAGCTATTGCTATTGGGAGACAGACTCTGTTCAGGTAACCAGCCAGCCAGCCAATCAGCCTAACGCCCTTTGGAGTTGCGTGCAATCGGGCTCCTCCTTCGCCTCCTCCTCCCCTTTTGGCTTCACCGTCCCTTCTTCCGCCCTTTCGCAGCGCGCCCCGCGGTAGGTAGAAAGGAAAGGCTCGAAGGCGACGGGTGCCGGGAAGGCCCCCGCGGGGGAAAGCGCATCCTGCGCCCGTTTCCTTTCTCCAGGAGGCTCCTCGTTTCTGCAAGAAGCGGGCCAGAAGTTGTTTTTTTTTATTATTTATTAAGGCCAAAGGCTGCACCTGCGTCGATTCCCCAAGGACCTTTCCTGGTTGGTGCCTTAGGTGGGAAGTTGGAAAAGCATGCTGGAAGAAGGTTTGTGTGTGTGTATTTGTGTGTCTCCCACCCTCTTGCCAAGAGGACTTTAATGCAGGGGTGGGAAACGGTGGCCCTTTTATGACTTGTGGGCTTCAATTCCCAGAATTCCCGAGCCAGCCAAAAAAACAAACAAACACCCTACTTCCTTGTAATTAAAAGCCCACTTTCTTCACAGTGCTGGAAATGTGGGCATAGCAATGGAACCTACTTCCACCAATGGTGGACATGTCCACTGGCAGCCAAATATTGATGAAAATACGGCGATGGTTGCTTGAAATTACACACTGTAGAATAGAACTGAAACCTGAAACTTTTCTGTTGGGGGTTAGACCTGCAAATATTGGATTGACTAAATGGTATCCGATGCTGCACATAATCACTGCAGGGAGACTGGCATTCGCACAAGAATGGAAGAATTGAGGACTTACCAAGGGACTCAAAATAATTTGTAAAATTATGGAATGTGCGGAGTCCGACAGACTTACAAAACTGATCAAAGGTAAAAGAGATTCAGATTTTTATAGTAGTTGGAACATGTGGTATGATTGGATCCAGAAACGATGGGAGAGAGAGAAAGGTTAATGTTGGATTATAATTATAGATGATGGTATAATTATGGTAATCAATAAGTATTGGAAATGTAAATTTGTATATAAGAATATGTAAATAATTTCTATTTTTACTTTCTGATTATTGGTGTATATATACATGGATATTTTGGTGATGATAGAAAAACTATTGTATGTATGGGGTTTTTTTTTTTGAACTATAATAAAAAATTATTAAAAAATAATTTTAAAAAAGCCCACTTTTTCTTATCCCATTTCCTGGAACAATGACTCTGCCTCACTTTCTACATAATGTTCCTTCATCAGACACTTGGAGACAGCTACAGTAGTGGCCAAACATTGTGGAAACCTTTTGGGAAAAGTGTATTTTCCAAAACTAGCTAATAACACCACTTTTTTTTTTCTTGGAGTAGTAGCATAAAATTATAGATCAATGGAAAGATCATTTAATCAGGAATGCAATGCAATAACTTTTATGAAGGATTTGCTATTAGAGTAGCAGTTACAGTATAAAAAAGAAAAGTGAAACACGTAGAAAAAAACAAGATATACAAAATTGATCACCATAGAAAAAATGAGATGTACAAAAATTATCACCAGGTCAGTTAATACTTAGTTGGGTAACCTTGGATTACGGTTTTACAATGTCTTCCCATGGAGTGAACCAAGTCTTTTAGTTCTGCAGCTGTTACAATGTGAAACCAAGATTGAATGGTTGCTTCTATTAACTGGGTTTTATTGCTGGATCGCTTTTGACTAACAAGTGTCTTTAGTCGGCTCCATAGATTTTCAGTTGGGTTAAGGTCTTGGCTATTCCCAGGCCATTCCAGCAGTGGAATATGATTATCTTGAAACTCTAAAAAAAAGTGTTATTGGCCATCAAACCTCAAAAATACACTTTTCCCAAAAGGTTTCCACAATTTTGGCCACTACTGTATCTTGTTTCTCTGCAGCCTGAGAGTGAAGATATCTGGCTCGGGAATTCTGGGAGTTGAAGTCCACAAAGCATAAAGCGGCCATCCTCACCTGAATCTTCTGGATGTGCAGGAGCAAAGCGTGAGCTTCTCTGGCGAGCCAAGGGTGAAGGCCCCTCTGTGTCTCGGACACTGCTATTTGGCTTCCAAACTGGATCTGGTCCTGGCCTGGATAGAGTCTTCTGAAGCAGGCTGGAAAATATTCTAGTGCATCTCCTTATAGACCAGGGGTCTCCAACCTTGGCAACTTTAAGACCTGTGGACTTCAACTCCCAGAATTCCCCAGCCAGCTTTGCTTTGCATTCTGGGAGTTGAAGTCCACAAGTCTTAAAAGTTGCCAAGGTTGGAGACTCCTGTTATAGACCGATAAGGGTGGGGAAATGTTATTTCCACCATTTTTAATTTTTAACATAGGAAAATGAGAAATGGATCAGAACAGGTGACCCTGGAATTTGTTCCCATGGCGATCAGCTAAATAGTTAACTACAGGAAATCCATAAGTTAAGAGTTCAGGGCACAAATATATATATATGTGTGTAAAATTAAAGTTCCAAAACAGTATGTGTTTAGGTCAGTTCATCACCTTTGCATGCACCTCAGTATGTTTTATAAAATGTGTTGTCTGTTGGGGCAGGCCTGACTATAATCATATGCACACACAACATACATACATACATACATACATACATACATACATACATACATACCAGGGGTGAAATTCAGCAGGTTCTGACAGGTTCTGGAGAACCGGTAGCGGCCATTTTGAGCAGTTTGGAGAACCGGCAAATACCACCTCTGGCTGGCCCCAGAGTGGGGTGGGAATGGAGATTTTGCAATATCCTTCCCCCAGGACTGGGAAGGGAATGGGGATTTTGCAGTATCCTAACCCTGACATACAGAACCAGTAGTAAAAAAAATTGGATTTCACCACTAATATTAAAGTTTCAAAATAGTATCTGTTTAGGTGAATTCATCACCTTTGTGCATATATGTGTATGTATGTATCACATACATATATCTGTGCAAAGGTGATGAATTCACCTAAAGACATACTGTTTTGGAACTTAAATATTAATTTTATTCTATATCCCTGTATTCTACTTTATCTTAGCTCTTTTATCTTTATTTTATCTAAGTATATTTCATTTTACCTCACTGTACAGGTGGTCCTCGACTTACGATCACGGTTGAGCCCAAAATTTCTCTTGCTAAGTAAGATAGTTGTTAAGTACGTTTTGCTCCATTTTACAACCTTTCTTGCCACTGTTGTTAGGTGAGTCATTGCAGTTGTTAGTTGGTAAAACGGTTGTTAAGTGAATCTTGCTTCCCCATTGATTTTGCTTTCACAAGGTCACAAAATGTGATCATATGAATCTGGGACACTGCAACCATCATAAATATAGAATAGAATAGAATAGAATAGAATTCTTTATTGGCCAAGTGTGATTGGACACACAAGGAATTTGTCTTAGGTGTATAGGTATAATGTGTATAAGCTGTATAATATGAACCGGTTGCCAAGCCATCTGAATTTTGATCATGTGACCATAGGGGTGTTGCAACAGTCATCCGTGTGAAAAATACTCATGTTACCTGTTTCAGTGGTCAAGGACTATCTGTAGTCTATTTTATCTCATTTATCTATACTTCACCTTTACTCATATTATTGCATCTTACTATAGCTCGTGCTTTCATTTGGTCAGATGATCAGTTTTGATCCTTTGGGAATCCTGAAACAGTTGTAAATGTGAGAACAGTCAAAAGTCCCTTTTTCGGTGTTCAGTTGTAACTTTGAACAGTCAGTCGTTAAAGGAATAGTTGTAAGTCAATAACTATCAATATAGTAATGCTGCGTCTAACTACAACTTTGGCTTTATAACATTACAAACTGGCTTCCTTTAATTCTGTCAAGCGAAATGAGTATAACTTAATAGTTTAAAAAAACCAACTTGCAAATTTACTAGCTCTTTATGATATTTTATCTCTTTTCTATATTTTATTATTATTTATTTTAATCTTAACAGATGTTTAAGCAATACAGTACAGTACAGTAGTGCCCGATGGAACATGGGCATGTGAAAACATGGGTAATTCTCCCACTCTATGTCTGAATTATAGTATATATCTGGGCTTTCTCTTTTAAATAATAGAAAATAGAATAAAATTCTTTTGTACTCAATGCCACAATATCAGAATAATTATCAGAACTATAAATATAAATATAACACATACTATGGAAAACATTTATTCTATTTTATATAGCCACTGATTTTGTAGAACACAGCTCTGTACATTAAAATATATATTCCTTTCAAGTTTAAAATTATCTGTTATTGGATATGTTTTGTAAGTTTTTTTAAAAGAACATTTTTATCTAAATTTTTTACCTCACCTTTATTATTTTTAAATAACTCGAGGTGAACATAACTAATACTCCTTCCTCCCTTTTTCCCCACAACAACCCTGTGAGGTGGGTTGGACTGAGAGAGTGACTGGTCCAAAACAGTGGTGGGTTGCTCCTGGTTCGCACCAGTTCGCAAAAACCGGTAGTAAAAATTTGTAGTAGTTCGGAGAACCGGTAATAACATTGGCTGGCCATGCCCCCGAACCGGTCTCCAGCCCAGTCGCTGCTCGCTTATCCCGCCCACCCTCATCAGAGGCTTTTTTTTAAAAAAAAAAACTTTTAAAAGCATTTTTTCTACAACCTCTTCGGCCAAAAAAATGCTTTTAAAAGTTTTTTTAAAAAAAGCCTCTGATGATCGCACAGCTCAGCTGGGATCGTCAGAGGCATTTAAAAATATTTTTATCTGTAACCTCTTCGGCCAAAGAAGTGGTAGGAAAAAAAATTGCCTTTAAAAGCCTCTGGCGATCCCAGCTGAGTTGCCTAATTGTCAGAGGCTTTTAAAAGCATTTTTTTCTGAACCTCTTAAGGTTGTAGAAAAAATGCTTTTAAAAGTTAAAAAAAAAAGTTGGTCATGCCCACCCAGTCACATTACTCCCCCACTAAGCCATGCCCACAAAATAAGCCACACCCACAGAACCGGTATTAAAAAAATTTAGAACCCAAAGTCACCCAGCCAGCTTCCATGACTAAGGCAGGACTAGAACTCACTAACTCCTGGTTTCTGGTCTGGTTTATTAACCACTAGACTAAACTAACTCTCAATTAATTGATTGGTTGTTGTTTTTTCTTATTTACATATGCAGGATAAATATTGAGAATGGCTCTGCATGAGATGGTTCAGACTGCGGCCAGATTATATCCTGAAAGAAGAGCCGTGTGTTTTGATGCATGTAACCATCAGATTCCAGTTTCCTACATGTACAAGACAGTTATGAGCCTTGCTACAGAACTTACAGACTTCCTGAGGAAACATTGCAACCTTACTGAAAATTTGGAAATAGGTCTCTACTGTAACCCAGGGATAAATTTACCTTCTTGGATTCTCGGGTAATGCTAATGCTTTTACAGTTATATAAATTGGTTCACATAAATGCAGGACATGCTATTATCACCTCATTATCATCGTTTTTAAAGTATTTATTTGCATAATATGCCCTATTGAATTTGCCTCCTGCAATTTTAATATCACTATAGTAATGTATTAATTTTTAATAGGATATATGATATTGGCACAAATATCTGTAGAATCTTAACTTTGTTTGCTTCACAACTTAAACCACTAGATGGAGTGAGACATACAGAAATAAGCCCTCTTCATTTTTAAAACCTTGGCCTTTTAGTATAGGTAGCTGTGTAGTTTGGCTGCACTCATATATTAATATTTGTCCAATATCCTGTAAAATATTACAGAACTACATAGAAAGCCATAAGCTTCTCTGCTGGTAAGAACCCTTTGTAAGTTTGGGTGCCTGAAAGTAGCTTGCTTCATTTTGCTAGACTTCTACAGGTACCTGCTGCTTATTCTCCCATCGATCCAGATGCCTTGCCCAGCCTCTATATTTCCTTTATGAAGAAATGTGGTTTCCAATATGTCCTTGTTGAAGAAGATAAAGTTGATGTAAGTGCAATGCTTCCAATTTCTATTTTAATTGGGATATTTAAAATATAATTGGAATTCTACAAACCTTCTGCTTAGGTTACAATCCAAGGTGTTGGTTATTGCCTTTAAAGCCCTACATGGCTCAGGGCCAGGTTATCTTTGAGACTGCCTTCTACCATATAGCTCCCAGCGACCGGTAAGATCCCACAGAGTTGGTCTCCTCCGGGTCCCATCAGCGGGGGAGGGCCTTCTCTGTGGCTGCCCCAGCTCTCTGGAACCAGTTACCTCCTGAGGTCCAGACCACCCCCACCCTATTGGCCTTCCGAAAAGCAGTGAAGACCTGGCTTTTCCGGCAGGCCTAGGGCTGTTGATCTCACTGTTGCGATCTTGTGAGATCCGGACATGAATGGTGTGAATGGGTTTTAATGTTTTAATTTTTAAATGTTTTTATAATGGTTTTTTAAATGCATTGTAAGCCGCCCTGAGTCTTTGGAGAAAGGCGGCATATAAATTGAACTACTACTACTACTACTACTACTACTACTACTACTATTACTACTACTAATAATAATAATGAGGAGGAGGAGGAGGAGGAGAAGGAGAAGAAGAAGAAGAAGAAGAAGAAGAAGAAGAAGAAGAAGAAGAAGAAGAAGAAGAAGAAGAAGAAGAAGAAGAAGAAGAAGAAGAAGAAGAAGAAGAAGAAGAAGAAGAAGAAATAATTCTAAATTTGCCAGACATGAACATTTTGACTGTACAAAAAACCACCTTACTCGGAACAGCTTACATCCTCCAACGATACCTTAACAGTTCTTAGGTCCTTGGTTAGGACTCGAGCTGCTGAGCTATTAACCAGCCACAAAGGCTGTGAATCTCACTAAAGATTAAATAATAATAATAATAATAATAATAATAGTAATAAAAAATGTACAATGAAGTAAACCCATAGAATTTTAAGTAACATAATTATATCCAGTGATTCCTTGGTACTCAACTGCTTTGAAACTCATCAAACGTGGTACTTAATGCATTTTGATGCAAAAAATGTTTCCCCTGTACTCATTGTTTGTTTGGTACTCAATGCACAAGCTAGAACCTATCAGTTGTTGGCTGCCTTGTGACTCACTACATTATTCCTTCATAGGAAAAAAATGTTTGGTATTTATTGTTTTTGGAACTCATCATGCCTTCCAGAACCAATTAATGTTGAGTACCAAGGTACCACAGTAGGTAGTCCTTGGTTTACAACCTTATGACTTCATTACAGCTGCTCAATAACTGTTTGAAATTACGATGAGCCCAGAATGGGCACTTCTGGTCATTGTAAAATATCTTGCCTCCCTCACACCTTTACGACTAATTGCAGAGTCAAGTTGTCTCAGGAATTCTGGGAGTTGAAGTCCACAGGTTGTAAAAGGGCCACAGTTGCCCACCCCTGACCTATAGTGATTAAAGTAGAAGGCTAGCAACCAGAAGAACCTTACACACAAAGCCAGCTGGGTAACCTTGGGCCAGTCACTCTCTCAGCCCTAGGAAAGAGGCAATGGCAAACTATTCTGAAAAATCTTGCCAAGAAAACTACAGGATTTTATCCAGACAGTCTCCCAAGAATCAGACATGATTGAACCATTAATTTTAAAAAAAAGCTTACAGTATGTTCAGTGTCTCCCACCATCTTGTCTTCTCTCATCTTCTTTTTCAATTGCCTTCTCCCCCCCCCCCCCCCCCGTTATGAAGGTCTTCTCCAATAACTTTTTCTTTCACATTTTATGTCCAAAATATATGTTGCTTGCAACTGACTCACATTTATACCATTGCAGTGTTCTGAGATCATGTAATCCCATTTTGCGAACTTCTGACAAGCAAAGTCAATGGGGAAGCCAGATTCACTTCACAACCGTGTTACTAACTCAACAACTGCAGTGATTACTTCACAAATGTGATGAGAAAGGTCGTAAAATGGGGCAAAATATCACTTAACAAATATCTCACTTGACAGCATAAATTTTGGGCTCGATTGTGGTCGTAAGTCAAGGACTACCTGCATTCTGCAATTAATGGTCATTTGGATTTTTGCAGCCCAAATCTTGGAGCCCTACCTGTTCTGCCCCAGCTACGGACCCCAAAGAACACAGCACACACAAAGTCTGTACAAACCTTAGTTTACTAAATTAAATCAGTCTTTTTCAAACAAAGGCTGTTAATTAACTTTCTTAACAACCTACAAGAATCCAAAGAATAAGTAATCGTAATCTTACTAGGATTGGCAGAAAGCCTAGAAGCAATTTGCAGAGAACTAAGAGCAAGACGCGAAGGAGAATGAACAAAGTTGTTCCCTGCAAATTGCCTCAGTCGTCATCCTTCCTTAAATAGCTAAGGAAGTGGCCAGTTAGCCCCAAGCCTTACTCTCGAGGAGACTTCCTCCTGAGTAGCCACTCCTGCCTTTTGGCAACTCTGAGCGCCCGTGCATCGAGAAGAGGCTCCTCCTCTTCTTCCTCTTCACCCATGGAAGCTTCTGGAGGTTCTGAAGGCCCTGGCTGAATCCCTGCCTCTGGCACCACATCTTCTCCAGCCTCCTCATTGTCCGACTCGAGTGCCAGCTGTACAGGCTGCTGACGCAGCACCATACCAGCCTCCTCGCTGTCAGAATCAGCTACTAGCTGCACAGGCCGCTGACGGGCCACAACACTACTGTAACAACCACAGTGTGTTCCTAGTTTTTGCACTTGTTGCAGAATCACTTTGGGTTTTTTTTAAAAAAAGCCATATTCCCTTGAAAGGCATCGTATTTGATTTGCTGTTCTAAATTTGTTTGACTTTATTCGTTGTGACTAGACACAGAGAAGTAAACATGCGAAAATTATGTTAGAATAAGTTTCTTTTTTTGTTTCCAGAAATTCACAATAACCTATGGACACTTGTACAGCCAACATTCCCTTCAAATGAGGAGAATTGGTTTAATTCTTTTCCAAAGGCACAGTGGTATTCAGTTGACCAAATATGTAAATGCAGATAGTGAAAGTTCTGTGGTCAGAAGCATCTGTAAAGGACAGCAACATGATGTTGGAGCACCCAAAGATCTGTTGGATGTCAGAGAGAAACATTCCCTGGCATATGTTTTGCACACATCTGGAACAACAGGGCTCCCCAAAATTGTGAGGGTGCCTCATAAATGCATCGTACCAAATATCCTTCATTTTAGGTAAGTTTTCCATGTACACTTAGTCATATATTTTGATAAGAGGAGTGATGCCGTGGCCTAGAAATGGAGCGCTCTCCTCACAGTCAGGAGGCTGTGAGTTCAATCCTAGGTAGAGGCAGATATTTCTCTCTCTGGGCACACCGGGAATATATCTGCTGAACAAAACTCCGCATTGGCGACAGGAAGGGCATCCGGCCATTAAAACACTCTCCTAGCTCCATTCAGTTGCCCAGACAAATAGTGGGTTTTAATTTAGTTTGCAACCCGTTCGCTCATGCACGCATGCGAAGAAATGTCCGGGCAGGTGGGTGGGTGGAGCCACTCTCTACTACCACTACCGGTTCCCCTGTTCCAGGGCGAACCGGTAGCAACCCACCACTGACCCAGACTCCACCCCGCAAAGGATCATGAGGTCATTAAATGAAGATAATAATAATATATTTTGATAAGAAGGAAAGGTTAACAAAAAGAGCAACAATAGCATAAATTGTGTTGGACTTCCAATTGTTTGCTTCTTATATAATTGGAATAGATCTGAGATAAACGCATAGATTTTGGTTTGCAAGTATTCCGCCTTTAGACAAAAAAAAATGTGGAAAACTATAACGTATGTTGGAAATGAATCTCATTCTGGGCTCATCTCATTATAATTCTCCAACTTTTAGAAGGGCTGCTTAGACTGCAACTCAGACTTTCAGGGTGTAGAGTTTGTGTTATGCTGACCTGAATTAGAGGTGGAATCGGAGGATTTATAACTTGTTAGCGGGAGAAAGAGTCTGATTGATTAACTTGGTATATGCAAAACTGCTTAAAGTTTCATCTAAATCTAATTTCTCAGAGATGTGTATTTTTTTCCTTATTCTAGAGAGCTTTTTAAAATTACCCCAGATGACGTAGTGTTTATGGCCTCTCCTTTGACTTTTGATCCATCAGTCATTGACCTGTTCATTACTCTGGCGAGCGGGGCATGCCTGCTAATACTACCCACAGTGATTAAAATGATGCCACAGCAGTTATCCAGGGCTCTCTTCCAGAAGCACAGAGTGACTGTATTGCAGGTAAGAAACTTGTTGTTTGGAGACTTAATTAAACTATCCACTTGTCTTGTTTGCTTGAATAAGGAGAAATTTTACCAAGGCCATTTATATTGCAAATTAGCCCAAGGCTATCGTATGCAGTCTGTAGGAATTAAAAAACTGTGTCAATATACTGTACTGTATGTAGCACTTAAACTCAACATTAAGAAAACTAAGATCATGGCATCCAGCCCTATCAATTCCTGGCAAATAGATGGGGAAGAAATGGAGTGTTAGGATATGGTTTGAGCCTAACTAGTTGTCCAGGTAATATGAGTGTACTGTAACTTTAATCTGTAAATGTATTATGTTACTTTAAAGGTATTCATTGTAATGCTGAGTCATGCTGTAATTAGGTAATGACTGGTTGTGAGAGTATTTAAGCAAGGTATTGTAACGTGTTCAGTTGCTGCTATGATATACTGCCATTAATGATGAAGCTGCTATGATAAGCTACCATTGAGAGGAGTTGTTATCTGCTAATCATCGTTTGATGGATCTGCTACCATCGTGGTTTATGAACCAGAGTGAGTTTGTTATTCTAACTAACTAATGTTTGTTTGGTAAGAAGATATCTGTAACTACTGGACTGATTTAACTGGCAAAGACTTGGAATTTGTTTAAAGACTATGAGACTGTTTTTCTACTATAAAGTAAGCTTTTGATAAACCAGTTTGCATATCTCTTATTCATTGCTCTCAGCAATGTTTCTTTGTGCATTTACTCTGCTGGTTGGTAACACAACACCAATATCCTTAACATGGAGGTAGTGACAAGATCTTGGGCTCCAAGATCATCACAAATGGGGACTGCAGCCAAGAAATTAAAAGATGCTTGATCCTGGGGAGGAAAGCTATGGCAAATCTAGACAGCATACATTCTTCAGTGTTTTAGTCTCCAGTCTCCTAATCATCTTTGTCTCTCTTCTCTGCACTCTTTCAAGAATCTCAACATTTTTTTTTTTATATTGTGGTGACCAAAACTGGATGGAGTTTTCCAAGTGTGGTTTTACTAAAACTTTATAAAGGGTAATACCAATACTTCACATGACTTTGATTCTATCCCTCTGTTATTGCAGCCTAGGATTGCATTGGGAATGCTGCAATTGTTGTGAGTGTGAAAAATAAGTCATACGTCCCTTCTTTCAGTGCTGTTGTAAATTTGAGCAGACACTAAACAGACTATTGTAAAGTCGAGGAATAGCTGTAATAACCTTGAATCCTGCTTTCTTCAGGCTACACCAACTCTTTTGAAAAGATTTGGAGTTGAACATATTAGATCAAGTGTATTGACTGTGGATACTTCCCTGCGAATCTTAGCTCTCGGTGGAGAAGCCTGCCCTGCTCTTAGCGTGTTGAGAAGCTGGAAAGAAAAAGGAAACAAAACCCAACTCTTTAATATTTACGGCATTACTGAAGTTTCGTGTTGGGCCACATGTTACAGGATTCCTGAGGAGGCTTTCGACATGGATCATCGGTAGGAAAATGTTCGTTTTTGCTGCCCATAAGACTCAATCGGGTGGGCTGCTGGGGGTTTGCAGGGGTTCGGGACAAACACTAGCTAAGATTCTGTGCAGTTCGGAGAACCCCCAAATCCCACTTCTGGCTGGCCCCACCTGCCCCTCCCAGGAGTCCCCACGCGGCCCCATGCGGTCCCACGCACCCGTTCAGGGAGGGTGAAAAACAGGCATACCAGAAAATCGGGAAGGCCGGAAACAGGCCTGTTTCTGACCTCCAGAGGGCCTCCAGAGCCTGGGAACGCCGTTTTTGCCCTCCCCAGGCTCCGGAGGCTTTTCTCAAACCTCCGGGAGGGCGAAAATGGTGTTCCCAGGTGCAGGAGGCTGACTAGGCCACGCCCACCATGGCCACGCCCATCCAGCAACCGGGCAAAGAACCCCTTGCTAACATTTTTGAAGCCCGTCCCTTGGCTCAATGCTGTGGAGATTTTGAATTGGGAATGTTTCCTATGTGAAATGGGTTGTTTTATCCATTCCAGAAACATTTTGAGTTCAGAGTTGGGCGTGCATCACTTGAACCATGCATACTTCTGGAATGAGCCAAATCATTCATTCCAAACGCAGAACACTTGAACTCAAAGCAGTCTTTTAAATTCAGCATGTTGTATACTTAAAAGTACACAACTGAACTTGAGTGCTGGACATAATTAAAAGTGACTGAGCCATGTTCTGCAGTATTTGACTTGTGGATAAAACATGTAAATGTTGGCAATGATTTTACTTTCTATTTTTTTGATCTAATTAATACTCGTGAACAATTTGGATAGTGGCTTGATTCTTTTTCTGATGGTCTGAATGAAGAAATTAGTTCTTTACTTACTGTTCATCCTTGTTTCACATCTCTCTCTCTCTTCTGCCTGCTCACCCCATCCTTTTTCAGATTTGATTCCCCTGTACCACTGGGAACACCATTATCTGGAACAGCAGTTGAAGTCAAAGATGCCAATGGCTTACTTGTCCAAGAAGGTGAAGGCCAAGTATTTATAGGTAATTTTATTTTTTATTTTTTAATTAAAACAATCATTACTTGAAGATGATCACAATAGCCATTGGATTCCAGTGAATGAGGAAGCTATTTCCAGGGCGCTAACCAGAGGTCATATTCAGCAGGTTCTGATCAGTTCTGGAGAACTGGTAGAGGAAATTTTGAGTAGTTCGGAGAATCGGTAAATACCACCTCTGACTGGCCCCGGCCCCATCTATTCTCTGCCTCCTGAGTCGCAGCTGATCAGGAGGTAATGTGGATTTTGCAGCAACCTTCTCCTGGAGTGGGGTGAGAATGGAAATTTTACAGTATCCTTCCCCTGCCACGCACACAGAACCGGTAGTAAAAAAATTTGAATTCCACCATTGTCGCTAACGTTTTACTTCAAACTTCTAGAGATTTCTGATTAGGTAGTGCGGGAATTAGTTTGGCCAGAGCAGAGTTTTTCTTACCTATAGTTAGTAATTGGAATAATTGGGAACAGCCCAGTTATTAGATTGAAGACTTTGAATGAGCTTAAAAGATTCCCCCAAAATAAGCAATTTTTTTTTCTAAATATAAATATTTTGATTTCTGAACACTATAAAATAAAAATGCAGTTAAAAGGTTTTTAAAAACTGGCATCAGATTTTAATAATTTGACAAGATGTTTGTTTTCAACCTCATCAGTAAGGCAAGGTCTGGGGTTAATTGGAATACAGGTAGTCCTTGATTTACAACAGTTTGTTTAGTGACTGTTTGAAGTTACAACGGCAGTGAAAACAGTGACTTACAACCGTTTTTCATACTTGCAACGGTTGCAACAGCCCCATGGTCACATGATCAAAATTCAGATTGCTTAGCAATTGACTTATATTTATGATGATTACAGTGTCCCAAGCAGGGGTAGGGTTCTACTTACCTTTACTACCGGTTTGCAATGGTATCGCGCAGAAGCTTCTGCGCATGCGCAGATCGTTGATGACAACATCCAGGGCAGTGGGTGGGGCTTCCTGCGGGCTTTACTACCAGTTCTTGTGAACCGGTCCGAACCGGGGGCAACCCAAAGTCAATGGGGAAGCCAGATTCACTTAACAACCATGTTACAAACTGCCGTGATTCACTTAACAACTTTGTCAAGGAAACACAAATTTTGAGCTCTTCATTCGAGGACTACCTGTACTGTGTTTTAAACTCTTTATTTTGAGCGCTACATTTTCTTGTAATGCTATGCAGTTATGAATCCGGATTCTCGGAATAAAGTACCCCCAATTCCCATCAATTTCAGCTAACACAAAGAGTAGCTATGAATGGAAGTTTTAACCTAGTGATGGAAGGCGCTAGAATTAGTTTGCATCACAGTCAGAAGTGGCTATTGGCTATCATGCTAAATAATTATAATACGCACAAGGCTCTTATGTTTTTGCATTTTCTCTTATCTCACATCAAAATAAGCCAATATCAAACCATGGGAAGTGAAGTAGGCTTATTAAAAATAATCACAGTTAATGTTTACGCACAGGAAGCTATATTCAACAAAAATGAAAATAGAGCCTTCTGCATTCTTCATGGAGCAGATAGGACGGTGGCAGCATGCAAGACTGAACTCTTTCTCACGCTACATGCAGTAGTTCAGTGTGATAAAAATTACCGTATTTTTCAGACTATAAGACGCACGTCCCCTCCCCCCAAAAAGTGGGTGGAAATGTCTGTGTGTCTTATAGACCAAATACGGGCCTGTTTTTGGCGTCCCATTTTTGCCCTCCCTGGCCCCCAGAAGCACTCCTGAACCCTCTGCATGTCCCGTTTTCACCAAAAATGGGTCCATTTTTGCCAAAAACGGGCCTGTTTTTGGCTTTCTCAAACCTTCCGCGCATCCTGTTTTCACCCTCTCCAGCCCCCAGAAGCACTCTGCAGGCCAAAAATGGGGCCATTTTTGGCAAAAACGGGAGACGCGGAAGGTTCGGGAAGCCAAAAATGGGTCCGTTTTTGGCCTGCAAAGTGCTTCTGGGGCTGGGGAGGGCGAAAACGGCACACACGGAGGCCAAAACCTATTTTTTTTTCTTGTTTTCCTCCTCTAAATCTAGGTGCATCTTATAGTCTGGTGCGTCTTATAGTCTGAAAAATATGGTAGCTATTAGATGGGCAAGTTGATCAAGTTTGAAAGACTCTTTGTGTTGTTTTCCTGTATCGAGTTAATGGTATGTGGGAATGACTTTGGTAGACAGGAGGAAGAGCCATACAGCAAATAACAGTCAGATAAGAGGCAGCTGAACCTGAGGTGTGGCAAACATCTCAGAAAGGATACGCCCTAATTTCTTGGGCTGTAAAAACAATGGGGAGAAATACACTTTCAGACTTGCAAAATTCTGATAATGTAACCTTACAATAAAGTAGAATTCAGCTCATCTGAGTATGCTTTGCACCTGAACTATCTCACAAGGCTGATAAATCTCATTTTAAGTCAGTAGTGAAATCCAAATTTTATTACTATTGGTTCTGTGGGAGTGGTGTGGCTTGATGGGTGTGGCAGGGGAAGGATACTGCAAAATCTCCATTCCCACCCCACTCCAGGGGAAGGATACTGCAAAATCCCCATTCCCTCCCCACTCCTGGGGGAAGGATATTGCAAAATCTCCATTCCCACCCCACTCTGAGGCCAGCCAGAGGTGGTATTTGCCGGTTCTCCAAACTGCTCAAAATTTCCACTACCGGTTCTCCAGAACCTGTCAGAACCTGCTGGATTTTACCCCTGCTTTAAGATCATTTTTAGCCTGCATTATATGGATTGATAAGGGGAAGCCTGACTTACTGCTTAAAATTGCTCTGCATAGGAGGAACTGGACGTGTCTGCTTCATTGACGGCGAAACAACATTACCTGTGGACACCATGAGAGCCACCGGAGATTTCGTAAATGTTAAGAACGCTGAAATGTTTTTCTTGGGGCGGAAGGACAATCAAATTAAGCGTCATGGCAAGCGTCTCAATACTGAGTATGTACAGCAGGTGAGGTAATAGGTAACTATGAAAAGTTTTTTTAAAAACTAATAAGTGAGATTGGGCCATGAAGAGTCTGAAAGATAGATATTACCTGAGTTTTTGAGATTAAGGTTCCCCCACATGCTTGCTAGTCGTTTCCGGCTCTAGGGGGTGGTGCTCATCTCCGTTTCAAAGCCGAAGAGCCAGTACTGTCCAAAGACGTCTCTGTGGTCATGTGGCTGGCACGACTAAACGCCAAAAGCGCACAGAATACTGTTACCTTCCCACCAAAGGTGGTCCCTATTTTTCTACTTGCATTTTTTACATGCTTTCGAACTGCTAGGTTGGCAGAAGCTGGGACAAGTAATGGGAGCTCACCCCATTACATGGCACTAGGGATTCGAACTGCTGAACTACCGACCTTTTGATCGACAAGCTCAGCATCTTAGCCTTTGAGCCATCGCGGCCCTTTACTGAACACGCGGCCCTCCCGAGCTCCATTTTCGCTAGCAGAGGGTTGCAGGAGGCACGTTCCAGCCAAAAACGAAGATTGGGAGCCAGTTTTCACTGACAGAGCACTCAAGCCACCACAGGCACCCCGACACGAGTAAAGTTGACCAAACCCATCCTGCCTCCCAAAACGCTCCCCCCCTGAGGTCAAACACAACTCTGAGGTGGCCCTCAATGAAATCAAGTTTGACACCCCTGGTCTCTGCATTCATGGGACTGAAAGTTACTTGAATGACGAGGTGAAGAGAAATACAGGTGTTCATCTTCATGGATTTCTGCACATTTTCTCAGAATTATCGTGGTTTTATTTTGCAGGTGGCAGAGAGCCTCTGCACAGTGGAAACCTGTGCCTTGATATGGTACCAACAAGAAAAATTAATTCTGTTTGTTGCCCCCAAAGCTGTTTCAAAGCGGCATCTTTTAAAAAAGCTCCAGGAACGTCTCCCAAGCTTTGCAATTCCAGATGAGGTTTTGCTGATTGATACTTTGCCATTCACATCCCACGGTAAATATACGTATATATGCCTACTGTGTGTATTTTTCGGACTATAAGACGGACCTAAATTTAGAAGAGGAAAACAACAACAAAAAGTTTTGGCCTACCTATTTTCGGCCCTTGTCCAGTCTTTTTTTTTTGGCCTGTTTCCTGGGCTTTTTTCATCCTGTTTTGGGAGCTTTTTTCAGCCTGTTTTCAAGGCTTTTTTTGGTCCATTTTGGGGTTTTTTTCTTGCCCGTTTTTGAGGCTTTTTTGGCCTGTTTTCTAGGCTTTTTTGGCCCATATTTTAGGTTTTTGGAGGCCATTTTCTAGGCTTTTTTGACCCATTTTGAGGCTTTTTTTGGCCCATTTTTTCAGAAAAAAACGGGCCACAAAAAGCCTCAAAAACAGGCCCAAAAAAGCCCTGAAAACAGGCCAAAAAAAAGCCTCAAAAACATGGCCCAAAAAGCCTCAAAAACAGGCCTAAAAAGCCCTGAAAATGGCCCTAAAACCCCCCAAAACGGGCCGAAAAAAGCCTCGAAAATGGGCTCCAAAAAGGTCGAAAAAAGGCCCGAAAACAGGGCGTACAGAGGCCAAAAAATGGCTGGTGGGTGAGTGGGGCTTTGGAAATATTCGGTCTATAAGACGCACAGACATTTTCGCCCCCTTTTGGGAGACAAAAAAGTATTTCTTATAGTCAGAAAAATACAGTATATTTATTTCTTAAATTTATAAGCCCCCCAATTCCATCACAACTTGGAAGGCAATACGGCCCAGACTAATTAAGACATAAAACCAGACGAGAATAAACGTACTGATGGAACACCAGTTCTACCAGATCAAACATCACACAAGGGAGCCATTTGCCACTCTGGCTCATTAATTCAGAGACCGATTGGGTGTTTTCTTCGGCTTCCAGATGTAAATAACATTTTATTGGAACATCTTGTTACGAAAATAGCTTGTTTTTTAGAGCATGGGGAAACCTGAGAGAAGCCATGTCAGATTGATTATGTGCCATCAAGTCAATGTCAGTTCTTATACGGATCACATACATAAATTTTCTCCAGGATGACCTGTTTGTGTGTGGTCCTTCAGATCTTGAAGTGCACTCACAACTACTGTGATACTTTGATACTCTGTCCATTCAGTTTGCTTCTAGTCATCCTTTTTCTTTCTACCTTTCCCAGCATTATAGACTCCTCAAGGGAGTTGAGAATATGTCCAAAGTCTGAAAATTTGTTCTGGTTATTTTTAACTCAAGTGAGAACACTGGATTGAGTTGTTCTGTGAGCCTCGTGTTTATTTTCTTGGCTATCTGTGGAGATTCTCAGTCCTGGTTGTCCCAAAGGTGCTTTTTGAAGAGGCAACTGGACTTTTTGGTTTTTCTTTGAAGATGTTTTGCTTCTCATCCAAGAAGCTTCTTCAGCTCTGACTGGAAAATGGGGAATGGAAGGATTTATACTCCTTGCAAACAGCTGGTCATTTGCATTCTTTTTAGTGAGTTGTTGAGGCCGCTTGGAGGTTTATCTGTGTCCATTTGCACCCCTCAGGTGATCCTGGGGACAGAGATAAACCTCCAGGTGGCCTTAACGACTCACTAAAAGCATGCAAATGACTGGCTGTCTGCAAGGAGTGTAAATCCTTCCGTATCCCACCATCCAATCAGAGCTGAAGAAGCTTCTTGGATGAGTAGCGAAATGTCTTCAAAGAAAAAAACAAGAAAGTCCAGTTGTCTTTTGAAAAAAGCACCTTTGGGACATTTCTTGGCTATCTGTGGTATTCTCAGGAGATTTTTCCAACTTCAGACTTCAAAAGCATCAATACTATTTCTGCTCTTCATTGTCCAGATTTCACTTCCATGGAATGTCACATGGAAAAGTATTCCTCGCACCATTCTGATATTTGTAGATATGCTGGCACTCCTCGACTTACAACAGTTCATTTAGTGACCATTCAAAGTTACGACGGCACTGAAAAAAAGTGATTTATGACCATTTTTTCACACTTACAACCGTTGCAGCATCCCCTTGGTCACATGATCAAAATTTGGATGCTTGGCAACTGGTTCATCTTTATGACGGTTGCCATGCCCTGGGGTCAAGCGATCCCCTTTTGTGACCTTCTCACAAGCAAAGTCAACCAGGAAGCCAGATTCACTTAACAACCATGTTACTTATTTAAACATCTGCAATAGTTCACTTAACAACTTTGGCAAGAAAGGATGTAAAATGGAGCAAAACTTACTTAACAAATGTTTCACTTAGCCACATAAATTTTGTGCTAAATTGTGGTCACAAGTCGAGAACTACCTGCACATATATCGCAGCATCTGAATATATTTTCCAAGGGCTTCTTGGTTAATGTACCAAGTTTTAGTTTGTGGCCTATTTCTTGATTGCTGGTTGGTTTGCTGTGAAAACGGATGGCATAAGATGGAAGCTATCCACCGTTTACATATTCTACGAAAGTACATAGTCACATCTCATTCCCTTGATGACCTGGAGCCAGTCCATTTCTCTATGTTTGATCCACAGTTGGGCTTCCTGAATTGTATACACTGTATTTTTCGGCGTATAAGACGCATTTCCCCCCCTAAAAGGGGGTGAAAATTTGGGCGCGTCTTATACACCTAATGTAGTCCCACCCACCCACTGGCCCCCACCCTTTGGCCTCTGCCTCCCAGCAATTTACCTCCTAGCAGCAAACAGCCCGTTTCAGCTTCAGCACAGCCTAATTAGCAGAAACAATTGATTGTCAGTTGGATCAGCCTCCCGACCCTCAGCTGTTTCAGTCTGCAGGGATTGCCATTGCCTATTGCTGCGCTGGCCTCCGCTGTTTGCTGCAAGGAGGTAAATTGCTGAGAGGCAAATTTTTTTTCCTTGTGCTAATCAGGCTATGCTGAAAATGAAAATGAAACTAAAGCAGGCTGTTTGCTTTTTGCTGCAAGGAGGCAAATTGCTCAGAGGCAGAGGCAGATTTTTTCCCCTTGTTTTCCTCCCCAAAATAGATAGGTGCGTCTTATAATCCGGAGTGTCTTATATTCTGAAAAATACGGTAGGTGTTGCATGAAGACAATGAGATGTTCTGAGATTCCCATTTTTCTAGGCACGTGGCTGGCACAGTTCAAGACAAATAAATAATATACTGATTTCTTTTTGTTGTCCTTTGGTTGTCTCAATTTTCTAGGATACATTAGCAGTAATGTTGCTTGTTCTTTGACTTATTCTAAAGCCAGCTTGAACAGCTGACATTTCCATCCTATTTTAGGGCTCTAATCTGTGTTGGATGATCCTAAGCATTATTTTAATAGTATGTACGAAGTCCAGCTAGCCAGAATTGATGGCTAATCTGTGTACCGCTGATTTATGTTCTAACCAGAATTTCACTCTATGCTGTGATGATGTTCTTATTTCTCTTATTCAGATATATCTATATCTACACTATATCTAAGTGTCTGTGTGATTTGGAATATATATTGCATTTAGTACAGTATATAGTACACATGGGAGTGGTGCGGTGGCCTAGAGGTGGATCAGGAGGCTGTGAGTTTGATCCTAGGTATAGACAGATATTTCTCTCTAGGCACGATGAGAATATATCTGTTGGAAAAAAAACTCCGCATTGGCAACAGGAAGGGCATCTGGCCAGTAAACACTCAGCTCCATTCAGTTGCCCAGACTCCACCCCGCAAGGGATTATGGCCATGATGGCAAACCTATGGCACGCGTGCCACAGGTGGCATGCGGAGCCATATTAGTGGGCACGCCAGCTCAGCTCTGGGGCGCATGCACACGCCAGCCAGCTGATTTTCAGGCCTTCTGGGCCCACCAGAAGTAGGGAAACAGGTTGTTTCCTGCCTCTGGAGGGCCTGGGGTGGGTGGGTGGGCAAGGCCCGATTTTCTTTCTTACCTGGCTCCAGATCCTCTCTATTTATCTGGGAAGGGCAAAAACAGCCTTTCCCACTCCCTTGGAGACCCTACGGAGGTTGAAAGGGCCCATTTCCTGACTCCCGGTGGGACAGGAAGTGACTTTTTTGCTGTCCCCAGCCTCTAGAGGCTCCTAGAGAGGCTCCTAGAGAGGCTCCTCTCTAGGAGGGGGGGAAGAGGGGTTGCCCGCGCATGCGCGTGGGCACGTGCGCCGTGACCCTCCCCCGCCCCCCCCCTCCTGGCACACAATGGCAAAAAGGTTAGCCATCACTGGATTATGGGGTCGTTAAAATATGATGATATAGTACGTGTGTGTGTGTGTGTAACCTGTTTGTAGTTTTACTTTCACTAAAATCATTTGTGGACTCAAACATTTGTGGGCCTGCAATGGAGTGTTAAGTTAGAATAAAGATATAGGAATGCTTTGTTTTATTATAATAAAAACTTGTTTTATTTTTTGCTTTGTGCAAAGGCAAAATTGATGTGTCCGAGCTGAACCAGATTTACAGCAACCACCTGAATTCTCGAAAAAATGACAGCAAGCTAAGCGAAGAAGAACTATGGCAAGGCTTGCAGAGTCTCTGGCAGGTAGTCCATTAAACTGCATTATTCCCATATCGTAAGAATTCTCTTAAGCATCCATAATTCAGTCATTTGAACAAGGGAGAGAAGAACAGGAATGAATATTCTTGGGTCTTTGCATGCTGTAGCTTCTATCATTGACTTGGATTCTTTGCAATAGCTTTAGAGAAATTATTAATATTTCTGTAAAATCTAAGGACTCAGATAATGGTAGGCAGTTGTAATGAATAGCGCTGTGCCCAATGAGCCATTAATGCTTGCCTCTCTGGGATAAGTTGAAACGCGACTTATTTTTTTTTAATAAAGGCACGACCAAAATAATCAAACAGATCCAGCATTTCTGCATAGATTGAATATCAGATATTCAAAATATCTGTTTTATTCGCTGCACCTGTTTCTGATTTATTATAAGTGAGAAGACACGTTGAGGATTAACTGCCCTGTCTAATAAGCAAAACCTAGAACAGGATTAAATTAAATTAAACATTGAGCTTCTAATTTTTATGAGCTAGAATCCATAGTGGCAATATAGGTATTCCAATAAGTTGCGTCCTTCTACTGTGCTTGCATGTCGTTTCCCTATATACTGTAAAATTATAAAGTGGCTACAGTCCTATATATCGGTAGACGTTCCTATCCATTTTATGCTACTAAAATGTTCAACCTATACTGCATAAAATTTGATCAGGTGCTGTATCCAGAAATGTCCATGGCAATTAAGCATATGAATCAGTTACAACTTTGCTCAGATGGTGACTTTATCCATCACTTCATTTTAATAGTGTTGCTTCCTTTTCCCTTTTTTATCTGCTTTAAAAGATTGAAAGATAGTCTTCTTACCTTGCTTCAGAGAGCTGATGTCTCTTCTTAAGTATCAGTAGCATCTATAGCTTGTCTTAGTTTCTCTTTGAATCTATTTGGTCCTTACTGCTTTGTAGATTACTCACTTGCTTTGCTACTAGGTGTGTACTTCTGATGTAAATTAATCTATACACGATAACCAGTGGTAGGATTCAACCAGTTCGGGCCGGTTCGAGCAAACCAATTTTTAAATTGCTGGCTGGCCTCGCCCCTTCCCACCCCGCCCTTTCCAGGAGTCTCCAGACGCCCCGTTTTGTCTCCCAGGTAAGTGTAGGGAGGCCTACTAGGCCCAAAACAGGGCACGGGGATGCGGTGCGCCCTCCCTGCGGCCCGTTTTTGCTCCCAGGAGGCTGCAGAGAGGCCTACTAGGCCCAAAATGGGGCACGGGGGGCGGTATGCCCCCCATGGTCCGTGTTTGCTCCAAGGAGGGGTGCAGGAGGCTGAGTGCTGCTTGTCACACCCCCTGGCCACGCCCACCATGGTCATGCCCACCCAACCGGTCATTAGGGCAGAGAACCTGTTGTTAAATTATTTGAATCCCCACCACTGACGATAACACTTTGCTTCTTCCTTTTTCTCCCTCTGCCCCCAGGCTATTCTTAATCTTCCAGATGGTTCCAGTTGTATTTTGGAAGAGTCACAGTTCTTGCCTAGTGGCGGGGATTCTTTAAAATTGCTGCAGCTTCATGACGAAATTGAACGTATGGTAGGTAGGCCTGTTCCTGACTTAGTAGAAATTATTCTCAATCATTCCATTAGCGAGATCTACAAACACATCCTAAAATCAGCTTTCCCAAGGGACAACCTAACTATAAGCCCTCACAGTGCTGTAAAAAGAAAACCGAGTGACCCTCTCGGTGAAGAACCGAACAATAAGTATGTGGAGCTTACCCCTGAAAATTCGCTGAAAACTGACATGGGCCCCATAGGTTTTATTGCCGTAAGTCGAGGAAACCACTTGGTGTCTATCAATGAGCCTGTGAAGAACCAGATTGAAGCAGAAAAGGATGAAGTGTCGCCAGATAGCGACACGAATCTAAATATAACAGAAGATTATTCTCCTGAAGGAAATTTGGATGAAGCAAATCTTGGTGAAGTTACCCAAAAGCTGACGCTGCGTGTAAGATGGACCTCGGATCTTGGCAAATGTGTCGATGCCTCTCCGTTACTTGTAATCCCAGTTCCTGACAGATCGTCTGCTCTTGTTTATATCGGATCTCATTCTCACGTGGTTCAAGCGATTGGCTTACATTCAGGCAAAGTGAAATGGACAAGAAGCCTCGCAGGCCGCATCGAATCCTCCGCCTTTGTATCTAAGTGTGGAAACTTCATTGTTGTTGGTAAGTATTCAGAATCCTTGGTCGTATCCTGTGGAAAATACTATCAAAGAGTAATATATTTTGTAACGTAAAATGAACAAGTGTTGCAGGATCTAATCTCAGTTTATCATCAGGACCAGAAGCTTAGGTCTTCTGAGCTTCCAGACACATTCTGTTCTGTCCCAGCTACGGATCCCAAAGAATGCAGCACACACAAAGTCTGTACAAACCTTAGTTTACTAAATTAAATCAGTCTTTTTCAAACAAAGGCTGTTAATTAACTTTCTTAACAGCCTACAAGAATCCAAAGAATAAATAATCGTAATCTTACTATGGTTGGCAGAAAGCCCAGAAGCAATTTGCAGAGAACTAAGATCAAGACGCGAAGGAGAGTGAACGAAGTTGTTCCCTGCAAATTGCCTCAGTCGTTGTCCTTCCTTAAATAGGCTAAAGGAGTGGCCAATTAGCCCCAAGCCTTACTCTCAAGGAGACCGCCTCCTAAGGAGCCACTCCTGCCTTTTGGCAGCTCTGCGCACCCGTGCATCGAAAAGAGGCTCCTCCTCTTCTTCCTCTTCACTTATGGGAGCTTCTGGAGGTTCTGAAGGCCCCGGCTGAATCCACATCTTCTCCAGCCTCCTCATTGTCTGACTCGAGTGCCAGCTGCACAGGCTGCTAGTGCAGCACCATACCAGCCTCCTCGCTGTCGGAATCATCTACTAGCTGCACAGGCCGCTGACAGCCACAACACATTCTGGAACCCATCCTCAGGGAATATGTGTGTGCTTTGGGCTATTCTGTGTGTGATATTTATACCGTGGCTTTTGTGTGTGGCTTTTTAGTTGTTGATTGGGGTGTTGATGGCTGGCTATTAAGTTGATGGCTGTTGTTTCCAAGCCCTTAGGACGGGTGTCAGCAACCCACAGCTCCAGAGCCGCATACGGCTCTTTCATCCCCCTGCTGTGGCTCCCTATTGGCTGAACCCACCACTGGCTGGCCCCACCCCTCACCTTCTCCTTCCAGTCACTCCTTGCCTGGCCTGAGAGAGAGGAGAGAGAAAGAGAGAGACAGAGAAAGAGAAAGAGACACACAGAGAGAGATACCTGTTTCCCACAGAAAACACTGGTAGCCACAAAACCTGGGTAGGCGTGGCGGGGGGGTGTCATGTGACTGGGTGGGAATGAGTGACGTCGAGTTGACCACACCCACCCAGATTTTGTGGCTCCTGGTGTTTTCGTTTCTGTGGGAAATGGGTCCAAATGGCTCTTTGAGTGTTTAAGGTTGCAGACCCCTGCCTTAGGAGGATGGGCTCCAGCAAGTGTCCGAAAGCTCGGAAAACTAAAACTCTGGTCCCAGGTGACCGACCTAGATTGGATGCTGCAACATTATCCTGGAACACATATATTCGCCTTCCTTCGTGAATGAACAGTATTGTAGATTCAACAGTGATGGTTTTATGAATTCACCTTAATTGTTTGAAAGTTTGAAAACTGATTTAGTGGCTAATATAGTGATTAATTTTGTCTGCTGCAAATGAAATAAGCATATACAGGTGTGTGAAAAATATTTTGAGATTAGACCACCCCCTGCAAAATGAGAAAAGCGTCAACACCGGGGGGCTCCAGAGAAAGGCCAGCATTGGCAAGATGGCGGACATAGTGTTGCAATCCAAACTCTGGTCCTTTGGTATATGCCTGCCTTGCCAATTTTCACCACAAGGCCTACAGACATTCCTTGTGATCAGAAATGTCTGTTTGGAACTTGAAAATATATTCACATCACCGGTTAGAACATTTTTCCAAATGCAACTGTGTTTCTCTGGCTGTGATTTTTTTTTTTAATGCAGGTTGTTATAACGGACTGGTATATGTTCTCCAGAACAGTAATGGGGAAGTCCACTGGGCATTTCCCACGCAAGATGCAGTGAAAAGTTCTCCGGCTTTGGATCCTTCCACAGGATTAGTCTTTATTGGCTCTCATGACCAGCATATATATGCTTTGGATATCTATGTAAGTAAATGTGAATGTCGAGAGCTAGTTTCATCCAGTTTGGTTAAGGCGGGGGGGTGGGGTCCACAACCCACAAGCTACGGCCCAGTACCAGACCACAGCCCTTTCGGAACTGGATCGCACAAGTGGTGGGCGAGTGCATATGCGCAAAGCTCCATTTCTCCAAGCAGCGTGTGTGCGCGCCCGCCATTTGCAAATGGAGCTGCGTGTATGCGCTTGTGGAACCATCCCCTCTCTCTCTTCCCCCCCCTCTTCTCTCTCTGGAGAGAAGCGATTTAGATACTGATGTAATAATAATAATAACTATAACAATGGTGGAATAGATATAGATGTAGAAATTGCTACTAAGCATAAGAAAGCTAGTTTGTGTATCAGACTAGAAACCAGGGGATCAGTGAATTCTGGTCCTGCCTTAGTCAAAAGGACAGCTGGATGACAAACTACTTCTGAAAATTCTTGCCAAGAAAACTGGAGAGATTTGTCCAGGCAGCCTCTGAGACAGTGGTGGGATTCAAACTATTTATTTATTTGTCTATCTATCTATCTATCTATCTATCTATCTATCTATCTATCTATCTATCATATTTCTATGCTGCCCACTCTGAGGACTCTGGGCAGCTTACAACAATCGACAGTATACTAAATAACATATTGCCCCCAACAATCTGGCTCCTCATTTTACCCACCTCGGAAGGATGGAAGGCTGAGTCAACCTTGAGCCGGTGAGATTTGATCTGCTGATCTGCTGAACTAGCAGTCAGCTGAAGTAGCTGCAGTACAGCACTCTAACCACTGCGCCACCTCGGCTCATTTAACAATCAGTTCTCTGCCCTAAGGACCAGCTAGGTAGGCATGGCCACGGTGGGCATGGCCAGGGTGTGACAGGCAGCACTCGGACTCCTGCACCCCCCTGGGAGCAAAAATGGGCTGTGGGGGGGAAGAATGCACCCCCCCCCCACGGTGCCCTGTTTTGGGCCTAGTAGGCCTCCCTACACTTACCTGAGAACCAAAATGTGGCACATGAGGACTCCTAGAAGGGGCGGGCGAGAAGGGGCAGGGCCACCCAGCAATTTAATTACCGTTTCATCTGAACTGGCCCGAACCGGCTGAATCCCACCACTGCTCTTAGAATCATATACAATTAAAAGGAAAAGGGAAAAAAACCCTGATCATAAAGATTCATATCAAGATAATACAATATTTTAAAATAGATTGCTCTAAAGCAGGGGTAGGGAACTATGGCCCTTTTATGACTTGTGGATTTCAACTCCCAGAATTCCTGAGCCGGCATGTCGGGCTTAGGAATTCTGGGAGTTGAAATCCACAAGTCATAAAAGGGCCATTGTTCCCTACCAGAGGTGGGTTTCAGCAAGTTCTGACCAGTTCTGGAGAGCCAGTAGTGGAAATTTTGAATAGTTTGGAGAACTGGTAGTAAAAATTCTGACTGGCCCCGCCCACATCTGTTCTCTGCCTCCCAGCTGATCGGGAGGAAATGGGGATTTTGCAGTATCCTTCCCCTGGACTGGGGTGGGAATGGAGATTTTACAGTATCCTTCCCCTTCCACGCCCACCACGCCACACCCACCAAGCCACACCACGCCCACCAAGCCACGCCCACAGAAGCGGTAGTAAAAAAATTTGAAACCCACCACTGTTCCCCACCCCTGCTCTACAGTAAGGCCTTCTATGTTAACCTTAAATTAAAGTGTGTCATTGTGAAATGTAAATTTTGTTACTCTGACAGAAGAAGGAATGTGTTTGGAGGTTACACAGTGAGTCTGGAGGTATATTTTCTTCTCCTCATCTACACCTGTTTCCACATCACCTGTACGTTGGTACTCTGGGAGGACTGCTACTTGCTGTTAATCCTGTACGTAACTTCCTAGTCTTGCATGCATTAAGTTCTAGATTCACTGTAGGCTTTAAAAACTCTGAATAAAGGGGCTACAGAGAAGAAGACTTTTGATAACATTACAATTACTGAATATATTCAGTATGTTCTTTTCTGATGCAAGGATTTCAAACTATGTTAGCATTTATTAATTCAGCGTAATGATAGAAATGGCACATGTTAAGGGATCAGAAGCTAATTTATTTATCAGCTCCTTGTTAATTTAATTCTTGTGGAATTGTAACCACCTATGTAAAATGATATTTATTTATTTATTTATTTATTTATTTATTAAATTTTTATACCGCCCCCTCTCCCGAAGGACTCGGGGCGGTGAACAGCCAAAATTAAAAACACACAATACAAATATTAAAATACATTAAAATGAAATTAAATTATCTTTGGCTTCTCCAATTTAAAACCCCTTGCTCATAAAATTCCCCAATTAAAAGATTTTTATAGTATTTACAAAGATGTACCCAAGTAAAAATTAGTGAATGATTTTTGCATAGGTATTACTGCAGTAGTGAATTAATCCCTCTTCGTTATTTAATATGATTTCATGTTCCCTCATTTCAACAACAGATGCTTTTTCTTTAAAATATTTGAAATATAGGAAAGCAGAATTGGTAGTTGCTCCTTTGTTATCTGATTAAGTTAGGTAGCTATAACAATCTGTCCCTCCCTATGTGAGAAGGCATAGAGAATGACCTTGAAGGACAGGAAAAAAGCTTGTTACCAAAGCAATGGTTAGATAAACAGGACTTGAGCTCAGGCTAGCGAAGTAATTAGAGAAAACAGCCCCTTCCCTAGCTCATATGAAGATGACGTAAGGGAGGGGGAAGCACATTCAGACTTGCAAGGTTCTGTAACTGTAGCTCTTACAATAAAATTAGTCCTGTCCTATACGGCATTGTTTTCTACTATGATCTACCTTGTAATGTTGACATATAGGCGTTTCTGAGAATCTGAAATTCTTTCCACTGCTGCTTTTTAGTTAATTGTTTGTTTGGTTCCAGTCTTTCTTTGAATGCCTTAATTTCTCATTAGTTTAACATATGGAGCATCTTAAAGGCAGCTTGTGTTAATTATTTGCTTTTGCAGGTTATGGGGAAAACTGTTTGGAAAACGATTTGTGGGAAACCTATCTTCTCCTCACCCCATTGCGACAAAGATTATGTATACGTTGGCTGCGTGGATGGAAATTTTTACTGCTTTAGTCACTTTGGAGAAAAGGTTAAAAATTAATGTACTATTTAATAGTTGAAACCTCTAAAATAACTAGTTCAACCTGGAGGTTTTTTTTTACTATTAACTTTAGATTTGGTTTTTATGTTGCCCATAGAAGCTTTTGTTTTAATATATGTCATTTTGCTTCCCACAGTAGTTCCCATTAAATGCCTGTGAGAAGCCCCAAAAGAGCACAAGAAGCAGGGGTGAAATCCAGCAGGTTCTGACAGGTTCTGGAAAACGGGTAGCGGAAATTTTGAGCAGTTCGGAGAACCGGTAGCGGAAATTTTGAGCAGTTCAGAGAACCGGTAGCGGAAATTTTGAGCAGTTCAGAGAACCGGTAGCGGAAATTTTGAGCAGTTGAGAGAACCGGTAGCGGAAATTTTGAGCAGTTCAGAGAACCGGTAGCGGAAATTTTGAGCAGTTCAGAGAACCGGTAGCGGAAATTTTGAGCAGTTCGGAGAACCGGTAGCGGAAATTTTGAGTAGTTTCGAGAACCGGCAAATACCACCCCTGGCTGGTCCCAGAGTGGGGTGGGAATGGAGATTTTGCAATATCCTTCCCCCAGGAGTGGGGAGGGAATAGGGATTTTGCAGTATCCTTCCCCTGCCACCCCCACCAAGCCACAACATGCCCACCAAGCCACACCCACAGAACTGGTAGTAAAAAAAAAATTGGATTTCGCCACTGACAAGAAGCCACAGCATTGTTCCAAACCTGTCTTCTCAAATGCAGCATACATGATTACAATAGATAAGAACCTTGTACCAATCATAGAACGGGGCAATTTAGGATGGGTGTGAAACTCACTTGAGCAAAGCATAGAATGAGACTCCTGCTTTTGATTTGCGGTTCCAGAATAACCGAAAAGCACAAGACATTATCAATGCAAGCAAAATGGAGCTTTCTAGATTATTTTTCTAATCCTTTGACACCTGATATAGAAACTCTTGGTGCGAGAAGGGAAATTTGGATCCATTGTTGATAGCTTCTTCATCAAACAATACTGAATGTTGTGTCTGGGCAGGTTCTGAGATTGTGAGGAATTGATATAGTCATTGTTGCTTATATCACACTTTCCTGTTGAGCAGAATCTTTATTATGGTAGCAATCTGATGCAAAGAACCAACTGATTAATGTTTGTATCATTCTTGGTCTCTCTTGATTATACTTCATTTAGCTCCTTCCCTCTCCATTCCTTCCTTCCTTCCTCTTCGCTTCATTTCTTTTCACAGCGTCTTCTGCTCTTTTGATTTGCCTTAAAGACATTTTTGAATTGCTTTTTGAAAATTCTTCTTTCTTGCTCGTTTGTTCTTTCTGCCGATTGTTCATTATTGTTCGCTTCTGTTTTTTGTTTTTTTTTTCAATCATGTAAATAATTGCAAAAAAATGCATTCTTGTATGTGTGTGTCATCTTCCTGTGGGTTTAAACATTTTGCCTCTTTATAACTTTGTACGTAACTCTGCATCTGCATCTTGGACCTGTTTGGGCTCTACTGATAGGGAATGGTTGCTGGTGGTATAATAAATAGTGACACCACAGTGATTGAGTATAGAATGTCCCTGGGGAAAAAAATCCCTGGGAATGTAGCAAAACTGGACTGAGGAAGCCTTTGCTATGATTTAAAGAAACCCTTTAAATCCCCATATAGGTAGTCCTTGACTTACGACCACAATTGAGCCCAGCATTTCTGTTGTCAGGTGAGACCAGGCCCTCATCTATTTTTTACATGTTGAACTGTTTTATACAGTACATTAATATTGTACTGCAATATATACATACAATATATGTATATATGTACTGCAATATATACATATATTGTATTGCAATATATGACTAAGATTTACAAAAGCAAATACAGATAGCCCTCGACTTCTCACCACAATTGAGTCCAAAATTTCTGTTGCTAAGTGAGACATTTGTTAAGTGAGTTTTGCCACATTTTTACAACCTTTCTTGCCACAGTTGTTAAGTGAATCCCTGCAGCTGATAAGTTAGTAACCTGGGTTGTTAAGTGAATCTGGTTTCCCTGTTGACTTTGCTTGTCAGAAGATGATCACACAACCCTGGGAAACAGCAACGGTCATAAGTATGAACCAGTTGCCAAGCATCTGAGTTTTGATCACATGATCGTGGGGATGCCGCAAAGGTTGGAACTGTGAAAAACGGTGTTGAGTCACATTTTTAAATGCTGTGGTAACTTTGAGCGGTCACTAAACAAACTGTCGTAAATCAAAGACTATCTGTACTGATTCCTATGACACTGGATAAATTTACATTTCTTCCATTCTAGTGAAATTCTGTGACGCTAATAACTCAGTTTGTAAAGGAGTGTAATTTGGACCACCCTTGTGCTGATTTCTGTGGAGTTGGGTGGTTAGTTACCGTATTTTTCGGAGTATAAGACACTTTTTTCTCACCTAAAAGAGGCTGGAAATTTGGGTGCGTCTTATACTCTGAATGTAGCTTTTTCAAAGCTTTTTCTCAGCCCTAACGAGGCGCTAGTGAGTGCAGCGATCTTCTGGGCTTTGCCTGCTCCCTCCAAGTCCCAGCTGTGTTTAGAAGCTTTTTTCAGTGAAGCGATCTTCCATGCTTTGCCTGCTCCCTCCTACTCTCAGCTGTGCTTTAGAAGCTTTTTTTCAGCCCTAAGGAGGTGCTATCAAGTGAAGAGATCTCCGTGCTTTGCCTGCTTTTCTCATTGCTTCTCTCTCCAAAGATCAGTTGTGCTTTAGAAGCTGTTTTTTATCCCCAAGCAGGGGATAAAAACCAGCAAACTAATGTGCTGAAGCTGACCAGACTAAGGACACTAGCCAGATGAGTACCTGGTATGCAGATTTTTTTCCCCCTAGTTTCCTCCACAAAAACTAAGCTGCGTCTTATACTCCGGTGCATCTTATATTCCGAAAAATATTGTAAATGCCTCAAGTTGGCCCAGTCCCTAGTTGAATGGGTCAGGGATTGTCATCTCAGTCTCTCCTCTGCAGAAATCTGTAGCTCTTCCAAGACTTACTAGTTTCATTTTTATCTTCTTCAATAATTTCCTATTATTTGCAAACATGGTTGCAGCCCGGATCGTTTATTATTCTAAATCATTTCTAAACCAGCACACTATTCTGTACAGTTGCTTTACAGACCCCATATTTCGCATACTGTAATGAAGGATGTAAGAAACATTCCATTTATTTCTAGAGTCTGGTTTCAATTTTTTAACTTGTTACTAATTCATAAGTAAAGGTAAAGGTTCCCCTCGCACATATCTGCTAGTCGTTCCCGACTCTAGGGGGCGGTGCTCACCTTCCGTTTCAAAGCCGAAGAGCCAGAGTTGTCCAAAGATGTCTCCGTGGTCATGTGATCGGCATGATTAAACACCAAAGGCGCACAGAACGCTGTTACCTTCTCACCAAATGTGGTCCCTATTTTTCTACTTATTTTCTACCTATTTTTTACGTGCTTTCGATCTGCTAGGTTGACAGAAGCTGGGACAAGTAACGGGAGCTCACCCCGTTACGCGGCACTAGGGATTCGAACCGCTGAACTGGCAATTTTTCAGTCAACAATCTCAGCGTCTTAGTTGCTGAGCCATCGCGTCCCTTTACTAATTCATAAGAGCACAGTGTGATTTTAAATAATCATTCTGGAAAGATCTTAACCATCTTGGTTTGGTTGGAATTTTCTTTTGAAATCAACTATGATCGCTAGGATTGAGTTCCTGAGAGTTTCTCACTTAGCAAACTGTTGAAATCGGCCTTGATGTTAGGATTAAATTCAAGATTCTTCCTTTGACTTAAATTTAGTGATAGATTGTCCTAATGCACAATGATCTATGTTGTATAAAATGCTGTTGGAGAAGTATGCATTGACCAAAACTATCCTAGAGAAATGATTGTCAAAAATCATCACAAAGCTATCTTCATTTCTGGTATAACCTTGGTATTTTCTCCAGGGTACAATGGTAAAATTCTCCTCCTACTAAATTACTCGTGGCTCATTAAAATATACCCTTTTAAAATGTTCTAATTTGTTTGGCATGCCCAATAGGATCATTTCTGACTCTAACCGAAACAATTTGCTATACTATATGTTCAGCATACAGTATATATATAGGACGCGGTGGCTGAGTGGCTAAGACGCTGAGCTTGTCGATCGAAAGGTCAGCAGTTCAGCGGTTTGAATCCCTAGTGCCGCGTAATGGGGTGAGCTCCCGTTACTTGTCCCAGCTTCTGCCAACCTAGCAGTTCGAAAGCATGTAGAAATGCAAGTAGAATAGGGACCACCTTTGGTGGGAAGGTAACTGTGTTCTGTGCGCCTTTGGCGTTTAGTCATGCCGGCCACATGACCACAGAGACGTCTTCGGACAGCGCTGGCTCTTCAGCTTTGAAACAGAGATGAGCACCGCCCCCTAGAGTCGAGAACGACTAGCACATATATGCGAGGGGAACCTTTACCTTTACCTTTATGTTCAGCAGGCCCTCTCAATAAGCAAAAAATATACAAAAATGGAATGCATTGGCCTGAGTATATTATATATTGAATATATAATATATATAATATTATATATTATATATAGAGAGAGATATATAATTAATTGGAAGAATTAGCCCTTTTCTTAGATATTTTGTAAACATGGCTATAAAGTTGAACGTTTGTATATGCATCATAAAACTTATAACAATATATACAATGATTCTATCACACTAACTGAAATTACAATAACTGGTTTAATATTTTATTACTGTCCTACAGGTTTGGGTATTTTCCAGCAGTGGGCCAATCTTTTCATCACCCTGTGTTTCACCTTTTTCCAGAGATATATTCTTTGGGTCCCATGACTGCTTTATTTATTGCTGCAACAGGGAAGGAAATGTATTATGGAAGTTTGAAACTACATCAAGAGTTTATGCAACTCCATTTGTTTTCTGCAGTCCTAAGCTGGACAGTAGAACATTTCTGGTGGCGACTTCCACAGATGGTAGAATATGGATCCTAAATGCTAAGACTGGGGTGGCCGAAGGTCGAGGACAACTTCCAGGAGAGGTCTTCTCTTCGCCTATAGCCTGGGGATCGACAATTGTTGTAGGGTGTAGAAACAACTACCTTTATTGTTTAGATCTATGTTTATCTAAAGGATAATAAAATTCTGCAACGATGAGGTTTGTAGAGTTTTTAATTTTTTTATTTGAGAGCTAAATATTTTCCTTGGTGTGAACTTTCTGGTTCAATATGTAGGGGAGGAAAGCTAATTTTACACTTGATTTAAAGCATTTTAAAAGCAGAGACATCACCCTGCCAACAAAAGTGCATATAGTCAAGGCTATGGTTTTCCCAGTTGCAATGCATGGCTGTGAAAGTTGGGACCATAAGAAAGGCTGAGCGCCGAAGAATTGAGGCCTTTGAACTGTGGTGCTGGAGAAGACTCTCGTGAGTCCCTTGGACTGCAAGGCCATCAAACCGGTCAGTCCTAGAGGAGATCAACCCTGGCTGCTCTTTAGAAGGCCAGATCCTGAAGATGAAACTCAAATACTTTGGCCACCTAATGAGGAGGGAGGACTCACTGGAGAAAAGCCTAATGCTGGGAACGATTGAGGGCAAAAGAAGAAGGGGATGACAGAAAACGAGGTGGCTGGATGGAGTCACTGAAGCAGTAGGTGTGAGATTAAATGGACTCCAGAGGATGGTAGAGGACAGGAAGGCCTGGAGGAACATTGTCCATGGGGTCGCGAGGGGTCACATACAACTTCGCAACTAACAACAACAAAAAGTACTGAGTCAAGACCCCTATAAATCTGGGAGTTAGTGCCCCGTTTTGAGTATTATATCCAAAACGGAATATGATACTTCTAGAAACCAAACTGATGAATATTTATTTATTTACAAATTTAAAATTAAATTTTTAAAAATATTATAACATATTTTGGCAGAAATTATTTGGGGTTGTGACTACAGTGCAGGTTAAAGGCCAAAAATTAGGCTATGTGGAAAAAGGTTATAGGATGTTGCAGATATCTAAAGAAATTATATGTTCAGTTGAGATTTCGGTATATAATAAAACTTGCCGTGTACTAAAATTCTAAGTATAATTATGAAGGTTGGAAAGACATTGTCAAAAGAATACCTGGAGTTTATGACATCAATTTAACATTGATTTCAAATAAGATGGAAGATTTCTAACCAACACTGTAATTTTCTTTCTTATAGCTGCCCTTTTTATTTAGGGTTGCTACCCTGTTTCCCCCAAAATAAGACATCCCCTGATAAGAAACCCAATCGGGTTTTTGAGCGCATGGCAATAAGGCCAAGCACTTATTTCAGGGTTCAAAATATATAAGACAGGGTCTTATTTTCGGGGAAACATGGTATAACAAGGATATTATAATATTCTGTATAATTATATCATTATCGTTATACAATGATACTGTTATACAGTGTGGAAGAGCAATATCCTACAAAAAATAATTGTACATAGGAACCTTTTGCAATATAATTGCTAACCGAATCACTGTATGTCTTAATGTGATGTCTAAATATCGCAAAAAAGGATTTCCAAAATTATGACTTATTTATTTACCACTTTAAATCAAAAATAAGCCAGCCATCCTGCAGGTTAGTGTGATCTTGAAGCGTTGATTATCCATCTCAAAATAAAGAGTTTTCTCTTGTCTCAAGACATTTCAGCAAAACTCCTGAGGGAAAAGCATTGCTCAGTCTTTTTTCTCCTGTCCTTGTAAAGGTAGTCCTCAACTTAACGATCACAATGGAGCCCAAAATTTCTATCATAAGCGAGACATCTGTTAAGTGAATTTTATCCCATTTTACCACCTTGTTTGCCACACTTGTTAACTGCAGTTGTTAAGTGAATAACATGGTTGTTAAGTGAATCTGGCTTCCCCATTGACTTTGTCAAAAGGTCACAAAAAAGTATTGACATGACCCCAGGACACAGCAGCCGTCATAAATATGAGTCAGTTGCCAAAGGTCTGGATTTTGATCAAGTGACCATTGGGGATGCTGCAATGGTCATAAGTGTAAAAATGGTCATATCACTTTTTTCATGCCGTTGTAACTTCAAACGGTCACTAAACGAATTGTAAATTGAGGACTACCTGACAGCCTGATTAGGTGGCTCAGTGGCTAAGACTGAGCTTGTCGATCAGAAAGGTCAGGAGTTCGTCGGTTCGAATCCCTAGTACAGGTCTCCAGTGTGAGTAGGGAGTTGGACTACATGACCTCCAAGGTCCCTTCCAACTCTCTCTTTTTAAGCAGCGCTTAATAATTTTGTTTTATTTTATTAGTCATATTTCTATGCCGCCCACTCTCCGAGGACTCTGGGCGGCTTACACCAAAGACAGTATACTAAATAGCATATTGCCCCCAACAATCTGGGTCCTCATTTTACCCACCTCGGAAAGATGGAAGGCTGAGTCAACCTTGAGCTGGTGAGATTTGACCCACTGATCTGCTGAACTAGCAGTCAGCTGAAGTAGCTGCAGTACTGCACTCTAACCACTGTGCCCCCTCGGCTCTTTTTATGTATAAAATGCCAAGTATAGTTGCAATAAATGTGTTTTTTCCCGTTACTAATTATCAACAATAGTTTTACTAAAAGTTTACTTAAGTCTTTTACACCTTTATGATTTTTTGAAATGAATCAGTAAGTAAAAATAAAAAGTATTTTCTATAGAAACACAGCTATTTTTATTTATATAGAACAAGTTTTCAGTGATGGACCATTTACATTAAAATTGTGATGATCAAAAACTGAAAATAGAAATTCTACTACATAACCCTTTTAGTCATTGTTAATTTCGCCTGGGTTGTAATATATTCTAAAAACAGTTGTAGTCATATATTAATTCAGGCTCTTGTTTTAAGGTAACCAGATACATTTAACAAAAGATAATGAATAAATAAACCTACCAACTTTCAGCATATTATAGTTTAATTGGAATTAAAATGATATTAGTGTAAGAAACAATTGCACTTTAAAACATTTGAAAAATTAAAAAAGTACACAAAACGAAATCCACAATTATACATGTTTGTAATTTTATACACCACTTTATGAACAATCGAGGCTAATCATTCATAACCTCAAATGATATTTTGCCTTTATCTAGAAAAAGTTACGCCCCCAATACCTGTTAGTGTATAGGATAATTCAGTCACTGCTGATATAAATTCCATTAATGCCAACAAGGCTTGGATATGATTTAACTGTCTCTGGGTAAGGACCAAGTGTATGTTACCAAAAAAAAAAACAATTTAGAATAAAATAAAATTGAGACCACAATTGTGCAAAGTGGTTTGATCAGTTTTAAAGGGTTGGAAGTTATTCCATCCTTATATTGTTTATTAAGAAAGGCTTCAAGAAAGCTTAAGCAAAGTAACACTTCATTGGTATTTAGTGCAAAAGTTCAAGTTGACCTTATATGAAATGACAATGTTTAAAACAGGCTTCTGGAAGTGCTTACAAAGAAAATATTTTACGTTAGCCCAGCTTTGATCCAATCACTATATGCAGAAATCGAGACCGTTAATACAAAACTGTTGCATGGAGAGCCAACCTTTTGGCCTGCAGAAATGTCTCTGTACGAGCAGAGAATGCAATTCACCTGTTGTCTCGCATCACCTGTGAAGTAGAGCAAAGGGAATAGATACTCCATCGCTGTCCAGGAGTCTTTTAATGCTGAAGGATAATTAGGGCTATAAGTGTTGAGAATAAATAGGTTGGGATGGTGGCTGATCCTGAAAGACCAGAGTAAAATTGGGAGAACAGAGAAAGGCCCTTTACTCTTGTCCTGCTTTCCTGGACTGAATATAGTTTTAATCTACGGTGAATCCTCATGCTTGAAAAGACTGCTTTTGAACTATTTACAAGACTATAAGTTCTGCATTAACCATCCCTAGATTTATTTTGGGAGTTCTGTTTCCCTTATTTTCTCATGCAAATGACACCCACTTTCCCCGCAAAATTACTTTTTTTTTTTCCATTTTGTCCTGTCCACCTCACCAATATTTTTTCCCCCTCCCCGGTCCTCTTTTTTCTCCAACTCTGTCCTCCCAATCTAGAAGTCTCATTGAGTTGGAGGAAATTTGAGAGATGTACACGTATTTTATTTTATTTTTTATTTTATTTTTTTTTGCAACAGCATGTTGACAGAAGTATATGCACATTAAAATGCTTGTAAATATAGGCCACCATCGGGGTAGGGAATTGTGTGAACCTTAGTCACAACAGAACTTTTCTAAATTTGCATCCATTTCTACTAACTATACGCTGCTTGTAACATATTCAGTAGAAGCTGTTCCTGGGGGGGGGGGGGGTCAGCTAATTAAACATTGCATTATCTATGATAATGAAAGCAGTAAATTGTGGGTGAGCAAAAGCCTGACATCCAGAAGAAAGGCAAACTGTTTTTGAACTGATGATCCAGGTCATTTACTGTCCCTGAAGATCGTTTAGCTGCTGTAAGGGTGAGTAAGAATTAACTCACTGTTACACTGGATGAAATCTTCACATTTTATGAGAATGGCAAAAAAGAAGAGGTGGGATTCATATACTGTAGCAACTGGATTCGCCCAGCACTGGAAATGTGAGTGCGTGCCGTCCACGCATGTGTGCAACATCAAACAATATGGCAATTCGCTTGCGCGCATTGTTCCCGCGTGCGTGCGGTGTCAAAAACACAGCGATATAGGACAGGATTGCGGCCCAGTGGGCGGGTGTGCCCACCCACAATCCGAACCAGCTGAATCACACCTCTAGGAAAAAGGTCATTTTTCATTCTTCAAACCCCCACCTTGGCTCTATATACTGAGTTACTAGGACAGTGATGGCTAACCTTTTTGCTGTCGCGTGCCAAAAGTGGGGATCATGCGGGGGGGTGTAGCGCATGCATGTGCCCATACCCATAATTCAATGCGCCCCATCCCCCGCACATGCATGCATGACCCCCCCGTGCTACCTCCACTTTTGGCATGTGATGGCATGGTGGGCCCGGTAGCCCTGTTTTCTGCCCTTCCCAGACTCCAGAGGCTTTCTTGGAGCCTGGGGAGGGCGAAAACGGCCTTCCGTCCCCTACCTGGGAGGCCCTCCGGAGGCCGGAAACAGCCCATTTCCCGACTTCAGGTGGGCCCAGAAGGCCCGAAAATTAGCTGGTCAGAGCTGAGTAGGCCAATGCCCACAGATATGGCTCTGCGTGACACCTGTGGCACCCGTGCCATAGGTTCGCCATCGCGGTACTAGGAGATCCTAACTTCATCCTTTAAGTTGTATTTCTAACAGGCTTTCCTGATCTCATTTAAGATGAGTCTTAATGGCTACAAGAATAACTTTCTTTAGGACAGTTACTCAGCTATCAAACTTAACATCTTTGTGCTTCTCCATAAATACAACAAACGTTTTCTCCTGTGCTTTGATGCCTATTCAGTAACTGCATTGGTTTGGCTGTCTTGGACCAAAATTGCAATGTTTACACTGCTCCATGAATTAGTATTTTTCCTGATTCCAGATGCATAGTGTGTGGGTTGGTTTTTGTTGTTGTTTTGAGGTGGGATTTTCGAATGAGAATATGATTTTCGTAGACTGCGCTTCTCTGTCTTTAAAGTGTTTTCCTTCCAAACTGACGTTACAATTAAGAGAAATAGAAATTCTGAATTCAAACTTTGTTTCAACTATTTTTTTTTACCCAACAATCTGATGTCTAGTACAATACAACACTATTTTTTGCATATTTACATGTCTAACTAGAAAATATAACTGACTGATAATTTAGGAATACCCGTTTTAAAGGGCAGCAATACTCAGGGGCAAAGAGATCACATTTTCCTTACGATTAGCTTTTCAAATCAAAGGCTTTCGTAGCTCAGCTGCAAGTCTTATAAAATAGTAAAGATTTAGGAGGATTCTTTATCTTTGTTGCTGTCCAGCTGGCTGGAATTTGGCAGTCCCAATTCAGTTTCCCTCGTTAAACCAATTCCATAATCTTGAATCAGATCTAATTCCAGGACAAAAAGTAATATGTATTAACACAATAGCTACACTTTCACTTAATGTCATTAACAGGAACACTCTGCTCATAGTTTGCAAAGGTAATAGGCAGTAGCACGGCACAGATGTTGAAGCGGAAACTGCTCATGAAGCTTGGGGAATGATAACCCTAAAATACAGCTTACTGGAATGAAGGGTAAAGGGGCTGGATTTTCCACCCTATTTGTCTGCTGTCCTCCAGATGTTGAAACTCAACACGTCTAAAAGATAACCAACGGAAAAAGGTTGGACGAGCCTCCTTTAGATAATATGAATAGTATGGTGAAAAAGCCAAGATGGTATCACCGAAGCTCCACCCATTGTTTATGGGTAACAATTATAGCTGCCATCTGGACTTTTTTTTTAACCACACCTTGCAGGTATATCTGGGGATAAATCTGCTTTCGGTCACTTAAAGATATTGTATATCATTATTTCTTGCATGACACGAGCAATAGATTTAGGACTGGAAATCCTCTTTTTAAACTGTATTTTTTTAACTGTATTTTTCTCTTTGTTTATACACCAATTTTCCCCCCTTTTTGTTGTTAGTGCTAGACATATTTTGTTCTTCTGTTTTCTGTTCTACCTTTTATGATAAGACTGAAAATCATGATCAGTTCTCTCCAAATACAATTGAGTTACTTATTCAGTGTGTTCTTATTGTACAGGAATGTGAGGATAAAATGGAGGAGAGCAAGATATCTTGAGTTTCTGCAGAGATGAGTGTATATGTGTGTGTGTGTGTGTGTGTGTGTGTATATATATATATATATATATATATATATATATATATATATATATATATATATATATATATGTATGTATATGTAAGTCAATAAATTAAAACATTATTGTTGCATGAATATATTTCTGGATATGAGGAAAATGAAAATGTAACAATGCGGTTTGCACGCAGGCTGTGGATGGCTCAAAGAATCATTTAGAGAAATACAAGAAGGAAATCTTTGATGTAACATAACTTGAGTGTGTTAATTAGTGAATCATTAAATACATTTGAGAAGTATGACTAACGTTCAAAACTAAAAACCTCAGGAAAAACTCTTTAGAATTTTTTTTTTAAAAAATGGTGCTTTCATTATTCCCAAATTACATTTCATTATTTCTGGAGTCATTTTTTGCCAGATCAGAGGCAAATTAATTCAAAGTTATCTCGTAACTATGGCAAAAGCAGAGATCTTTCATATTCCTGTACCTGAGTGGCATTTGTAAAAATGTCCAAGTAAAATAATAGGTTTACGGGAAGCTGACATTCAACAACACTGAAGCAGTGATTCTTAAAATGGCCTGAAACTCAAAATAACTGCTTGAACATTCCTCTCATGATCCACAGTTCAATGTCTCTCATCGGTCGGAGTTCGCCCTTAAATGTGTTTTCAGGAGCATTTGCCATGTGAGAATATGAATAAAAAAAAAGGAAATGGCTCTCCAGAGTAAAACACAAAAATTTTCTATTTACTTGATGATCTGAGGACAGTCGCTCCAAGCTTTTGCTTTTCTCTTGGCTAAGGCTAACCAAGCAGGTTCGGTTGAGACGGGGTTAGCATCCGGCGTAGAGAATCTCTTGGTGACTTCTTTAGCCAAAGGCGACGACGAAAGGGAATCGGTGATCTCCACTGTGAGAGAGAATGAGGAAAAGGGAATCTGTTAACCGCACCGTTGCAGAAATCTCTTAGGTTACCGCCTGCCTTCCCCGTGAGCAGAGCCCTGGGCATTTTGTTAAGAGAAGCAAAGAAGCCGAGAATAAAGATCACAAGAGTCTCCCCTGGGAGATGAGGAGGTGTAAAACAACAACAAAATATTTTTTGGGAGCAACTCTTGTGGTTCCAGTTTTGCATCACCAAGTAGACAGAAGCGTAGGTGCACTGCAGAATAATAAAAGTTATCTGAAGGGCAGCTCTCCTTCCCACGCTAAGAAATTATTAGAACCAAAAGGCAGAAGCAACCTAAATTAAGTGGCATTTTTGCAGGGTTTTTTTTTAAAGTATTGGGTTTTTTTATCTTCCTTGCTTCCGTGTGTGTATGTGTGTGTCTGTTGCGGGGAAGATAGGCTTCCACACAGTAGCCTAAACATGGACTTTACTATTTAAAGGCCACATATTACTTGGCAGAGAAAGAAAAATATGTTTGTTAGATAGCCAGCAAATACCCCAGAAACCGAGAATGCATCTTATTTGAAATCAATGTTAAATTAATGTCATAAACTCCAGGTATTCTTTTGACAAATGTCTTTCCAACCTTCATAATTATACTTAGAATTTTAGTACCCGGCAAGTTTTATTATATACCGAAATCTCCTGAACTGAACATATCATTTCTTTAGATATCTGCAACATCCGATAACCTTTTTCCACATAGTCTAATTTTTGGCCTTTAGCCTGCACCGTAGTCACAACCCCAAATAATTTCTGCCAAAAATATGTTTGTTGGCTAGCCAGCAAATACCCCAGAAAATGCATCAGAGATGGGCAGACTTTCGAAGCTGCAACGTCTGCCTATCTTTTAACACATTCTTGGTTTTAGGATATGGCACATCTGTTTTTTAAAGCAACTGGTAAACCGAACACATATTAAAATACTTACCTGCACAGCAATCAAATTTTGTTTCTCATATGTTCTTTTTTGCATGTGATAACACAACAGCTGAAAATTAGCTTGTTCTTTTATAATTTCACCAAGGATTGATAAGACGGCAGGATGCTAATAAGATTTTTTTTTTTAATTTGCTGGCTAACATTATTAACAATGGAGTCTTTTACCGCTTGGACAAAACAACAGACAATTTTCCATCAAGAGGTTGGCTTTCATTTCTTCTCCATTCATTTCAAATGAAGGTAGAGTTTAGGGATGTGGTGGCTCAGTGGCTAAGATGCAGTTCGACAGTTCAGCAATTTGAATCCCTAATGCCGCATAATGGGGTGAGCTTCTGTTCCTTGTAGGCTTCTGCCAGCCTAGCAGTTTGAAAGCATGTAAAAAATGCAAATAGAAAAATAGGGACCACCTTTGGTGGGAAGGTAACAGAGTTCCGTGCACCTTTGGAGTTTAGTCATGCTGGCCACATGACCACAGAGACATCTTTGGACAGCGCTGGCTCTTCGGCTTTGAAATGGAGATGAGCACCGCCCCCTAGAGTTGGTAACAACTAGCACATATGTGTGAGGGGAATCTTTACCTTTTAGAGTTTAAGGAAGGGGGGGAGGAAGAGGAAGAATTCAATGCTATGTTTTAATGAGTGAATTTCGTAGCATCCATAGAGTTAGTCAGATAAATCCAGATTTAAAAAACGATTAAAATGAATGCAGTGACATCATGACGTCAATCCTCTTTTGTACTTGTGGCCACGATGGTGGATATGAGTCAGTGGTGAAATCCAATTTTTTTTACTACTGGTTCTGTAGGTGTGGCTTGGTGGGCGTGGTGTGTTTGGTGGGTGTGGCAGGGAAAGGATACTGCAAAATCTCCATTCCCACCCCACTTTGCGACCAGCCAGAGGTGGTATTTGCCGGTTCCCTGAACTACTCAAAATTTCCGCTACTGGTTCTCCAGAACCTGTCAGAACCTGCTGGATTTCACCCCTGATATGAGTGAACAATAGGATTGATACTAGGCTCATGTTACATTACTTCCCCTTTTCCTCTACCCATAGAAACCTAGGCAAAATTGCATTTAAGATTATTCCCACCTTAATGGGAGCAGACACTAAATCTATTCATTGAATTCTTGCCAAAATCAAAGGCTCTGGGTCAGTGGTGAAATCCAAACCGGTTTACTACCGGTTCGCTGGCTGTGTATGTACAGTGCACACCAAATACACACTGCACATATTTGCACGCACAGTACACGCCAAAAGGAGGCTTGGGAAGGTAAGTAGAACAGCGAGGGGGGGGAATCAGCTGTGGCACGCGAGCTTTGGAATCTTTTTCTAAATTTTTTTAAAGCATTTAAAAGGTAAAAAGGTAAAAGGTTAAAAAAAAAAGTTCCAACGATCACAGCTGTGGTGTGCGATTATTGGAACCATTTTTTAAAAACATTTTTAAAGCATTTTTTACTACCGGTTAACTGGTAGTAAAAAATGCTTTAAAAAGGTTTTTTAAAAAGTTCTGAAGATCAGCTGAGCAACGGTCGATCGTCTGAACTTTTTTTTTTTTACTTTTTAAGCATTTTTTTAACAGTTTAGTTTAAAATGCTTTAAAAAGTTTAAAAAAGTTCCGACGATTGTGCATCGCTCAGCTGATCTTCAGAACTTTTTTTTTTTACTACTGGTTCGTGCGAACCGGCCCGAACCGGTAGCATTTCACCCCTGCTCCGGACACGGATTGATTCATGATTGTACAGAATGCAGAATTCCTCTTTCCTTTTACCGGTAGTTCTTGACTTACAACAGTTCGTTTACAATGGTGCTGAAAAAAGTGACTTATGACCACTTTTCACACTTACGATTGCAGCATCCCGATGGTCATGTGATCAAAATTCAGACCCTTGGCAACTAACTCATATTTATGCTGTATCCCGGGGTCATGTGAAACCTTTTGTGACCTTTTGACAAGCAAAGTCAACGGGGAAGCCAGATTCATTTAACAACCATAGTACTAATTTAACAACTCCAGTGATTCACTTAAAAACTGTCTCACAAAACTCACTTAACAAATATCTCATTTAGCAACAGAAATGTTGGGCTCACTTGTGGCCATAAGTTGAGGACTACCTCTATTCTATTCATCTGGTTTGGAGAGAAGAAAATGAAATCAGTGATGCTATTTTAGACAAAGTACTAAGTTGTATGTAGAGGATTTTAATTGGTCAGATAGTGTGTCTCTCTGGATGCAATCCAAAGTATTTTTGAATTTGATATTTGGAAGATTGCCTTTCAAAAGAGAAGCCAGCCTGAACGTTTATAGAATAAGAATAGATTATGGTGCTTAATTTATATCCTCCACAACAATAACTTATTCTGATGGTTATGGCTCTTTTTATGTGAACGAGCTCCATCATTTAATGTTATTTTATGTTACTAGCAGAGTAACAATAAATTATATGAAGTGCATACAATTTTGTGGAGGCCTCCCTATTGTGTGCTGCCTTTCCATGAAATAAAATTCGTTCACTCCCTCTTGCCTTTATCATCCAAAGCTATTGCTTGTTTTTTAATCAACGAATCAGCTTTTATGCCTGAATGGCAGCATTTAAGAACTATATAAAAGAAGCCATAATTAGGAAACGGAATAATCTAGAGACGATTTCTTCAATAAGCTTCATGGAACAACCTATTTATTATATCACCACGTAATTTGCCTACCATCGTAGCTTATAATCGCTTAACGCCTTAACCATCTGCCACATCTGTATCCAGGGTATATTTATCAATTGAGAAAAGCAAATTTGGATTTGCTTCCATCTGACCTGGATGATTGAGAATTTCCATAGACATTTAGCTGTGCATTTTGGGCTGAACATCCTTCGAATGGGATGGGGGTATGAATGGATTTCTAGAAAAATTTGCAGACGACAGGATTCAGGTGACCCCCAACGGCGCAGAGAAACCTCCAAGTGGTCTCGGCGACTCTCAGAAAGAGTGCTAATGACCAGAGGATTGCAAAGAACATAAATCCTTCCATTCTCCACCATTCAGTCAGAACTGAGGATGCTTCTTGAACGAGAAGCGAACCATCTTCAAGCAAAACAAGTGTTGCGGTCCGCCGGCGGCCTGCAGAACCGGCAGTAGAGTCGGACAGTGACGAGGTTGGGGAGGAACATGGGCCAGTCCTGGAGTCTGGGGAAGGCTCGGACGAGGGCTCTGCGTCGAAGGCAGAAAGAGGGCCAAGGCCATCTGGGAGTTATGTACTGCTTCCAGAGCCTCCAGAATCTGACATCAGCGAGGAAAAAGAACAGTTTGAGCCTGTTCCTTGTGTGCGCATGCACAGAGCTGCCAGAAGGCAAGAACAATTAAGGAAAAAAAGGGTGACTTGGGAGTAAGGCTTGGAGTTGATTGGCCCCTCCCATAAGACATAAAATGGCTTAGGGCCAGGATATTTGTGAGACCACCTGCTGCTACCAATAACCTCCCACCGGCCAATACGCTCTCACAGAGAGGGCCTCCTCAGGGTGCCGTCGGTCAGGCAATGTTGGCTGGCGGCCCCCAGGGGGAGAGCCTTTTCTGTGGGGGCACCCGCCCTGTGGAACGAGCTGCCTCCTGGAATATGACTGATCCCGGACCTCCGGGCCTTCCGTAAGAACCTGAAGACTTATTTATTCCACCAAGCCGGCCTAGCCTAAATGGTACTTAATTGGGATTTTAAATTTTATAGACTTGGGGGTTTTAAAGTGGGAAGCCAATGATTTAATTCTTTTTAATTATCTTAACTTTTGTATTGCATGTATTTTTAATTTTGGCTGTTCACCGCCCTGAGTCCCTTCTGGGAGAAGGGCAGTATACTTACTTACTTACTTACTTACTAAATAAATAAATAAATAAACAAACAAACAAACAAACAAACAAATAAATAAATAAGCAAACGGACGTGAGCCTTTTCAGGAAACAATTAGTTCATATAGTCAATTCAAGCTCTGAGAAGTCCATTTGACTCTGTGCTCCGTTTGGCCTTGCAAAACTAATTGACAGTTAGGTCTCTGGCAGTGTTTCAAGGGTGCTTATCAACATTACCCTGAAAGACTGTGTCAACTCGAGCAGACATCTGTTGGAATCTTCACAAACTGTTTGTGATTCATTACGGGCTGTGAATGACCATAATTCACAGCCGTCTCAATAAAAGAGGGTTTTTTTGGGGACTAAAATTGTGATTTATGCTTTCTCAGGAAGCCTAAATCAGAACAACAAGACTAGCTGCCGTTTGAAAGAAAGCACCTTTGGGAAAGTGAAAAAAGTGACTTATGACGGTTTTTCACACTTATGACCGTTGCAGCATGCTGATGGTCATATGACCAGAATTGGGATGCTTGGCAACTGATTCATATTTACGACCGTTGCAGGGTCACGTGATCGCCTTTTGCGACCTTCTGACAAGCAAAGATTCGCTTAACAACCGTGTTACTAATTTAACAACTGTGGTGATTCAGTTAATAATAAACCTCAGGAAAAGTCATAAAATGGGGGCAAGACTCACTTAACAAATGTCTCACTTAGCAACATAAATTTTGGGCTCGACTGTGGTCGTAAGTCGAGGACTACCTGTACTCAAGGCAAGGTGAACCAACAAGGTCTTACATGCTCAACCATCTCAGAAATAAAATTGGAACTACAATCGCGACACAAAATATAAATCGTACCTGTGACGGACGAAGGCAGGGTATTCGATTTTTTGAACTGTTCTCTGCGTTCAAATCTTGATGTAGCTGTCTCCATTTTTTTCTCCTCTTCTGGGCCAGTGGACTTTTGCAGTACGTTTGACCTGCTCACATTATTGCTTTTATTATCTGCCTGGTTGTTCACGCTGGCCTAATATAAAAAGTAACAGTATAAACATTTATGTGCTAAATATATGCATACTCATACAGGTTGACTCAAAAGTACAAAGTATGGGCAAAGGACTAGTTAGAAAGCATTTGTAAATGCCTGCAACCTTCCACGTGCTATAACTCACATGGCACACTTTTAAAATAAGAGAAAAGAAGAGAAGAGAAGAGAAGAAAATAGAAGAAAACAGAATATAACAGAACAGAACAGAACAGAAGAAAATAGAAGAGAAGAGAACAGAACAGAACAGAAGAAAATAGAACAGAAGAAAATAGAATAAAATAGAAGAGAACAGAACAGAAAATAGAATAAAATAGAAGAGAACAGAAGAGAAGAGAAGAGAACAGAAGAAAATAGAAGAAAACAATAGAAGAGAACAGAAGAAAACAGAAAAAAATTGAAGAGAACAGAACAGAAGAAAATAGAAGAAAATAAGAGAAGAAAGAGAAGAGAAAAGAAGAGAAGAGAAGAGAAGAGAAGAGAAGAGAAGAGAAGAGAAGAGAAGAGAAGAGAAGAGAAGAGAAGAGGACTTTATGGTCATTTTGAATGTACACTAATTTGGCATACATTAAAAATGAAATTTTGTTGTATACAGCTCTTAAAGGGTCACCACCTCCAACTTTACATTACATAAACAATGCAAGATAAATAAATAAATGCAAAATTATGTATATGCCAACATGTATTATATGACACAGAGAAACAAAACAGTCCAGTTGTACATGTTTATTTATGGCCGGAAAATACAGAGAATGTTTACGTGCATTTATGTGTGTGTATGGGCATCTTGTTCTTCCCATGGAACATCTTTATCAATATATTCATTTAATAAGGCCAATGTCTGGAGAGAATGGCCATAATCAATTGGATAAATTATTATTAATAATAATTATGCCCTTGAAGACCACAGAAAAAAAAACTGTATTTGGTCCCATATGCAATTTGCTTGGTGACTCACATTAATGGCTAGAAGTAAATTGCATCTATCTGGCAGATTTTGCAATGTTTGTCAGCTTCAGGTTATCCAGATGAGAAAATAGACAATAACAGAAACTTGTGCGTTTTTTCCCCCTTCTCTCTCCCTCTTATTGCCCCAGAGAATCAAAGAGAGCCAGTCTGAGTATGTTCCTCATGGCTTTCTCCTTTCCCGGAGTTCAAGGCCTGCTTCGGAGGCTTTCATTTCCCCAGCAGCTTCAGAATATCTCACCTAAGGCCGTTTCCCAACTAAATAGGCTTTGAAGTACAATGCAACGCTTTTGACTTTGATTTTCTATCTTTCATAGGATAAGGAATGTGTTTTATTTTTGTTATGTTCTTCCTTTGCTTTTTGTTTATATGGTGGAAGCTCTTTCCATTTGCACCGTAAGCTGCAATGAGCCCAGAGAAGCTCTGGCAGCAGGTACATTTGATAAAACAAATTTTAAAGAGGTAGATGTGAGATGAAGAGGGTCGCCTCCATCTCGCTAAGCCATCATCCTCCCAAAGTAGTAATGTCGGCTTTTTCTGTTTCTAGACTCAGAGCTTTACTTGAGTTTAATCATTTATTACTGGGGTAGGCAATTATAGCCCTTTTATTGACCTGCAGACTTCAATTCCCAGAATTCCTGAGCCAGCATACAGTAGCTGGCACAGGAATTCTGGGAGTTGAAGTCCACAAGTCATAAAATGACCATATTTGCCCATCTCTGATACAGGGGGTGAACGCTCCCGGTTCAGACCAGATCGGCTGATCCGGTAGTGATCGTGGCGGGTGGTTTGGAGAACCGGTAGCGATGGCGGTGCGAGGCTCTGCCCACCCGCCCGGTTAAAATTACTTCCTGGTTTTAACCAGGAAGTAATGTGTTTTTTACCCTCTATGCATTTGCTCGTGCGTGCACCGATAAGGAAGGTAAGTAGATTTTTTTTAAAAAATTTGATTTATATGCCGCCCTTCTCCGGAGACTCAGGGTGGCTTACAATGCGTTAAGCAATAACCTTCATCCTTTTGTATATTTATACAAAGTCAGCTTTGTATAATTTACCTACCTTAGAAAGGATGGAAGGCTGAGTCAACCTTGAGCCTGGCGAGATTCGAACCTACAGTAATTGCAGGCAGCTGGTCTTAATAACAGGGTGCTTTAGACCACTGTACTACCAAGGCTCATTTCACCCCTGCTCTGATGTATTATAATGAAAAGTTAACAGTGCTTTTGTTTATCCTGACCAGTTGCATTGCCCCTGCAGAAGATACCAGATGCCCGAAATAATATACTCTTCCCCACCCCCACCCCGTTTTTCTCTGTGTTGAGATGCTTACATTTTCTTTCGCCAATTTCTCGGCCTGCTTGGCTTCTCTGGCTTGCCTCCTTTCCTCGCGGGTTGCTTGCTGCTCCCGAAAGCCCTTCTGTTTTTGCAACGCCAAAGTGATCCAGAGAGGTTGAGCGGTTTCCCCTTTCTCCATCACTTTTGAACCATCGATGGAATGCCTGCTCTGAAGAACTGGCCTTTCTGGAAGACGGAACAGAGCCCAAGAATAGTCCATGGTTAGGATGTCGGTGTTGATAGAAAAGGAAGCGATCCAAAGGAGGACACTCAAGAGACCTTATGTCTCTGGTGGGCAACCTCTTGCTTGAAACTTCTCCTAGATCCGTGATGGCGAACCTATGGCACACGTGCCACAGGTGGCACGCGGAGCCATATTAGTGGGCACGCCAGCTCAGCTCTGGGGCGCATGCGTGTGCCGGCCAGCTGATTTTCGGGCCTTCTGGGCCCACCAGAAGTAGGGAAACAGGCTGTTTCCTGCCTCTGGAGGGCCTGGTGGGGGGTGGGGAAGGCCCGTTTTAGAGAGGTTTCTACAGACTCCTAGAGAGGCTCCTAGAGACTCCTAGAGAGGTTCTGGAGGCTGGGGACAGCAAAAAATGTCACTTCCTGTCCCACCGGGAATTGGGAAAAGGGCCCTTTCAGCCTCCGTAGGGCCTCCAAGGGAGTGGGAAAGGCTGTTTTTGCCGTTCCCAGATACACAGAGAGGATCTGGAACCAGGTAAGAAAGAAAAACGGGCCTACCAGGCCATCATGTGCCAGGAGTGGGGGAGGAGGGGGGAGGGTGTTGCGCACAGATGCGCGTGGGCATGTGCACGCGCAACCCTACCCCGCCCCCCCTCTCCTGGCACGCGATGGCAAAAAGGTTAGCCATCACTGTCCTAGATGCTCTTGCAAACCCATCTCAAATAAGCCACTACACATGTATATTTTCAGACATTTTGGATGGCCTTGGATGCTCTATGTGCCTAATTTATTTCATTCTGCATACGTACAATCAATATGTTTTTATATTTTTAAAGTGTGCCCATTTCTCAGGGTTTTTTGTTTTTTAAAAAAAATTGATCTATGGTTTAGACCAGGGGTGTCAAACTTGATTTCATTGAGGGCCGCATCAGGGTTGTGTTTGACCTCGGGGTCCGAGTGGGCATGGCTGGGGTGAGCATGGCCACCTCGACGTCCTGCAGCCTTCTGCCAACGAAAACGGAGCCTGGGAGAGCCACACGGGTTTTCGCTCGTCAAAGGTTGCAGGAGGCCGTTGCAGCTGAAAACGGAACTCAAGAGGGCCGGCAGAAGCACCGTGGGCCACTCCTTCACTGTTTCCAGGGCAGTCCTGCAGGCCAGATCCAAGCATCCCGTGGGTCAGATCTGGTCTGCGGGCCTTGAGTTTGAAACCCTTGGGTTAGACAATTTTAAAATGGTCTGTTTTCAAAGTCTGCATCGGCTTATATCATTCTAGCATGTTGTTCTAAGTCTATAAAACAAATCTGCTAGACACATTTGCTCCCATAACATGCCTTGTGTTTTCATGAAACATTTCCTTTCCTGCTAAGTTCTAAAATTCATTATCTTTCTCTCGGGCCATGAAATGATGCATTTTTCTTTTTTAAAAAGGCAGAAAAGAGATAATCTCTTATAGCACAATGTTTCTTCCTCAGATGCAAATATTTGTTAGGTGGAGCACCGATAGAGCACTTCAAAATCCCATATTTTTGGTGGGAGCTTAATACGCCTCTGGAAAACATCTGGAAAATACTTCCATGTTGCCAACTTTCTCAAAGCTTTATTAACAAGCTTTGCATCCCTCAGTTCCAATGTTGGCTGCCCTAAAAATGTCAGAACTGGTTTTAACTGTAAGCATCTGTGAGTACCAACACTTCTATCTATTTCTAGAAAGTGTGGGTGTTTAATTTGGGATACATTTGACATGCTATTTTGGGTTATCCGAGCAAATTTTTAAGCTTGTAGGTGGCACATAGAACATGGAATATAGACTTCTAATTGCAGAATATCTGCAGAAAAGTCTTACACTCTTAGGCAGGAAGAAGCAATACGATGTAATATCATAAGAGTTCCACTAGCAAGGAATTTTCTCAGAAGAACAAGCTGTTGTATATAAACAAAGGGATAAAGACAGATAGGTTAAGGGAATGTTTTGCCATGTGTAGCAGCTCTGTGTATGTACCATATAAAAATGATTTGATACTTCCGAAAAAATCATGGCTTATTTTAAGTATCTGCCACTTTTGTTAGATATTTTCTTTTTCAGGACTAAATAAAAGTCTATGACGTCACAGATGAGTACAGATCAGGGATGGGATTCAGAAATTTTAGCATCCGGTTCTCTGCCCGGTTGCTGGGTGGGTGTGGCCATGGTGGGTGTGGCCTACTGGGCCTCCTGCATCATGGGGGGAGGACTTTTTGCCCTCCCCAGACTCTGGAGCTTTCCTCGAGCCTCTGGGAGGACGAAAACGGTCTCCCCCAGGCTCCAGAGGCCCTCTGGAGGCCAGAAACGGGCCCGTTTCCGGACGTCCAGAACTTCCAGTAGGCCTGTTTTTCACCCTCCCAGAGCCTCCACGCAGGTCCTGCACTTACCTGGCATCCAAAACGGCTACATGGAGATTCCTGGGAGGGGAGGGGCGGGATAGGCAGGGTCAGCTAGTCCTTGCAACAACTGGTTCGCCGAACCAGATTAAAATTAATATCCGGTTTACTCAAACTGGTCCGAACAGGCTGAATCCCACTCCTGGTACAGATGGATTTTATGGAATCGCCATTTTTCAGAGATACCCAGTTTGTTCATGTTTGATCGATATTTTTGTTTGTGAATTCTCCTGATCGCTAAGAGTTGTTTGACAGACATGACAGTGGTCTCAAATTGCCTACATGTAAACATCTTTTGATACATGCCTATTGAAAAGGGATTTAGGACAACTCGCCATGGCCAATTCACCACAGCTATCTCGCCACGGCCAACTCACCATGGGACAACGTGCCATGAGATCCACGTGAGATAACGCAATAAATATTATCCAGTACTGTTTCTTCTACATTATTCCAATTTTTGTCAATGGAAATAATGACAAAGAAACAGTGGCAGATAATATTTATCCCATGGAGTTATCCCATGTAGATTTGTCACACAGCAAGTTGGCCACCGCTAGTTGTCCTGGATGCAGCAAGATGGCTGTGGAGAGATGGCCATGGCAAGATGGCAGCAGTGAGTTGGCCACAGCGAATTGTTCCATTCTGGTTGGAAAGGGCAACATCAGTCTTTATTTTAAATGATGTGAGAACCACAGTGTTTTCAGTATTCAAGAAAGACTGCAGTCAATTGCAGATGATCAGCTGGCCGGCTCCCATGCGCAGGCTGATTTTTGGCACTGCCGTGCACACAAAGGGATCACGCTCCGGAAAAGGCGAACTGGGTTCTAGCAATCAGCTGGCCGGCGCGGATGCGCACACCAGTTTTTGGCACTGCCGCACACACGAAGGACAGCTGATCATCACACGCACACGCAGACCAGAAACCCAGAAGACAAACAGGCAAGATCTTTGCGTGCCACTTTGGGCACGTGTGCCATAGGTTCACCATCACGGGTCTAGAAGCACAATAAAGCAGACATGCACCAAATCCATTGACTGAGGATGAATGTCTTCTTAATTTTTAATTTAACGTTACTTTGTCCACCTTCCCCATGAACCTTCCTAATCAAAGTTACCTTTTTCAGGAGGAAGTTGTACTTAAGAGTTGCCCTTTACTTACCTTTTTTCAATGGTTCTGGCTTTTTTTCCACTTTCTCTCTCCAGGGCATGGTGATGGATGGAAAAAACGATTTCTTCTCTCTAGATTCTTCCTCCTCATTCTTGCTTTCACTGGGCGCTTGGGAGGGGTGAGGACTCCCTTTACCTTCGCTTTTTCTCCAGCTGGTGTCAGGTTCCACTTTCGATACCCTTTTCCCGATGGGTTCGGTGAAGTGAGATCTACGGGGTTTTGTGAGAGGAGATGTCGGCGGTGTTTGGCTGATGGGCTTCGGAGCCAGTGCAGGTTTTGGTGGCAGGGGTGATTTAGAAGCAGATTTTTCTTGACTAGGCGCAGACATAGGACCAGTAGGAGAAGATACAGGTGCAACTATGGTGTAATTGCGACTAATAATTGTTAACGTGGCATTATCAGAATTAAGCCTTGCATCTTTCTTGTCTTGACTCAGAGATTTGCTATCTTTTAAGAATAAAGGTTTTGCATCTTGTTCATTGTCTGGGGTGAGCGGAGTTGGCAAGCCTTCGAAGCTATCTCCTGCACTGTATCTTTTCTTCTTCTTCTGCTCGACTTGCTGGTCGTAGTGAAAACGCAAGGAGTAATTGGTCCTCCTTAATTTCACTCCAAATGGGGAGACATTTTCTTCTCCACCTGGTGAAGGTCGGTCCAATTTTTTGGAACCAACGTTGTGTTGGGTTTCCGCTGCGGAGGAAGTTTCAACGGATGGGGAGAGTTCTTTATTTGGAGAATATGGGAGGCTTGGAACGAGAAAAGATGGGAGATCTTTGGCAAACTTACAACCCTCAGTATTCCCTGCTATTTCCTGTCGACCTCTGATTTTCCCAGGGGACGTTCCTACGTTCTTTGTACCAACCGGGGACTCTGTTTGGACTGTCTCATTGTCTGAATGCAGAGTGGACGGACTCGGCTGCACTGCTGCATTTTCTGCTTCAGGAACAGTTTTATTCTCTGCAGCAGTTTTGGGTATTTCTGAGAACTTCTGCCATGCGGGAGTTATAGAAAACTTTGCGTTTGCGGACAAAGTCTTTCGTAAGTTACCATGGGAAGTACTTTGACCTTTTGCTGTCCAATCATCACTATGCCTATTATGACTTCCACTGTCTTTCTCGTTGAATTTATCATTTTCGGCCCCTTTTAAGATTTTTGAACGAATTGAAGCCCATTCATCCAGGATGGCTTGGTTGTCCACTGCATCTTGAAGATGTTTCGCTTTAGTGCTGTTTGGCCTGCCGTCAACAGGTTTCTGGATGCTTTCGGTCTGAGCCGCCTCCATCGCTTTCTTTTCTTCCGTTAAACCAAGTAAAGATTTGCAGGCTGTATCTTTTATCTGGTTGAGGTTTACTGCAGTGCCACAGAGTTGTGCTCCAGTGACCAAGATTGCTGTATGGGGAACACATGAAGAAGTTGGAAGACTACTAGACCCTCTACTAGACTTAGGGTCCTTAAATTCTTTTGTGGCAGAAGGAAGTGGAGCCTCTTTCATAGGTGTAACTGGACTTAAATTCACTTTGGGAAATATAATTTCTTTTTCTCCAGAAGACACTTGAAAGGTGAAGCCCCTGGACATTGTTTGCCGGGCGTCAACTTCCTGCCAACGTAATTCTTCACCAAGAACTCTTCCCTGCTCCTCAACTTCAACGTTCATCGCCTGATGAACCCTTAGACTTCCTTCTTCCTTCTGCTCTTTGCCTGGCTGAGTTCTCTGTTGCTGCCTTGGTTCTTCTTTACGTAGTAGCACTTTCTCAACCGTTTCCAAATGTTCATCTTCTCGATGTTTTTTCATGTGTAGCTGGTGGGATTTCTTCTCTTCTTTTGGTTTTCCTAGTGACAGCTGATCTTCTAAAGAGAGGATTTTGTGTCTTTCCAGTTGTTCGCTCTCTGTCCGTTGTGTAAACTCCTCCTGCTGCACCAGCTCTTCAGCCCGCAAATGCCCTGTTTCTGCTGGCGCTATTTTACTATGTTCTGTTGATCCAACCGATTTTGCAGATTTTTGCTGCTTTTGTTCATTTGTACTAAATTGCTTTTCATTCAGATTTTGCTGTTGCTCTTCTTGTCCCTTCAGTTTCATAGCCTTCTCTTGCAGTTTGTTTCTATCGTCTAAGTTTTTGCTGTTTTCTTGTTCTTTCTTTTTCTGTCCTATTTCTCTTTTTCGCTCCGGAAGTAGCTGTTGGTTCAGTTCAGACAGCTTTTCAGTTTGAACTGTTTTAAGTTCTTTCATCTTCTGCTTTTCCAAATACGGATGGCTTATTTTTTCTTCCTGAGCCTTTTGCTTTTCTGGTTCTTCCTTTTTCTCCTTCCATCCCTGCTGGATCAAATTGTCATTAAGTTCTGTTTCTTGATGTCTCTTTTCTTCTTTTGGATCTTTGACTTTCTGCTCTTTCTGTATCATACAATCTTTATGCTTTTGTTCTTCTTGTTCATATTGTTTCTTCTTTTCCTCCTGTTGCCTTTGTGTCTCCTGTTCACGCCGCTTCTGTTCTTCCTGCCGTTGTCTTTGGATCTCCAGTTCACCTTGTCTCTTTGCTTCCTCCTCCCTCTGTCTTTGTATCTCTAATTCACGTTGTCTCTTTTGTTCTTCCTCCCGTTGTCTCTGTAGTTCTAGTTCACTCTGTCTCTTTTGTTCTTCCTCCCGCTGTCTCTGTTGTTCTAGTTCATGTTGTCTCTTTTGTTCTTCCTCCCGCTGTCTTTGTAGTTCTAGTTCACGTTGTCTCTTTTGTTCTACCTCCCGCTGTCTTTGTAGTTCTAGTTCATGTCTCTTTTGTTCTTCCTCCCGTTGTCTTTGTAGTTCTAGTTCATGTCTCTTTTGTTCTTCCTCCCGCTGTCTTTGTAGTTCTAGTTCACGTTGTCTCTTTTGTTCTTCCTCCCGTTGTCTTTGTAGTACTAGTTCACGTTGTCTCTTTTGTTCTTCCTCCTGCTGTCTTTGTAGTTCTAGTTCATGTCTCTTTTGTTCTTCCTCCCGCTGTCTTTGTAGTTCTAGTTCATGTCTCTTTTGTTCTTCCTCCCGCTGTCTTTGTAGTTCTAGTTCATGTCTCTTTTGTTCTTCCTCCCGCTGTCTATGTAGTTCTAGTTCACGTTGTCTCTTTTGTTCTACCTCCCGCTGTCTTTGTAGTTCTAGTTCACGTTGTCTCTTTTGTTCTTCCTCCCGCTGTCTTTGTAGTTCTAGTTCATGTCTCTTTTGTTCTTCCTCCCGCTGTCTTTGTAGTTCTAGTTCATGTCTCTTTTGTTCTTCCTCCCGCTGTCTATGTAGTTCTAGTTCACGTTGTCTTTTTTGTTCCGTCTCCCGCTGTCTTTCAATCTCCAGTTCATGTTGTTTCCTTGCTTCTTCCTGATGTTGACTTCGAACTTCCAGTTCGTATTGTCTTTTTTGTTCTTTCTTGTGCTGTCTTTGGACCTCCAGTTCAAGTTGTCTCTTTGCTTCTTCCTGCTGTCTTTGTAGTTCCATTTCACATTGTCTCTTTTGTTCTTCCTGCTGTTGTCTTTGGACCTCCAGTTCACCCTGTCTTTTTGCTTCTACCTGCTGCCTTTGTGCCTCTAATTCTTGTTGCTTCTTCTTTTTCTCCTTCTGCCATTGCATGTCCATTTCACAGGGTTTCCACTGTTCCTGCTGCCTTTGTGCCTCTAGTTCATGTTGTGCCTGTTCTTGGTCCATTTGTTTTTGTTCCTCAAGACCCTGAGATTTTTTTGGGATTTGTGCCTGCAATTTTTCAGGCCCTTCTCCATTCCTTCCCTGTCTTTCTTGTTCTTTTAGCCCTTTTTCCTGATGATCTTGATCTTTTTTCTCCTCCATTCCATAAAGTTGTTCTTCCTGAAGTTTCAGTTTCTTCCCTACTTGTTCTCCTTGGCTTCCCTCAAATTCTTGAAGTCTTTTGTTTTCCATAGGGCTTTTGAATTTTTTTTCAGCCATTTGTTCCTTCTTCCCTGCCTCAAGATGTATCCAGTGGTCTTGTTTTCGTTTTCCTTCAGTTTTCTGTTCATGGACTTCTCCATGCTGGGTTAACTTGTCTGGTCTATAATAGCTATCATCTTTTGTCACTTTATCTTCAGTGCCCTGCGATTCTAGGATATCTTGTCCAAAGTCAGTTTCTATTAAACTTTGTACCTCCTAGAATTGGGAAATAAAAATAGGTTTACTTAATGCAGTAGAAGGCTATTATAATCAAATTCTTATTTTATATAAATCTTAAGATTTGTGATGAATTACAGTAGTCCTCAATTTACAACAGTTCATTTAGTGACTATTCGAAGTTACAGCAGCACTGAAAAAGGTGACTTAATGACTGTTTTTCACACTTAACAACTGTTGCAACATCCCCATGGTCATTTGATCAAACTTTGGACGCTTGGCAACTGGTTCATATCTAGGACAGTTGCATTGTTCATGTGATCCTCTTTTGGGACCTTCTGACACGCAAACCCAATAGGGAAGCCAGATTCACTTCCTGGAACAACCGTGTTACTATCTTAGCAACTGCAGTGGTTCACTTAACAACTGTGGCAAGAAAGGTTGTAAAATGGGGCAAAATTCACTCAACAACTGTCTCACTTAGCAACAGAAATTGTGGGCTCGATTGTGGTCGTAAATCGAGGACTATCTGTATTTGTTTTTATCAACCTTAGTCATATATTGCAACAATACTAATGTACTCTATATAACATTTGAACAGGCATAAAATAGATTAGAGCCTAGTAATTTGTCTCATGTTGACTCCATCTAGGTTTCAAGCATTTCCAACTGGCAAGTTCATTTTCGAGACTGATGTGTGTGTCTGTCTGTGTTGTGTGTGTATTCTAAACACCCAGGCATAGCATTGAGCTGCTATATATGGAACAGTGGTGGGTTGCTCCCAATTCGCACCGGTTCATAAGAACCGGTAATAAAAATTTGTAATAGTTGCGAGATATATAACATATATAACTGCAATAACATTGGCTGGCCATGCCCCCGGCCCGGTCGCTTACCCTGCCCACCTCATCAGAGGCTTTTTTTTTTTTAACTTTTAAAAGCATTTTTTCTACAACTTCTTTAGCCGAAGAGGTGGTTAAAAAAATGCTTTGAAAAGCCTCTGACGATCCCAGCTGAGTTGCCTGATCGGCAGAAGCTTTTCAAAGCATTGTTTTCTGTAACCTCTTTTTTTTATAATTTGATTTATATGCTGCCCTTCTCCGTAGACTCAGGGCGGCTTACAGTGCGTTAAGCAATAGCCTTCATATTTTTGTATATTTTATACAAAGTCAGCTTATTGCCCCCACAACTGGGTCCTCAATTTACCTACCTTAGAAAGGATGGAAGGCTGAGTCGACCTTGAGCCTGGCGAGATTCGAACCTGCAGTAATTGCAGGCAGCTGGTCTTAATAACAGGGTGCTTTAGACCACTGTACTACCAAGGCTCTTAAGATTGTAGAAAAAATGCTTTTAAAAGTAAAAAAAAAAGTTGGCCACGCCCAATCAGTCACATTACCCCCCCCAAGCCACACCCACAAAATAAGCCATGCCCACAGAACCGGAAGTAAAAAAAAATTTACTTCCATACCTATTTTGCTGGGTGGGGGGAGGGGACAATTAGCATTCTACCATTTAGAAAAGGTATCCATTCAGAAATTCACTTATTCATCTAAGAAAATTGCAGGATACATAGTTGGCAAGATCTTGTATTCAAAGACATAAGGAAGAATACTTTTTTTCCCCTTTAAGTAAGAGAATAAGAGCCCAAGATGCATGTATGTAAATGATGAAAAATTCATAAACAAAGCATCTTCCAGTATCTCCTAATAAGATCATGCAGATTGTAAAAAGAACGAAGGCATAAATGCATACTACACTCAAATTTAACATGCACAATTTGTTCTACTTCTAATTTATCTGTAACAAAAGGTAAAGGTTTATCTACAATAGTACGTGAAAGTTGTGATACAATAATTTACTCTTCAAATTGCTCATGATTCTTTGAGATTTTGCCCAACAGATTTATAAAAGTTTCCGCTCCAATAGAATATTTGTAGCTCAAGGTTGAACTGTGCAGTCCTTGGTGTTCTCTGAGCTTGGTGGTTTTCTTGTAGTTATTTGATTATCAGGCTAGTTAACATCTTTAGTATTACCAAATATTAGTATTACTTAGTACATACTCCTGTTTATCTATAGTAGCTTGCCCTACCAGTATATAGAGGGGGAAAGTGAAAGTGTGCTTTTCTTCTTGGTAGCTCCTTGATTAGGAAATTATTTTCTGTTAAGATTGTTTGTCTGGTGTTAATCCCTGCTTATCTGGGTGTTGGTTGTTGTGGAGGATGCCTTTTTGTTTCCTCCTTAGCTTTTTATTATCTCTTTTAAATGGTGTGTAAATATCATTTATCTCTACGGTATATACGTTTTTGAAGGCTATGTACATTTCTTTTACAGATGAACAGAAAAAAAGCATATTGAATGCAGGTCAGTCAACAAAATAGTGGAACCTGACCGTTATGACTTTATATCTGAGAAATGATCATCATATATAGCAGGGCAGTGAATCTCCCAAATGGTGTGAGGTCGATTCAAATCCATGAATACTGTTAGGATATGGTTTGAGCCTAACTAGTTGTCCAGGCAATATATGTGTACTGTTACTTTAATCTGTAAATGTATTATGTGACTTTAATGCTGAGTCATGCTGTAATTAGGTAATGACTGGTTGTGAGAGTATTTAAGAAAGATATTGTAACATGTTCAGTTGCTGCTATGATATGCTGCCGTTGATGATGAAGCTGCTATGATAAGCAACATTGAGAGGAGTTGTTATCTGTAATCATCGTTGGATGGATCTGCAACCATCGTGGTTTGTGAACCAGAGTGAGTTTGTTATTCTAACCAACTACTGTTTGGTAAGAAGATATCTGTAACTACTGGACTGATTTACTGGCAAAGACTTGGAATTTGTTTAAAGACTATGAGACTGTTTTTCTACTATAAAGTAAGCTTTTTTTTTTTTTTTATTGCAAAAGTTTTACAATTACATTTTCACCCCCTTTTTTTCCCCCCCCACTACCCCCCCCAGACTTCCCAACCTCCCCAGCCCACCCTAACCCTCCCCTCCCCCCAGACTTCCTAGTATGCTCATGTCAGATAAAAGGAAAAAACCCTCCTTTGTATATAAAACTTGAACCCCTCCCTCCCCCTTACAAATTTTTATCTTCATTACATTAACCTATTTCTATCTTGGTATAACATTTTCAGATAAATTTTCATCCTGATTACCTTAAAAATATTTCTATCATAATATAACATTTTCTAACAAATTTTCATCCTTAACCTTAAAATATTTCTATCTTAATGTAACATTTTCTAGCAAATTTTTATCCTCAACCCTAAAATGTTTCTATCTTTTCAGATAAAAGCTATTTGATACTTCCTAGTTTGATATTTGTTCTGAACATAATCTATCCACCTCTTCCATTCCCATTCATAAATCTCTTGTGAACAATCTTTTAAATATGCTGAAAGTAAGCTTTTGATAAACCAGTTTGCATATCTCTTATTCATTGCTCTCAGCAACATTTCCTTGTGCATTTACTCTGCTGGTTGGTAACACAACACCAAGATCCTTAACAAATACCAGCGGAAGTGTAATACTGAAAGATTTGAAGGTTACTTAATATTCTTACAAGAGCTCTATGTCTTACAATCAGCAGCTAAAATTCAGAATTCCATAGGAAACAGTTCAATACCTTTGACAATCTGTGCTTTTTGGAAACCCTCTGATTCTTTGGCCTGACTGAGAGTTTGTGCTTTGCTGCACTGTTGTCCAGGCAAGAAGTGGGTAATGGGATAGCATCAAGGTTGACCGTTTCGATGGTTCCAGAAGGGGAATGGTGTCTTTTTGGCCGAGATGACACTTTGACAGGCGTCACCTAGAGAAATCCCAAGAAAAAGGAAAAATGATGGAAAGAAACGAGATCTTGTGTTTAAAGCAAAACAAATTCCAAATCCAGTAACCACTCTAGAAATGAATTCAAAGCCAGGTTCGGGAGTTTCTTTTTAGAACTTTCCTTCTTTATTTTTATAGCTTCCTTTGTCCCCAAGTGGCTTCAACAACTCTCAGAGAGAATGCTAATGACCAGATGACTGCAAGGAATAGAAATCCTTCCATCCCCCCCACCATTCAGAACGAAAGAAGCTTCTTGGATGAGAAGCGAAATTGTGGAGTTGGGATCGTAGAAACACCCAGGACCATAGAAGAGTTCAGAGGCAGGTGCATAAATAAATGTCTTAAACGTATTTATTCATATGATAAATCATATTAACTATGTACAACAGAGATCAAGTCTCATGAGGAACAAACATGAAAAGAGAGAGATGGAAAGAGCAAGGTGGAAAAGGTTGGAGGGAGTTTTATACTCAGGGTAAGCCCCTCCTTTCCACATAGGGGTGGAAACACTCTCTGCCTCCACTGGTGTCTATATGACACATGTGCCAATGGCTTGCAAATACTTGACAGAAATGTCTTCAAAGAAAAGACAAAGGAAGTCCAGTTGCCTTTTGAAAAGGCCCCCTGTGGGACAACCACGACTTCGATGACTGATAATTTCCAGAGACACTAACTCAAGGGGTGGGCTGCTGGGGGTTCGCAGAGATTCGGGAGAACCTCTAGCTAAGATTCTATGCAGTTCAGAGAACCCCCAAATCCCACTCCTGGCTGGCCCTTCCCACCCAGCCCCTCCCAGGAGTCCCCACACAGCCCATTTTGGATGCAGGTAAGTGCAGGGCGCACACAGAGGTGCGGGGAGGGCGAAAAATGGGCCTACCGGAAGTTTGGGAAGTTCCTCCAGAGGGCCTCCGGAGCCTGGGGAGGCCATATTTGCCCTCCGTGAGGCTCAAGGAAAGCCTCTGGAGCCCAGGGAGGGCAAAAATGTCCTGTCCCCCCCCCCTCCGTGGTGCAGGAGGCTGACTAGGCCACGTCCACCATGGCAACACCAACTCAGCAACTGGGCAGAGAACCCCTTGCTAAAATTTTTGAAGCCCACCCCTGACTAACTCCATAATCTGACAGAGGGCACCCTTTCCCCGCCCCCCACCCCCGCCCCCTGCTCCGCACCACACAATATGATTTTTTACCGAGCTGTCTAGTTCAAGACTCATTGCAACTAAAAATGCATTGGCACAAAACTCATTTTAGCTGAACAAACTTTCAAGAGCAGTTCCTTGAATACAAACGGATTGCTTTGTCATCATGAGTTAACTTCTTCTAAACACCTTCTTCGGTGATCTTCCACCCACTGAAAGAACAGCACGGGGAGTTGATTGGAGACCTTTCCCATCATAAACGCCTACCCCTGCCACTGCACACGTAAGAACTGGTACCAGACAAGTATTTCTTTGGCTTTCACAACAGCAAATGTATGACAAAATGCACCCTTTGAACATCCCCGCTGTTAACAAAACCATGTGACAAAAATCTCTTCAGAATGGTAGCTTCCCCTATGAATGATGTTCCCATATTTATACCTTATTAGTGAAATCCTGAACTAAACTGGGAGAATCTCTCTGCAGACATAGTCTATTATATAGGACCTCTCATGGACTATGAATGTTAACATGGGGCTGCCCTTGGGATGCACCCAGAGGCTACAGCTAATCCAGAATGCGGCCACGTGGGTTGTTACAGGGGCTTCTCGTTACTCCTTTGTGACACCTCTCCTGCGCCAGCTGCACTGGCTACCGGTGGTTCTCCAGGTCCGTTTCAAGGTGCTGGTGCTCACCTATAAAGCCCTACATGGCTTAGGCCTGGGGTACTTGCAGGATCATCTCCTGCCATCCTCCCATCGTCCTGTGCGCTCCCACAAAGCGGGCCTCCTCAGGGTGCCGTCAGCCAGACAATGTCGGCTGGCGGCCCCCAGGGGGAGAGTGTTCTCTGTGGGAGCGCTGACCCTCTGGAACGGTTTGCCCACCGGGCTTAGGACAGCCCCCAACCTCCGCTCCTTCCGCTGCGAACTGAAGACGTGGCTCTTTTATCAAATGGGCTGATCCGTTGGGGGATTTTTACATTGAAATAATTTTAATTAATTTTAATTGGATTTTAATTTTTATGTAATTTTCAAATTGTTGAATGTTTTCTTTGTAAGCCGCCCTGAGTCCTTCGGGAGAAGGGTGGCATATAAATTACATACATACATACATACATACATACATACATAAATATGCTTGTGAAGAAGGCACAGAAGAGGCTGTACTTCCTGAGAAATGCTCAGGAAGATAAATCTATCTCAGCATCTACTTCTGTCCTACTATCGCAGCACCATTGAAAGTGTCCTGACATACGGCATTCTTGCATGGTATGGGAGCAGGTCTGTAGCGGACAGAAAAGCTCTACAGAGAATCATTAAAACTGCCCAGAATATCATCGGGCTCCAGCTACCAGCCCTGGATGACATCTTGGAATCTGGCTGTTTGAGGAAGTTGCATAACATTCTCTGAGACTCTTCCCATCCTGCTTACAATCTTTTTGGACTGTTGCCTTCTGGCAGAAGATACAGAGCAATTAAAACTCGGACCACACGTTTTCTGAATCGTTTTTATCCCAGAGCTATAATTGCACTCAACCATGAACTAAAAGGGCCACTGTCAGTGAGCTGTTGGACAGCATTACTTGTCTATTGTGTGAATGTTTCAGTGGTTTAGGGGTGGGGGATTTGTGGTGGGTGGGAGTGTATTTGGGGATTGTTATGTGTGTTGGACCTGGTCTTTGGGTGTTAAGTGAATTTCGTTGTATGGGTGTACTATGTATTCGCATACAATGACAATAAAGTTATTGTTGTTATTGTTGTTGTTGCCTTTGAGGCTGGTTAATAGCTCACCAGCTCGAGTCCTAACCAAGGACCTAGGAACTGTTAAGGTATCGTCGGAGGATGTAAGCTGTTCCGAGTAAGGTGGTTTTTTGTAGAGTCAAAATGTTCAAGTCCGGCAAATTTAGAATTTCTAAATAGCGGGGTAGCCCTTTGGGTATTGCTCCAAGGGCTCCAATTACAATCGGGACAACACACGATTTCTTTTTCCACAGTCGCTCAACTTCAATTTGCAAGTACCGGTACTTTGTGATTTTTTCTTGCTGCTTATCTTCAATCCGTGCATCACCAGGTATTGCAAGGTCAATGAACCATACTTTTTTCTTTTCAACTATTGTTATGCCAGGTGTGTTGTGGACCAAGTGCCTGTCAGTCTGAATCCTAAAGTCCCACAAGATCTTGAGTTTCTCATTCTCTAAAACTTTCTCAACCTGATGCTCCCAGTGGTTTTTGCTGTACTCAAATCCAAACTTCTGGCACAATTTCCAGTGAATGATCTTAGCAACACGGTCATGGTGTTGTTGTTGTTGTTGTTGTTGTTGTTATTATTAAACTTGCTTTCCCCAAAAAATCTGGACTACAACCTGAACAAAAGTTTACATTTTAGTAATCCAGGAAGTATAGCCATTCTCTGCTCTATTGTAGTAGTGTGGAAGCCAAGGAAAGATAATGCCTTGGTATGGCCATGGACCAGAAGCTGAACTGAAGCTGAGGCAGAGTTTCATGCTAAACTCCCAGTTATCCTTTCTATTGCAGCTTGCAGTAATACTGTCATCCTCAAATAATTCGGATCCATGGGACATTTGGAATTTTGAGAATAACTGTATAATAATAAGTGAGAGCAATTAACCAGTGGAACAGCTTACCTTCAGACATTGTAGGTGCTTCATTACTGGAGGTTTATAAGAAAAGAGAAGACAGCCTGTCTGAAATGGTAAAAGGTCTCCTGCTTGAGCGGGAGTGGGGGGTGGGGGTGCATCAGAAGACCTTCAAGGTCCCTTCCAGTTCTATTCTGATTGATGTCTGATATGCCTCACCAAAGAAATGCTATGGGTAAATTCATCTAGTCACAAAATGGCAGCCACTGTGAGTTTGACCAGACGAGAAAATCTACTTTTGATAGCTCCCCAGAACAGTCTGTAGAGTTGAGGTTCTCTTTATAGCTAAGCAGATAGATGTACTTTCAAATAAAATATGGGCTACAGACAGCCCATCTAGCAATAAAGATGCTAAAAGATAGCACTTTGCTTTATGGCATGCCAACTGTTCATTTTGGAGGACTGGATGGGAGGATGGTTAAAATAACTCAAAACTACCTGAAAAACTAAAATGCCAAGTGGTGAAAAGAAACTGACTGGAACCAATAGAACGTCAACAGGCACAGACAGATAAATGTCATAAAATTGAAAGCCATACCATGGTTTTAACTCAGAGGCCTACAACTCAAGATTCAAAGGTAGAAGTTTAGCTCAGTCTGAGTCAGTGGTGGGTTGCTACCAGTTTGCCCGATCCAGTGTGAACTGGTAGCAGCTGTGGCAGGAGGCTCCGCCCACCTGCCTGGACGCTTCTGCACATGCGCAGAAGCACTGCACACGCGTGCAAGTGCGCGCCCACAAGTGAACCGGTAGCAACGGAATTTGGAACCCGACCCCGGTCTGAGTTGCCCATTAAGAAATGTGATTAGACATTTTGGTGTAATTTGTTGCAATTTTAGAAGTGGCCCTTAAGAAAGAAGTGCCACTAATGTCTTATTTCTGTTACCTTCTCATCTCTGTCATGACTTGTTTCACCCAGACTTGTGGGACTTAAGGAATCTGGCATCACAGCTGACTAGAAAAAAAAAAAAAGAATATCATACAAAACTATTGCAACTTCGGATACATTGTAGACTCATGTTTTCTAGAAGCACCAAATGCTTTTATATCACAGTCATAATAAGATCCCATTACAATGTTTTGTTGTAATACCTAATCTAATTCCATTTCAATTTGTTGGGCAAATTGACTGAATAAACAGATTTGTTCCCTTCTTTTCCAGCTATTTTAAATCGTGAAAGAGGAAGCTGGATTGCAGGCCTAATGTCAGGTTACGATGTCGTCTCAAATAAATTGCATTTCCAAACAAATAGTCGTTGATGAAATCTTTCATTTATTGAGCACAACAATCTGTCCCCGAGTCCATCGTAGTCAGCACTGACCTTCTGACCCCAAACCCTCCCTTTCCGTTCCCCAATTCTCTGCGTCTCATTGGCCATCTTCCAAATCACTCTCCCCATATCTACTACTTCAGCTCACAGGAATGTCCCCCCTCCCATCCCATCTCCTAGGGGATAATATCTTCAGGGAAAATAAGTAGGTGAAGAGTCAAGCGTCCTCTTCTCTTCCTTATGTCAGCACTGGAGTGAATATAGTTTGGAGTGCTGACACCTAAAAGGATGGATGTTTTTCTGTTTTTCCTCCCTTTCCTCCCTTTCATACAGCTATGAAAAAACAACAGTAAAAAGTCAGGCTTATTAAAAAAAACCTATGAATTTAGTAAGAGTTTAATGAAGGTTACTTATAAATGCATGTGCTACTTATCTAAGGGAGTGGGTCAATTGTTCATTATAAATCCAAATATTCTCATTTTTAAAAAAATTGATTAGGTCAATTGAATGTGCACTATAATCCAAATTCTCATCTTTCTTTCTTTCTTTTAAAGTGTCCAATCCTACTAAAAACTCAAGCTAGAGGCAAAACATGTATTCATTTTCTCTCCTTTATTAAAAGCCTCTTCCTGTTTTGGGCGCTGTTAAGCAATATATAAACAGTCCTAGTCAAAGCTCCCATGCTGGCTGGAGAAGAATATTCCTAAACGACCTTTTAAAAAGTTTTCCCCAGTAGGAAGCATTTGATCTTCATCAAAAGCCAAGAAATGTGGAGTTTTGGTGCAGTTATCTTTAAAAGGTAAAGGTTCCCCCACATAATGCGTGCTAGTCGTTTCCGGCTCAGGGGGCGGTGCTCATCTCCGTTTCAAAGCCGAAGAGCCAGCGCTGTCACCTCCATGGTGTTGTGGCCGGCATAACTAAATGCCGAAGGTGCACGGAATGCTGTTACCTTCCCACCAAAGGTGGTCCCTATTTTTCTACTTGCATTTTTTACCTACTTTCGAACTGCTAGGTTGGCAGAAGCTGGGACAAGTAATGGGAGCTCACCCCATTACGCGGCGCTAGGGATTCGAACCGCTGAACTGCTGACCTTCTGATCGACAAGCTTAGTGTTTTAGCCACTGAGCCACCACGTCCCAAAGTTATCCTTGGGCAATCATTTATCTGAGGGATGGGGGTATAGAAACCACAGGCCACACACATGGTGTGCCAACCCTATATATCTCCGTTTTTGGCCTCTGCGCATCGTGTTTTCGGGCAGTGATTGGCGGCTATGTGTTTTGGTGATCCCTGGAGCCTTGAACAGCTCTCAAACAGAACATTTGGAGGCTGAAAACGCAGGACGTGGAGCCCAAAATGGCAATCCAGAACAGCTGCTGCCTTGTCTTACCACTTCCGCGCTTCGCCTGCTTTACTCACTGGAGTTCCCTCTGATGATCAGCTGTGCTTTTGAAGCTGCTTAGCAGCCCCAACGAAAGCACGCTCACAACCAGCGAATTAATGTGCTGAAGCTGACCAGGCTAAGGACAGTAGCCAGATGAATACCTGATAGGCAGAGGCAGAATTTTTTCCCCCTATTTTCCTCCCCTAAAACTAAGGTGCATCTTATGCTCCGGAGCGTCATATATTCTGAAAAATACAGTATATAAAGTAGTGTACCTAAGCTTATAGCTACTAATTTTGTAACTCACTGAACTGGTACCTACAAATTCTCTCCCGTTGCAGGGACATATGAACATATGAATTTTGGGGAATTACTTATTAACATTTTGTACGTTTTCCAACATATATTAACTGCGTTGGACTGCAGAATTGAAAGTTACTTATCTGCCTTGAAAAGTCTCCATGGACTTTCCTATGTTTCAGCAGATGTCATTCTAGTTTCACTGTGAAATACGTTGCCGTGATATGCTTATGTAATGCCTCGTCCCAAGGGCTTCGCAAGGCAAGTTGTAGAAAATAAAGAGAGCAGGAATGGAAGGGAGGAAAGTGTGGGTTAGGATGAAAAGAAAAAGAGAGAATGTACAGCAGCAAAGTAGGTGCGGAAGGAAAAGCAGAGAAGATGAAAATAAGAAATGCAGGAGGAAGAGAAAAGAAAGCAGCAGAGTGGTCCAGAAAAGACATAGACAAGAATCTTCAACTAGTAAAAACTCTATTTACATGAATCAACAGTACAGTACTTTGAAATGCTCTAAAAGTCATGATGTTATTAGCGATTAGATTGATGCTATTATCCCTTAGACGCTGAACGTGTCGATCAAAAAGTCGGCAGTTCAGTAGTTCGAATCCCTAGTGCCGCATAATGGGGTGAGCTCCCGTTACTTGTCCCAGCTTCTGCCAACCTAGCAGTTCGAAAGCACATAAAAAATGCAAGTAGAAAAATAGGCACCACCTTTGGTGGGAAGGTAACAGCGTTCCGTGCGCCTTTGGTGTTTAGTCATGCCGGCCACATGATCACGGAGACGTCTTCAGAGAGCGCTGGCTCTTCAGCTATGAAACAGAGATGAGTACCGCTTCCTAGAGTCGAGAACTACTAGCACATATGTGCGAGGGGCACCTTTACCTTTATGACAGGGAAATCAATGTCAAAATATAAAGACAAATGACTGAAAATGTTACATTAATCTTAATACCAGGAATCTCCAGCCCCCTTTCCTGGCATAACAGTAGTTCTGCATTTGTGTCTCTTTTCCAATTGTCTGAGGACATCGCTAGAATGCAAGGGTCTCCACCAAAGACACTGCTTTGCATTCGCTGGGCTTAAATGGCATTTCCAGTTCAAAGATAAAATACTTTGAATGTAAGAACCCACCTCACCCACGATTTCCACTACCGGTTCGGGCAAACCAGTCCAAACCCGTTGAATACCATCTCTGCACCCAAGGTCCTAAAAACTTTAGGACTACCACACTGTCTCCCAAATGGCTGGATTTCTTTGCAATGCATAATTCATCATCCAGTTAATGTCATCGAACATCTTCCATAAACATATATATTCGTTCATTTAGAAGATTGGCAACTGGCTCCTCACCATCAATTAGACTTACTTTGTGGTGGTTTTCTGGAAGGACCACATCCGGTGGCATCACAGTCTCCATGGGGTTATTCAGCAACACATCTGCTTCCAAACTTCCACTAGCTTCCCCAGGTGTTTTCACAGATACTGTCATTTGTGAGGGTTGGCCAAATTTAATATTCTTGGCCAGCTGTTGCTGAAAATCAAAATACAATTGTATATCAGAAAGGGGAGCAGGGACAGTGCGTTCTTAATTAGATAGCTTGGGTTTAGCTATCAATCAAGGGCATTCATGCAGCAGGCAAGAATGTTAAGATGGCACCTATGTCAAGATGACACTGAGCCGTGGTGGTGCAGTGGTTAGAATGAAGTATTGCAAGCTAATTCTGCCGACTGTCAACAGTTCAATTCTGAACTGGCTCAAGGTTGACTCAGACTTCCATCCTTCCGAGGGCGGTAAAATGAGGAGCCAGATTGCTGGGGGAAACAGGCTGACTCTGTAAACCACTTAGAGAGGGTTGCAAAGCACTGTGAAGTAGCATATAAGTCTAAGTGTTATCGCTAGTGCTATAACTAGGTGACAAAAGCCCATTCTTTTTTTAAGAAGTTTTATATGGGTCACATATGTAAAAAGCAACTACAGCTTGAGAGACACAATCACATTGACTTTTTGACACAAAGTCCCTTATACACATAAACGTTTCTATTAGGAACAATTAGATATCAATATTAAAATATTAGGTGAAAGAGAAAACAATTTCCACAAAAAGTAATATAATGTGGGGTTCAACCATCCATACAGCCTTATCAGTTTCAAAGGACTAGTCTAGGTTTAAGTGGAGTTTTGCATGAATTGGTCATAAAATGTGACCAATTCATTTTGGTGACCAAATGTGACCTTTCCCTGCCACGCCCAACAAGCCACTCCCAACAAGCCACACCACGCCCACCAAACCACGCCAACAGAACCGGTAGTAAAAAAAATTGGATTTCACCACTGAGGTAGATGTTTCTTCATCTCATATTATGCCATAGGCATTGCCAGCCACTGTTTATAGATGTCTTCAGTTATCTTTTTTTCAGCAATGGATTTCGGTACTTAAGAGGAATCCCTTCCCTATCCATTATTTTTCTAAGTGGTACCAAGAGGAATGAACAGGTGGACATGTACTTTTTTATAAGAATTAAACTGTCTTAGAATATATTGAAGTGGCAAGTGGGTACTTTAGTATTCCTATCTTCAAATTACTAGCTGAATCAAGCTCAGCTGGGAGAGGAGACACTGCCAATTATTTTTATTTCCTAAATTACAGGGAAATTTCCCGCAAGGTCTCATTCTTGCTGTCTGTCATCTGATGTGTGATAACGCATAGGAAATGAATGCTCAAATGGAAGGGTGAATAATCTCATGGGTTTTTCAAAATAAAAGTATTCTCCTAAGCAGAAGAAAACAAGATGCACAATGAAAAATTATACAAAATTAGAACAGTTAGAACTATTACGCCAAGGTTTCGGAATGCTTCCTGCTAGATTTGAACCCTTAAAAACGGTATGACTAATAACAAAGAAGATTTAGTTGGGTGTGTATATGAATGCATGTTGAGCTGAGCTCCTGATGATAGCATCCATGAATCCTTCCCAACAGAGCTGTATAATTGATGTGACATTTTCTTCTCCCAAAATTCTCTCCCCCCTCTTTTTTTTTATGTTTACACTTATTCAATAACCTTGAAATTACCAAGTAATCCTCAATCCGAGCAATACTGTAACTAAGTCTGCTGAATTTTGGAGATCAATCAAGGTTGCCGAGAACCAGAGGATGAAAACAGTAGCATTATCTAATTACAAGGCAATCTAAGCAGCTTCATTTTGGACCTTGCACAAACTCTTTGATATTTAGAGAATTTTCAGATTTTATCTTAGATGTATTTAAGCTTCATGTGGAATGGTATACACTCTGACAACCGTATCTGTCCCCACTATTTTGACATTTCTTTTTCCCCACGCGCAAAACCTGTGACAATTGGTATTTTATAATTGCTTAAGAAGAGATAAAATAATACATTAATATGCCTCAAGAATGCAAAATGTCACTTTGGGAGAGTCCAGAATGAAGAATTAAGGAAAAACTGAGAGAAATACTTATGCAGATTGGATGCCGTAGTTTCACAAAATAGTTTTCGAATGGATTTTTTAAAAAGTTGGGGTGTTTTTTTATTTTTTTTTTAATTTATTTATCTGTCTTAACATATAAAATCAGTCAATTGACATCTCAAAGAATCTCAGTGTTTCTTTTCCTTTTCTCTTGGTCAGAGAAAGATAGTGCATCACTGTGCTGGTTCTTTTCTGAAGACAACATTTTTTGGACATGTTCCTTGTTCTTTCATAAAAGTTGAATTTTTATTTGAATTTTTATGCTTAAATTTGCAAAGATATATAACCTTCCAAAAATCCTGGCTCATAACTTTCATTACCGTATTTTTCGGAGTATAAGATGCACCTTTGCCCCCCCCCTCAAAAAAGAGGGTGAAAATCTGGGTGCGTCTTATACTCTGAATGTAGCCTCGCAAACAGAGATTTCAGAGACTGAAAGAAGCCTCTGAAAGAAGTTTCAGAAAAAAAAGCCTCCACACAGAGCTTCAGAAAAAAAGCCTCTGAAACGCTTTTATCTAAAACAATATGGCAAGCAACAAAAGAAGAATCAGACTTCCGGTTTGCTGCTGGCCGCCGCCAGACGTTCCTCTGGGATCGTCAGCTTCCATTGCCTGTCAGAGCCGCCGTTACAGCGGATGGCGGCTCGAAAAAACTCCGTTTCCAAGAGGAAACGGAGATAGAGCCGGCAGGGGTGGGTAGAACTCTCTGCAGAGTCCCAAAAGTTTTTTTTTTACTTTTGGGACGGAGCGGATGAGAAGCCCCATATCCCCTGCCGCTGCTCCGGGCTTTGGGAGACCTCTGCTTAAGCAGAGCCAGGCGTCAAGAGCAAGCCTGCAAATTTAACAGAATAACTAAAGAAAAGACGAACTGGACCCTTAATACTGAATCGCAAGTATTTTACCTTTCAAAAAATTATCTAAGAGAAAAGAGGAGAGGAAAGAGGGAAAAAGAACCTTTTAAAATGGCGCCTGCCGTGGCTGGAGAAGGATTGAAAGGGAAAGTCCTTCCGTTCCTTATTACTACAATGTAGCGGAATAAATATCACTGGCTACATTTGTAGATAAAACCTCGCTCCTGTGTCTTCTCTTGCTGTTGATTGAAAAGAAGTATTTTTTTTTTCTCTTTCCTAAGGGAAAGTCCTTCTGTTTTCTATTTTTTCTCTCTTTTTTTGCTAAATCTTGTCTGTGTGGGAAATGGCATCGGGACTTACACAGCTGGACAAACGGGGGGGGGGAACTTCCCCCATTAAGAAACTGCACCAACAAATTCTAACTCTCCAGTGTCAGAAACCTGATTTTAATATATTAGAATTTCTCCTTGAAGAGATTGTAAGAAGGGATGAGATTGTGAACCAGCAATTTGAAAAATTTAAGCAGGAAATTAAAGAAATTGGTGAATTGGTGAAATCAAAGTTTGACTTTTTGAATCAAAAGATTTTAAAATCAGCTAATGGTTTATCAGACTTTCTGATTCGGGTGGATGCAAAGACTAAATTATTAGAGTCTAAAATGAAGGAAACTGAGGAGAATTTGGATGACCTGACTCAAAAAATTAAAAAGGATTTGATAAACACTCAGGATAATAGTTCAGAAGACAAACCTAAAATGGAGGTTGACCAAAAGATTGGTAATGAAGAAAATGTGCAACAGAGAATTGAAAGAGAAGTTTTAATGATTCAATATAATTTTACAGAGTATGCAATTAGATTGAGAGGTTTGCAGGAAAATAATAGAGATGACCTAAGGAAAATATCTTCTGAAATTCTGGCTGGGATTTTAAAGGTTCAACCTGATGAAGTGTATTGCAGGATTGATAGAATTTACAGAATAAACTCCTGGTTGGCAAAGCAAAGGCAATTGCCTAGAGATGTGGTGATCTATTTTACAGATAAAGAAATTAGGAATAATATTGTGCAGAACTCTTTTAATTCTACTTTGCAATTTCATGGAAGAAGGATTTGGATTTTTAAGGAGCTCCCGACTAAAATGCTGATGGAGAGGAAGAAATTTGGCTTTCTAGTGTCTGAGTTAAAAAAAAGAAATATCCTATTCAGGTGGGACACCCCAGTTGGTTTAATATTGAGATATCAAGGAGTAAGATATCAATTGAACACTGTTGAAAAAGCGGAAGATTTTTATCAAAAAATTTTAAAAATAAATTTAACACCTTTAGGCATAATACAGGATAAGCAAAAGGAGTTGGAAACAAAAGGAAAATATCAAATTACAGAGACTGTTGCAGATAAATTGTCTTTGGATTCCCTGGATACCCCAGCTGGTCTGTCTATAAATAAGAGAGTAGTGTCATCCGACACCAAGCTGATGAACCATCAAGTCACAGACAAGTGCACAAATCAATCAGTTGACATACAAGTGATGGAGAAGAAAGATGAGATGATAAAACTAACCCAACAAGAACAACCCATAAAGCAGAATGAAAATCAACCAGCTGACACACAATTGGTAGGCAAGAAACGAGGATGGAAATTCAACCCGCAAAAGAAAAAGAAAAGAAATAGATCTCATAGAAAAAGCAGTTTCTAAACCATGCAACAGTGAAGCCAGGGACTTTAAAAAACGAATGAATATTTGAAAAGATAGTGGAGGCGAACAATTGTTTAATACTATCCTGAGGATTGTGGCAGATCACTGCAATGCCGTGATTTTGGGATGTGAAAAGAGCCTCACTTTGTTGGATTTGAATCATTTACTCTGGATTTTTTTTTTTTTTTTGGTAAATATAATTATTTTGAGTTATAAGGCAGGAGAGTTATGTCGGGGCATGCAGAAGATCTGGATGTTACTCAGTAGGATGATGGGAATTAACAATCCTGATGAATACCACAACTATAACTATATGGATATAATTATAATGTCACTCGGGTGGTTGTTTTTACTTTTATACAGATGCGAGGATATTTACTACTGATGGGGGCAGAAGATGATTGAAGATATTGAATAAACTGTTGCACCAGCATGTTACTTTACCCTATTATGGGTGATGGATTTAACAATCCAGTGGAAAGACACCAAAGAAGATACTATATGGATTATAAATTTAAAGTTATTGTCTTTTTTCTTCTTACAAAATGGAATGTATATATAGATATGTGTATATCTTAGTAAAGTGGGCAGTGGATTATATTTAGAATTGTATTGCATGATTTTGTAGGAACTGAAGGGTTGAAATAGGTTAGTTTATTGATTGATTAGTTTATGAAAAAGGATCTTTAAGTCATATATTTAGGGGAGTGGAGGATTTAACAATCCAGTGGAAAGACACCAAAGAAGATATTACATGGATTATAAATTTAAAGTTATTGTCTTTTTTCTTTTTACAAAATGGAATGCATATATAGATATGTGTATATCTTAGTAAAATGGGCAGTGGATTATATTTAGAATTGTATTGTAGGATTTCAAGTTATATATTTAGGGGAGTGGAGGAATTGGATAGAATTGAATAAATGTTAAATTTGGATGTAGGGAGAAGGTCGCTTTAAAATGTTATATTAATATATATAAAAGATTAAATGTTAAATTGTAATAATATACTACAAGTTTAGGGGAGGAGAAAAAGGGCAGATTATCGTAAAAATGGGAGTTATAAGAACAATATGCTAAGGGTCAGTATTCTGAGGAGGGAGTAAGGGAAAGCAAAGATATAATGTATGTAACTAGTTATGAAATAGCCTATTGTTGTGCAGAAGTCACAGGGGGGGACGGGTGGAGAGGGGGGGGTAGGGAAGAGGGGGGGGAAAAGGGGGAAAACTTGTACTTGAAAACTTTTTCAATTAAAAAAAAAAAAGAAGAATCAGTAAAGGTTCTAACCAAACTATGCTAACAAATCTGGAGAATGACACAATAACCAACAGATCGGAAGAGGTTAATCTATATACTAATACCAAAGAAAGGAGATTGAACAGAGTACAGATAGTCCTTCCGAATAAAAGCCTCTGAAAGAAGCTTCTGAAAAAAAGCCTTTTTTTTCCCCTGAAGCTCTGTTTTGGAGGCAGTTTTTTCTGAAACGGAGTTTCAGAGGCAGAAAAGAAATCTAGGCACAGAGCTCACAACCAAGGAACCTGTTGCTAAAATTCACCTCTGGGAACAGTTGATTGGAGGTATTCCAGGAGGGCGATCCACCCACCAATCAGCTTTTTTCTTATTTTCCTCCCCAAAAACTAAGGTGCGTCTTATACTCCGGTGCATCTTATACTCTGAAAAATACGGTAATTTTTAAGCATTGCAAAGGGACAGATTGGGAGAGGGTGATTTTGAGCACTGTTTTGGAGCATCTTCAGGTTTAGGCATTTCTCTGCCAATCTTCAGCTCTATCATGGTATTTTTATTCCACTGAAATCTTCGGGGGAGGTTAACCTTCAGATGGAAATCAACGTGGGCCTCCTACTGTATGTATGTTATGGTGTTGCCTGCTCAAGCATTCTGAATATCGAAAAAGGCATCTGAATGGATCTATTGTTGGGAACAGTATGGGCTTTTCAAAGGAAATTGTTCAATGCATTCCTCTGTATTAAAGAAACGTATTGTAATCTGCCAGAGTTTGAGAGGCATGAAGCTACTAAGCAAATAAACAAGCAAGCTGGAATACACTATGTTTTTTATCTGGCTTTATTGAGATTTCCTTACAATAGAATATTTGCCATAGCTATCTATTAGGGATATCAGAATAAACAAGTGATGAATGAAATCTTTAGGGCTATTTCAAAGTGAAAGTTCAGTGTCTGGTTACTTTCTTTCCTCAACATTTTAGTTTTAATTATATTCATTAAAAACAATTTCAGTTTTCTTTCTATATCTCTGAGAGGCGGGATAATTTAAAATATCTTTTTTATTTCTGTTCTTCCATTTGTTTATGGTGAGATAGTCTTTTAATAGGAATAAAGGTAAAGGTTCCCCTCACATATATGTGCTAGTCATTCACAACTCTAGGGGGCGGTGCTCATCTCCGTTTCTAAGCTGAAGAGCCAGCACTGTCCAAGACGTCTCTGTGGTCATGTGGCTGGCATGACTAAACACCAAAGGCACATGGAATGTGTTGTGTCAGAATTTTAAACATTATATGGGCATCCGCCGGTGGTTGGCTAATCCACCGGCGGGAAGTTTAAATGGATGTCGTTGGCCAGCTAGCTTGCCGGAGCTGTATATAAGGAGGGCTCGGCAGATCAGCCGGCAGTTCCGCATGAGCTGAATAAAGTGCTGAATGGACCTCAGCTGAGTCGCGTCTTCTTTTCCCTGCGCCAATCTAACACTGGCGACGAAGGACACAAAAGAACTGACAGCATACCTCGTGGCACGGTCGCCACCATCTACCAAGAGCTGAGTCACTTGAGCGAAGTCACTGAAACTGAACCACAGAACCATGTCTGGACCACAGATCTTGCTGGCTCCGTTTGATCCTAACCAGGAGAAATGGAAGTCCTTCATGGTCTGGTTCAGACAATTCCTGGTGGGTAGCGGCTTCACCGACCTGGATGACAACCGGAAGCGAGCCCTGTTCCTGGCTCACTGCAGCTCCGGAGTCCTGGAAATGGCCATGGATCTCGTGGCACTGAGGGACATTGAGCTGATGCCTTGGACCGAACTACAGGAAGTCCCGCAAGAGCATTATGCTCCAACAGCACCCAGTTGGCCAACCGGTTTGATTTCCACCAGGGGAATCAACGGGACGGCGAATTTGTTAAGGACTTCGTATCTGCGCTCCAGACAATCACAACCAGCTGTGAGTTTGAGAACGTGGACATCCAACTGAGAGACCGGATCGTCTTTGGGATGAGGGACGTTTCTGTCCAGAAGAAACTCCTCAGCCGTACGAAGGTCTCACTGAGAGATGTGATCGAAGAAGCTACAGCTGCAGAATCGTCAGAGAGAGCAGCAGCCGCTATGAGGAAGTCTAAGGGGATCCACAAGATCCACAAGAATCCCCAACCGTCATCAGACGAGACCACCACGGGGTCAGAGTCCAAAGCCAAAATGGCCGTCCACAAGGTTCTCAGACCCCAATGGCGGGAAAACCCTCAAGATGGCGGATGAGAGGAATGCTGTGCCAGCTGCAATGGGGATCACGTGCGCGCCAGATGTCGCTGGTGGGATGCGACCTGCAGGCGTTGCAGGAGGAAGGGCCACATCGCCGAGGCATGCAGAGCGACATAACCGGTCATGGAGGCTCCCAGAACCCACAACCGCAAGAACCAGAGGTCATCCAGACGGTCCCAATACCCCAGGCATGAGGGAGAAGGCTACGCAAAGAGCAGAGGAGTCCATCAGACCACCATAGCGCACGCCGCTGCTGAGGGATCCAACAAGTTCCACGTGACCGTCCACGTGGAAGGGACACCATGTCCCATGGAGATTGGCTCCAGATCACTCTATTCTATTATAGACTGGGTTCAGCTCAAGAAACTCAAGCCTCAGATTGCCAAAAGCCACCTCAAGCTGCTGCAAGCAAAATTGGTGGATTTTGGAAGCCATCCAATCGGAATCCTGGGAAGGACCAAGCTCAGAGTCCATTACAAAGACTTCCTGGGGACCTACCCATCGCAGTTGTCAAGGAGACCCGACCAACACTTCTTGGAGTGGAGTGGTTCAAGGCTTAGGGCTCACCATTGGCGGGATTAATCAGATCAGACAGAGCGAACTCGACAAGCTCCTAGAGGACTTCCAGGACGTCTTCAACGGGAGCCTAGGTAAATTTTTGGAGAAACCCATCTAATTCAATTTAGATCCAACAATTACTCCAATTTGGCTAAAGCCCCGCAGGGTTCCATTCGCCCTCCGGCCTAAAATTGATGCCCAACTGGACAAATTATTTGCCCAGGGCATATTGGAGCCGATTGATCATGCTGCATGGGAGACCCCCATTGTGACCCCAATCAAGAGCCTTGATAGTACAGTGGTTTGGTGCACCCTGTCATTAACAAAGCTGCCTGCAATTTCTGCTGGTTCGAATCTCTCCAAGGCTCAAGGTTGACTCAGCCTTCCATCCTTTCTAAGGTAGGTGAAATGAGGACCCAGTTTGTGGGGGCAATAAGCTGACTTTGTATAAAATATACAAAAGAATGAAGGCTATTGCTTAACGCATTGTAAGCTGCCCTGAGTCTCCGGAGAAGGGCTGCATATAAATCGAATTAAAAAAAAAAAATTAAAAAAAATGAAGCATGATGGATCTGTGCGCATCTGAGCTTATTATAAATGCACCATTAACAGGGTGTTACAGCAGAGCGCATACCCAGTCCCAGTGGTGCAACATCTGTTGCATTCGCTAGGGAGTGGAACCATATTCGCATAACTGGACCTGGCCCAGGCTTACCAGCAACTGCCAGTCGACAAAAAAACTGCAGAGGCTCAGACTATTGTCACTCACCGGGGCGCATTCAAATGCAACCGCCTCCAATTTGGAGTCAGCGCTGCCCCAGGCATTTTCCAATCGATGATGGAACGCCTTCTGCAAGGCATTCCAGGGGTGGTGCCATACTTCGATGACGTCTTGGTCTCCGGCCACTCGGAAGCCCAACTATTGGAACGGCTCAGGCTTGCCCTGCAGCAGTTTCAGGCGAAGGGCCTAAGAGTCAGGAGAGACAAGTGCATCATCGGGGTCCAGGAGGTCGAGTTCCTGGGCTACCTAATTGATAGCAAAGGCATCCACCCCACCAAAAGTAAAGTAAAAGCAATTCACGAAGCTCCAGCCCCCAAAAACAAAGCAGAGCTTCAGACTTTCTTGGGACTACTGAACTTTTACAGTGTCTTCTTAAAACAGAATGCCACAGTTGCTAAGCCGCTCCATCGACTTTTAGGGAAGGCGATCCCTTGGAAATGGGGAGAAGAAGAAGAGGCAGTTTTCCGGAACATCAAAAGACTACTCTCTTCGGACAGCGTCCTCATGCAATACCATGAGACACTCCCCCTGCTTCTGACCTGTGATGCCTCACCATATGGAGTAGGGGCTGTCCTCAGCCACCAACTTTCCGAACGGATCAGAAGCTCCCATTGCATTCTGTTCTAAAACAATGTCCACAACTGAGCACAACTACAGCCAGCTGGACAAGGAAGCCTTGGCCATCGTAGCTGGCATCAAGCACTTCCATGAATATCTATACGGAAGAGCGTTCACCATTGTGACGGACCACAAGCCGCTACTGGGATTCCTCGCAGGAGACAAACAAACGCCCACCTACATGTCACCCAGGATGACACGCTGGGCCACATTCCTCTCAGGCTACTCGTACAAGTTGATACACAGACCTGGCAAGACCATCTGCAACGCCGATGCCCTCAGCAGATGCCCCATCCAAGAGCCAGTGGAAGACCCGGCACCCACTCTCGGACTGTTCCATATTGATGATGACCAGTTGTGCCCAGTTTCATCCACCACCGTGGCGAAGCACACCCAAAGAGAAAAAACACTCAGGCAAGTCATGTCCTGGATCTTGAGGGGCTGGCCAACTGGGAGAGTGGGTGAAGAGTTCAGTCCGTTCGTGTGGAAACAAGAACTCTCCACAATGAAAGGATGCATTCTCTGGGGTGACAGGGTGGTGATTTCCCACACCCTACAGAAGCAGACCTTAGAGACACTGCACAGCAGGCATCCTGGCATCGTCAGGATGAAGGCCCTGGCACGGAGCTATGTCTGGTGGCCAACGCTGGACAAGGACATTGAGGAATGGATCGCCAGATGTGACTCGTGCCAGGAGGCAAGACCGGCGCCACCGCAAGCTCAGCCAGTGCAGTGGGAGATGCCCAGCAGCCCCTGGTCAAGAATACATGTCGATTTCGCAGGACCAATAGATGGCAAGTCTCTCCTTATCGTGGTGGATGCTTTCTCAAAATGGCTGGAAGTAGTCGCGATGCCCACCACCACGACAGAGTCCACCATCAGGACACTCCGCCGGCTGTTCACCACACATGGCCTTCCAGACGTCCTGGTCTCGGACAACGGCCCCCAGATCACTTCCAAGACCATGGAAACCTTCTTAGCAGAGCTGGGCATTAAGCACGCCCTCGTCGCCCCTTACAGGCCGGCAGGAAACGGGCAAGCAGAAAAAATAGTGAGACTCACCAAAGACACACTCGCCAAAATGGGCGCAGGAGACTGGCAGGAGAAAATTGATGAGTTCCTGTTTGCCCAGCACATCACTCCGCAGACCACCACAAAGAAGAGCCCGGCAGAGCTCCTGATGGGGAGAAGATTATGATCACCTTTGGATCGGCTACACCCCCAGTACAATCCGCAGTGCCAGCAAAACAATTCCCAGCTGCCGCGGACTCTCAGAATCGGAGATCCGGTCTTCGCGCTAAATTTCCAGGGCCATCCGAAGTGGCTGAAAGGACTGATCGGGAGAGTGACTGGCCTGAGGTCATACGAAATGGAGCTGGACAACGGACAAACCTGCAGATGTCACAGGTTTGTCCGGAAAAGGTGGAGGGGAGTTGAGGAAGACCCACCAAACGAGGTAGGCCTGCGCCACCCCAGCGAGGTAGACTTCCACCACCCTGACGAGGTAGGCCTACACCACCCTGACGAGGTAGGCCTACACCACCCCGGCGAGGTAGACTCCCACCACCCTGACGAGGTAGGCCTGCACCACCCCGACGACACCACCCTGGTGAGGTAGACTGCCACCACCCCGACGAGGTAGGCCTGCACCACCCCGACGAGGTAGACCTACACCGCCCCGGAAGGGTCGAGCACCGCCAGCCCGGCAGGGTCAGCCAGCGACAAACACCACATCAACCGCAACCACAGCTGCAGGGATGTCCCACCACGACAGTCCGCCTGGGGCCCGGAGCGCAAGCCAAAGAAGGGAGAAAAGAACCCAAGGACCTACCGCGGTTCAACTGCCCAGCCCAGGTCCAAGGCGAACTGCAGCGGCCGAATCTCCATCATCCTGGCCAGGGAGAGGGACTCCGCCACCCGCAGGACAATCCAACAAACCCAGCCGGAGATGCTAGGCCGGACCCAGCTGAGTTCCAGACAATTCCACGTCGGGAACAGAAGAGGGCAGAAGCCCGACCCGTCCGGATCAACAATGAAGCAAGAACTGAACCGCGCAGGTCAAGTAGGGCTATTAGACGCCCCGCCTACCTGCGCAACTACGTGACCTATGTCGGCCACGGATTGACAATCTGAGAACTAGGAGGGGAGGGGTGTTGTGTCCTTATATGGGCATCAACCGGTGGTTGGCTAATCCACCGGTGGGAAGTTTAAATGGATGTCATTGGCCGGCTAGCTTTCCGGAGCTGTATATAAGGAGGGCTTGGCAGCTCAGCCGGCAGTTCCACATGAGCTGAATAAAGTGAACGGACCTCTGCTGAATCGCGTCTTCTTTTCCCTGCGCCAATCTAACAGAATGCTGTTACCTTCCCACCAAAGGTGGCCCCTATTTTTCTACTTGCATTTTTTACAGGCTGCTAGGTTGGCAGAAGCTGGGACAAGTAACAGGAGCTCACCCTGTTACGCGGCACTAGGGATTCGACCAGCTGAACTGTTGACCTTTCGATCAACAAGCTCAGCATGTTAGCTACTGAGCCACCGTGTCTAAATAAATAAACAATAAATAAATAAATAAACACACTCTAAATATTAATGCAATACAAGAGTCTATTCACATGTCATAGAAGGCCGTGACATTTCTGGTTGGGTTTGCTTGTAATCTGTGTGGTAAAAATTAATATTCTGATGGTAGACAGCAAATGTCAGACACCCTATTGAGTCATTTGTCAATGCACGTCTGCTATTTACGTCAGAGGCTGAAATAAGATTAGTTTTATTCACAGGCCTGTTCTGGAATATAAGGAGGTGGATTTATTGGATGGATGTTGTGTAGGCTGGTCAAATGTTGAGATGGGAAAATGGATGGGCTCATTTTAATCTGTCAAAATACAGCAAGCCTACAGTATGGTAGATAATACAGCAAGTGGACTGCAATGGGAATGGCTGTTTGAAAAGTGTGATTGCAGAACAAGAAAAGATATAGTCAAGAATGTATGGATGCGTAACAAACATAGTGTTAACTCTGAAGTGAACCTGGCTGAGGCCATTTTTGAGGCATCATGGTTGCCACAAGGCAGAGGAGGAGACAGGGATGGGGGAAATTAGAGCTCGGCTTTGCAGTCAAAATAAAAAGTTTTCTTGTGGGAACCAAGGTACTTCTAGCAGGTGAATGAGAAGAGGAGGAGAGGAGTAACCAAGCAACATGCCAGCACCTCTATTGGACAATATGACCAGTGACCTGAGGAGGGGGAAGGGGGAACTTTCACTTTTTAATTAGGTGAAAACTGCGGGAACTTTCAGAGTTGGTTTTCATCAGTTGTGCCAATATTTATTTATTTATTTATTTATTTATTTATTTATTTATTTATTTATTATATTTCTATACCGCCTTTCTCCCGTAGGACTCAAGGCGGTGTACAGTCAAGAAAAATACAGACACACAAACATCATAAAATTGCTAATTAAAATTATTACTTAGTTTGGTCAATTAAATAAAACCCAGAATTAGATAACATTTAAAAAATTATTCACATGTTCATATGTTTAGCCCTGCCTGTTGGAACATCAGGGTCTTGAGGGCACAGGGGAAAGCACGGAGATCAGGGATATTCCGTATCTCCGGGGGCAGTTCATTCCAAAGGGTTGGAGCCCTCACAGAGAAGGCCCTCCCCCTGGGAGTCGCCAGTCGGCATGATTTGACTGACGGTACCCTGAGTAGTCCCTCCCTGTGAGAACAAACTGGTCGGTGGGAGGCTATTGGGGCAGAAGACGGTCTCGTAGGTAGCCAGGTCCTAAGCCATGGAGCGCTTTAAAGGTGATAACACCTTGAATCGCACCCGGAAGACCACCGGGAGCCAGTGCAGCTCGCGTAGGAGAGGTGTTACATGGGCGTAACGAGCTGCGCCCATAATCACCCGCGTGGCTACGTTCTGGACCAGTTGGAGCCTCCAAGTGCTTTTCAAGGGGAGCCCCATGTAGAGAGCATTACAGTAGTCCATACGGGAGGTAACTAGGCATGAGTGACCGTGCACAAGGCGTCCCGATCCAGAAAGGGACGCAACTGGTGGATCAGGCGAATCTGATAAAAGACACCCCTGGCCACAGCCGTCAAATGATCTTCTAAAGATAGCCGTGAATCCAGGAGGACACCCAAGTTGCGGGCCCTCTCTGTGGGGAGCAAGATCTCATCCCCTATTGTCAGTGATGGTACCAACTGACTATACCGGGACGCTGGAAGCCACAGCCACTCGGTCTATATCTAATACGATGTATCCAATAAATTGTTCTTTGAGGAATCCATCTGCCTCAGAGTTCTTCTTTCTATGGGTGCATTACTTGGAACTCTGATTGAATGACTAAAGGAGTGACAGGTGTGAAACAAGTACACTGAAACAGGAGTGGGTTCTACTTACCTTTACTACCAGTTCGCAACGGGACCTCTATGAGGTCTCCCTATAAACATCTAATGAGAATGGATGGTCTGCAAGGACAGAACAGTAGGAATAGGTCTAAAGAATGGAGGGTAAATTTAGCTTATTTCTTTTCCTTCTTATATCAAACCCTATACCAGGAACTGAACTCCTGTATTTTTGTGATTTGATATAGACCATACTGTAACTATATTACAGGTAGTTCTCGATTTACGACCACAACTGAGCCCAGTTTTTGCTGCTAAGTGAGAAATTTGTTAAGTGAGTTTGGCCCCCTTTTACAACTTTTTTTTGCCACATTTGTTAAGTGAATCACTGCAGTTGTTCAATTAGCAACACCATTGTTAAGTGAATCCAGATTCCTCATTGACTTTGCTTGTTAGAAGGTCGCAAAAGGTGATCACATGACCCTGGGACATCTGGAACGGTCATAAATATGAGTCAGTTGCCAAGCATCTGAATTTTGATCATGTGACTATGGGAATGCCACAATGGTAATAAATGTGAAAAACGATCATAAATCACTTTTTTCAGTGCGGTTGTAACTTTGGGCGGTCATTAAATGAACTGTTGTACCTGAATAATGCTTCTGTTAAATATTTATCTTCTCAAATGCTGCCAGTTTAGGTAGACATTTTTATAAATTACCAGAGCCGAGCAGAACTCTTAAGAAAGCTGGTGGCATATAACTTTTTAAAATCATGAATAAATTAAAATTTCTCTTTAGTCTGCTGAGCCTGGTGGCGCAGCCTTCCATCCTTCCGAAGTAGGTAAAATGAGGACCCAGATTGTAGGGGCAATAAGCTGACTTTGTATAAAAAAGAACACCGCTTGGGGGGGCCCAAAAGCCCTACTAAGCAGGTATATACAAAAGTATGAAGGCTATTGCTTAATGCATTGTAAGCCGCCCTGAGTCTCCAGAGAAGGGCGGCATATAAATCAAACTAATAAATAAATAAATAAATAAATAAATAAATAAATAAATAAATAAATAAATAAATAAATAAAAATAAAATAAAATAAAATAAAATAAAATAAAATAATAAAATACCTATAAATTACCCCAATGTCATAACAGTATATAAATACCTCAAATAATCCAGACTGACACACATGCTTTCTGTTTTCCATTCACATGCCCTTCATGCACTATCATAGCATGATACGTCTTTCAAGCGTATTATTGAAACTTGTTTTTCTTTGCTTCATTTAGTGGTTAATTATTCAAATCTGATCTAATGAAGATTTAAATCCTCGATCGCCTCTTAGTCCTATAGCCGCCATATGTTTTGCTTACTGAAACTTCCGATTGAAAAGGAGAGAACCATTTAGAAACCCTCTGGACAGCAACGGGAAGAAATGTTTCTGTCAGCAGGGGGAAAATTAGGAGTTTACTCAGCCAGAGCAAACTTCCATATGGCTGGTAGATTTATTCCCCTCAAAAAGTCATATTTATTTTTTTTCTTAAGGTACTGAAGTGTAAAACTACAGAAGGGACTTGAAAAATGGAGAGTATTCTGAGGATGAAATTTCTTTCAATCTCTGGATTAGAAGATCTCCGAAGTCCCTTCCAACTCTGTTGTTCTGTTCTGTTCTGTTCTGTTCTGTTCTGTTCTGTTCTGTTCTACTAACAGATTAACAGAGTTGGAAGGGACTTTGCAGGTCATCTAATCCAACCCCCTGCCAAAGCAGGAGATCCTATATCTGCCTCTACCTAGGATCAAATTTACAATCTCCTGATTGTGAGGCAAGACCTCCACCTCTAGGGCAGCTGGGCTAAATATATGATCAATATATTGGTATTAGCTGTACCCGGCCACCCATTGCCGTGGCTCAGTCTTGTGGGTATACAATATTTTTTGACCGAGTGGCAATAATTTCCCTCTGTAGCTCAGGTCACGCCTACTTTGCCTCCGTCCCACCAGTCTTTTCACTCGGTCGATTGGATTCAGGCCTGAGTTGCCTTTCTCTACGTTTCTTTTTGGACTTTAACGTCGCTTAATCAATTGCTTTCTTGGACTTTTACCTATTTGGTGCTTGTATTGGGAGAGCTGCGCATCGTGGGAGTGGCGGAGGCCTCTGGCCGGGCTTCGCAACAGTTGACATTTCCCGCCATTTTGCTTATGGGTTTGGCGGCAGCGGCGCTGAGGGGAAAAGACCCGACTGAGGTCTGAATCCAAGTGACCGAGTGAAAAGACTGGTGGGCTCTGCGTTTAGCATGTGTTGCTTTTACGTCCAACAGATGGCGCTGTTTTTCCAAAAAGCATGTTTTTACCTGTCACAGGTGTGACATCTATATAATATAGGTATATAAAAACACACACGTATTCAAATTCAACGTTGTGTCAAAATTTCAAAGCAATCGGTGAAGAGCTTTCGGAGATTTAAGATTTTGAACAAACGAACATTTATGTTTTTATTTATATAGAGAAGATAACTGTCTCTATCTTGAGGTGGCCTAATTATAAAAACTTTCTCAACCAACTATTTCAAATCACTTGCAAGAATGATTTCTCCCATCCAGTCCTCTCCTCCCCTCCCCTCTCTTCTCTCAAGGGATGGGCACCATATATCTAGCACATACCCAGAAACTATACAGACTTGGTGAGACATGTTATTTGTTTTAATTATTTCATTATTTTTTTCTTAAATCTGCCTACTCGCTCTTCAACTACATTTCTGTCTACCGAGCAGCACCATTGTGGAGGACTGAGATTATATGATTTTCTCAGTGGTGGGATCCTGCCGGTTTAACAACTGGTTTGATGATTGTGCACTTTGCGTGCACAGTCACGCTCTGTGCATGCATGTATTTGACGCGCACACAGTGCACAGTTTTACAAACACTTACCTTCCGGATTACTGCTGGGGAGTAACACAGCTGAGGCGCGGCAATCCGCTCTGCTGCGCGAATCAGCTGAGAAGATATAGGTCAGTAAAGTGCAGGAATGGGTGGGTGGGCCCAACTGATCGTCAGAGTGAACCGCTTAGTCCGAACTGGTCCAAACCAATAGAATCCCACTCCTGGATTTACTATTGTGTTATTCTTAGTTTGCTGTTCTGTCCCCGTCCCCACACACACACAAACAGCCAGCCGGGGGTTAAAGAATTACTTGGCAGACACAAGGTTCGTTATCAGGAACTTGGCAGCAATACGATAACCGTCTGCTAAGTGCTTTACTTCAAGAAGAGGGAGTGTTCCTCCACCAGATAATCACCAACAAATACACACAGTTTTAAAAAACAGTCCACCTCAAACAGAAACCTTCAGCAGATTCAGGCGTTGTACAAAGTGACTAGCCAGAAGTTAGCTTTGTCCGTCACAGAGTCTAAATGGCCACCACACTCTCTTATATAGCCTGTGGAGTGTGGTCCAGTGACTCAGCTTAATCCCTGGCACGCCTCATCTGCTGCAAACGTTTATCTCGCCTTCGTTGGCGTGGATCCATCGCTGTCATCGGAGACACCTGGCTCCTGGCCAATCTCCTCTCCCTCGGCAGACACCTGAGGCATAGCCAGAGAGGAGGGGCCTGGAGAGGGAGGCCTGGCCGGCTTATCTCCTTCATGTTCGGAGCCTTCTTCCTCCGATAAAATGGGCTCGGGGGTCGGAGCCACAACAGTTTGCCTTTCTCCTTCCTCTACTCATTCATATTCCCTCAGAAATTCCACATCCATATATAAGGTATGTATTCTTGATGAACTATGTAGGGAGAGTACATATTCTGCAGGATCCAATCTGGGTCGGTCACCGGAGCCAGAGGTTTTGTCTTTTCGGTCTTGTTCTGGAGCCCATCCTCAGGAAACGTCTCCCTAGCAGTGTGTGTGATTTGGGCTATTCTGAGTGTGGTATTTATATTGTGCCTGTTCTATGTGGCTTTTTAGATGTAGATTGGGGTGTTGCTGGCTGGCTATTAAGTCATTGGCCGTTGTTTCCTTGTGCTGCAAGCCCTCGCCTCCTAAGTACCGTATTTTTTGGAGTATAAGACGCACCTTTTTCCCCCCAAAAAGAGGGTGAAAATCTGGGTGCGTCTTATACTCCGAATGTAGCCCCACCCAGCTTCTCAAATGGAGGTTTCAGAGGCTGAAAAAAACATCAGAAACGAAGCTTCAGAAAAGAAGTCCCCAAACAGAGCTTCAGAGTTCCTGGAAAGATGAACAGGCCGCGTGGAGACTCCTGGGAGGGGCGGGGTGAGCGTGGCCAGCCAGGAGTGGCATTTGGGTGTTCACCGAACCCCAGTGATCCTTGGCTAGAGGTTTGCCCGAACCCTGCCGAACCTCCAGGAGCCCACCCCTGGAAGTAAACAACAATAGCAGCAAAACCAACAAACTGTGTGTTTGGTGCGCAGTGTGCATGCGCGGATAGCAAACCGGTCGCAAACCGCGGAGAATTTTACCACTGATCATTTCTATTTAGAGGTTTCAGCGTGGGCAGGTTTGACAGACTGGATGTGTGCAATAAAAAATATGTGTGTGCATTGTAGGTAAGTATGCATTTACACATTTATTTATTTATTTATTTATTTATTTATTTATTTATTTATTTATTGTTCGTATTTCTTTGCTGCCCAACTCTCCGAGGACTCTGGGCGGCTTACAACAAAGACAATATGAACAATATACAATAAAAGACGTTAAAAAACCCATACACACCCACAAATACACAGAAAGCTCTACCCACAAAAAAGAAAGCAATTGGCTCTTGCTTTTTTTAAAAAAAATAAAAAAAATTGATTTATATGCCGCCCTTCTCTGGAGACTCAAGGCGGCTTACAATGTGCTCAGCAATAGCCTACATCCTTTTGCATATTTATACAAAGTCAGCTTATTGCCCCCACAACTCGGTCCTCAATTTACCTACTTTAGAAAGGATGGAAGGCTGAGTCAACCTTGAGCCTTGGAGAGATTCGAACCTGCAGTAATTGCAGGCAGCTGGTCTTAATAACCAGCTTAATAACAAGGTGCCTTAGACCACTGTACTACCAAGGCTCTTTTCTGGAATGGAAAGGCACAGCGGAAGGGAAACTGTCTTAGGCAAGACATGGTAGCCACACTATTTGGAATTAATACTTTGTGAGGTGTGTGGTCAAGTGTCTCTGTCCAGACAGGCTTTTAAAAAACTGGCTTAGACTCGAACCACAAGAAGAAAGAACAGAAAGTGCTAAAAGACGAAGAGCATACAACCATACAACCAAGCTCAGAGAGCACCACGGACCTCACATTTCAACCCTGGGCTACAAATATTCCCTTCTGTTGGTAGGACACAGTGTGGATATGGTTTCATTCCCTTCCTTTCCAACTGATCTCTAGAGCACGGGTCTCCAAACTGGGCAATTCTAAGAGTTGTGGACTTCAATTCCCAGAATTCCCCAGCCAGCCATGCTGGGGAATGTTGGGAGAGCCCTGCTCTAGAGTCTTTATTATGACTCTATGATCATATAGATCAGTGGTGGGTTCCTCCCGGTTCGGCCAAACTGGTAGCGGTGATATTATGATGTCACCAAACTGGTTCTCTTTGTCTGGGAGTTGGGCCCTCCCGCCTGCCCCTGCGTTATTCATACCTTATATTTCTTTATTTTTAGCCCAGCTGATAGGCACGGCAAAGTGAATTTCCGCACCTCGGCTGGGCATATTCCTAATGCGCTTGCGTGGAGCGCAAGTTTGGCGTGCATGCGAGCGAAGCGAGCATGTGCACGGCGATCACACGCAAAGCACGTGCGCGAAGAGAACCGGTAGTAAAACCGGTTAGAACCCACCACTGATATAGATGTAATTACATATATGATGTATATGATGTAATCAGATACCAGAAGAATTCAAACTCTTACAATGGAAGCCCAAAATTTGCTCACTGTTACCTGAAGAGTTTTGACTTTGCCAACGAGATTATCTTGTGACATTGCTTGAATCGACTCTTCGCTCTCTGCTCGCCCATCAGGCATAAAAATACTCTCATGGGAAAAGGCCCGTGTTCCCATGCTATAACTGGGAGACCTGAAAGACAATTTGGATACATAGGATTTTAAGTATGCCCTAAATTATCAACACAATGGGCTTCTGCTGGATTTTCTTTCTCTTTTTTCTCCCCTGCTACAAGGCCATTTTTCAATGTCTTTGAATATGTAATACATTTTCCCCCCAGAGGAATGGATTTATTATACCTTTACTTTCACCGCTTAAATAATGGGTATGCATCTGTACATAATTCCAGAGCTCCTATACAAGTTGCTGCCAAATTATAATTTGCATTATGAAAGGAAAATGTCCTGGTACACGGGGACCAATTCTGATGACCGTATGCCATGAATTTCATTCAATTTAAATTGTATTTAAAACTGATTATGTTCAAACCCATTTTAATTTTGCCTTGTCCCTGCCCATTTCTTTGTTGCTGTCACTTTCATGCTTGCAATTGCAGCTGTCCACGTGCGGCTTAAAAGACAAATATGGTTCTTGGCTTGAAAAAGACCGAGCATCTTTGGCTTAAACATTTGCCACAAGAACATCCAGTGAATATGAAAAGGAACAGCTCTGTAAAACCAGGTTATTCAAAGATGATTAGGGGATTGGAGGCTAAAACATATGAAGAACGGTTGCAGGGACTGGGTATGTCTAGTTCAGGGGTCAGCAACCTGTGGCTCTGGAGCTGCATGTGGCTCTTTCACCCCTTTGTTATGGCTCCCTGTCACTCAAAATATGTATCGCAACCGCCAATGTGCGACAACCACCAGTACACCATTTATTGAGTTTTTCAACCCCCGGTAGGTCAACCATGGATAAATCCAAAAGAAGAAAACAGAACGTTTAATTCAACTACATATGCTAGTTTTGTGGCCGCTCAATAAATAGGCAAAGGAAGGGTTTTGTGGCTCCCAGTGTTTTCTTTTCTGTGGGAAATGGGTCCAAATGACTCTTTGAGTGTTTAAGATTGCAGACCCCTGGTCTAGCTTAATGAAAAGAAGGACTAGGGGAGACATGATAGCAGTGCTCCAATATCTCAGGGGCTGCCACAAAGAAGTGGGAATCAAGCTATTCTCTAAAGCACCTGAGAGCAGGACAAGAAGCAATGGGTGGAAACTAATCAAGGAGAGAAGCAGCTTAGAACTAAGGAGAAATTTCCTCACAGTTAGAACAATTAATCAGTGGAACAACTTTCCTCCAGAAGTTGTGAATGCTCCAACACTGGAAGTTTTTAAGAAGATGTTGGATAACCATTTGTCTGAAGTGGTGTAGGGTTTCCTGCCTAAGCAGAGGTTTGGACTAGAAGACCTCCAAGGTCCCTTCCGGCTCTGTTCTGAATTCTACATTAGAAACAGGCTTCCAAATATGGCAATATAACTGTGCTGTGGTCCTACTGTGCTTTGCACAATTCTAAGAACATGATCATTCCAAAAAGATCAAGTTGTTATCACCTATTTTTAGAGTGCAGGAATCTGCCTCCCACTCCCATATTGAAACACGCACAAATAGAAATGAGAAAATGTAGAAGATGAATAATGCTATGGGTGGCCCTGCTTACAAAACTCCCTTGAGTCTCCCTGCCTTGATATTGATGTTCTTCTGAAGATTGCCATTCAAAAATAAGAATCTGTTGCGATTATTGGTATCCTGTCATATCATGGAGGAATCATCAGAAAAGAAAAAGCAAGTTTGAACAAACAGATATGCTTGGAGCAAGCTCCCGCTATGTGCTCAATGGCCCTTAAATGGCATGGTAATGCTATGACAACTGTTGCCAGGATACACGTGAGGTACTCCTTAGACCACAGCGATGATCACATCCAAGGACAATTAACAGTAGAACGTTATTAGAAATTTAAGATAGAATTGTATCTCCTAAATCAGATTTTTTTTTTAGTCCTTCGCTTGGTGTTTCTATATTTTATTAAATAACTGCCTCTATACTACTACAACTTGCAGTAACTACAGTAAGTGGTCTGCGTAAACAGTTCCACCATACAAATTTACTTGAAGTGATATAGTAGGTAATGCTATAATTATAGCATTTTCTTACCAACGGGAGATGTGACTGACATCAGGAGAATCAACACATGAGTATATCCTTTCTGAGATTACAGGACTCAGATACCCTGACTGTTCCAATATTTAGGAGGCTGTCACAAAGAAGAGGGGGTCAACCTATTCTCCAAAGCACCTGAAGGCAGGACAAGAAGCAACGGATGGAAACTAATCAGGGACAGAAGCAACCTAGAACTAAGGAGAAATTGCCTGACAGTTAGAACAATTTATAAGTGCAGCAGCCTCCAGAAGTTGTGGAAGCGCCAACAAGTTTTTAAGAAGAGATTGGAACAACCATTTGTCTGAAATGGTATAGGGTTTTCTGTATGAGCCGGGGTTGGACTAGAAGACCTCCAAGGTCCCTTCCAACTCTGTGATTCTGTTATTCTGATTATGCTTCTATATCTTTCTCTTATTATTTTACTAGCTGTACCCGGCCACCCATTGCCATGGCTCAGTCTTGTGGGTATACAATATTTTTTGACCGAGTGCCAATAATTTCCCTCTGTAGCTCAGGTCACGCCTACTTTGCCTCCGTCCCACCAGTCTTTTCACTCGGTCGATTGGATTCAGACCTGAGTTGCCTTTCTCTACGTTTCTTTTTGGACTTTAACGTCACTTAATCAATTGCTTTCTTGGACTTTTACCTATTTGGTGCTTGTATTGGGAGAGCTGCGCGTCGTGGGATTGGCGGAGGTCTCTGGCCGGGCTGGCGTCAGTGAGTTTGTGTTCCTGGGGCTCCGGGACGGTGGCTGCTGACAAATATTGTGAATCCAGCAGCCATCCGGAGGTTTGTCTTCGGACGCCTCCGAGGATACTTTGCCACGGATGTAAGAGCTGGTTTCCCGGCTTGCCGGTACAACCACCTTCACATTCGCAGCTCTCCACACCACAGGCGGCATTGGGGTCCCTGCCAAAGGTACGGCATACTCCGTTAGTCGGGAGGACGCTTTGCGGCGGTTGACATTTCCCGCCATTTTGCTTGTGGGTTTGGCGGCAGCAGCGCTGAGGGGAAAAGACCCAGCTCGCGCCTGCCATTGTGGTGCTGCGACATTAAAGTCCAAAAAGAAACGTAGAGAAAGGCAACTCAGGTCTGAATCCAATCGACCAAGTGAAAAGACTGGTGGGACGGAGGCAAAGTAGGCGTGATCTGAGCTACAGAGAGAGTCGTAAAATATTTAGTATAGCGTGTGTTGCTTTTACGTCCAACAGATGGCGCTGTTTTTCAAAAAAGCATGTGTTTACCTGTCACAGGTGTGACATCTATATAATACAGGTATATAAAAACACGCGTGTATTCGAATGCACCGTTGTGTCAAAATTTCAAAGCAATCGGTGAAGAACTTTCGGAGATTTAAGATTTTGAACAAACGAACACTTACATTTTTATTTATATAGATTACTTTCTCTTATTATCTGATCCTTCATTATAGGATGGCTATCAGCTGAATGTCTGAAATAATGTATGATGGCTGTATTACACATGTTGAGAAAGGGGAATGCCCTCTAATGCTAATCAACAGGAAATACAGATACCCTTGAAATAGGCACAACTTTCAGTGACGAGCCTCAATTGTAATTTCCGATAACAAGAAGAAGGCCAATTATCTTCAAGCCACAGTTGTCTCACCTCAGACAATGCTGTACTTATGGCATTACAGGCTGCCTTGGGTTTTATTATGTCCTGAGCATGGCACAGTCTGATAGATACTGAAACTGTCATCTTGAAATTATTTCCTTTGGTGAACAAATTATAGAAACAGTTCCTTCACAAGAAGTGTGTTGAAGTAATTATATTATATATGCGTATTAGAAATGTCTCCACAACACACCACTTCTGTATTAGTTCTAGGCTGCATAAACAGAGGGATAGAATCAAGATCACGTGAAGTGTTAATACCACTTTATAATGCCTTGGTAAATAAGGCCACACATGGAATACTGCATTCAGTTTTGGTCGCCATGATGTAAAAAAGATGTGGAGACTCTAGGAAGAGTGCAGAGAAGAGCAACAAAGATGATTAGGGGACTGGAGGCTAAAACATATGAAGAATGGTTGCAAGAAATGAGTATGTCTAGTTTAATGAAAAGAAGGACTAGGGAGACATGATAGCAGTGTTCCATTATCTCAGGGGCTGCCACAAAGAAGAGGGAGTCAAGCTATTCTCCAAAGCACCTGAGGGTAGGGCAAGAAGCAATGGGCGGAAACTAATCAAGGAGAGAAGCAACTTAGAACTAAGGAGAAATTTCCAGACAGTTAGACCAATTAATCAGTGGAACAACTTGCCTCCAGAAGTTGCGAATGCTCCAACACTGGAAATTTTTAAGATGTTGAATAACCATTTGTCTGCAGTGGTGTAAGGTTTCCTGTCTAAGCAGGGGGTTGGACTCCAAGGTCCCTTACAACTTGGTTTTTCTATTATACCTTAATAAACCGCTCCCATGTAACACCTCTCCTGCGCGAGCTGCACTGGCTCCCGGTGGTCTTCCGGGTGCGTTTTAAGGTGTTGGTTCTCACCTTTAAAACGCTCCATGGCTTAGGGCCAGGGTACCTACGAGACCGCCTGCTGCTACCGATAACCTCCCACTGGCCAATACGCTCTCACAGAGAGGGCCTCCTCATGGTGCCGTTGGTCAAGCAATGTCGGCTGGCGGCCCCCAGGGGGAGAGCCTTCTCTGTGGAGGCACCCGCCCTGTGGAATGAGCTACCTTCTGGAATATGACTGATCCCGGACCTCCGGACCTTCCGTAAGGCCCTGAAGACTTATTTATTCCAGCAAGCCGGCCTAGCCTAAATGGTTTTTAATGGGATTTTTAAATTTTATAGACTTGGGGTTTTAAATTGGGAGGCCGATTGATTTAATCTCTTTTAATTATCTTAACTTTTTAATTCTATGTATTTTAATTTTGGCTGTTCACCGCCCTGAGTCCCTTTGGGGAGAAGGGCGGTATACAAATTAAATTAAATGAAATAAATAAATAATAAAATAAACACCAAAGGTTAGATTTCATTCAAATGAGATTTTCAGAACTTTAACTACTACACCTCTCCTGGTCCTGGAAGATTCTTGGATGAGAAGTGAACCTTCTTCAAGGAAAAACGAAGTCCACCTGCCTTTTGAAAAAGCACCTTTGGGACAACATTGACCTAAATGACTGAGAATTTCCATAGACTCACCTCTCCTGGCTTAGCCTCAAGGCAATGGATTAGATTCAGCAATGGCAGCATGCCAAAATTTCATTACCTCAAGCCATTGTTGGTCTCTTCATCAGAAGACAGCGCTCCGTTACAGACATTTCCGAAGGAACTGCTTGCCTTCAACTTGGTGGTCTCACGATCTGGCGTTGTCTCCCGTTTTTTTCTCCTTCCAAACAACTTCTTGAAGGGCTGAAACTTACTGCCCTTTTTCTTATCTGCAGATAACAAGGCAAATTATACATAAAGGCTCATCATCATTTCATCCGCAAACATTCCGGGAAACAAAAACTTAGTTAAGAAGCCACTCAAAAAGATAGAAGTCCAAACCAGTTGCAAATCTATGGGAATATTTAGACCAGGAGTTCCCAAATTTAGCGGTTTTAAGACTTGTGGACTTCAACTCCCAGAATTCTCCAGCCAGCGGGAGTTGAAGTCCACAAGTCTTAAAACTGCCAAGTTTGAAGGTCTCTGATTTAGACAATAAAAACACATCTTCTATTGCAGTTGAAAACCCTATCTTGCAAAAACAGAACAAAATTCTTAAAAAATGTGCATGCTTCAGTGTTGTAGTTTTTTTCCTTCACTTTTTATAAATAGTAGATATTGGGTCGGTTTGATTATTAGATAGAGAGTGAGAACTCCTCATCCAAAATATCTGTTTATATATTTTTCTTGTAAAAATAAGTTATGTCAACTCTGGACATAAAGAACCCTAACATAAGGATGAGAAATTTTATAACTATTCGTAAAGGGAGGATAATTTATCAGGACTTTTTTTTTTAAAAAATTCAGCATCCAGCCGGAGTGGCTTTGTATATGTTTAATGTTAGATGTTTGGATCATTTTTCCCCCTTTTTTTCCTTTTTTGTACATGTTTTTTTAATGTACTGTATGTTCTTATTTTTGGATGTATGTTTTTTCTGGTTTTTTTTTCCTGTTTTGTATTTTATTCCCATTGATAAAACATAATAAATATATATTTAAAAATGTTCTTTTTGGGCTAATTCCTTTTGGTTTATCAAATTCAGTTTATGCTTAATTATGTTCCATTCTTCTTTTATTATTTTATCCTGGGGTTCTTTCTGCAATTTTTGTTCTATTTGTTTAGGTCTTTCTCTAATTTATCTTCTGTCCATGTTTTTGGAATTTTGACTTTCTCCATAGCTTTGTTGTATAACCGCAACATATTTTCTCCCAGTGCTTCTTGCATTGTTTTATATATTTCTACCGGTAGCCCATCAGGTCCCGGTGTTTTGTTATTTTTTTGCTTTTTCAGTACTTCGTCTAATTCTAATTTAGTTATTGGCCTGTTGAGAATTTCTCTTTGGTCTTCTGTAATTTTTGGCATTTCAGATTTTTCTATGTATTGTTTTATCTTTTCTTCCTCTATTCCTTCTTGTTTATATAAATTGGCATAAAATTTCTTAATAATTTCTTTTTTGGCCTCTCTGTTATGTTGGATTTCCTCTTTGTCGTCTTTCAATTGATGTATCATTCTTTTATTCCTTTCTTTCTTCAATTTATAGGCTAACCATGTGCCTGTTTTATTTGCGTATTCAAAATAGTTTTGTTTCACCATGTTCATCCTGTAGTATTTAGATGATCAAGATACTTCTTTAAAGAAATGGTAGACAACAACAAGAATGCTTCATTGGTATAAAACTGAAAGAGAAAAGGCTAGTATTTAGATTTTGGTGGCATTGGGCATGGCTTTTGCTCATCTTCCTAAAGGAATGGCAAGGACGATAGAAACTAGTCTTATAATGTAGTGAAAGAAAATTGCATTTAAACTGCAGAGAGTGAGAACTGGTGGCAAATGGTAATTCTTGTTTTTATGTTATGCCTTGTCTTTATGAGCACCTATGGACTGTGTCGGTGCCACAGCATAGCACTGAAGTATTTATGGTAAATTAAAATATTCAGTTCTCAGTCATTGGTTGGTACAAGTGATGTCATGGGTAGGCAAAGAATTTGAACTAACAGTGATCCTTTTCTCCGCTCTCTGAAAGGCCAGCTGGAATGACCAGGGTCCATATAATCTTATACTGACTGTATAAATGATGGGCATAGCGGTGCAGTGGCCTAGAAGTGGAGCTCTCGCCTCACAATCAGGAGGCTGTGAGTTCGATCCTAGGTACTGGCAGATATTTCTCTCTCTGGGCTCAGTGAGTAATTATCAGCTACGAACTCTGCATTGGTGCAGTGGTGGGTTTCAACATTCTTTACTGCTGGTTCTGCGTGGCTTGGTGGGCGTGGCAGGGGAAGGATACTGTATAATCTCCATTTCCTCCCCAATACAGGGGAAGGTTACTGCAAAATCCCCATTTCCTCCTGATCAGCTGGGATTTGGGAGGCAGAGAATAGATGGGGGCGGGGCCAGTCAGAATTTTTTACTACTGGTTTTCCGAACTACTCAAAATTTCCGCTACCGGTTCTCCAGAACAAGTCAGAACCTGCTGAAACCCACCTCTGCATTGGCGACAGGAAGGGCATCCGGTTAGTAAGCACTCAGCTCCATTCAGTTGCCCCGACTCCACCCCGATGTAAGGGATTACGGGGTCATTAAAAGACCAAAAAAAAAAAAAAAACGATGGGCATGATCCACATAGGATCATGGCCAGTGGTGGGATTCAAGTAATTTAACAACCGGTTCTCTGCCCCAAGAGCCTGCGGGCCTGGGTTGATTCTAAACTGATTTTGTAGCCTTTTAAATTCTTAAATCTTAAATTTGAATTGGTATTCCCACATTTAACCTTATTTATTGGATATTCTGTTTTAATTTAATAATTTAAATAAATTATTAAATTAATTTAAATTATTAAATTAATTTAATTTAATATCTACAAGACTGTCTTTTGCCACCAATAGCCTCCCACCGACCAGTTCGTTCTCACAGGGAGGGACTACTCAGGGTACCGTCAGTCAAATTATGTCGACTGGCGACTCCCAGGGGGAGGGCCTTCTCTGTGGGGGCTCCAACCCTTTGGAATGAACTGCCCCCGGAGATACGGAATATCCCTGATCTCCGTGCTTTCCGCCGTGCCCTCAAGACCCTGATGTTCCAACAGGCGGGGCTAAACATACGAACATGTCAATGATTTTTTAAATGTTATCTAATTCTGGGTTTTATTTAATTGACCAAACTAAGTAATAATTTTAATTAGCAATTTTATGATGTTTGTGTGTCTATATTTTTCTTGACTGTACACCGCCTTGAGTCCTATGGGAGAAAGGCGGTATAGAAATATAAATAAATAAATAAATTTGTCTTTTAACTTTTGTCTTCTAATCCCATCACTGATCATGGCCTTCATTACTTTAAAAACTGCATTCACAGTTGGACTGCCAAATACAGAATAGGAAGCAATTTGGAAACATATCTGCATTTGAGATTCTGTATGAAAAAAGCACGGGTCCTGTGATTATTCTGGTTAATCCGTTCTAATTCACTTTATTACCTTGTAAAATGTTTTTAAAAAATCAGAACTTCATCGGACATGTTTCCCAGTGTTGATAGAGATGACTATTTACCAAGTGGCAATTGTTCAAGTTGCCCTTGTAACTCCTTGTTCATTATTTGCCATAGGGAAGATATTTTTGATAAACTGCAAACATAGTAGATACTATACAACAGTATCTCGCTAACTACAGCTAGGATACCAAAGATCTTAATAGAGGTCTTCAAACTTTGCAGCTTTAAGACCTGTGGACTTCAACTCCCAGAAGTTGAAGACCACAAGTCTTAAAGCTGCAAAGTTTGAGGACCCCTGCCTTAATAAATCATAGTGGTAAATTTGGTAAATGATTTTTATACCCCAAAGGCCAATAAAAACTCAGCTCTAAAGAGAGAAGAAAAAACAGCAGATCATAAGAACAATTACACTTAAAATGAACATACAGTATATCATTAACAGATGATATTTTAGTTTTTATAACTGCAAAACAGAAAAATATTGGACATATTCAAGATCTGGTTGAAGCCAAAGCAAATAAAACTAGGATATATTTCAATTTTTAAAAAAATACCACAACACAAATGGTGTTCAATACATTGTCATTTAAGGAGACCCTTAATGAAATTCAAGCTGGAAATGGGATATTGCAAACCATTTTTCTTTTTTGCCTAACCCATAATTACCTCACTAAAACTAAATTGCAAGTGAAGCATCTAATTTCAAAACAAATTGCACTTCATATGTTGCTAATACTATATTACTCAAACAAGCTGAGCCAATTAATGATATAATAGCTAAAGGCACATTTCCATTCCATGGGTTAAAGCATTAGTAAATTTATTTTTCACAGGAGATCAATTTAGAAAACACAATTTCAGGATTTATATAAATGAATTGTCACTGTAATAGCTCTGATTTGTTAATTTAATATTTTTGTTGATTTTCAGACAGAAATGATAAAAGTTAAGAGGCCTCTTATGAACTAAATCCATCCATTTTGATTTAATTACTTTTTTCGCTGCACTAAATTCATTTTAATCCCTTTCTATGTCTTTACTTTTTAAAATCTATCTCAAATGTGCCTACATGTACTATGTGTTCTCCTTCAAAGAACCTTTTTATTCCATTCCTTTGAGATATGCCTTTTTGCGCAGTTTTCTATTGTATCCATTTCATAAATGTTTGCCTATTGCAATGAATTTTATTTTATGCACATCATAAATTTCCTTATAATTTATGGATTTGAACTGTGAACTTTTATACAATACGCAGAAAAGCACAAATCTTAGGATACTAATTGTATTTCTGTTAATATATAGAATTAGTAAATGCCAAAGTTTACCTTTCATTTAAGTTTGTTTACCAGTTTTCATAGTTTTATTTTAAATATAATCCTACTACAATTTGTTTATATTTTAAAATATTTCCCTCCAAAAACATTTTAAACCACATTAGAAGTTGTCCCTCTTATATTTCTGACCATTTTTCAACCATATATCTTTCTTATTATTTTAAAGTCTAAAATGTAAATACAAATGTTATTCTAAAAATATTTTAATTAAAAAGACAAGAAAAAAAAAGACTTAACGTATCTAATGTATTTTCCAATAAATCTTCAAGCTTTTATACAATCCCAGGTTAACATTTCAAACTACATAAAGACTAATTACAGCCTCTTGTCTGTACGACTCTCTTTGATGTATCTCACTATCAAAGAGCTTTTCAAACTAACTTTACAAATTATTTGTGTGCTAGACAGAAAAAGAGGTCAGAGAGAGAGCAGCTCCCAGAAGGAAGACTAGTTCACACATCCTTCTTGATAATTTGATGATTAGCAAGGTTGTTAGCTAGATTGTGCATGACCATCTGGGACCAAGTTTGATCTCAAACATAACAAATAGAAATTCTGTTATATAAAATGTAGTATGTTTCTAAAAAATCTTTGCAAGGGTTGCCAGTAAGCTTCCAAGCCCAATTCAAAGTTCTGGTTAATATCTATAAAGTCCTATTTGAAGTAGCACTAGGATATATCTGTATCATGATATATTTGCAGCTGTATCTGATATATCTGTATCATGATGTATCAAGTCATGATAGCAGGTTTCCAATATTTGAGGAGCTGCCACAGAGAGGAGGGGGTCAATCTATTTTCCAAAGCATCTTGGATGGAACAATGGATGGAAACTGATCAAAGAGAGATCCAATCTAGAACTAAGGAGAAATTTCCTGACAGTGAGAATGATTTATCAATGGAACAGTTTGCCTTCAGAAGTTCTGAGTGCTCCATTACTGGAAGTTTTTAAGAAGAGATTGGACAGCCATTGTCTGGAATGGTATAGGGTCTTCTTCTTTAGCCAGGATTTTAAGTATTTCAATTAACAGACTTTTAATGACGTGGGAAAACACCCGAGATTTGAACTATTGGAAGTACCTTGGTGACATTTCAACGAAGTCTCATTCGTCATCTTCAGGCTGGTGTCTTCGGCCTTGTGCTTCTAGGAGCAATGTGTGAACGTGGTTGTTTCTTCTTTTCAACTGCCAGTGGGGGTATGAACTGATTGGGTGGGAGCATGGCTGTGTTCTGATTGGGTGGAGGTGTGTTCTGATTGAGAGGGGGCTTGGCTGTGCTCTGATGGGATGGGGGGTTGGCTGTGTTCTGATTGGGTGGGGGTGTGTTCTGATAGGGTGGGGGCTTGGCTGTGCTCAAGTTGGTCTGAGTTGCAGGGGGATTTGAACTCGTGACCTGCGTTGCTGTTGTTTGGCTCTGAGTTCGTGGTCATGCCACATCTTTATGGAGTGTGTCAGTTTGCTTCATGTATGTATTGGAGGGGTTTAAAGTGGTTAATGATGCACACCACAACCCAATCAGAATACAGCTATGCTCCCACCCAATCAGTTCATACCCCCACTGGCAGTTGAAAAGAAGAAACAACCACGATCACACATTGCTCCTAGAAGCACAAGGCCGAAGACACCAGCCTGAAAATGACGAATGAGACTTCGTCGAAATGTCGCCAAGGTACTTCCAATTTTACGCGGGACAAAACCCAAATAACCAAAGACTTACATACAAATACCCGTTAAAACCTCAGAAAACATATATATTATTTTAAATTATTTTAAAAAGACAATTCAATTTTCATATTTTCATGAGTGTGAAAGGCACTGCATTAAGTGGTACCATTCGTATGATTAATGTTAAATGACCAAAATAAAGGACGGGGGGGGGGGTTGTTTTGTTTTTGAAAAATAAATAAAGTTAAAGGGCAGCTTTCTAAAATAAACCACTTATAATAAAGGACATATGGTACTGGCAGAGCCTTCTTATGCAATAATTTTGGGAGCAGTAGTGCTGCTAAGGCCAGAAATGAAAAATCTCACCAAGTAAAATGGGAAGGAATGCTCTAAATCAGAACTGGGAATGATGGCCCCTGTATGACTGGTGGACTTCAACTCCCAGAATTCTTGAGCCAGCATGGCTGACTCAGGAATTCTGGGAGCTGAAGTCCACCAGTCATACAGGGGCCATCGTTTCCCACCTCTGCTCTAAATGGTACAAGGCTAACTTCTCACAACTAGTAGAGTTTGTTGCTACCCAAAAAAGTGCTTCCTCAAAACAACTACGAGCACAACTTAAAACTACTTAACAGCATCACAAACACATTGTCCCTGGAAAAAACTGGGCTGGGTATTTTTCTACAAGTATCACAAGAGGTACCAGTAGACTACACCATCAAAAAATGTAGTAATCGCAGATTAATGTCCTGGATGATGCTAGATGACAGCTATGGAGGCGAATTTTGTAGGAACAGCTTATAAAATACCTTAGGGTTGTCTACTGCGCGATCAAAATATATGCCAGCTATTAATCTTTCCATCTTTGTGGATCTTCATATTACTGTGGAAAATCACGTTAAAGCATCTGCACTTTGTTTTGATAAGAGTAAGATCAATAGACACAGTATATGCCAGCCTAATGGAAAACAAGATAACTTGCTGAGATTTAAAACCAATTAACCAGAAATTTATATAATATGCTTCCCCTTTTAGAGCTAAATGAAGAGAAGCTGAAGCTTAACTTTGGCTTTGTTGAGCTATTGCAAAATGGGATGCCATAAGTAATTACTGCAAATTCAAAACAGCACGGATAAATTGCCAGGCCTTTGTATAGCTTAGCCCATATGAGTTTGCTAGGGCTTGACAAAGGTAATTCCATATTGCAACATGGACCTTATTTATACAATTACGAATCTTGTTCTAATATCTTTTTCACCTTAATTAATACAGAATATGCTTTTATTAGAAGGGCTGTGGTGGCTCAGTGGCTAAGACATTGAGCTTGTCGATCGAAAGGTCGGCAGTTCAGCGGTTTGAATCCCTAGTGTCGTGTAACAGGGTGAACACCCGTTACTTGTCCCAGCTTCTGCCAACCTAGCAGTTCGAAAGCACGTAAAAAATGCAAGTAGAAAAATAGGGACCACCTTTGGTGGGAAGGTAACAGCGTTCCGTGCGCCTTTGGCGTTTAGTCATGCCGGCCACATGACCATGGAGACGTCTTTGGAAAGAGCTGGCACTTCGGTTTTGAAACGGAAATGAGCACCGCCCCCTAGAGTCGGGAATGACTAGCACATATGTGCGAGGGGAACCTTTACCTTTATCTTTACCTTTATACTTTTATTAATGCTGGCTGGAAGAACTATTTCAACATGTTCTGGGAGAAAAGGAATCCTTTTTTTCTTTTAGCCTGGCATGTTCAAAGATCTTACAGTTTCAATAAAAACCATGTTTCACCCACTGTAATTTCCTCAGTACTTGTTTCTGTTCTATCTTTAATGCAGATTTTTAACTCTGGTGTTGTCAAATGGGAGAAGAGAAGAGAAATGTAGGCAGAACGTATAAAAATAAATGTTTCAATCCTTCCATACCTAAATGTAGGCATTAAAAAAACCCCTGAAATAAACATAAAAGCCCTTCTGAAAAACAGCTCATGAAGTATACATGTAGCCCTCGCTTAAGGACTGACCTGTATACTTCACGGTGCAAAGACAATCATTTTTAAAGCAAGTATAGAAAAGCAATCTTTAAGATGCACAAGTAGCTGACTTTTACTTTGAATGCTAATTGACCTAGTTAGTTAGTAGGTTAGCTTTTATGTGACTCCATTTCCAAAGATTCCAGGTGGCTAATAAACAACATAAAATGGAAACATAAACATCAGGAATGTAAGGTCCTGCCGTGTCCCCATTTTGGCAGCAAAATCTTCAAATGTTTTTTTTCCCCAAATAGCCAGGTTTTCATGGTCTTTCAGAAGAATAAGCAGGGGTGATCTGAATAAGTGAGGTAGTTGATCCAGAAGCAGGTGGGTGAAATCTGGAGAGAGAGCTCAAACTGAGCTTCCTGTATAGGGTTTTCTAGCAGATCTAAATCCTCTCCATTCCATCTGACCAGATGGACATACTCAACTAGGAGAAAGCACCCTTGAAGATATCCCAGCGGGGAATCAGAGGTATTTCACGAGAAGAGTCCTCCGCTCCTCTGTCTGCAACAAAAGACCTTATGCCACCAGGCTTGAAACTTTAGGCTTGGACAACCTAGAACTGTGATGGCAAACCTATGGCACGCGTGCCACAGATGGCATGTGGAGTCATATTGGTAAGCACGCGAGTTCAGCTCTGGCACGCATACGCACGCTGGCCAACTGATTTTCGGGCCTTCTGGGCCCACTGGAAGTCAGGAAACAGGCCATTTCTGGCCTCCGGAGGGTCTCCGGGGAGTAGGGAAGGCCGTTATCACCCTCTCCAGGCTCCTAGAAAGCATCTGGAGCCTGGGGAGGGTGAAAAATGGGCCTACCAGGCCCACCGGGACATCACATGCCACAAGCGGGGAGAGCGGGGGGGGGGGTCGTGCGCACACACGTGGGGGTTTGTGGGGTGCATAGAATTATGGGTGTGGGCACATGTGTGCGCGAGCCCCCCCGGCTCAACCCGCTTTTGGCACGCGATGGCAAAAAGGTTAGCCATCACTGACCTAGAACTATGCCCCCTAAGTGTAGAACACAAAATTATCTGCTACAACGTCCTACCTGTCAATGACTATTTCAGCTTCAACCGCAATAATACACAAGCACAAAATAGATACAAACTCATGGTAAACCGCTCCAAACTTGATTGCAGAAAATATGACGTCAGCAACAGAGTGGTCAATGCCTGGAATGCATTGCCACAGAATGACTGTGGTTTCTTCCCCAAACCCCCAAAACTTTAACCTTAAACTGTCTACTGTTGACTTCACCCCATTCCCAAGAGGTCTGTAAGGGGTGTGCATAAGGGCACCAGCATGCCTTCCGTCCCTGTCCTACTGTCCTCATTTATTTGTACCCATTTCCTGTATTAATATCCATGTTTATACTTATTCCTGTTATCTCATACATGTTTGACAAACTAAATATATAAATAAAATAAATAAATTAAATCATTCCGGACTTGAACTACCATCTCAAATCACACCTAGAAGCTGACTAGTAATCAATATAGCTCCTGGAATACAGTACATGGATGAACCCAAGGACTATTTGGGATACTGCAAGTTGAACTAGCTGACGATTCCACATGCTTTAAGAGTAACCTGATGGCTTGAGACATTTCATTAGCTGTTGGCTGGGAACAGCAGACGCCTCCTAGCTTGGTTCATTCAACAGACAGAATCTGTTTCCAGCTCTGCTCCATTTCAGATGTGGATCTGGAAGACTTAGATCAATCCCTAGTCTGTGGACAGGCACTAGTGCGCGGCATGCCAGAAACTGGGCCGCGCAAACAAGCGAAGCTCCATCCACAGAATGCAGGCAGCATACAAAACCATGCCCCCCCGGTCCATAGAAAAACCTCTATCCACAGTACCAGTCAGAGGTGGTATTCAGCCAGTTCGGACCGATTCTCCTGAACCGGTAGCGGAAATCACGGGTGGGCCCCTCCACCTGTCCCAGCTCTATGCCATCCTATTTAGGCACGTTTTTGAGGCTGGGCGCATTCGTGGAAGGCGCGTGCAAGAGCAAAATGCATGCGTGGAAGGCGGGCGCACATGCGAACCGTGCACACGAAGCAAGTGTGCATGTGGGGGGCAAACTGGTAGTAACATAATGTGAAACCCACTGCTGGTACCAGTCCCTGGTGCCCAAAAGGTTGGGGGCCACTGACTTAGATGATTGTCTCATTGTCTGGATGACCTCTAAATGTAATCCAAATTCCCACACATCCTTTAGCTCAAACAAATTGCGGCAGTCCTTATCAGAATGGCTCGCCCCAAAACTTTTTCTACCATTCTAACAGATGAAAATATTTGATATTTATCGTTCGTCATACGGCTATTGGATTCCCAAGAGACCAGTGCAATTTTTCAGGCGCTAAAATTATTTTAATCATCCCTTCTGCTAAGGGATGATGGTACCAGTTTTCACGACTAAAATGATGATTTAAAAAATGAATTTCCTTTCTTTTTTTCGATGCATTGGAGAGCATAGGATTACCGTTGAGATACTTTGCTAAAAGTACTCGGGAAAAAAAAAAATTCATGCTCAGGAGAACTGCATTTTTCCAAATGTCACATTGCATAGTAAAAGCTGAAAAAATAGCATATAAGGAACAACAGATGATACATAGAAAATTTTATTCAATGTAAAACTTGCTTGCAATTATTGAAAGTCAGCATTGCCTTTCCACAATACACCACAATAAAAACTGGCAACACGTCTGTTGTAAATAACATTTCAGATATATTTCGTGAAGAGGACAGGTATATTTAAAAACCTTCTGCTAATATTTCAGACCTGTATTTTTTTTTCTTAAAACCAACTTAATTAATTTTCTAATACTGCAAAGAATGTCATTATTAAATCCCTGCCACTGAAGCTGTGGAACTTCCTGGAGAAGATAATATATGCATGAGACGTACGTGTCATGTATCTATTATCTTTCTATAGATATAAAAATAAAATACCGGAAACAAAACGATCTTCCAAATCAGGGGCGGGTTCTAATTTTTTTTACTACCGGTTGTGGGCGTGGCTTATTTTGTGGGTGTGGCTTGGAGGTCATGTGACTAGGTGGGCATAGCTAGCTGGTCAGAGTCATTTCTGGAAGGTCCTCGCACTTACGACCAGTCCTCGCACTTACGGCCAGTCCTCGCACTTACGACCCAAGTCATTTGTTTGCTTTTAACACTGATCAGCTGTAGGACGGCCCTTTGAAGCCCCATGGCAAGAGTTTAAACAGGTTTTTTCCCTCTAGTCATCAGCTGGGACTCAGGAGGCAGCAATAGATTGGGGGTGGGACCAAATAAAAGGTAAGAATAATGTGGGGGGGTGGGGGGGGAGGGCGGGGGGGGAACCGGTTCGGTGACATCATATGGTCACCGCTACCGGATCGGCTGAACCGGACCGAACCGGGAGGAACCCACCACTGTTCCAAATGCTTCTTAAATGTATTACTAGCCATTTGTCATATCTGCAGAGTGCGGAAAGGAAAAACAGCACTTTATCCGCTTCCATAAAAGGCAAATTACTCATTTTCATTAGCTTTACTATAGATTTTGTTACCGATCAGATAATGATCTTTACAGCAGGGGTGTCAAACTGGCGGCCCGTGGGCCAGATGAGTCACATGCAGGCCACGCCCACCCCAGCTCCGTGAAGGGGGAAAACGTCACGAAATGTCATGTGACGGCAACGTGACGCTGCAAGTTTGACACCCGTGCTCTACAAGCTTAGAAAGCTACATTTTTTTTATTTGTCACTGTGATCAGAAATGCTTTTTATCATTGCATCAAATTATTTGCAAAAATAATTGATCTAGGTTCAATTGCATCATTAGGAATTGGTAAGCAATTGGCAGCTAGCAAGTCACAAATACAGGAATGTCATTGGTCTACTCTAAAACAGTTGCCAAAGCCTTCACTTTGATTTCTGAACTATGTAGCATAAAAGACAAGCTTGTTCTCCACATTACCTACAAACTAATTTACCAAAATGTCTCCACAATGCTTTCACCACCCCCTCCCCCAATGGTTTAACAGTACAAGTCAATTGTTGATGCATTGCATAATGAGAACCCCCTATAAACATGTCCTTTTTGTGGCTTTACAGCAAAAGCAAACTTTTAGCAAGGGTTGCTCAGTTGCTGGTTGGGCATCAGTGGTGGGTTCCTCCCGGTTCGGTCCGGTTCGGCCGAGCCGGTAGCGGTGATGATATGACGTCACCGAACCAGTTCTCCCCCCCTGCCGCCCTCCCACCCCCCACCCCCCACACTATTCTTACCTTTTATTTGGTCCCACCCCCAATCTATTGCTGCCTCCTGAGTCCCAGCTGATGACTAGAGGGAAAAAAACTGTTTAAACTCTTGCCACGGGGCTTCAAAGGGCCGTCCTACAGCTGATCAGTGTTAAAAGCAAACAAATGAGTCGGGTCGTAAGTGCGAGGACCTTCCAGAAATGACTCTGACCAGCTAGCGATGCCCACCTAGTCACATGACCTCCAAGCCATACTCACAAAATAAGCCACGCCCACAGAACCGGTAGTAAAAAAATTTAGAACCCACCCCTGGTGGGCATGTCCATGGTGGGTGTGGCCTAGTCAGCGTTTTTGCCCTCCCCAGGCTCCGGAGGCCTTCCTCAAGCCTCCGGGAAGGCGAAAACGGCCTCCCCAGGCTCCAGAGGCCTTCTGGAGGCCAGAAAAGGGCCTGTTTTCAGCCTTCCTGAACTTCCGGTAGGCCCATTTTTCGCCCTCCCCGAGCCTCCACGCATGCTCTGCACTTACTTGCATCCAAAACTGGCTGTGTGGGGACTCCTGAGAGGGGAAGGGTGGGATGGGATGGGATGGGATGGGCAGGGCCATCCAGGAGTGGGATTTGGTGTTTCTCCGAACTGCACAGAATCTTAGCTAGAGGTTCTCCCAAACCCCTGCAAATCCCCAGCAACCCACCCGTGTATGCATCAGTCCCATCAATATCAAAGCAGTTTATCTGCTTGTTTCCCATTTTTTATTTAACCTCCCACTTAACGAACAACATGGCGGATCTCACTTGTTGTTATTCAACATCTTGGCTATTCTCAGAAAAATATATTAATGGCACTGTTGCTTTCGGAACTGAAATAAAAGTGGCATTTGGAACATTTAGTTTTGCATACAACTGTAACCTGCTTAGCCAAGCTAAGAATGTAATCCTCTATTGTACACTTGTAGGAAGTTAGCACCTACCCCGTTCCTAGGAAAACGAGATACTTTAGGAAATATTAAAAGGGCAGAATATTTCCCCTTAAAGGGAGGAATAAACTCTACCTCCTTCAGGCAGAGCCATAGTAGGAATTGCCCAAAGCCCTTTCATTACATCATCACCCAGCAAAGCTCAACCAAGCTTGGGACTCAGACAATCTACAAAGTTACCCCACATGGCCCCCATGGGAGTCTGACAACCAATCCGAATACAAGCTCAAATTCAAAGCCCAACAGAGGCTATAAATCTATCTCTGTCTCTCACCATGTACTTTTTTGCCCAGGACCTCAAAACCATGTGGTCCTGTCCACCATTAAACTATATTTTCAAGCAGTCTCCGTGTTTCCAGTGTCTTTCTCTCCACTTGGAACTGAACCCAGATGGACATTTCTTCCAAGACATTTGCAGGATTAAAAAAGAGGAACCAAAGCAAAGTACGTGAAACTCTTCAGAACTCATTAGGAAGGAATGTTTGAACTGGGATCTCCATAGACAGACATAGTCACTTCTTTGTGAGGTATACATGAAGATTCTTCTCTTCCTTGACCTATCTTGTTTTTTCCAATTCCCATCAAAGCCCCCCCCCCCCTTTTTTGATACAGGTAGTCCTCGATTTACAATAGTTCATTTAGTGATCATTCAAAGTTACAACATCACTGAAAAATAGTGTTTTTGCAGCATTCCCATGATCATGTGATCAGACACTTGGTAATTGACTCATATTGGTGGTTGAAGTGTCCTTGTTAGGAAATGATTATTATCTAACTTGTTGGGTTGGCAATATATAAACCCTCAATATAGCTTTAAGACTGCTGTATTGCATCATACTGTGTCCTGATTGGTTAGCTCTGTAGTCAATCTCCTTAAGAGGGCGCTAGAAACATGGTTTGTTTCTCTTTGCTGTTCTTGCTCTCTGATATCTCTGTATGCTACTGTTTGCAAATCCAGAAGAACTGTTTATTGTGAATGACTACGACGACTGGTAAGAAGACTTTGTTATTGGATTATCCCTGGACTGTCGTTTTTGCTATCTCCTGCTTTATATGTGTATGACCTGGAGTGTTTATTGAACTGTGTCTTACTATTTCCTAAAAGTAAACACAACTCAATGTATCTGTGTGTTGGCTGTGTTTATTTGTAACTACTCTCAATTGATTAGGAACATTTTGGAGAAATACGAACAAGTCATATACAATCTATGCAACTACTGATATTAGAAAAGAATAGAAAGAGCTGAAAGGGACTTAAGAGGTCTTATAGTCCAACCCCATGCTCAGGTAGGAAACCCTATACCATTTCAAACAAATGGTTGTCCAATCTCTTCTTAAAAACTTCCAGTGTTGGAAGTTTTGGATTAGTATTAGTAGGACTGTGGAAAATTGGAAGGGGTGCCCTTGCCTTGACAATACTTCAGATGCAAGGAGTGTCACACAAGGTATGGTCAAAAAAGCAGTTGCGACGGTGCAGGCAAAGTCCTGTTTGTTATTTGCATCACACTTTTAAAAATGGATGGTGCGCAAACATAAAAATGGGTGCAACTTCAATTGTGCCCATTTTTATGTTTTAATTGCAAGAGCCGTGATGGCGCAGTGCTTAGAATGCAGTCCTGCGGGCTACTTCTGCTGCCTGCCGGCTGCCTGCAATTTGGCAGTTCGAATCTCACCAGGCTCAAGGTTGACTCAGCCTTCCATCCTTCCGAGGTGGGTAAAATGAGGACCCAGATTGTTGGGGGCAATAGGCTGACTCTGTAAACCGCTTAGAGAGGGCCGTAAAGCACTGTAAAGCATTATATAACATAAATCTAAGTGCTACTGCTATTGCTACATTGTGATCGCCATCCTTAGCTTTTTGACAATACCCAATGGACATCCCTGCAACATCACTTCAAAGTTGCTTTATAAGCTGATGCGTAGCCTGCAAAGTGTAAAGGGAAGCTGTATTGCTTTATTTTGCACATCATTGCATGAAGTGCGCAGGCACTAAAGCCTTTTCAGCTCCATCAGAGGAGACAGTTGGAATGATACAATGTGCTTTAACAAGGCAAATTGTGTATAGCCCATATAGCTTCTCTGCAGTGGTGGGTTTTACTACCGGTTCTGTAGGTGTGGCTTGGTGGGCGTGGCATGGCATGGCATGGCTTGGTGGGCGTGGCAGGGAAAGGATACTGTAAAATCTCCATTCCCACCCCACTCCAGGGGAAGGATACTGTAAAATCTCCATTCTGTCCCCAATCCAGGGGAAGGTGACTGCAAAATCCCCATTTCCTCCCGATCAGCTGGGACTTGGGAGGCAGAGAATAGATGGGGACGGGGCCAGTCAGAATTTTTACTACCGGTTCTCTGAACTACTCAAAATTTCCACTACCGGTTCTCCAGAACTGGTCAGAACCTGCTGAAGCCCAGTCTGCCAGTGACTATTAAAAGCAGGTGAATCTAAACCTCTGAATTGTATTGAGGAGTCAGAATATTTCTTCAGCAGTAGCCAATATTGGATTGTTCATAAGTTTAAGATGTGAAGCGTGCAAGAGAAGAAAAAAATAGTGTTATTACCCAGTGTGTAGTAAAAATAACTTTCCTCCTATACAAAGAAAGAAGAGGTCTCCAGATCAAAATAAACCGAACAATTTCCTTTTGTATTCTCCTAGCACTGTGTATTCCCACACTCACTTTAGAAGCAGAAGCAGTGTTATAATTCTGATCTATAGAGCAAGAAGCCAAATGAAGCCTGAAGCCCTTGAAAGAGAAATAATTATGGGTTCCCAATCATTCAGATGTCATTTTAAGATTATCATCAGTCCATCTCTAAAGAAACTTGGTGCAAGATCTCTAGCCTTGGATGGATACCGGATTATCTGAGCTGCAGAAATTAAAAGCCCCAATGATCTGTAGCAGATCTGCCATTAAATCAGTTAAACATCAAAAGTTATGAGCCTTAAGATCAAGAGTAAAGAACTATTTAGTGGCCCAGGGAAAAAAATAGAGGGATAGGAAAAGAAAATATGATACAAAGTGCTTAAGACCCCATCATAAAACTAGGCACAGCCGAAATTTGCTTGGAATTAGGAATTTTGGTCAATTTTTGGAAACAGCAATAAGCCTTCTGGCCACAGGATACCAACCCTTAAGAGGAACAAAACCACACGTTGACTTCAAATGCTAGAGCAGAATGGAACTTGCAAATAGATTAGAGAGTTGCTTGCTTTGGTATGATGGGAAAACGGCTTTTAAACATACCGCTGGGGATTTTGTGACTGAATGTATTCTGTCAATTGCACAGCACAAGTTGCAAGCCAGCGCAGTCACATTGCAAGGCAAGAAGCAGATCTTGCTGTCCTTACGCTCCAGGAAACCAGTTTTCCTTTCTATTGTGACTCCATGTCAAATAAAACATGCATGACGCAGTGTTTCTCTTGCGCTCCTTACACAGCCTGCCTGCCTGCGCCTTCAGTCTCCGTGCTCATGTTTCACACTCATTCAGCCAGGCACAGCAAGGTTCTGAAGCCATCTGTGACCTGCACTCAGTGAGAACCAAGCAAAGGAGAACCGTGGCGAACGCAAGGGTGCTATTCAGCAGGTTCTGACAGGTTCTGGCAAACCGGTAGCGGAAATTTTGAGTAGTTTGGAGAACTGGCAAATACCACCTCTGGTTGGCCCCAGAATGGAGTGGGAACGGAGATTTTGCAATATCCTTCCCCCTGGAGTGGGGAGGGAATGGGGATTTTGCAATATCCTTCCCCCAGGAGTGGGGAGGGAATGGGGATTTTGCAGTATCCTTCCCCTGAAGTGGGGTGGGAATTGAGATTTTGCAGTATTCTTCCTCTGGAGTGGGGTGGGAATTGAGATTTTGCAGTATCCTTCCCCTGCCACGCCCACCAAGCCACGCCCACAGAACCAGCAATAAAAAAAATGTGAATTCCACCACTGGAACGGATTGCAAATCAGAGGCACTGCGATGTGCCAGGGTTATCTGCCAATCAAGTGCTATCCAATCGATCAATCAATGAGCAAGCAAATGTGGTCATAGGTTGCATCAACAGAGGAATAGTTTCAAGAGCACATGAATTTAAGAGTACCGCTTTATACTACATTGGTGAGACCACACTTGGAATATTGCATCGAATTCTGGTCGCCACAATAAGAAAAGATGCTGAGACCCTAGATAGACTGCAGAGAAGAGCTACAAAGATGATTAGGGGACTGGTGGCAAAATCGTACAATGAACAATTGAGAGAATTAGGTATGTCTAGTCACTGATAAATTCGGAAGGAATACCACTAGAAAAAGTTGAAAGGATCACATACTTATGCAACGCTCTCTACATGGGGCTCCCCTTGAGGAGCACTCGGAGGCTCCAACTGGTGCAGAAGGCGGCCACGCGGATACTTATGGGAGCAACATGGCGCTCCCACGTGACACCTCTCCTGCGCGAGCTGCATTGGCTTCCAGTGGTCTTCCAGGTGCGCTTCAAGATATTGGTTCTCATCTTCAAAGTGCTCCATGGCTTAGGGTCTGGTTATTTACGAGACCACCTTCTGCCTCCAATAACCTCCCACTGTCCAACACACTCCCACAGAGAGGGCTCCTCAGGGTGCCGTCTGTCAGGCAATGTCGGCTGGCGACCCCCCGGGGAAGAGCCTTCTCTGTGGGGGCACCCGCCCTCTGGAATGAGCTATCCCCAGGGATACGACTGATCCTGGACCTCCGGACCTTCTGCCAGGCCCTGAAGACTTTTTTATTTCAGCAATAAAAAAGGGTTAAAAATCTTTTAATTGGGGAATTTTATGGGTAAGGGGAAATTGGGGAAGCCAAAGATAAATTTAATTTCGTTTTAATGTATTTTAATATTTGTATTGTGTGTTTTTAATTTTGGCTGTTCACCGCCCCGAGTCCTTCGGGAGACGGGGCGGTATAAAAATTTAAAAAATAAATAAATAAATAAATAAAATACTTCGATTTTAATTTACATGAAAGCTGGGACATGATCAATGAAGTAAAGACAAGGACAGAGAAAGCTTGAACAGCATTCTTCAAAATGAAAAAGGTCTTCTGTGGTCACAACATAAACCTAAGACTGAAAATCAGGCTTGTCAGATGTTACATCTTTTCTATCCTGCTCTACAAAGTAGGGAGTTGGTCTCTGACAGAAAACCACTTGAAGAAACTAGAAGCATTTGAAATGTGGATTTACAGACGGCTGTTATATATAAGTTGGGTTAATAAAATCATAAATGAGGAGATGATAAGCCGCCTGGGAAAGCAAAGGGAAAACAAATCATCAAAGCCATTAAAAAGCAAAAGTTAGAATATTTTGGACATGTGATGCGACACCCAGAAAAATACGGCATCCTTCATTTAATCCTCCAGGGAAAGATTGAAGGCAAACGAGATCCAAGCAGAAGAAGAACAATACGGCTTCAAAACCTAAGGGACTGGTTTGGACAAAACTCAGCAGCACTTTTTCATGCAGCTGTTGACAAAAATAGAATTGCCAACATGATCACCAACGTCCGATGACGGATATGGCACAAGAAGAAGAAGAAGAAGTCTAATGGAGAGAAGGACTAGGGTGACATGATAGTAGTCATCCAATTTTTGAGGGGCTGTTACAGAGAAGAGGGAATCAACTTCTTCACCAAAGCATCTGAGGGTAGAACAAGATGTAACGGGTGGATGATCATGAAAGAGAGATCCAACCTAGACCTAAGAAGAAATTTCCTGAGAGTGAGAAATATTAATCACTGGAATGGCTTGCCTCTAGACAGTTTTCAAGAACAAACTGAACAGCCATTTCTTTGGAACATTATAGGATATGCTGGATGGGCAAGGGATTGGACTAGAAGATATTCCAACCCTATTATTGAATGTTCTAAATAGGGAATGATGTGGGAGAGAAGAGGGGCCAGTATGAAAACACAAATTGTATGCAAAAGTTCTCAGATTCAAACCTAAATATCTCCAGATAGATGTAGGTAGCAGGCCTGAGAAAGATTAACATTGCAAATTTTACCTGTTTCCACTGGTTGATCTTAAGATTTTGTGAATTAGTGGCTGATTTTAAGAAGGAAATGTTTTCTTTTGATGTTTTATACAAATCGGCCCAACTCTGAACATTGGCATTTGAGTGGGGGGTGAAACCCTGTCCCTTTTTACATGGGGCTCTGATCAGAGGTGGGTTTCAGCAGGTTCTGACCAGTTCTGGAGAACTGGTAGCGGAAATTTTGAGTAGTTCAGAGAACCGGTAGTAAAAATGCTGACTGGCCCCATCCCCATCTATTCTCTGCCTCTCAAGTTCCAGCTGATCGGGAGGAAATGGGGATTTTGCAATAACCTTCCCCTGGAGTGGGGAGGGAATGGAGATTTTACAGTATCCTTCCCCTGCCACGCCCACCAAGCCACACCCACCAAGCAATGCCATGCTTACCAAGCCACACCCACAGAACCGGTAGTAAAAAAATTTGAAACCCACCACTGGTTCTGATCATATAGCTGTGATTTCCATCTTGACTTTTTCCTCACACTACGCCTTTTAGAGCCAAAAATGAAGATGATCAACTGAAAATTTTTAGGAATTGCAGTTGCAATTAGATCTGGAGACCATCAGAGGCTCCAGCTGGATGGACCACTGATCATTTACAAGACACGTCAGGTATATATGCATCCCTGAAGAATTTATTATTTGCACCATCACAATTGGGGGATTTTTTATACCTGATAAAAGGGAGATATAATGCAAAAGCAGACCTGACTATATAGGATCATGGCTCCTAGAGACAGCTAAGGATAACCTGAATGGCTGCTCAACTTTAAAAAGAAAAGAAAATCGAAATCAAGATCAATAATTAGTATGGATTTATAGCATTTTTGTCTGCTCCCCCTCCAAAGCCTTACCATCCCTCGATCACCTTGTGATGGATTTTTTGGAGATTTCTCTATCCCCTTCCTTAAGCAAACATGCACAGTGACAAATACGCAGTAAGAAGTTTAACATTACACTTCTTTTAAGATGGTCTATCAGAAAAAGTTCAACCACATGCCCAAGAAGTCAACATGTCCGTTCATTTATATCGCGTGAGATTTCTCTGAGAAAAGGTTTGACGCAAAGATGTAGTAGGCACTTTTGCAAATGTAGGATCTCAATATCCAATCAATGCATTATTGCGATAAAAAATGGCAATGGATTAGTAAAATCAAAGTAGGGAATGGTGAGAGAAGGTCTTGGGCACTGTCTCAATTTGGAAAGTATCTTCTTCTGCAATCCTATATTCCTTCAAAAATAAGACTCAGTGAACTTAAGAAGGCTTACTTTTGGCTTACTTTTGGCTAAACATTTATAGAACCATTATAGAACCTTTATCTGTCACAAAACAATACTGAATAATGCAAATATTGTTACAAAAAGGTAAGGTCCAACAATTACATACAACATTTCGGTTTATTGTTCCATGGTTAGGAATTGACGCAAAAACATAACATTGTTTGTCTTTTTACAGTGGAATTAAACAATAGACTTGAATTAAGGTACAACTGGCATATTTTAAAACACCGACACAAGAATTTCCAAAATAGATCCTCTAGTTGCTGAGTAACAGCTAGTAGAAGAGCTTTCAAATATCACAGTTAATGTTGAGATTCCCTTCCATGAGCTGTAGCCATGGGGATTCAAATGGATTATTGAAAAGAACAGAAAATATCAGTTGTACATCAACTGCAGTTTTACTGCCAATGAAATGATATGTCAAAATTCTTCCATCAATGTGCAAATAAGTTGTGCGGTTATTGTTAATGGAAGCAAGGTCAAACAACTGACAAATGAAAAACAAACTGATCTTATTGAATCTATAAACAGGTTTAATTTGGGCATACACTTTAAAAAAAAAAACCCAGAGAATTAAAACCAACCGGAACCAAGATCCACAAATAAGAATCACAGCAAATTATATTTTTATCCATCATTTGCCTGAGGTAATAAAATCAAGCACTAATCTCTTTTATTATTTTACTAATTTTAAGTCAGAGATCATCGTATGCTTCCCAATTTTAAAAAAAAAAAAGGCTTTTTTACTTACAAGGTTTCTTAAGCAAATTGATCATTCTGGACAATTGAAAGCCCGAGACAGAAAAAGGATTTCTTCGTTTGACCCTCTTCGAAAGAATCACTGAATCTATGAGATCACGGATGGAAAATTTTATCTCCAAATTGCTGAAAGGAATATTTGAAAGCAAATGAAGTTTGTGTGGGCACAGCCTGGTGGATCTCATTGAAAATACATGGTCTATATTTGGGTATAGAAAGAGGAGGGGAAAAAAAGAGGGGGGGGAATGAGAAAGAAAAAAGCCACCCACAAATGTCTTTGAAAAAGAAAGAAGCTTCTGGGAGAAATTGTTCTTGTTTGGGAAAAAAAATCAGTTAAAAATGTGCTCAAATTATGGGCAGGGTGCAATGGGAAAACTGGAGGGGGGGCTAATTGCCTATGCAAGCCCTAACCTAACCCGTCTCCCCCTTCACTATTTAGTCAGACCATGATCTAGCCAGAGATTGATGCCAAGGTTGAGAAACATTGATCTAGAATAACACAATTGGAAGGGACTTTGGAGGTCTTCTAGTCCAGCTCCCTGCTAGGCAGGAAACCCTACACCACTTCAGACAAAATGGTTATCCAACATCATATTAAAAACTTCCAGTGTTGGAGCATTCACAACTTCTGGAGGCAAGTCGTTCCACTGATTAATTGTTCTAACTGTCAGGAAATTTCTCCTTGGTTCTAGGTTGCTTCTCTCCTTGATTAGTTTCTACCCATTGCTTCTTGTCCTACCCTCAGGTGCTTTGGAGAATAGCTTGACTTCCTCTCCTTTGTGGCAGCCCCTGAGATATTGGAACACTGCTATCATATCTCCCCTAGTCCTGCTTTTCATTAAACTAGTTTCTGCAACCGTTTTTCATTCTAGATCAGAGGTTTGGGATCAATGGCCCTTTAATGACTTGTGGACTTCAACTCCCAGAATTCCTGAACCAGCTCGCTCAGCAATCCTGGGAGCTGCAGTCCACAAGTCATAAAAGGGCCATCCGTCCCCATCCTAATCCTGATGATCAAAGCCTCACCTCCTTTGGGACTTCAAAATTACCCTTTGGACCTGTTTTACCTTTTCTAAGCCTCATTCTCTAACTCAGACTGAAAAACATGTGTCTGTATTGCTAACCAGGCCTACTGCTGAAAATGGCACCCAGAGTTTCCTTCACCACTTGTATTACTATAGGGAGGTTCACAGTTTGCATTAGGCCTAATGTGATTTGTTGTTGTTTTTTTTCTTTTTAGTGAAGGAGCCAAGTCACCCTGTAAACCAGGGGTCTCCAAACTTGGCAACTTTAAGACTTGAGGACTTCAACTCCCAGAATTCCTCAGCCAGGCTGAGGAATTCTGAGAGTTGAAGTCCACAAGTCTTAAAGTTGCCAAGTTGGAGACCCCTGCTGTAAACCAATTCAAGGGTGACCATTGTATGTAAACATGGTCATGCTGATTTATTCCCCAAACTATAGAAAAATACAAGCCATAATAGCTTGGTGCTAAAGGAGGATACCAAGTTTCACCATCATGTTTCTTAAGTTTCCATCAGCATGTTGGCTGAGCAGAGGCAGAAAATATATTCTGTCTTATACAACCAAGCCATAAAATGTTGTGGGTGTCTTTGAGGGGAAGAGAATACACAGGAAAGAGCTGCCATTTTAGTGGAAATTTTGTGTTTCCTCAAACCTTTTGTTTTTCCTACAATGAGTCATGTTCCCAAAACGTACCCTGCTCTTTGAGAAGCCAAAAAAGTAGCTACTGCTTAAAACAGAAAAAGGGAATTAAGATTCTCTGTCACCTTTGCTATTAGTTCTCTCTCTCTCTCTCTCTCCCCCTCCTCCGTGTGTGTGTGTGTGTGTGTGTGTGTGTGTGTGTTGGACAGATGGAATAAAATTTCCTGGCCTTTCAATCACTTTTGAACTGAAGCCATTTTCTGCATAACGTTTTCTTACTCTGGTCACCTTCAGTGGAAACTTTGCAAGAGTGAATTAGCGATGAAAAATCTTCCATATGTTCTTCTTTCTCCGCATCACCATTTATTTTCCTAATGCATCTATTATTTTTTCTGCCAGCTGGTTTCCTGGAGCTTCTTGTACCCTTTTGCAAGCTACGGGTTGAACAAAGCCCTTTGATTTTTCAGTTACTAATTGCAGCTTTTGTATACCACGCACAGAAAACTTGGAGCATGCATCGAACACCTGGTTGTGTGGGGCAGATTTCAGTGATCCCATTCTTTCAGGTTGAAAATTAGGAAATGGTTCCCACTCAACAGAGCCAAAGGTTTGGTTCGCATACTTGCCCACAGTTAAGTAACCAACCAATACAATTTTCCAGATGTTGGATACTTGAATCGATGGTCAACTTGCTTTCCCATCTCTAGCCAGTGCTTCTTGAAGCCACACCATATCTGCATCTGGGGAGTATCCAAGTCTTTTAATCTACCATCAAGATCACTATATAAATATAATTATCAAAGCCCTCAGAATGTTTTTATAGTTCTTATGGAATTCTGTAGAGAGTCTCGATCATGGTTGTCCCAAAGGTGCTTTTTCTGGAGGCAACTGGACTTTCTTGTTTTTTCTTTGGAAGACGTTTCGCTTCTCATCCAAGAAGCTTCTTCAGTTCTGACTGAACTGTGGGGAATTGAAGGATTTATATTGCTTGCAGACAGCTGGTAATCTGCATCCTTTTAGAGCCGTTATGGCAAACCTATGGCATGCGGAGCCATATCTGTGGGCACGCAAGCGTTGCCCTAGCACAGCTCCAGCGCGCATGTGCGTGTTGGCCAACTGATTTTTGGATCTTCCAGGCCCACCAGAAGTGAGGAAATGGACCGTTTCTGACCTCTGGAGGGCCTCCAGGGGTGGTGGGGAAGGCTGTTTTTGCCCTCCCCAGGCGCCAAGAAAGCCTCTGGAGCCTGGGGAGGGGAAAAAAACAGGCCTACCAGGCCCACTGGTAACCTTTTTGCCATTATGTGTCAAAAGTGGGGAGAGCGCGTGTGGGTCACATGTTCATGCGCGTGGGGTTGGGGCGCGTGGGCATTGAATGATGGGTGTGGGCACGCACGTGCACGACCCCCTGTGCTCTCCCCCACCGCTTTTGGCACGCAATGGCAAAAAGGCTAGCCATCACTGTTTTAGAGGGTCATTGAAGCACTTGGAGATTTATCTGTGTCCTCATGGTCACCTGAGTATTGCTCCTTATGGAATCTTTTTTGAGTCCTATTTATCCCTCTTTTTTTTTTTTAATTTGATTTATATGCCGCCCTTCTCCGGAGACTCAGGGCGGCTTACAATGCGCTAAGCAATAGCCTTCATTCTTTTGTATATTTATACAAAGCCAGCTTATTGCCCCCACAGCTGGGTCCTCAATTTACCTACCTTAGAAAGGATGGAAGGCTGAGTCAACCTTGAGCCTTGGTGAGATTCGAACCTGCAGTAATTGCAGGCAGCTGTTCTTAATAACAGGGTGCTTTAGACCACTGTACTACCAAGGCTCTTGCCTTTAAACTCCTTCTCTCTCTTTCATGGTTTCTTGTCTCCCAACCAACACCACTAATTATTATTATTATTTTCTTCTACGGTAGGAAAAAAGAAATAAGCAATGAGGCCAATTTTGGCTGGCCCTGTTAGCGCAGGAGCAGATGGTCAACCTGGTCCCAAGCCATACAGAGCTTTCTAGATCACAATCGAGCATGTCGAATTTACGGAGAAATAGTCCAGTAGCCAGTGGCATAAATATGCTCCGTACTATACGCCCAGTCTCAGTTAGCAATCATGCACCTGCGTTTGGTATTAATTGCAGTTTGTTAGCAACTCTAGACATAGCACAAATGTCTAGACAAAGTGTTCTCTGAATTTTGATGAGGATGGTCAGGCTGATATCTCCAGCCAGTACACACACACACACACACACACACACACACCCCTCCAGCACACTTCCCCCTGTTACAACTCTCTTTTGTTTGGCTTTTTACTGTACTGGTTTGCTGTTTTTACAGTTTGTATGCCATCCAGAGTCGATCATGTTGGGCAGCCTTAGCAATCTTAAATTACTGTGTTTTCCCGAAAATAAGACCCTGTCTTATATTTTTTGAACCCCGAAATAAGCGCTTGGCCTTATTTTCGGAGAGGTCTTATTATTTTGGGGCGTGTGAAACAAGGTGGGGCTCCTTTTGCCGTCTTACCTGATTTCCAGCTCTGCGTTTAAATATTTTTGGGGAGAGCTTATTTTCAGGGGGAGGCTTATTTTAGCGCATGCACTCAAAAGCCCGATTGGGCTTATTATCAGGGGATGTCTTATTTTCGGGAAAACAGGGTATAATTACAAATAAATATGCATATTGTACCCCTGAGGTCATATGCCCATTCAAAGATCTAACAGCTTTTCAAAGGTAAGATTTTATTACAGTCATAGCCCAACTCAAAAACAAGAGAAAACAAAATATAAGACCAAAATAAATAAATAAAAACCAGTAAGTCTAAGATTGGTATGGTTAACTTGTGATGCATTTTTACAAAAGGTAAAGCAAAACCTAGCCATGTTAAGAGAGGTTATATCTCATTGATCAAATGATAGCAATTGTAAATAAAATGGATCTGGGTGGCATTAAAAAATCTGAGTAGATGAGGGATGTTAGCCTTAACTGGGTAATATAGCAAAATAACAGGACAAGAGTTGGTTCTTCAGGGACTGATTCACTAATGAGCAAAGTCTTTGTTCAAATAAGACACTCGTAATTTCCTCTTGAGAACAACTGTTGAAGGGTATTACACAGTGGTGAAATCCAATTTTTTTTACTACTGGTTCTGTGGGCGTGGCTTGGTGGGTGTGGCAGGGCAAGGATACTGCAAAATCTCCATTCCCTCCCCACTCCTGGTGGAAGGATATTGCAAAATCTCCATTCCCACCCCACTCAGAAGCGGGATTTGCCGGTTCTCCGAACTACTCAAAATTTCAGCTACCAGTTCTCCAGAACCTGTCAGAACCTGCTGGATTTCACCCCTGGTATTACATCTTGCCAAGGTTAGGGCTCTTCTGATTTTGGGAATTCTTCCTTTAGATATCTAGCCAATTTTTTTAAAAAAGGTGAACAACTGCCCATTACCGCATCTTTGATTATAACTTGTATGCCCCTTTTTAATTCATCAATCTTACAAACAGGGATTCATCACACTCACCTTCTTTGGTGAAAAAGAAAACCAGTTTCAGTTGCTTCATAGGTTATATGGCAGCTTACAGAAGCATCAACTGACCATCGTGCTAATGAAGTCACAATAATTGGTTATTAACATATGCAAAAACTTAAAGCCAGGGACTTGTAACCATCTATCTGGAGCCTCCAGCAGTTTAGAAATATGAAAAAAATAAAATAAAATGAGAAATGGCTTCTGACCCAAAATGGTTTAGAGTTTATTAAAATAGAAACATTCAAGCCATGGTTTGTTGATAAACTATATCCTGCATATCATAGCCAGCCTCAATCAGTAACTACACTGATATAGACACGTGCTACTAAGTCAAAAAGCAGGCAGACCCCATTCTGTTTTATTCTTACATGCGAGCTAGGCTTTTAACCTCTAAATTTAGATTTAAAAGTGACTAGTGACTTTTAGGTCTTATAACTACTTCTGGAATTGATATCTGGTATTTTTCACTTGTTTTATTAGAATAAAATACCCTGTTTCCCCCCCAAATAAGACATCCCCTGATAATAACCCCAATCGGGCTTTTGAGCACATGGCAATAAGGCCAAGCACTTATTTCAGGGTTCAAAAAAATGTAAGACAGGGTCTTATTTTCGGGGAAACACAATATGTGCAATAGAAACCTTCCAGCCGAAGTTGGGTACTTATCTGAGATGCAAAAACCAAATCAATCACTAGATGGCAGCAGCATGTGAGTTTTCAAGATGCTGCCATCTAGTGTCCAGATTTTGGCCCTCTCTTTCTGGGAGCCCTAGTTAAGGGCACCAAGGAACATGAAGGAAATGTGAATTTACAGCCTTGTAGGACACCAGTCTCCATTCAAGATACCTGCTCAACAGACCCATATTCCACGAATTTCTAAAGAAACAGTACCAAAAGTTCCAGATGTACATATTGGTGAAGATAAATACTAGCCAGAGAAATTCACCAAATTTAGCAAAAGTGTGAAAAAAGACCATCACCCTTATTTGGATAGAAGCAAATAAAGCATAAAGATTCTCGGCAGTCCTATGAAGAATAGTGCTGTCTATGCAAAAAGAACACCATCTGGATTTTCAAAGCTGGCTGCCCTTCAAACACGATCTCGCTTCCCCTTCTTGCAATCTCTTTTTCACATTCCTGCTGCTTTTATAATATTAGGAGACTCAAGGAAAATTAAGGATTACATCATCATCACCCACCCACCCCCCGCAACATCCTCATTTAGATTTGTTACAGCTATTCTACTGCAAAAGACGTTGTGCAGCTTATCCTAAAAGTGCTTTTTTCAAAAGGCAACTGGACTTTTTCCTGAAAGACATGGCTTTTGTTGGAAAACGAAGTGTATCTGACCTAGGCTTCCTGATATAGTAAAATGCACACAATTAGTCCCAAAAACCCTTTTTTTTATTTTAATGACTGTGAATTCCTTTCATTCACAGCACGTGCTGAATCACCAAGAGTTTATAAATAGTCCAACAAAAGTCTGCCACAGTCCTTCGGATAAGGCTGGTAAACACCCACCTTTATTTTCTTTCAAAGTACAAACCGACACCATCCACAACACTGCTTCCTGCAAAGACCCATGTGCCTTTGCTCTTCCTTTATGTCTTATGGGAGGGGCCAATCATCTCCAAGCCTTACTCCTGAGTCGTCCCTTTTGTTTTAACTGTTCTTGCCTTCTGGCAGCTCCGCGCATGTGCACACTAGGAACGGGCTCCCCGTTCCTCTGTCTCTCTGATGTCCGACTCTGGAGGCTCCGGAGTCCGCACATAACTCCCAAATGGTGCTGGCCCCATCTCTGCCTCTGACGCAGAAACCTCGTCCAAGCCTTCCCCAGACTCCAGGACTAGCCCATGTTCCTCCCCAGACTCCTCACTGTCCGACTTTACTGCCAGCTCTGCAGGCTGCTGGTGGACCACAACACAAAGAAAGTCCAGTTGTCTTTTCAAAAAAAGCTCCTTTCGGACAACCATGACCTATTGAGGATGACTGAGAATCTCCATAGACATCTAAGCAGTTTACAACACCCAATCCACAATTTAAAGCATTACCATAGAACATAACAACATGGACAAAATCAAATACAACTATAAACACACTCTTACATGCCAGAGGCTTCGCTAACACATTATCCCTTGGGAACAATTCAGTTTGGAACCTGATTTGACAGTATCTACAAACATCCATGAACCCAAGGAAATAACTGATAGTGCTACTACCCTGTTTCCCCCAAAATAAGACATTCCCTGATAATAAGCCCAATCGGGCTTTTGAGCACATGGCAATAAGGCCAAGAGCTTATTTCAGGGTTCAAAAAAATATAAGACAGGGTCTTATTTTTGGGGAAACACGGTATAGGGCAGTGATGGCTAACCTTTTTGCCATCGCGTGCCAGGAGGGGGGGCAGAGGAGGGTCGCGTGCGCACGTGCCCATGCGCATGCGTGCGCAACCCCTCCCCCTTCCCCCCCCACTCCTGGCACATGATGGCCTGGTAGGCCTGTTTTTCTTTCTTACCTGGTTCCAGATCCAATCTGTGTATCTGGGAAGGGCGAAAACAGCCTTTCCCACTCCCTTGGAGGCCCTACGGAGGCTGAAAGGGCCCATTTCCCAACTCTCGGTGGGACAGGAAGTGACCTTTTTTGCTGTCCCCAGCCTTCAGAACCTCTCTAGGAGTCTCTAGGAGCCTCTCTAGGAGTCTCTAGGAGCCTCTGGAGACTGGGGACAGGAAAAAACGTCACTTCCTGTCCCACTGGGAGCCAGGAAATGGGCCCTTTCAGCCTCCGTAAGGCCTCCAAGGGAGTGGGAAAGGCTGTTTTCGCCCTTCCCAGATACACAGAGAGGATCTGGAGCCAGGTAAGAAAGAAAAACAGGCCTTCCCCACCCCGCCCCCAGGCCCTCCAGAGGCAGGAAACAGCCTGTTTCCCTACTTCTGGTGGGCCCAGAAGGCCCGAAAATCAGCTGGCCGGCGCGCGCATGCGCCCCAGAGCTGAGCTGGCGTGCTCACTAATATGGCTCTGCATGCCACCTGTGGCACGCGTGCCATAGGTTCGCCATCACGGGTATAGGATTTGAGGTAGCCAGGTTGCACTGTTTTAATCATTCTGTTTAATGATTGTGAGCCAATAATGACTATTGTAGTGTTCAGTAATTCTCTCTCACTGACGTGTCATGTTTTTAGAGTAAATGTAGCAGTTTTATGAGTTTCCACATTGTTTTGCTGGTTGGCATTAGTATCGCTTTACTTTTTAGTATGTTCCAGTTAGCTTCCTTTGAAGAAAAGGAGGTTACAAACATCACAGCGATCATGAAAATTGAACCATTGTGCAGATGCTCATGCTAAACACTTTTAGCTGCCAAGCCTGGTCTTATCATGGAACATCATGGTCTAGGAAGGGAGCTATGTTCCTCCTCCAGTCTCTATGTATTGTTTGAAAAAGAGAAAAATGCCAGCTTCACTTTTTTATTACAGCTACAGAAGCAATCCAAATCTTCAATTAATGTATATTTACAGCACTATCTACATAGGCACTACAGACCATAGCCAGAATGTTATGTAACCCCTCAGAATGTTATGTAAATGCAGTGTTCAGTTCTCCAGATAGTGTTATTCATACTTCTTATTAGTCATGTAGCATCAGTCTGGTTTTCTGCTGTTAAATGTCTCCATATCCTGCTTAGCTTACATTTTGAGCTCTTTCATCCAAAGCAGAAGCCAACAAGACCAAAAGAGTCTTGAGATCTGTCTGGGATGATCACTTCCAAAGTTACATAGAACAAAGATATAAAGGGACAGGAGGCACCACTGAATTAAACAATAATCCTCACAAAATAAATGTATGCTCTCAGTGGTGGGATTCAAATAATTTAACAACCGGTTCTCTACCCTAATGACCAGCTGGGTAGGCATGGCTCGGTGGTCATGTGACTGTTGATGGGCGCTTCGCCTTAGCTGTTACAATGTAATAAGGGTTAACCAGAGAGGCAGTTTCTGTAAGCAGGGCAGTAAAGATTAGGCTAGAAACAACACCAGAATGTTGTAATTCCTTACAGGATTAGCCCTGTAAAGTGGAAAAAAACAAAATAAGGTATCTTCCAACAACCGGTTCTCCGAACTGCTTAGAAAATTAACTACCGGTTCTCCTGAATAGGTGCGAACTGGCTGAATCCCACCACTGTATGCTCTGAACTAACAAGGGAACTCAACAGGCATTTAATAATTTACCCCTTCTCTCATGTTAAAAATTATAATTTGGCATAATTTGGAGGAGCTCCGTAAGACACACTTAAAACTTTGTGGGAGTGTGACCAGGGGTGGGTTCTACTTACCTTTACTACCAGTTTGTAATGGGGTTGCGCGCGCGCACGAGTGGACATCAAGGTCGGTGGGCAGAGCCTCCCGCCGGTTTTACTACCGGTTCTATAGAACCGGTGTGAGCCGGGGGCAACCACCACTTAGTGTGACCCTGGGCAGAAGTCGTGTTCTTTTGTTCTACAACTATATTTTGTCTCAACTCCGGGTTACTTTAGGCATTTTAGGTGCTAACGTATAAAACAAGGCAAGTTTCGATGAAATCCCTGGTTTGTGTAGCCCAGAATTATCACTGCTAAATAACAACAGCTTTTTAGATGGTGTTCTGTCCCCGTCCCACACACTCACACACCAACAGACGTCCAAGAGTTAAAAACCAAACCAGCCGACAAAATCCTTTTCCTGATAACGGAACTTGGCAGCAACCTAGTGGCTGCCTGCCAAGAGTTTATTATTCACGAAGGGAAGAGATAACTTCTCTCCGCTTCTGGTACATCAAAGTAAAATGTTCAATAATTACAGAGTGAATTAAGTCCAAAGATAATCCAGCAAAGCCTATAGCAAAAGTCCGGCAATGCAGAATGGCATGGAAGCTTTCAGCTTTGTTCGTCACAAGGCTTGACTGGCCACCACGCTCCCTTTTATAGCTTGTGGGGTGTGGTCCAGTGACTCAGCCTAATCTCGGGCACGTCTTTTCTTCTGTTGCGTGCGCTTATCTCTGTGACGCTGTCAAGGATCCAGCCAAGACTCATTACTCTCATCACTGTCCACCTGTGGCTGCGTGGACGTGCTTGGCCCCGGCCCTATCTCTTGCCCTTCGGTGGACACCGAAGGCATTGCCAAAGAGGAGGGTCCTGGAGAGGGAGGCCTTGTCAACTCCTCTCTTTCACTCTCGGAGTCCTCTCCTGCCGATGACACAGGCTCAGGTAACGGAGCCACAACAGATGGAGAGCATTTTACACAGGGTGGCAAAGTATATGGAAGGATGAATATATCGCCAGTGCTTTGAGGGCACTAACTCTATAATCAGAGTCATCACAAGATCACAGAGTAGTAGAGCTGGAAGAGACTACAAAGATCATGAGTTCGAACCATGACATGCGCCCATCCATGAGATTATTTACCATGTCCGTTAGGAAGGTTAAAGAAAAAGTAATCAAGAGAGCAGCCAAACTGCGCAACAAAAACCCTGTCCCATTTTCTGTGCATCCAGAACATACATTAAAAAGGGACAAGATTGCAACCACCATCTTGTATTTTTTTGACACTTTGGATACCCTTGCTCATGGAGACTTGGATGAGATTATTCTGATGACTTCCATCTTCAAAATTCTACAATAAAACAGCTACCAGGTTGTTCTACTTATTGTTTAGGGGTCTCTGGCTGACTTTAAAATATTAAACTTGGTAAAACCTAATTAGGGCTTGGGAAGGAACCATCTGTGAATCCCAGACCTATAGACGAAAACATATTATTATGTGGTCATTTGAATGGTTTATTTTCTCTTTTTATTATTTTGACTAGAGATCTGACAACATTGTCAGCCACTAAGACACAGAAATCAAATCAGACAACATCCCAGAAGATTAGAAGAACATAATAACTTCTATACTTTTGCCAAAAAATGTGTTGAGGTTTCTGCAATTGTCAACCTCCCTTGAATGGGGCTCTGCAGTTCTATTTTACAGAGATTTGAAGATGTTTATTGCTGAAGGGAACTGCTATTATCTGTTAATGCCCATCTTTGCATTTTAGAACTGATCCACAAATGTTAATATTGATGTTTTAATAAAACGAGATTTGGCACTCTGGTTTTCTTATATAGATCCTCTATTATATAGCTTTTTTCATCCGCCACAAATTCTATAGATGCTTTCCATGATTACAGCATTTGCCAAAAGCCTCATGCAGTCAGGGATAAAACTCCAAATTGAAAGCATGCCCTTGAAAAAAAAAAACACACGGAGGGAAAAAAAAAAGCACAGAAACTAGGGAACTCACACTTCAGAACATCCTGAAATTATGCTCTTCGCTTGCATAATTGCAGGTCAGAATCCTGCAGCAATGAACACAGCAACAGCACACAAAACAAAACACACATTGCTTGCAGTGATAAAGAGACAGAATTGTCACAATGGTGATTAAAACTGGCTATACCAACTGACTGAAAATTTCAGAGAGCAATTAATAGATGCGTGGGAAAGAGATTGCAGTATGCGCAAATGCAATTTCGAAGATGGTTAAATATTAATATTTTTGCTGCTAGATACAAATCCAAGTGTAACCATCTCTAATAATTTCCACCGGTTCTAGAAAGATCCATTAAAGCAGAGGGTGCTTTGGATTCCTTTCATCAAACCATGTCATCTATGATTAGCTTTATTCATTAGACTTTCAGGCAGGCATTTCTTACTTGGAAGTCCCAAAGGTGCTTTTTTTAAAAGGCAGCTGGACTTTTGTTTTTCCTTGAAGACATTTCGCTTCTCACCCAAGAAGCTTCTTCAGTTCTGACTGAATGGAGGAAGGAATATAAATCCTGTAGCAATAGCAGAGCCAATGTTCAGCTCTACACTACAGCTCTAGTAGTGATTTTTCCATCCAAATACAGATAGTCCTTGACTTCTGACCACAATTGAGCCCAAAAATTATGTTGCTAAGTGAGGAATTTGTTAAGTGAGTTTTGCCCCATTTTACAGTTTACAACAGAAATTTTGGGCTCAATTGTGATCGTAAATCAAAGATTACCTATACAATACAACCACTAGTTGCAGATTATGAGGCTCAGGTCTTTATAGTATCTATTCATTTTAATTAATTTCTCTATTAGACCCTAAAATTGTTTCCAATATACCGATATATAGTATTTAAGAATAATGAGTCTGATAACAATAACATTGCAATTTAGCCACTTCCAAATCCAAGAACAAATTCTGTCTCTTTCATATATATCCCAAACCATACATTTTGTTATTCTTGTCCGATCTTAATAATGTTATTATTTTTTTTCAGTACCTGGAGCATTGCTACCTAGTCCTTTGGACTGAACTTTGCGTTCTGTACCTCTTTCATCTGTAGCCATTGTTTGCTAAATGTTACTGGAACAAAATGTACAATACAACAGAGTCACATAGATTAAATCACAGAAATCAACTTTATCGTGGTTAGACGGCATGGTTTGTTTAATAACGAAATGAATCACATCTATGCACCATTAAGTCCAAAAGACAGACTCAAAGCTACTTATATTACTTTTTTAAAAATCCAACTCAGAGTTCGTAAACAATTTTCCAAACATTTTTAACCCACATTAGAAGATTAGGATCAGCCTGGCATCTTTCATTTAGACTTCTCCAGGACTGTCCCTTCCCTTCGGTCCTTGGGCTTCGGTCTTTTGGGAGCAACCTGCTTTAGATATCAGGAAAAGCTTAATTATTTCAACCCAAGCATTCCTCTTATATCCATCACAAGTTGGTTGAGAACCTCGGATTGGCCTGTCCAACAACTGGCCAGCAGTGATGGTAGATAACTCTATGGTGAAACAGGAGACAGAACTCTATTTTGCTTCATGGCACAACCTTCCCCAAATCTATCAACCCTTCTTCATGCTCCTGCTTGATGTGGTTCTTCTGGGACAGTCCTAAATCCATGCCCAAAAGGAACCTGACTATCAGCTAGTACCATGATGCCGAACCTATGGCACGCGAGCCACAGTTGGCACGCGGAGCCATATTGGTGGGTACACGAGCGTTGCTCTAGGTCAGCTCCAGTGCGCATGCATGCACCGGCCAGCTGATTTTCGGGCCTTCCGGTCCCACTGGAAGTTGGCAAATGGGCCGTTTCCGGCCTCCTGACAGCCTCTGGGGGGTTGGGGAAGGCCATTTTCACCCTCCCCAGGCTCTAGAAAGGCTCTGGAGCCTGGGGAGGGGAAAAACAAGCCTACCGGGCCCACCGTGCCAAAAATGTGGGGAGCTTAGGGGGGTCGTGCACACATGAGTGGGGGGTGGGCCACACTGAATTATGGGTATGGACATGCGTGCGCGCGACCCCCCCCCCCGCTCCCTCTGCTTTTGGCACACGACGGCAAAAAGGTTAGCCATCACTGAGCTAGTATCAACAAATAGCAGAACAGTCAGAGTGAAACAGGTGGCTAAACTTGCCAATCCAGCTGTTTTCCCACTGGCTGATGAATGGGGAAGGAAATAAATATGGAATGGGGAAGGAAATACATACGGTGGAATGTAACAATCCCTGTCCTCTGTGTACAGGTAGTCCTTGACTTACAACAGTTCATTTAGTGAACATTCAAAGTTACAACAGCACTGAAAAAAAAGTGACTTATGACCATTTTTCACACTGACAATTGCTGCAGCAACCGATTCATATTTATGACGGTTGTGGTCCCCCCGGGGTCATGTGATTACCTTCTGCGACCTTCTGATAAGCAAAGGTAATGGGGAAGCCAGATTCACTTAACAACCGTGTTACTAACTAAACAACTGTGGCAAGGAAGGTGATAAAATGGGGCAAAGCTCACTTAACCGATGTCTCGCTTAGCAACAGAAGTTCTGGGCTCGCTTGAGATCGTTAAGCCGTGGACTACCTGAACAATGTACATTAGAAATAAAACCAGAATCATTGGCTGGTATCACCCCTCCGGCAAGTCAGAAATTGACAAAAGGAGCAGCAAATTTGATCCTGGTAATAATCTGCCACTTCAAGGAGAGCTGGATACAATGGTGGGATTCAGCCGGTTCGGGCTGGTTCAAGCGAACCGGTAGTTAAATTTATGGCTGGCCCTACCCTTCGCACGCCTCCCCTTCCAGGAGTCCCCACACGCCCCATTTTGTCTCCCAGGTAAGTGGAGGGAGGCCTCCTAGTCCTAGGCCCAAAATAGGGCTTGGGGGGCAGCGCGTCCCCCCTGCGGCCTATTTTTGCTCCTATGGGGGTGCAGGAAACTGCCTGTCACACACACCCCTGGCCATGCCCACCATGGTCACGCCCACCCAGCCGGTCATTAGGGCAGAGAACCATTTGTTAAATTATTTGAATCCCACCATTGCCTGGCTAGCATTATGGGGCCAAAACCTTGGAAAACAGTTGAAAAAGTCACTGCTCAGCTGATGCCGAGGGAAAGGCTAATAGTCTTGGCCAATTCAGTTGTTTCCTATGGTCTGCTAAGGAAGGAACAGAGATGGAAAATCCCATTTTCGTCCTCAAAAAATTGCTCCCTAAGTAAGCAGTAATTCGTGAAACCAAATTCGAACGAGGCAGAATCCTCGCCATTCTGGCACGGAGTGATAAAAATAAAATTAGAACTGTCATCGTGTGCCTTAGTATCCTGACATCCAAAACAGCTAACATCTGGCAGAGATGATCAGAGCATAATTCCATCTCTCTCTCTCTCTCTCACACACACACACACACACACACAAACACAGACAGACAGACACACACACAGAGAGAGAACAAGCTCCCTATCACCTGATGTGTGTGTGTGTGTACATCAGGGGGAGGACAACCTAGCATTTAATCAAGAAAATAAATAAACTGCAAATCAGATGATTTGCTTTCTTTTTTTCTGCCCCCTCTGGGTCTGGAGGAGGGATAATTAGGAAAGGTTAAAGGAGAAAGGATATTAACGGAACAAAAGAAAAGACCGATATCAATGAATAACACTGATTTAATAGAGAACAAAATGAAAGGTTTTCGAATCCCATCCCATTCTGCTTTTTATTTACTTGTTCATTATTCAAGAATAAATAAGCTGCAATCAGGCAACTCAGCTGGGATCGTCAGAGCCTTTTGAAAGCATTTTTTTACAAGCTCTTCACCAAAGAGGTTGTAGAAAAAATGGTTTTAAAAGGAAAAATAAATTGGCCACGCCCACCCAGTCACATTACCCCGCCACCACCAAGCCACGCCCACAGAACCGGTAGTAACAAATTTTAGATTTCACCACTGTAGCAGAGGGATCAAGACTAAATATGACAAATTAATTTGCTGATTTCAGGGACTAAAAGTGCTAGGGGTTTCTGGGAATTTGCATGGTGAACAAACGTACAAAAGCCAACACAACTTGAATACTCAGTTCACATTCTTGTGAAGACTTTTCTCCTAGGGTGAAATCCAGCAGGTTCTGACAGGTTCTGCAGAACCGGTAGTAGAAATTTTGAGCAGTTTGAAGAACCGGCAAATACCACCTCTGGCTGGCCCCAGAGTGGGGTGAGAATGGAGATTTTGCAATACCCTTCGCCCAGGAGTGGGGAGGGAATGGGGATTTTGCAGAATCCTTCCAGCCACACCCACAGAACCGGTAGTAAAAAAATTTGGATTTCACCACTGCTTTTCTCCCAAATGCAGCAATCGTTATACAAGATACAGGTGCAGATACAGTATACAAGGCTTGCTTTTAACTGGTTTACTAATTAATATAAAAATGGCTTCCCTTTTTTGTTACCTATTAAATATTAAACTTGAAAGTGAGCAGGTAAAGGAGACAACGATTGCCTGGGCTAAAAACTGTGGATATGCAATAGAATTAGATAAACAGCAGAAACTATGAGATAGAAATGTTAAATTGACTATGTCAACTGCATATAAGGAAAATATGTATAAAATGTTTTATAGATGGCATTTTGCCCCGGCAAGATTGGCAAAAATGTATAAAGACAGATCTTTTAAATGTTGGAAGTGTAATCAATTGCCTGGTTCATATTATCATATGTGGTGGACATGCCCAAAGGCTAAAAAATATTGGATGAAAATACATACTTGGTTAGAAAAAATGACAAAGCAACCATATAGACTTGAAACCAGAAATATTTTTGTTGGGCATTCTACTGGAAAAATATGATAAAAAGATTATATATCTGGTCTTGCATATTTTAACTGTAACTAGAATTGCATTTGTACAACAATGGGAAAATGATGAGAGGGAATGTAATTAAGAAAATACTAGAATATGCAGAAATGGATAGATTTATGGATAGATCATGCGCGAAGCGCATGCACAAAAAGAACCAGTAGTAAAGCCGGTTAGAACCCACCACTGGCATGCACCCTGCACTTACCTGTATCCAAAACGGGCTGTGTGGGGACTCCTGGGAGGGGCGGGGTGGGGTGGGCGGGGCCAGCCAGGAGTGGGATTTGGGGGTTCTCTGAACTGCACAGAATCTTAGCTAGAGGTTCTCCAAAACCCCTGCGAACCCCTTGCAATCTACCCCTGGAGACAGCCATATTTTGAGGAGGGGACAAATCACTCTTTTAAACCATGTTGGCTTATCTACAAGGTTTACTGTGATTTTTTAAATTCAAAATCATGGCTTGGATTGTTTTTGTGTTCCACCTGTAATGTTAGAACTTCCAAAAGAAATGGAAGGAAAACCAAGTCTTGGCTGTACAAATTATAACTGGTTTTTTTTCACCTGCAAAACTAATTCCGATTTATTTAAAAACATGGTTTGTGTTAAGTTTCCAAATAAAGTTGAAATATTCCTTACCGCTGTCAAATGTAATCTTATATTCCTCCACTCAGGCTTCTTCTGAACATCAGAATATTGCATACAATCCGTGGGTAGCCCCCGTTAATGGTTATGTTTCCAGCTGTTTATGAAGAAATAGCAACAGAATTATAATTTAGTAGAGAAAGACAATTCTTGAAGTGACAATTTGCAGCAGAAATTCACATTTGCCTTCTCAGCAGTAAGCCCTGCTATGTTCAAGTAGGTTTTAGTCTCAGAATATTAATTCGGTCTTATTGATTTCAGTATTTTTCACCTGCTTTCGATTGCATTATTCTGTGATTTTGTTACTGTTTAAGTCAGGGGTTTGCAACCTTAAACACTCAAAGAGCCCATTTCCCACAGAAAAAAAAAAAAAAAAACACCACCAGGAGCCACAAAACCTGGCTGGGCTTGGTCAACTCCACATCACTCACTTCCATCCAGTCATATGACCCCCTAGCCACACTTACACAGCCAGTCATTAGGGCAGAGAACCAGCTGTTAAAAAACACTGGGAACCACAAAACCCTTTTCTCTCTTTCTCCCTCCCTCCCTCTCTGTATCTCTCTATGTCTCTCTCTCTCTCCCCCCCTCTGTATCTCTCTTCCCCTTTCCCTCTCTATTTCCCCCCCTCTCTGTATCTCTCTCTCTATATCTTTCTATGTCTCTCTCTCCCCCCTCTGTATCTCTCTTCCCCTCTCCCTCTATCTCCCCCTCTCTCTCTGTATCTCTCTCTATATATCTCTGTCTCTCTCCCCCCCATCTCTCTTCCCCTCTCCCTCTCTACCTCCACCCCCTCTCTCTGTATCTCTCTGTATCTATGTCTCTTTCTGCCCATTTCCCTCTCTCCCCTCCTCTCTCTGTGTATCTCTTGGATTTCCAAGGCCAGGTGAGGAATGACTGGGAGGGGAGGGCAAGGGGTGGGGCCAGCCACTGATGGAACAAGGAGCCACAGCAGAGGGCCCAAAGAGCCACATAGGGCTCCAGAGCCGCGGGTTGCTGACACCTGGTTTAAGTAGTTAGATAGAAAGTCTCTATATGTCACATGTAAACCCTGGTGGCTGTAGTCAACAATCTTGACATAATTGTTACACTATTGTTATCAAGATCACCCCAACTCAATAACCCATTTAACCAAACTAAAATTTTAGCTTAATGAGCATGTAAGATGCTTCCAATTTCTGCATGATTTAAAAAAAAATGAGTAAAGTGAAATTTAAATGCTATTTTATATTCCATGTTATGTCACTGAAATTCAGGATCCATGTACAGGTAGTCCTCAACTTACAACAGTTCACTTAATGACCGTTTGAAGTTTCAATGGCATTGAAAAAAGTGACTTCTGATCATTTTTCACACTTAGCTCATTGCAGCATCCCCATGCCCCCGTGATTTTCATTCAAATGCTTGACCACTGACTCACATTTATGACGGTTGTGATGTCCTGGGGTCATGTGATCAACTTTTATGAACTTCTGACAAGCAAAGGCAATGGGGAAGCCCGATTCACTTAACAACCATGTTACTGATTTAACAACAGCAGTGATTCGCTTAACAACTGTAGGAGGAAATGTTGTAAAGCGGGGCAAAACTCACTTAATCAATGTTTCACTTAGCAGCCTAAATTCCGGGTTCAACTGTGGTCATAAGTCAAGGACTACCTGCATTTTCAATTGGCAGGAGGAAAAAAAACGGCACTGAAACAAAATGCGAAGGTATTCAGTTTACATTCAAAATAATACTTTCAGACTAGTAACAAAGACAGCTGCAATTTTTTAAAAATATTATATTAATTTTCAATAATTAAAATACAAAAAGAAAGAATTCTTGTGCATAACTGTGACCATTTACATGACATATTACTACCCTGTTTTCCCCAAAATAAGACATCCCCTGATAATAAGCCCAATCAGGCTTTAAAGCGCATGGCAATAAGGCCAAGGGCTTATTTCAGGGTTCAAAAAAATATAAAACAGGATCTTATATTCGGGAAAACACGGTATAATTTACTTATACTCTATACATTCTAACTAAATCCAATCATTATCTAATTCTTTTTTCCTTTTTTATTTTCAATCCATTTGTACCACTTCTCCCATATTACGTAGTATTCCAAATCCATCAATCCTTTTAGTGTCAATTTGCCCATTTCAGCACAGTCGAAAACTTTTTAAATTATTAAGTCTTCAGAGGGTATATTTCAGGAGTGAAATGCTCCCAGTTCGGACCGGATCGCCCGATCCAGTAGCGATGGCAACGGGTGGTTTAGAGAACCGGTAGCAAAAATCCCTGCCCACCCCCAGGCCCAGTTGAGCCGCACGATCATCAGAGGCTGTTTTTATACTTTTAAAAGCATTTTTTCCTGCAACCTCTTCGGCCAAAGAGGTTGTAGGGAAAAAAAATGCCTTTAAAAGCCTCTGGCGACCCCAGCTGACTTGCCTGATCGTCAGAGGCTCCTAAAAGCATTTTTTTCTGCAACCTCTTAAGGTTGTAGAAAAAATGCTTTTAAAAGTAAAAAAAAAAAAAAAAGTTGGCCACGCTCACTCAGTCACATTACCACACACCCCCACCAAGCCACACCCACAGAACCGGTAGTAACAAATTTTACATTTCACCACTGGTATATTTGTATTTCTCCAACACTGCGCAAAGGTTGGTCTTGCCACCATTATTATATTTAGAATGATGTACGTTGGGTTTTTTTTTTTATCATATTTTTCTTTCATTATCCTGAGAAGAAGCAATTCCGGTGTGTATGCTATTTGAAAGCCAATTAATTCCTGTAACCAAGTTTGTATTTTTTCCCGAAATTTTTTCGATTCTGGGCATAACCACCACGAATGAAATAAGGTACCCTGTTTTTGTCTACATTTCCAACAATTTGGGGTTAAATTTGGGTATATTTTTGCCAACCTTGAAGGTGCCAAATACCAACGATAAAACATTTTGTATTGGTTCTCTTTATATTTTGCTGATTTTGCTATTTTATCATTTCTGTTCCAAATTGTTTCGAGACGGCTGTCCATCCGTTTAGAGTTAAAACAGTTCTCATGACACGGCTACATTTTAATGGGAACTGTTTAAATGGATGGACAGAAGATGCTACTTTTGGGTAAAACAAAACGGTTCTAAGAATTGGCGGGGGGGAAGAATTAATTGCATTATGTGTAACGATATATAGATTTTTTTTTAAATGAAGGGTAACAAGACTGCCAAATGGCATTCATTGGAAAGAGACACATCTGTTTTCCACTGCTTGCTTTGTTCGTATGCAAATGATGGGCTTGGTGAAGAAAGCTGGATGAGCTCATCCCCACCTTAGATTTTTGAGGCTGTGTTTGGGCTTTAATTTTTCTGATAACAGCTACTTTCCCTTGGGAAAAAAATTGGTTGGGAAGAGCAAGCCTAAAATGGGTGGGGCCCCACCTCCTCCTTTTCAGGCCCGCTGTTTCTTTCGTGGCACCTCTTTTTCTGCTTTTTTAAAATTTATTTCCATTTATTTTAAAATTTATTTTCTCTTTCTTTTTCCTTCTCTCAAATGGAAAAAAAATTAAAAATCATTGCAGCTGGAGGCTTAGCGGATCACTTGGAAAGGGGTGGTGGTATTGAAATTAGACAACTTGCTTTTGTCCTGCCTTCAGCTTTCTTCTCCAACATACAGTCCTCGATTTATGACCACAATTGAGCCCAAAATCTATGGTGCTAAGTGAGACATTTGTGAAGTGAGTTTTACGGCTTTTGTTGCTAAGTGAATCACTTGCAGATGTTAAGTTAGCAACACGGTTGTTCAGTGAATCTCATTTCCCTGTTGATTTTGTTCGCCAGAAGGTCACAAAACAGGATTACATGATCCCATCATAAATATGTGCCAGTTGCCAAGGGTCTGAATTTTGATCACATACCATGGGGATGCTGAAATGGTTGTAAGTGTGAAAAATGGCCATAAATAATTTTTTTCACTGCCCTTGTTAACTTCGAAAGGTCACTAAATAAACTGTTGTAAGTTCGAGGACTACCTGTAGTTATTTTCCAATATCTTTGCACACCCAGATGGAGTATTACTAAGGAAAATGGCAGCTTTTACACCAGTGGTGGGTTTCAAATTTTTTTACTACCAGTTCTGTGGGTGTGGCTTGGTGGGCGTGGCTTGGTGGGCATGGCAGGGGAAGGATACTGTAAAATCACCATTCCCTCCCCAATCCAGGGGAAGGTTATTGCAAAATCCCCATTTCCTCCCGATCAGCTGGGACTTGGGAGGCAAAGAATAGATAGGGGCGGGGCCAGTCAAAATTTTTACTACCGGTTCTCCGAACTACTCAAAATTTCCGCTACCGGTTTTCCAGAACTGGTCAGAACCTGCTGAAGCCCACCTCTGTTTTACACCCACTTTCCAAAGTGTGGGGCAGAAATATAAACTGAAAAGTTAGTGACTGCAACCACACCTTGCTTGCTTTAGTCTAGAGCGGTAATTCTTATGCTGTTTGTGCCAATTATTCCTTTTCCCAGTCTCAAATAATGCCATACACAGAGAGAGAGAGAGAGAGAGAGAGAGAGAGATTCTGGTCTTCTGCACAAGCGCTTTGACAGTGGCAGTCCCAAACAGGATCCTCAACTCACATAAAAGCAATTTTATTTATTTTTATTTATTTATTTTATTTCCAATTTATATACCATCCTTCTCCCTGAGGACTCAGGGCGGTGTACAGCTAGAATTAAGAACATGAAATACAAATATTAAAAAAAACAATTAAAATATATATAAATTTGGCCCCAAAATTAAAAATCACAAACCAATTAAAACATTTAAAAATCTCTTCTTAATTACAAATTGTTCCGTCATTGCTCCAGGATAATTGCATGCCCAGAATTGGAACTGAATTTGCCTGCAAGGACTGTCACCTGGAAGATTGTTAGGGAGGAATTTTATGTTCTCCCCCCCCCCCCCCTCCCGGCATGATTGGATCCGAGATTCCATATTGACGCAGCGAAATGTGGGCTTGCAACTTGTTATTGCTCATTTTCTGAATGAAATGGTTCGTTTACACACAAACCAAGTTCACAGAATCTTAAGTTCACAGGTTAGGTCTGAGATTCAGAAGGAGTGAAGCCCACATCAAATCCTTGTTCTAGAATGATCAGGGGTGAGGAAAGATGGCCTCTTTACGACCTGTGGACTTCGACTCCCAGAATTCCCAAGCCAGCCTGGAATTCTGGGAGTCGGAGTCCACAGGTCCTAATGGGGCCATTGTTCCCCATCCCTGTTCTAGAACAGCGGTCTCCAACCTTGGCAACTTTTAAGATTTGTGGACTTCAACTCTCAGAATTCCTCAGCCAGCAAAGCTGGGAGTTGAAGTCCACAAGTCTTCAAGTGGCCAAGGTTGAAGACCCCTACTCTATAGTAAATTTTACAGATAGTCCTTGATTTACAATCAAGCAAAGCAAAGCTGGCTGAGGAATTCTGGGAGTTGAAGTCCACAAGTCTTAAAGTTGCCAAGGTTGGAGACCCCTGTTCTAGATGATGACTCCAAACTTTCCCATAAACGTTGATTATTTCCAACAAGATTTGGGCATGCTATCTCAACAAAGGCTGGTTCTCAAAACAAGAGCTAGTTCCCATATGAACTGGGGGAGGAAAATGGTGAAATGTGCCAAGTTGGGAGTGGCTCTCTTTTGTTTTGAGAAGCCTTTGTTGTGTCTTCTTAGCTATCTCTGCTCTGCTTTTTTCCCCTAAATGCCATCTGACCTGAAATTTTCCATAACAAGTCGTGCTCCCTTTATCGCACTCCTCTGAATGGGTCATATAGCTCTCTCATCTTTCATACACATACACTTCACACAAATACACAAAAGGCACAAGGCATAGATACAAAAATCACAGTTGCACGTATTGTTTTGAACAGAGGAACATTCAAGTACAGGTAGTCCTTGACTTATAAAACTTCACTTAGTAACCGTTCGCACAGGTGGTATTCCCTTCCCTTCCCTACCGGTTCGCAAATGTGAGCGCACTCCGTGTGCACTCACTTCACTCACACATGACACCTCCCTGCGTGCACAGGGCCTTCTGACGCAGAGGGACCAAAACTTGCATTAATGGGATGTGATGATGTCTGGGCCGGTGGGCGGAGCCTCCTGCAGCTGCCGCTACCAGTTCGCACGAACCGGATAGAACCGGGTGAATACCACCACTGATGGCACTCGAAAAAGTGATTTATGACCATTTTTCACACTTATGACCATTGCAGCATTTCCATAGTCACATGATATACATTGACAAGTGACAAATGATTCACATTTATGACGGTTGCAGTATCCCGGGATCATGTGATCCCCTTTTATGACCTTCTGACAAGCAAAATCAAGGGGGAAAGCCAGATTCGCTTCACAGCTGTGTTACTAATTTAACAACTGCAATGATTCACTTAACAACTGTGTCAAGAAAAGTTGTAAAATGGAGCAAGACTCACTTAACAAATGTCTCACTTGGCAACATAAATGTTGGTCTCAATTGTGGTCGTATGTTTGAGGACTGCTTGCAACAGTTCATTTAGTTCATTTTGACCGTTTGAAGTTACAATGGCATTGAAAAAGGTGACTTATGACCATTTTTCACACTTAAGACCGTTGCCGCATCTCCATGGTCATGTGGCCAAAATTCAGACACTTGGCAATTGACTCATATTTATGACGGTTGCAGTGTCCTAGGGTCATGTGATCACCTTTGGCGGCCTTCTGACAAGCAAAGTCAATGGGGAAGACAAATTTACTTAACAGCCGTGTTACTAACTTAACAATGGAAGCGATTCACTTAACAGCTGTGGCAAGAAAGGTCGTAAAATGGTGCAAAGTTCACTTAACAATCGTTTCGCTTAGCAACAGAAATTTTGGGCTCAATTGTGGTTGTAAGTCAAGGACTCCCTGTATGCACACACACTTGCACACAACGCAGGATAATACCTGAAGCAATAAGATATGTGAACATGTTTCAGATCCTTGACAATCCCAGGCAATGTTTTTCAACCTCAACAACTTTTAAGATGCAGGCTGAGGAATTCTGGGAATTGAAGTCCACACATTTTAAAGTTGCCTCCACTTCAGAGGTGGTTTTTAGCAGGTTCTGATCAGTTCTGGAGAACCGGTAGCAGAAATTTTGAGTAGTTCGGAGAACCTGTAGTAAAAATTCTGAATGGCCCCGCCCCCATCTATTCTCTGCCTCCCAAGTCCCAGCTGATTGGGAGGAAATGGGGATTTTACAATATCCTTTCCCTGGAGAGGGGAGGAAATGGAGATTTTACAGTATCCTTCCCCTGCCATGCCCACCAAACCATGCCCACCAAGCCATGCGACGCCCACCCAGCCACACCCACAGAACCGGTAGTAAAAATTTTTGAAACCTATCACTGCTCCACTTCCACCCAATTCCTCTAAGTCTGTACTTCTCAAACATTTCCCTTCGTTACTAAAAACCACTTATCACAAAGTCCATTTTACCCAATGTAGGCTTAAGTCAATTTAAGTCAATTCTCTATTCTGATTGGGTAACGGGTTTGTGTGTTGTTACTCAAAGAAAAACCACTTTTAGCCAAATTTAGATAATTTACCCAAGTTTGGGAACTCTGCTCTGTGTATAAACCCTAAATCAAAGTGTTTTCTAATTCATGAGGTAGAAAATCCCACCCAGATAACAGAACCACAGTACAGTTTGGTTCTCGACTTACAACAATTCATTTGGTGACCGTTTGAAGTTACAACGACCCTGAAAAAAGTGACTTATGACTGCTTTTCACACTTATTTATTTATTTATTTTATTTATTAGTTCAATTTATATGCCGCCTTCCTCCAAAGACTCAGGGCGGCTTACAAATGCACTTACAGCAATAGCCTTCATTCTTTTGTATATACCTGCTTATTAGGGCTTTTGGCCCCACATAAGCAGTGTTTCTACAAAGTCAGCTTATTGCCCCCACAATCCGGGTCCTCAATTTACCTACCTCGGAAGGATGGAAGGCTGAGTCAACCTTGAGCCCGGTGAGATTTGAACTCGCACTAATTGCAGGCAGCTGGCAGCTAAGTGCTACATAACAGCACTTAGTCCGCTGCACCACCAAGGCTCTTAGCACTTAAGACCACTGCAGCATCCCCAGGGTCATGTGATCAAAATTCAGATGCTTGGCAACTGACTCATAGGCAGGGGTGAAATCCAGCAGGTTCTGACAGGTTCTGGAGAACCCGTAGCGGAAATTTTGAGTAGTTCAGAGAACCAGCAAATGCCACCTCTGGCTGGCCCCAGAGTGGGGTGGTAATGGCGATTTTGCAATATCCTTTCCCCAGGAGTGGGGAGGGAATGGAGATTTTGCAGTATCCTTCCCCTGCCACGCCCACCAAGCCACGCCCACCAAGCCACGTCCACAGAACCGGTAGTAAAAAAATGTGGATTTCCCCACTGCTCATAGGTATCATGATTGAAGTGTCCTGGGATCATGTGATCCCTGTTTGCGACTTTCTGACAAGCAAAGTCAATGAGGAAGCCAGATTCACTTAACAACCATGTTACTAACAGCTGCAGTGAGTCATTTAACAACTGGGGCAAGAAAGGTTGTAAAATGGGACAAAACTTGATTTCACCAATGGCAACAGAAATTTTGGATTCAATTGTGTCCCTAAATCGAGGACTATCTGTAAATAAAATTACAGGGGCATTGGGGAGGGGGAGAGAAGCTGAAAAAGTGCAGACTCAGAGGTGGGTTGCACGTATTTTTACTACCGGCTTGCTGCACATGTGTGCCTTCCGCGCATGCGCCCAGGCCTCGAAAACGTGGCTAAATAGGATGGCACAGCACCGGGGCTGATAGATGGGCGGATGGATGGGCGGGTTTGCCCGAACCGATCCAAACCAGCTGAATACCACTACTGTGTAGACCCGTGATGGAGAACCTATGGCACGCATGCCACAGGTGGCACACAGAGCCCTCTCTGCAGGCACGTGAGCCGTCACCCCAGCTCAGGTTCACCGCGCATGCGCGCACGCCTCCCACTGGCCAGCTAATTTTCGGGTCTCTGCCGCACATGCGTGGGGGGACCACTGAGAAGTCACGTGCACATGTGCAGGTGGTCAGGGCACGCACAGGGGAGGGTGTCGCACACGCACTGCTTTATGTGTTATAAGTGCAGGGTGGCCTACTAGGCCCAAAACGGGGTGGGGGGGAGTGCGGGATAGCGCACGCGTATGTGCAGGGGGACAGGGTGCGCAGGGGGTCATCTGTGCATTGCATTATGGGTAAGGGCGCACGGGTGGCTGTCGCGCGTGTGCGGGCGCACTTTTGGCACGCGACAACAAAAAGGAGCCTGGATAGCTCAACAGACAGAAGCACTGTAATTTAACACCAGCTGTCTGCAAATAAAGTAAGATCGAATCTCGCCAAGGCTCAAGGTTGACTCAGCCTTCCATCCTTTCTAAGGTAGGTAAATTGAGGACCCAGTTTGTGGGGGCAATAAGCTGACTTTGTATAAATATACAAAAGTATGAAGGCTATTGCTTAACGCACTGTAAGCCGCCCTGAGTCTCCAGAAAAGGGCGGCATATAAATCAAATTAAAATAAATAAATAAATAAATAAATAAAAAGGTTAGCCGTCACTGATGTAGACTGTACCCATAACTGTGTCATCCTTTTTAAAACGTGTTTCCCGCCGCCATCTTAACTTAACACAAGCACAATTTTAAGCATTTTAAAGATTTGCTGGTTCCTGCCTTCCCATCCCCTCCTGATCAAGATTTGTTGCAAGGGGAGCCGGCACCCTGTGCAGAGTGGAATAATCACATTTTTATTCTGTTGCAAAAGGGCTTTCGGTCTTCTCTTAGTTACATACTATAACCCAGGGATCTCCAACCTTGGCAACTTTTAAGACTTGTGGACTTCAATTCCCAGAATTCCTCAGTCACTGGCTATACTATACCTATACTTGGAAGTGGAGCAGGGGTGAAATGTAAAATTTGTTACTACCGATTCTGTGGGCGTGGCTTTGGGGGGCGGGGTAATGTGACTGGGTGGGCGTGGCCAAGTTGTTTTTTTTTTTTACGTTTCAAAGCATTTTTTTTAATGCTTTGAAAAGCCTCTGCCAATCAGGCAACTCAGCTGGGATCGTCAGAGACTTTTCTGCCAAGAGGTTGCAGAAAAAAATGCTTTGAAAAGCCTCTGACGATCCCAGCTGAGCTGCGCGATCATCAGAGGCTTTTTTTTTTTCTTCGAAAAGCATTTTTTCATTGGAAGAGGTTGTAGAAAAAATGCTTTTAAAAGTAAAAAAAAAAAGCCTCTGATGATCGTGCGGCTCAGCTGGGCATGATGGGGGGGGCAGGGATTTTTGCTACCGGTTCTCCAAACCACCCACCGCCATCGCTACCGGATCAGGCGATCCGGTCCGAACCGCAAGCATGTCACCCCTGAAGTGGAGGAAGGGAGAGCGCAGAAACGGATTAATTTTTGTTCTACGGTGGACAAACACACGCAGGAAGCAGTTGTACTTAATGTAGGAAACACTCCTGAGTCACTTGCCATGATAATAAGGCTTGTTCTGGACAGATCCTCTCTCTTTCTCTCTCTCTGAAATGGCTTTGAGCCAACCCTGGAAAAAGTGCTGGAGGAGTAAAGACAGTCTACCGTTAAGCACAAATTGGACTCTCTGATTTGCACGCTTGTGCTACGTGACAACAGCACTTCACATGTTAGCATCCGTAATGTAACAACCAGCGCCCACCATTCTGAGACCTCAAGCAGTTTGGGCAGATGGCCATTTGCATCTCATATCTTCGCAGGCCCATAAAATACCAGCCAATGTTTTTATTTTCTTATCTGGAATTCCATACCAGGATAATACAAACTGATGGCCATTTCAATGATTCAGGAAAGCTGGAAGACACAAACCAGCCTGCCACTAAATGGCCATTAAATACTAATTTAATAGTATTTAATATCATAAAATTTAATATCATCCTTTCAACAATCACCACAAATAACACTCAGGAAAATAAAACTTCAGGGCCCAGTCTTCAGGCAGGGCCATTATTGAGAAAACACAGAGAATACGGAGGCATTTTCCTTTTAAGGGGCAAAAATACTCTAACATTGTGAAAAGTTTTATGGCAGAAAAGGAACTAGGTTATTCCTAAATACATTGAACACAAAGATTTTTTTTTTTAAAAAAGAGATGGCAAATGAATATCAGAAAGATAACTATAGTTCCCATTAGCAAAAGACAGAAAGTGCTATAGCACTTTAAAGTAATTGCCACAACAACATAAGAAAAGTCAGTATTACATCACATGTCACTTTTGAGATGTTCTGATGGGATATAAAACTTTGGGGTTTACTTAATCTGTCTCTTCTCCCTTCATGCAAGAAACAGAGCTCAAAAGCTTTCGTTGGTGAACCAACCATTGTTTCTTGTCTAGGCATATTCCAAGAGCTCTAATTTAATTGAAAATCTGAAAAGTAGGATTATTAATAATTAATTATATCAATTAAGTAATTATTAATTAATTATTAACAGTTATATATTAATATTAATTATTAATATGCATTCTTGAAATATGACTTCTAAAAATGGCGCTTGATGTTAGATTGACTGGACGGATCCATCGAGGGGTGGGCTGCTGGGGGTTCGCAGGGGTTCGGGATAACCTCTAGCTCAGATTCTGTGCAGTTTGGAGAACCATCAAATCCCACTCCTGGCTGGCCCCGCCCCGCCCCACCCCTTCCAAGAGTCCCCACACGGCCCATTTTGGATGCAAGTAAGTGCATGGTGTGTGCGGAGGGCAAAAATTGGGCCTACCGGAAATTCAGGAAAGCCAGAAATGGGCCCGTTTCCAGCCTCCAGAGCTTGGGGAGGCCGTTTTCAGCCTCCCGGAGGCTCGAACAAAGCCTCTGGAGCCCGGGGAGGGCAAAAACAACCCCCTCACCATGGTAGAGAACCCCTTGCTAAAATTTTTGAAGCCCACCCCTGCACACACAAATCCTTTCATGGATGTCCTTTTACATCAGATGGCATTGGAACATTTGGGTGAACCATGTTGTTAGAAAGGAATCTCTATTCTGGTTGCACCTGGAAAGGTGTCTCTGCTTGATAACACAAATGTTTCTGTTTAAGATTGTGTGTGTGTGTGTGTGTGTGTGTGTGTGTGTGTGTACAAAAGCAGCTAAAAGAAATCAGAGCTCGGGCATGAACTTGAACCGGCAAAGACAAAAGGAATCATTTATATTAATCGCTGCTTCTTTTGCCACAGCAAGATGTCTCGTTTTAACCGGTCGGGGAAACAAAAAGCTTTTCACAGATTCGACAGCGGGTTCCACATTCTCCAGCAGCGAAAATGCTGGGCTGACAATGTTAATTCTGGCAACAAGGAGCCTTTATACGCTGCTTTCTCCAGCACCTGGAGCAATCAATGCAGTTCGTGCTGTATGTAATCCCAGGAACGAGGAAATACCCGCAAGCGAAAATATGGGTACATTGGGTACACTTGAGAATAATTATGAAGTTAGATAAAATATAACATAAAAGAAAAAAAAATAGGGTTTCCTACACAAAGTTGAATAATCAGTGGGATATAGTGATTATTAGATCTGGATCAAAAGGATCAAAAGGGGCGGTAATCTTATCCCTGGGTAGGGTTCACCTATCCTTACCCCACACCTACTCAGTCTCTGAGCTCAGGGAGCAGCATTGCTATTAATTAATTAATTAATTAATGAGGTTTACTTCCCCCTCACACCATATTCTAGGACTTTACTGGAGCATCTGCATTTTGTAAACTTGTGTTGTGAACATGACATGTACCACAGAGGTGGGACTCACTTACCTTCCCTACCGGTTCACTAAAACGGGCGCACACGCCACCTCTGCACATGTGCACAGCCTTCTGAGGCTGTAGTGGTGAGTTATGTCTGAGCAAGAGGGCCGAGCCTCCTGCAGTCGCCACTACTGGTTCGCTTGATCTGGAGAGAACCGGCTGAATCCCACCACTGATGGGAAGTAGGATACTTCAATCACACAGTCACAATTACCCTCTTTTTTTTTTTTTTTTGCTTAATCGTCCCCTTAAGTGATATGTCAGCCCTGGAGGCCATCTTTCTCTTTGGATCTTCAGGGCTGCCACATTTAGTATGGGGAAACTGGGAGGGGGGTTGCATGGAGTGGGTAGAGATAGATAGTCAAATTAACATTCTTTTTTCTGGGAGTCAAGGACGTTCAGCCTGCACCTGGAGAGGCGTGACGGGGACACATCTCCAGTTGGGACGGTGGGTGGATTGATTGGACCATGTGATGGGCTTGTGGGTGTAGGGGAAGGGACTTTGACTTTCCTTTGGGTAGGGATACCCGGGGTGCTATGCAAGGGTGGGTTCTAAATTTTTTTACTACCAGTTCTGTGGGCGTGGCTTATTTTGTGGGCGTGACTTGATGGTCATGTGACAATTATTTAGGATTTAGCAGAGGTACTGGTCTACTAGGCTTTTAACTGCTTGCAGAGCTGTACCGATCTACCCATTTATTTTTGCAGGCACTGGTCTACCCATTTATTTTTGCAGGCACTGATCTACTCATGTATTTTTGCAGACACCGGTCTACCCATTTGTTTTCTTTTAACACTGATCAGCTGTAGGGCAGCCCTTTGAAGCCCCGCAGCAAGAGTTTAAACAGTTTTTTTCCCTCTAGCCATCAGCTGGGACTCAGGAGGCAGCAATAGATTGGGGGTGGGGCCAAATAAAAGGTAAGAATAACGCAGGGGGTGGGGGGGGCAGAACTGATTCGGTGACGTCATATCGTCACCATTACTGGCTCGGCTGAACCGGGCCGAACCGGGAGGAACCCACCACTGGTGCTATGTTATGTGGATTACCAACAAGAAGATTGGGCGGACCTGCTACCTTTCGCAGAAGTGGCTTACAAAAGCTACAGTTGAAGGGGGGGCGGTCTGTCAGCCCTGGAGGCCATCTTTCTCTTTGGATCTTCAGGGCTGCCACATTTCGTGCATAGGATGTGGATTGATTGGACCATGTGATGGACTTGTGGGTGCAGGGGAAGAGACTTTGACTTTCCTTTGGATGGGGAAAGCCCGGGGTGCTTTCAGATTCAGGTTTTCCCGGATGTGCCAATATGATAATAAAATAATCTAATAAAATGGAAGTTTGAGGAACTGCTGGCCTCGGAATTTTTTAGGAGAACCCAGGGTGGATAAAAATCAATGATTTTTTTGATTTAAATTGGATTTTTTTTATTTAAATCAGATTTTTTTGATTTTTATCGAATTTATTTTAATAAAAAACTTTTGGGGTAAAAATCTATCGTAAGATAGTTTTCTATTTAAGATACAGAAATAATTTAGTTTATTTAGCATGAAATGGAGCTTAGTTATGTAGCATGAGGCTGTATATTCTGCAACACTGGGACTATCGGTGAGTCAACAGTGGGTCAAAGGAGTAGCAGAGATGACAGTTGCTCTTTAAAAATTATGATTTAAATCGAGTTGATTTAAATTAAGCCTTTTTACTAGTGATTTAAATCATGATTTAAATTGTGATTTAAATCAAATCCACCCTGGGAGGACCTAAAAAATCTCTTTGATCCTGCACTCTGTTTAAAGACATGTCCCGTGCAACGCAATTGGTCCATGCTTTGTTGTTATTCTCTCTTATTTTAAAATTCAGACAAATTAGTAGAAATAAATACTTCAAGGATATTTCCAAGGTATGGTAAAAACAACGCCTGCAGACACTCCATATCTTATGTTTCAAAGAACTGAATTGTACGGGTGAATGGAAAATAATATTCAATTATCAACATATTCTAGAAGCTAATATCCTTCCACCATTGAAGAAACTCTCTCTCAGGTTCAACAACAACAACAAAACCATTAATCTACCTTCAAATCAACCATGAAATTCTTACAGGAAAAGGGATAAAGAATTTGGAATGCCCTACACAGCCCCCAGGACTGGACTGGTATTAAAAATGTATAGGGGCATATAAAACATACAATCCCTGTGAGAAGATCTATTTCTGAGCCTGAAGATATTTATAAGGAAAGCAAAGAAAAACATTTCCAAAAGCAAGAATATAAACATTTTAGCTAACCTCAAAAAATGTTTGGAAGCTGTTATTTCTTCCAAAAGAAATGTAGAAAGTTAGCACTTCTAGAAGGATGAAATATTTTGAGAAATATTAAAAAGGCAGAATATTATCTATCCCTGGATGAGAAATGGAGAAACATGCTCTTGGAAAGCAGCCCCCACCTTTCTTAATAGCCCACAGCACTTAAGAGATAAAGAGATAGCTAACTCTATTCATAAGTAAATACCCTCACCTAAGATCCAACAAAGGTAAGATTAGCCCTCAGCCACAATAGGAATTGTCCAAAGCCCCTTAATTGTATCATCTCACCCCCAGCAGTTCAAACTTCAACCAAACTTAGCTCAGACAAACTCCTAGGATTTGTACATGGCCCCATGGGAGTCTGACAACAGCCAATAGAATACATGTTCTTGTGCAGGAACAGGAAGTTCAAGTGCAAAGCCCAAGAGAATATATGAATACACCCCCCACTCTCAGCTCCATGTGGTCAGCTGCACCAGAACCACAACCCAAGTGGTTCTGTTCATCAATAAATGAACCATCTTTCCAATCAGCCTCCATATTCTACAGAGGAATTATTGAGTCTGCCATCTGCACCTCTATAACTGTCTGGTTTGGTTCTGCAACCCAACAAGACAGACACGGACTTCAGAGGATAATTAGAACTGGAAAAAAAAAAAAAACAATTGCTACCAACCTGCCTTCCATTGAGGACCTGTACATTGCACAAGTCAAAAAGAGGGCTGTGAAAATATTTACAGACCCCTCACATCCTGGATATAAACTGTTTCAACTCCTACCCTCAAAACAATGCTATATAGCATTGCACATCAGAACAACTAGACACAAGGACAGTTTTTCCCCAAAAGCCATCAATCTGCTAAATAAATAATTCCCTCAACACTGTCAAACTATTTACTAAGTCTGCATTACTATTACTATTAATCTTCTCATCGTTCCCATCATCCATCTCCTCCCACTTATGACTGCATGACTGTAACTGTGTTGCTTGTATTTTTATGATTTATATTGATATTGATTGTTTCCTGATTTGCTTACTTGTACCCTATGACTATCATTAAGTGTTGTACCTTATGATTCCTGACGAATGTATCTTTTCTTTTTATGTACACTGAGAACATATGCACCAAAGACAAATTCCTTGTATGTCCAATCACACTTGGCCAATAAAGAATTCTATCTATCTATCTATCTATCTATCTATCTATCTATCTATCTATCTATCTATCTATCTACTGTATCTATCTATCTATCATCTATCTATATTTCCAGTTGTTCTTTTCCTGGCTTGGAACTGAACCAGATGGATATTTCTTCCAACCGAAGCGTTCCCAAATATTGTCTCCAAGGACCAAATTTTCACACCTACTATATTTAGTTTTTAATTAAAAACCTATAAACAACTGTGTAAATATGAAATGCAAAATCGCATTTCTAGAAACATTTCACACTTTTGTCTCCTACCATACAGAGGTTTTGATAGGTTCAGTTCATTTAGGAACTCGTTGAAATATACAATTTGGCTTGAGGTGTTTAAACTTCAAAATCCCAGTATATGCACAAATCTGGAGCTGTGGTGCTTAACAGTGAAATAAATTGCTTTGCTAAAAGATTAAAACAACTGCCAAGAGCTTTTAAGAGGCCTGTAATTAAGGGCAAATTTATTCAAATCAAGTCATCATTTCTGAGCTATATGAATAAGATTTGTTTTTGTTAAGATTTATTTCATCTGTACAGATGTTGTTCTGTACTCAATTCTGGGTTGAGTATGAATGTTTAAAATTTAAAAAATTTTCTCTGTAAAATGATTTACATTATAGCACAGAATTACACAGAATCAGAACTGGAAAGAACGATGTAGGGCACCAAATGAAATGATCCCCAACAGATGGCTGTCCAGCCCACACAAACACTTCCAGCAAAGGGGAGTCATCCATTTCTCTGGCTAAGTATAATTGTTTTTAATTTAGGATAAAAAAAAAAAATTCTAATCTGCTGCAAAGAAATACAGACAGCTCTTTATTTTGACCCTCTAGTGGTCTTCCATATTCTTGCAGCCCAAATACATAAGCAGCACCGCTATAATTTAAATACATTATTCTATATCAGGGGTGGGCTTCAAACTTTTTAGCAAGGGTTACTGGGTGGGTGTGGCCATGTTGGCCTGGCCTAGTCGACCTCCTGCACCATGGGGGGGGAGGGGTGGGTGTGTTTGCCTTTCCCGGGCTCTGGAGGCTTTCCTCGCGTCTCCAGGAGGGCAAAAACAGCCTCCCCAGGTTCCAGAGGCCCTCTGGAACTTCCCGAACTTCCAGTAGGCCTATTTTTCACACACACACCAAGCCTCCGTGTGCGTACCTCACTTACTTTCACCCAAAACAGGCCGCGTGGGGACTCCTGGGAGGGGCAGGGCGGGGTCAGCGGGGCCAGCCAGGAGTGGGATTTGGAGATTCTCCGAATTGCACAGAAACTTAGCTAGAGATTCTCCCGAACCCCTGCGAACTCCCAGCAGCCCATCCCTGTCCTATATCCTAACCTCTGAGGTGATGGAGAAGAAGGCTAAGCCTATTCTGAAATGTCTTCAAGTATTTAAAGAAAGTATCTCAGTGAAACATTTCCAGATCCTTCCAGCTTTTCATAGACTTATTTTTGAGTCAACCAATCATCTTCAGTTGCCATTCTCTAAATGCATTCCATCTTTAATCCCCAATCCAGAATCTGTTCAGTTTGCTTGAATCCTTTTTAAAATAATACCCAGAAATTGGTACATTCTTCACAAAATAAAGTAAAATTATTATTTCTTGTGATGTGGAATTTATACTTCGGTTGATAAGTCTAAAATTGCATTTGCCTTCTTTGCAGCTACAACATAATGCAGCATTTACCATGATTGGGTATCTGACCATCCATTCCATCTGATTTGAAATTTATTTAAATGGCAACGGTCTGCTGCTGATAGCCTAATATTTTATATTTGCCTCAAATAAATGGCATGGCTGCTGTGATATTTCTGAAGAGATCGTTTTGAAAAAACATTTCCTGAACCCTTGTGAGCACTAAGTGGTAGTTTCCCACAAATTATTAAAGAGATGCAGGTAAGTGACCTTTTCCTTTCATCTTTCAATCAGAGCGGTACGCGAGGAAGAGAGAGATGCTGTCTCTGCTGAATAAATCAAACGAAAGTCTTTTGTTCACGCTCTCTGCACCAATGGTCCATAGCGCGCGCACCGGCAGGCGCACGCATTCATCTTCATGCTAAAACAGATGGAGAGCGCTTTTATGAAATCCTTCTCATTTTACTCTTGTCGGCCTCTGATCTATCAAAGCTCGGACTTGCAAAAAAAATCTGTGTTACATAGGAATCTCTGGAAGACAAGCTCTGATTTTCTAATAGAGCAATACTCTTGGCCTGAGGTAAATTAGGGTCCTATAGGACAGAGTTCCCCAACCTTTCCGGCTTGGTGGCTCAAACCGGGGGAGGATGGGGAAAAGAGGGGTGGCTTATAAAGTGAGGCCGAGAGTGTCTGTGATGCTGTTCTGATCTAGGCTTCCTTAGAAAGCATAAAGCACAATCTTAGTCCCAGCAAAGTCTTTTATTCATACGGCTGTGAATTATTGTCATTCACAGTCTAAAAGGCTTCACAAACAACCTTTCAGGGGAATGTTTATAAACACCCACCTTATCTCCCTTGGAATGCTTCCAGTGAACTAATTGCCAAACGCAGGGCAAGGCCAAACTTAGCACAGAGTCAAACAGAACTTTCTAAAGCTTGAACTGACCAGATGAACTAATTGCTTCCTGCAAAAGCTCACGTCCCATTCGCTCCACTTTTATGTCTTATGGGAGGGGCCAATCATCTCCAAGCCTTTCTCCCAAGTCAACCCTGCTTTCTTAATTGTTCTTGTCTTCTGGCAGCTCTGCACATGTGCACACTGGGATCAGGCGCCCGGTGTTTTTCTGTCTCGCTGATGTCAGACTCCAGAGGCTCCGGAGGCAGCAAATAACTACCAGATGGCCTTGGCCCCCTCTCTGCCTCCGACTCAGAGCCCTCGTCTGAGCCTTCCCCAGACTCCTGGACTGGCCCATGGTCCTCCCCAACCTCCTCACTGTCCGAATCTGCTGCCAGCTCTGCTGGCCACTAGTGGGCCACTACAATTGTAGCATCCCCATGGTCACATGATCAAAATTCAGATGCGTGGCAACTGACTCATATTTATGATGATTGTGGTGTCCTGAGAACATGTGATCACCTTCTGCGAACTTCTGACAAGAAAAGTCAAAGAGGAAGCCAGATTCATTTAATCACCTTGTTACCAATTTAACAAATGCAATGATTCACTTAACAACTCTGGCAAGAAAAGTCGTAAAATGGGGCAAAACTCACTTAACAAATGTTTCACTTAGGTATGCAAATTTGGGGCTCAGTTATGATCATAACTCAAGGAGTACCTGTATTCAGGAGTGGGAGAGGGTTTTTTATCAATGTCAAGATGGAGCCCGCAACTATATAGTCAACTGCCTATTTCATCAATGCAGGATTAGGGGTGGGGATAACCTCTAGGAATAGTTTACAGACATCTCTTCCATTGTCCCACCCTCCATGAAACAATGTAAGATTTTTTTCATAGTTTTCCAGTTGGCAACGTCAGTGAGACCTGTTAGTTCTGATAGGTCATTACCCTCTGATAGAAGAAAAGAAAACCTTGCACAATCAAAGCCAAACTCCTTTCTATATCACAATCTCTCTTTCCCATCATCTTGATTCTTTGCTCATTGTGTGGTCAATTTCACAATCCAGTTTTATCACAGAATCCAGTCCAGTCAATATTGTGTGTGTGTATCAATGGTGGTATTCAGCTGGTTCTATCCAGTTCGGGCAACCTCCGCCCACCCACCCAGACATCATCATGTCCCGTTTTTGACGCTCTGCGCATATGCGGAAGGCTTTTCAAACCAGCTTTTCGAACATTAGCGAACCGGTAGCGAAGGTGAGTGAATACCACCCCTGGTGTGTATGTGTGTCTGAGAGAGACAGAGACAGAGAGGGAGGGAGGTGGAGAGAGAGAGAGAGAGAGAGAGAGAGGGAGGGAGGGAGAGAGAGAGAGAGAGAGAGAGAGAGAGAGAGAGAGAGAGAGAGAGAGAGAGAGAGAGAGAGAGAGAGAGAGAGAGAGAGAGTTGTTGGTGTATTCCTTCCTCAGCAACATTCCTCAGGTAAAATAAATAATTCTGAAACACAACGTATTAAGTACATAGAACTATCATAAAAGTAGTTAAGAAAAAAACAAATTCTGAGGGAATTCAAGATGACGGGTTGACACAGGCATCATGTTTTTATTAAGCGTATATCTCACTTCTTCTCCAGGAGATCAAAAGCTCTGCAGGATCTCTGTTCATTTATCTCCATGGCAGCAACCCTGAGAAGGTTGCTGAGAGCAAGGGATTGCCTAATGCAGTGATGGCTACCCTTTTTGCCGTCACGTGCCAAAAGCGGGGGGAGCGCTGGGGGGGTCGCACGCACGCATGGTCACACCCATAATTCAATTCACCCTGCGCACGTGACCATGACTACCCCACACTCCCTCGCTTTTGGCACATGATGGCCCGGTGGGCCCGGTAGGCCCGTTTTTTTGCCCTCCCCAGGCTCCAGAGGTTTTCTTGGAGCCTTGGGAGGGTGAAAATGGCCTTCCCCACCCACCCCTGGAGGCCTCTGGAGGCTGAAAACAGCCTGTTTCCTGACTTCCAGTGGGCCCGGAAGCCCCAAAAATTAGCTGGTTGGCGCACGCATATGTGCTGGAGCTGAGCTAGGGCAATGCTCGTGTGCCCACCGATATGGCTCCGTGTGGTTCGCCATCATGGGCCTAGTGGATTTTCATAGCTTTGGGTGGACTTGAACCTGGATCTCTTGCTCCAATCCAACATTATCTTGGCAATCATCATTTTGGCTTCATATATGATTCATGATTTGCAATCATTACCACACTGATGAAAAGTCTATGGAGATTCTCAATCATCCAGGTCATGGTTCCTTTTTCTAAAAGAAAACTGGACTTTTTGGGGTTATTTCTTTGAAAATGTTTTTGCTTCTCAGCGATGAAGCTTTTTCAGTTCTGACTAACTGATTGAGTTAGAACTGAAGAAGCTTCTTGGATGAGAAGTGAAACATTTTCAAAGAAAAAAAACAAGAAAGTCCAGTTGCCTTTTGGAAAAAGCACCTCTGGGACCCTGATGGAATATACTGGAATATTGCTTACATGCATATCTCTTTCTATGTTATAATGTCTGCAGCAGGATGTAGCTTGTAATATAAGAAGTATTTTAAACAAATGAAAATGCCATTGACAAGATTTTTTGCAATTAATGTACTGCATCTTTTTCTGAAATAGTTGCAACGGTTTTATATCAAGTTTATTAATAAATCAGGCCAGCAGGATTTGTGTTCTACAAGGAAGGTGTGACCAATGAGTAGAGGAGTCTAGAGTATCAGAAACTTTCATCAAAAACACTGCGCTATCTCACAATGCAAGTTTGCCCCTTTCATGTAAGAAACTAATGATTTCATTGAGATTACAGCGAGATAAGACATAAATAGACCACATATTTTTAATAATCAGTTTTAATCAATATATCACAGATTGTCAAACTTTGCAGTATGCTTAGACAGGCAAATTTACATAGCCAAAGCAGCTTGTGTATTTTACACACAGCAAATATTTCCTTGTACTGTACATCATGTCTATATTAAGTAGCATTTGTGTTTTGGGAAAAAAAACCATCACTGGAGCACCACACACAAATTTCTATTCATTTGATGTCTCTCCTACAATAGAAATAGCTCCAGGGGCAGCAACCACAGAACTAAAAATATTGTTAAACTGCAATATTTTAATTGGAGTTACCGAAGTGTAATCAGAATACCTAGATTTAATTAGTCTTATCCATACATCAGATCAAAGAAACTTAATTTTACTCATTTTAACAGAAAATGATGCAAAAGGGAAATTATGAAATAAATGGCATAGCTTTGTATGACTAACATGAATCATTTTAACAAACGTGTTATTAAATCCATGACTGGGGAGTAATTATTAATGTTAGTTAGAGTCAAGAGAAAATAAAATGAAAAGGGCTTGTCTTGATCGTATCTGGAGCGAGCTTCTACCACATCATTCAATAAGAAAAATGCAGAAAAAAATGTCCATCCAACTTAATTTAGTTCACACTATGGCCCTGACCACTATGCTAGATCATCTTTTAGGTTCCTGGTCTGCAAATGTTGTCGCTTTCAGACAAGGTCACCAAGCTTTGCTGGCTGAGGAATTCTGGGAGTTGAAGTCCACAAGTCTTAAAGTTGCCGGGTTTGAGACCCCTGACCAGTGGTGGGTTGCCCCAGGTTCGAACCAGTTTGCAAGAACCGGTAGTAAAACCGGCGGGAGGCTCCGCCCACTGACCCAGACATCATCATAGGTGATCTGTGCATGTGCAGAAGAGCGCGCAGGCACACAGATGCAATGCAAACCAATAGTAAACCAGTAGTAACGGTAAGTAGAACTCACCCCTGCCCCTGACCTAGCGGCCTCCACAGACTCCAAAGAAGTGAAAATGATGGCCACAACCCGTGCAATCAAAGCTCCACACCCTTCTGATGTGCATCATCTCTTTAAAAAGGGTGTGTCTCCTTTTGCATAGTTGAAGCCGTCATCTTGACTCTTTGGGGCCTCCCAACCACCTCCTGAGGTCTCCCCTCCTGTGTTCTACCTTCTCCCCCTCCTGTCTTTCTCAACTTCTCCTGGTATGGCATAGAACAGTACAGGTGAGGACAAGGCCCCGCCCCTTTGTACCTGCAGTCAACAATAGGTAAGGCCATTTGACTTTCCTCACATGTAGAGCAGGAGTGAGCTCTACTTACCTTTACTACCGGTTCACAATGGAGCCGCCTGCGCATGCGCAGAAGCTTCCTGATGACATCAGGGTCAGTGGGCGGAGCCTCCCGCCGGTTTTACTACTGGTTCTATAGTACGACGTCAAACAACACAGTAATTCGCTCGCGTGGGCCATACATACATGCGTGCAGCATCAAAAACACAGCGATATAGGACAGGATTGCGCCCAGGCTGGTGGGCGGGCAAGTTGCTACTACCGGTTCGCCTGAATCGGTCTGAAGCAGCTGAATACCACCTCTGCTCACATGGCAAAGCTGTAATTCTATAATCCTTAAGAAACATTCTTACTGATCCTGGTAATCTGAGCTTGGGACAAAAGCTTCAATATTTTACTCAGACTTTCATCCTCTTTCATCTAATAGCTCTGGAGCCAGACAGAGCCACGTAAATGACAAACAATTTGGCTCAGCTGAACGTCCTCATTTGCATAAGCATTTTGTCCCCAAGTCATCAGTTATGATGACTCGAAAGGCGGGGGGGGGGGGGGGAAGGGGGTTAGGGAGGGAAGAATCTCTTCTGTTTTTTAACAACCTTGTAAAGCAAGGCATTTTTCATTTTAATTACACGAGGAAGTTGTTAACAGTGCCTGTGACTCACATGATGTAGAGGATGTGAACAGGAGGTAATTTGAAATCTGAATATTTTCCTGGATCAAGGAATGCATGTGCCCTGGGATATCGGCAAGCCTGTGTTGAAAGCCATTTTATCAGATACTCTCTAGATGAAAATAAATACAGGCATTTCAAATGGGTGGATCAATCAGACCACAAGAGATCAATCTATACAGTCAAACACTGATGAAGTTACCTAGTTTGTAGGGGTGGGTTCTAAATTTTTTTACTACCGGTTCTGTGGGCATGGCTTATTTTGTGGGTGTGGCTTGGAGGTCATGTGACTAGGTGGGCATGGCTAGCTGGTCAGAGTCATTTCTGGAAGGTCCTCGCACTTACGACCAGTCCTCGCACTTACAACCCGACTCATTTGTTTGCTTTTAACACTGATCAGCTGTAGGACGGCCCTTTGAAGCCCCACGGCAAGAGTTTAAACAGTTTTTTCCCTCTAGTCATCAGCTGGGACTCAGGAGGCAGCAATAGATTGGGGGTGGGACCATATAAAAGGTAAGAATAACGTGGGGGGTGGGGGGGTGGGAGGGCAGGGGGGGGAGAACGGGTTTGGTGACGTCATATCGTCACCGCTACCAGCTCGGCCGAACCTGACCGAACCGGGAGGAACCCACCACTGCTAGTTTGGGTAATGCTGTCTCCAAGAAAACAACGAAGCTCAGAGATGAATAATTAACCAGTGGGACAGCTTCCCTTCAATGAAGTTGTGGGTTCATCACTGGAGGTTTTTAAGAAGAGACTGGACGCCCACATGTCTCAGATTGTATAGGGTGAGTGGTGAAATCTAATTTTTTTTACTACCGGTTCTGTGGGCGTGGCTTGGTGGGCGTGGCAGAAGGATACTGCAAAATCTCCATTCCCATCCCATTCCTGGGGGAAGGATATTGCAAAATCCCCATTCCCTCCCCACTCTGGGGGGAAGGATATTGCAAAATCCCCATTCCCTCCCCACTCTGGAACCAGCCAGAGGTGGTATTTGCCTGTTCTCCGAACTGCTCAAAATTTCCACTACCAGTTCTCCAGAACCTGTCAGAACCTGCTGGATTTCACCCCTGTATAGGGTGTCCTGCTTCAGGAAGGGGTTGGACTAGAAGACCTCCAAGGTCCCTTCCAGCTCTATTCCGATTGAGTTGGAGATTGAGTTGAGAGCACTAAGGAGCTCCCAGTCCAAAAAATACATTCAAAGAAATTACTGGAAAAGTATTTACGGTATTACTGATTTGATTTTTATCCCACTTTATTACTTTACAAGTATTGTTTACCAACACTAACATGTGACATACATACATACATACATACATACATACATACATACATACTGTTAGGAAATGGCTATTGTCTAACTAGTTGGTCAGGCAATATATAAACTATCAATACAAGTTTGTCAAAAGATATTATATTGCTTTAAGACTGTATTGCATCATCTTGTATCCCGATTGGCTAAGCCAATGTACTTAAGGGGAAGCCTGAATCATGGCTTGATGGATACTACACCATTTTATCTGCTTATTTGCTGTTACTCTCTACTTGTTCTCTCTGCATGATCACTGTTTGATCATTGCCACTTGTTGCTTTCTACTATTTATTGAATGTTTTAATATTGAACTTGTTCCTGTTTGAAACTCAAGAAGAACTGTTTTATTGCGTAATGACAACAACTGGTAAGAAGACTTTGTACTTGGATTATCCCTGAATTGATATTTTAACTATCGCTTTATCTGTGTATGTTTTGGATTGTTATTGGACTTCGCTTTACTTTTTCCTAAAAGTAAATGACTACCACAACTCATTGTGTCAGTATATTAACTGCGATTATTCATAAACACTCTCAGCCGTTTTCATGTGCATACTCAAGGGGTACTCTGCTCCATAACCCATAACATCGGTTATGAGCCAAGAATATCCTTAACACATACATACATACATACATATATATCAGCACTTCTATTCTTACCAAAAAGTGTTTGGCAGAATTGGATGAGGGCTACTTTTTCTGATCCAAATGTGTAAAACTACACATCCCATCGTTCCTAGCCACAAGGCCGTTCCACTGATATTGCTTCTACTGCAGATACTTCAGCAGCTATAATGTTTTCTCAGTGCCAAAGCTTGTGATTTAAGGAACAATGTGCATTTTCATGAATTTTGTATTTTGGTAAAATGTGAATCATTTGGGAGAGGTAACACTGAAAAGAACCTACAATAATCAAATGAAATAAAATGAATCCCATTATTTCAGAAGAACTTCAGTATAGTCTATATGTCAAACTATGGAGCTAAAAGTGATTTATTTCTTAGTAAGTATACTTAGAAAAATATATTTATAAGATTTTTTTAATGACATAGGATACCCCTTCTTGAAAAATAATCAAACCATATACATAGAATCCGAATAAATAACTGCAGTTATTTCTTAAACTATTATCTGTCATTAAATGTAAAGCTTAAAGTGTATGCCAGGGAAAAGATTTTATATTACATTACGACTGAGGGAGCACTTTTTTGCTTACTATTCATCCTTCACTCCACAGAGTACGAACTTCAGAATCAATAAATTGAGCAAGAAAAAAATTAACAGGGCATTTTAACTTAAGTCTCCAGAGGGAACAGCCTAAATATTAATATTAATCTAATCCAAATTAAGCACAATAGCTGGATCTGTGCCTCTGAATCTATCACTATTACTACGGTATTTGTATTGAGATCCTATGATATGCTGTATACACCACTGATTTTTATATAACAAAACGTCTTGCTGAATCTCATTTCATCATATGATATAATTGGTGCTCAAATGATTTCATATAATTTTCAATTTGGCCAGATATTAAACATTTTTGTTTTCATATGAAACAGTGAAGGGTGTCAAATATCTGAGCATTTGATCTATATAAGGTATTTAATAAAATATGGAATAATATATATCACATTTTATGGTTTATTTATTTATTTGGCGTATGGCAAGTACATGGACTTATATCGGTTCAAATGCAGGGACAGGTTTCAAAACCCGTTGCTACCAGTTCGCTCATGCGCACGCGCACACATGCACAGAAGTGTCCGGTGTGGGTGGGCGGAGCTTCCCGCTTCCGCCGCTGCTACCGGTTTGCCTGATCCGGTGCGAACCGGTAGCAACCCACCACTGTTCAAATGTTAATGTCCAATCCACTCAGCCATTCAAGGACAGGGTGCTCTATGTTGAAAAAATCAGACATTGGGCCCAGGGGTGAAATCCAGTGAAGGGGTTGCCCCCGGTTCACACCGGTTCTATAGAACCAGTAGTAAAACCGGCGGGAGGCCCTGCCCACGGATACTGATGTCACCAAAATGCTCCTGTGCATGCGCAGAAGAGCACGCGTGCGCATGAGCGTAGTGAGCGCGAGTGCGCAGCCCCATTGCGAACCAGTAGTAAAGGTAAGTAGAACCTATCCCTGGTGAAATCCACTTACCTTCGTTACCGGTTTGCAAATGGGAGCACACGTGTGTGCTTGCTTCGCTCGTGCACGACACCTCTGCCCATCTGCAGGACCTTCTGCACATGCGCAGAGCATCAAAAACGGGACGTGATGACGTCCGGGTGGGTGGGCAGAGCCTCTCACCCCCGGCGCTACCAGTTCACCCGAGCCAGATAGAACTGGCTGCATTTCACCACTGATTGGGCCGTGTAAGCTCCTGATGGACATTCAGACACAATGTGGTGGATATTTTGTTGAGGAGCACCACAGTCACACTGAGGGGTAGAGACAAGACCCCACTTAATCAGTGAATCCTGGCAGTTGGGTACATTTTAGGGTATATTTATTTATTTATTTATTTATTTATTTATTTATTTATTTATTTTATTTCTATACCGCCCTTCTCCCGAAGGACTCAGGCCAGTGTACAGCCTAATTAAAAACACAAAGACAGACAAAATTTAAAAATAATTAAAATTATGAAATAATTAAAATTGTGAAATAATTAAAATTATGAAATAATTAAAATTATTAAATAATAGGCCCAATTTATAAAACCCCAAATTTAAAATCCCATTTAAAACCAATTAAAATCTTTACATTGATAGCTCAGCCTGGCAGAACAACATGGTTTTGAGGGCACAGCGAAATACACGGAGATCAGAGATTTTACGAATTTCTCTATTACGGATAAAATAAAATATGCAATAAAACTGAATATAAACTGAATGTTACAAACAGGATTGGAAAGCTGCCAACCCTTGGTTGATATAATTCCCTTATTACTGTTTAAGAGACCCAGGTTCTAGTCCTCCCTTAGACCTCCCTTAGTGTTTCAAACTGGGGAATTCTGGGAGTTGAAGTCCACATCTCTTAAATTTGCCAAAATTGAGAAACACCGCCTTAGACATTAAGTGATTTTGGGCCAGTCCCTCTCTCCCAATCCAGTCAGTGGCGGTTTCTGCAACAAGATGGCAGAAAAACAACTCCCTTGTTGTGTCATGCATTGGCAAGCTGCTTGTGTAAACTAGGCAAATCCAAATCCTGAAATGAAAGCAGGACACTAGGAAGAACAACAACATACGTTTATACTCCAAGAAAATAGAATCATAAACTGTCCCATACGAAATTGCATTAAAACCAAAAAAATACAAGCTCTGTTAAGACACTTACATTAACTTTCTAGGCAAAAATTATAAACCACCCCAAACTACAGTCTAAGATTAGAAATCAAACAATGGTTCCATTATTTACAGTTATGCAAACTGTATCATTAACTGTTATAAATCTGTCATAATTAGAAATATGAAGTAATTACTATTAATCTTTTCTGACAGGGTATTATCCTGGATACAGATTTACTGCTTTGTCATCAATCTGAGTTTCTTTACAGGGGCTTTGAGTCTTTGGAAAACGCCAAGAGCATAAAAGTAGTGTGCCTTTAGGAAAAGTAATTATTTTAAGGAAAGACAGCTGCTCTTTAGAAGTCTAATTCATGTTTTATAATTTGACAGCATCTCTTTGGGACTTATGGTTATTTTATGTGTTCTGGGGTCTTCGTGCCGAGATGCATATATGTATTTGGCTGTCTTCTTGTGAATAAAGATGTCGTTAGTTCAGATTCTACAGTTCAAACCTAAGACAGAGCTAGCAAATGCTACAAGCTAGTGATGGGATTCAACCGGTTCGGACCAGTTTGGGTGAACCAGTTGTTAAATTGCTGGCTGGCCCCTTCCCTCCCCTTCCAGGAGTCCCCATGCGCCCCGTTTTTGCTCCCAGGAGGCTGCAGGGAGGCCTACTAGGCCCAAAATGGGGCTCGGGGGGACGGACGGACTGCCCCCCCCGGCGGCCTGTTTTTGCTCCCAGGGGGTGCAGGAAGCCAAGTGCTGCCTCTCATATCCCCTGGCCACGCCCACCCTGGCCACGCCCACCTAACTGCTCATTAGGGCAGAGAACTGGTTGTTAAATTATTTGAATCCCGCCACTGGCTACAAGAAACAGTGAAGAGAAGCAGCAAAACAAAAAAAAAATATTTGGACTACAATTTTTTCCCAGGTTTCAACCTGTTCCATTCCCAATTCTCACTTCTCAGATAGCTTCCAAAAGAATTTTCTAAGCTGCACAACATACAATTTGACAAACAGATTCTCGGGGGGGGGGGAGAGTTGTTGTCCCTTTTCATATCAAGATTTATTATTAATGGGTGAGGAACCTTTGGCTCTGGTTCTCCACCTAGGGTTGAATCACAACTGTGAGCAGCCCCAGTCCATCTGGCCAGTGCTGAGGGATACTGAGTACCATTATTCAGAAACATCTGGCCTTCTGCTCTGGTGCATTGCCATGCTTTCCAGCTGAGGGTGTAGATAATGAAGTTGTCAGGCCTGGAAGCCATCTTTTGCATTGGGCCTTCAGGCCTGCCACATTTACTACTGTGGGAAATTGGGAGAGGGATTGTATGGAGCATGGGTGATATATATAGTCATAACAACATTCCTTTCTCAGAGAGTCAAGGACATCCTGCCCTGCACCTGGACGGCTGAAACTGGGAGGCATCTCCAGTTGGGACGGTGTTTTGATTGGATCATGTGATGGACATGTGGATGCTGGGCAGGGACTTGGATTTTCCTTTGGGTGGGGAAAACCTGGAAGCTTTCAGATTTGGGTTTTCCCAGATGTGCCAATATGACCTCTTTAATAAAATGGAACTTTGAGGAACTTCAAGCCTCGGAGTCTTCTTAAATTGGGGGTGTTACTTGGAACCCTGACAGAAGTATAGTCAAATCTCATTCAAGACAACCTTGACTTATAGTGATTATATGGACACATTCATGGAATGATGATCATAGCTTTTTTCTTGATTTAAAACAATTCCCAATCTATTCCAGATGTTGAAATTTCTCTGTTTCACAGCTTGCTTGCTTGCTTCCTTGCTTCCTTCCTTCCTTCCTTCCTTTTTTCTTTCTTCCTTTCTTTTCATTCTTTCTTTCTTTTCCTCCTCCCTTCCCATTGAAGAGTAATCTCATTATTCTCCAACCCTAACCGTAATAATTGCCTTCCCTACTCAGAATTTTATCACCGGGAACTTCTCTTGGGGTTTTCTACAGCCCTGTATTTCCACCTGAACTTCCTGGATTGCTCTTTCCTCAGTTCCCTCTTGGGAGGAACCTGATAGGAAATACCTGGCAATACAGTGATTAGTTAGTAATTCTAGTACCCTAATATTACATTCTCATACAAATGCAACCATATTTAGCTTTGCAAGATCAGGCAAGATTGGGCTCAGGTTAGGTCAAGATTTTTCTTTTTGCTTGTCTATTTTTTATTTGCTTATTCTTTTGAAATTTAATAAAGTTATTTTAAAAAGACAGAAAAGATTAATGTGGCAACTGTTCCCAAAATCTCGTGGCCTAGCTGTCAAACTCTAAGATGGAACCCCTCTTCCTTTCTCTAAGCCAAATTTCAGAGCAAGACACATATTTTAATATGTATCCAAGCCACGACTTTGATGTCCAGAATGTTATATGATCCCCATGGGAGGACAGAAGATAGATATTAAAATATTGAAGTGTGAACTTCAGAAGAACAATGCTCTATTGTGATGGTCTTATGAAAAGGTCACTGAAAAATTTATCAGCAGTCTCATCCAAACCTTAGGCTTCAGTTGTATAAGAGCACTTGCTTCTTCCAATTTATGTCAGACATGTTTTCCTTCAAAGGAAAACAGAAATGGGAGACCAGATGGAAAAGATGGTACTGTTACCAGGATGTACGTGCCTGAAGCAAGTTTTACAGTTGTTCTTACATTCAAATCCCCAAGTACAAGAGTGAAAACTCTGCTGAATTTCCTTCCTAGTCTAGAAGAGAAGATATTGCTAAGAGGAAGTGTGAATTATATGGAACACCGCCATTCTTTTCTTGCTGTCTTCTGGTTGGTAATTTGTTGAAGCTACTATTGCAGGAGTCAAAAAGAGGCTGTAAAAATATTTACAGACCCCTCGCATCCTGGACATAAATTGTTTCAACTACTACCCTCAAAATGAAGCTATAGAGCACTGTGCACCAGAACAACTAGACACAAGGACAGTTTTTTCCCAAACGCCATCACTCTGCTAAACAAATAATTCCCTCAACACTGTCAAACTATGCACTAAGGCTGCATTACTATTAATCTTCTCATCGTTCCCATCACCCATTTCCTTCCACTTAGGACTGCATGACTGTAACTTTGTTGCTTGTATCCTTACGATTTATATTGATTGTTTCCTAGTATGATTTGATTGCTTATTTGTACCCTATGACTATCATTAAGTGTTGTACCTTATGATTCTTAACGAATGTATCTTGTCTTTTCATATACACTGAGAGCATATGCACCAAGGACAAATTCCTTGTGTGTCCAATCACATTTGGTCAATAAAGAATTCTATGTCTGTCTATGTCTATTCAAAGAAGCATAATTTTGTAGGCAAGGGCTTCTTAATCCTTTTACATTTCATCCTCACTGGAAACTTCCAACCACTTTAATTATTTTTATTACCAATTTATTTTTAAAATTCTGGAAAAATATAAGCCACAATAGTATTTTATACACATATATGAGTGTATATGCATGTATACATACCCACTTGGTCTGTTAATGATTATTTGTGGGATACAAATAAATAATTATCCAGAAAAATTGGTGAAAATTAAGGTTATGAAGAAATCACGACTTTCCTAATTCTATAGTTACCTTATAATAATATAGGATGCAGAAGGTTATGTAATAATTGATCACCTTTCTGCTTAGAAAGATTCCTGATTATTTTCAAAAGCATTCTTTAAAACTGCTTTCATCAACTTGATTGGAATTTTATCCTGATTCTCCACTTCGGAAAACAGCCTGATTCAAATTAAATTGAATCAAATGATGATGTTGGTGTAAGCCTAAAAGTATAATCTTGTATCCCATTGATTAACTCAGGAAAATGTGAAATATCTGTTGCTTTTTCACTTCATAATAAAATGGAATGGAATGGAATTCGAATCAACTTTGGTGAAGGTTGTCCATAGGTGTAACATGGTTTTGAGGCCAAATTAGAGAATGTCTCACATCTCCCTTTTCTGCAAAACCCAGCCAAGTTGATAGAAGTAAGCAAAAGAATGTATTAACACCCCTCAACGCTCCGATTGTTTGATGGGAAACGCTGTGAAAAATGCTGGCATTGGAATAGAAATCTCTTGTTGAGAAACTTTCTAAGTTAGAAAAAGTTATGTAGAAAGATTTTGGTGCTAGGCTCCATTTCGTTCTGAATTTTTTCCAAAGAAAGGAACTGCCAGTGATTTTCCTTTTTTGGATAGAACTAAATGACATTTTCAGTGGGCATCACAACTTCTCCTTACAAGGAGATTACAAGGTAACAGCTATTAGTCTCTCAGTCATTCCTCTGCATTCCCATCTTGGTATTTTATGGAGAATCAAGAAAATAGCATTCCTTTTGTAATGTCCACCTTTCTGCATTGAAAAACAAATGTGAAACGTTTCAGCAAACCCATCCGGGATCTCATCTGGGGAATCACAAAATCAGTTCCACCCAATCGAAGGCACACAATTGAGCCAGCCGTGTGCAGCAGCTGCCACACAATCCTAGGCTGCATAAACAGAGGGATAGAATCAAGATCACATGAAGTGTTAATACAACTTT